>CP139502.1:113562732-114303349 GCA_021014915.2 Artemisia tridentata subsp. tridentata | reverse complement strand
CATTATCTATTCCTAATATATCTCATGCATATCCATACCTTCTAATAATGCGGGTTGACTATTTCTACTTACCCGTAGAAATAATACTAACAGCAGAAACGAATAATAACTACCAGCAGGAACCAATACCAGCAGGAACTACATACCTGCCAGAAGGAACCATACTACTACCAGCAGTAATGAACTAAATATTATTTTAATAATTCCTAACAATACGATACACTTTTATACTTGTCTTTGGGAAATCGCTCCCAGTATTCTTTGGGAAGTGGCACCCAATATTCTTTGGGAAGAGGCTCCCATTATGTGTAGTTTGTGCATAAGACTCTTTCGTGTGATTTTCTTTAAGTAATCGTATACACATCTATACTACTCATATGTTAGCAGTGGGTTGTAAACACACAGGTTGCAAGTCTTGTATAGGCGGGGCTTGGGACTGAGTGGATTTACAATGTCTTTGCTGTGTAATCTTTATTCAAATGCTTTACTATTAAACTAAACTCTATGAACTCACCAACCATTGGTTGACACTTTTTAGCATGTTTATCTCAGGTTTATAAGGCGATAGTGGATGCATGGATACTTGAGTCAATTGCATACTTGGAGACTCATACCTTTATCTTTTACCATTCGTTACATCTTAAAAACACCTATGTAACCTTATACTTTGGATTTCTTGTTTTAACTCTGATTTAAATAATTCGAATGGTAACATTTCAAAACGTCTCATTTAGAGGTCGTTTTCTATACCTTGATCTATACTATGAAATAATACCCCCTTGATACTATCGTTCCGCTGCGGTAATTTGGGGGTGTTACATATTGGTATCAAAGCCTTGGTTATAGAGAACTAGGTTGCATTTAGTGCCTAGACTATAACTACTATATACATTGAGACTCTCATCCCAATCGCCTTGCATACGTAGAACTTTTTTCATTATTTTTCACGCTGTTGGATGTTATAGTAATTGTACTGATAGAGGAATCTTAGAATTTAGTCGAGTCATCAAAAGTGTGCAGCTCAATGATAACTGGCTATTTAACTTGATCTTGTGGCAGTTCTTGTTTGATGAGACATGGGATTAAGTTAAATAAAGGTTATCACTTAGCCACAGAAAATTTGATGATTTTGCTCGAGGATGAGATTTCTCTTGAGGATACTTTTTAGGGATAATCACCCTACTCCTTTACCATTTAAGTAACGTCGATCGCCAAGATATGTATGTTTGGTGATATGTACACGTGTGAAAGGAGGCAAGTATAATTATGGTGGCCAACATAATTATAAGTGCACCACGACTCACGTGGACATATTTAACCATGCTTACGTCTCGGCACCCTTTAGGAAAACAGCTAGTGACAGGGTTTTGTGAGAACATTAAGTATAGATTGGGTAGTCAACAGTTTTCCCTCATCTCTGACATTCGCTAAATGCCCTTCCATGTAGAAACAATGGCATCAAGGAGATCAGCCCGCAACACTAACCGAGGAGGTGCAACACTAAGGGGTAGAATGACTAGTGAACGTGGAGGTAGAAGAGGTAGTCGAGGCATCAGTAACAACGATAACAACGATGGTAGAAATCCTGATTTTGTAGCAATCATCGCTCAACAGCTTCAAAACTTGCTTCCTATTATTATCACCCAGGTTGGCAATCATATCAACAACTCGGGAAACCACGAAAGTAGAAATGACGACACCAATGGTATAGGTGGGAATGACACTAACAACCACGCAATTGGATGTATGTATAAGGAATTTATGGCATGCAAGCCAATGGAGTTTGACGGTAAAGGAGGTGTGTTGGAGTATACCCTATGGATTGAAAAGATAGAGTCAGTGATGGACATCAGTAGCTGTGGAACGCATCAGAAAGTGAAGTATTCTGCATACTCGCTATCAGGAAAAGCATTAACATGGTGGAACACGCAGATTTAAGCTAGAGGCAGAGAATCAACTGTAGGTATGACATGTGACGACTTCAAGGCACTACTAAAAGAGGAATATTGTCCAGACAATGAAATGCAAAAGCTGGAAGGTGCACTCTGGAATCACACTATGATAGGGGCTGGTCAAGCAGCCTACACAGATTGATTTCATGAGTTAGCAAAACTAGTTCCTCATCTGGTTACCTCTGAATCAAAAAGGATCGAGAGATACATATACGATCTTGTCCCCGAAATTCGTGGAACTGTGAAAGCAACTGAGATGGCTACAATTCAGAGTGCAATATTGAGAGCAGGGACTCTAACAGATGAGATGATTAGGACTGGAATGTTGAGGAATGGTGATAAAAGGAAAGGGACAAATAAGTCAGACAAGCAAACGGTCCCCATGATTGACAACAAGAAAACAAGAACTTTTATGGCCACTGGGCCTGGTCAGAAAGTATATGGAGGTCCACACCCTAAGTGTGCTAGATGTACTTATCATCACCCGGGGTCTGTGCCCTGCCGGGAATGTACAAACTACAATCAGTTCGGTCATTTTTCAAATCAGTGTAGAGCACCAAGGAATGCAGGTAACATGAGGAATAATCAAAGGACATGATATGAATGTAACAGCCCGGATCACCTCAAGAATACGTGTCCTAGGTTGAATAAAGCACCTGGACAAAGAAAAGGAAATCTAGCATTAGCAATTGAAGGAAATAACCCAAACCCGGGAGTCCATCTTAGTCCACCTCGTGGTAGAGCATTCTATTTAGGACATTTGGATGCAGCTAACAAATAATGGGTACGTTTTCCCTATACCAGTAGTATTCTACCCAAGATATGTAAGTTTTAACATGATTACTTTAACTCTACACATCTACTATCCGTTAGCATCATTTTAACAGTTAACACAGACTGAATCTCGGGACGAGATTCAAGATAAGGGGTAGGTACTGTAGCAACCTGTAGAATTCCCTAGTCATTAGTGAACATTAATCTAGTATTAACCCGTCATTACTGTTCACTTAACCATTTTTCGAGCAAAATTTGATAATTTTTTTTATTACAATTATATTCAAACACGTTGTTACGTTATACACGATACTTTGGAACGGGCTCGCACACGCACCACGATAATCCATTTCACAAATAACAGCCAAATGGATCCTTAACTATTACCCTTGGCCTGTTACTATTCAAGCCCAACAACAAATCAAGCCCAACTTTTATTTTTTTTCTTTCATCCTAGTCGACGAAACTTACATATACTTGGTCTCTTTTATTCCTAAATTCGACAAACAAACTATACCAAATTTTACATGATTCGAATCTTTATATTCCAAGAATTCAGTAATGACAAATCATGAAGTCTAATTCGAACGTTTGATTCATTTGCGAGACCCAAAGCTAGCCTCATTCAAAACACATATACAACTCACTCGATTATAATCAAATTCGACCAAAGCCATTTTATATATACAATTTATATTTAAACGTATCCTAAGGACTCTATAAACGGTTTTACACCTTTTCTATACTCTTTTGGTCACGTTCACATGTTGTTGGACCTTTTATATATGTCGACACTATACATATATACACCACATGCACCTTGGCCGAAACCCTCACACCACTTGAACCATATACACTCAAGTTTCCTAAGATTTATTCCATAAATCCTATCCAAACCTGCTACACGAGAATAAAATCTCAAGTTGCATACATAAAATACTATATACTCCAACTAGTTCACGCATATACTCGTATAACATATATTCGCTCACTTACTTATTCTTTCATATTCACACACAAATGTTCTAAGTCTTTTCACTCCTGTCAAGTCCACTAGAGAGAAAACAAGGCCATACTCTAATCATTCGAATCATTTTCCACACCTATAATGTTGAACTCGATTCTTTTGTAACCATTCTAGCAAGCGACGTACAAAAACCTTCGATTCCTAGTCCATAACATCGAGTATTCACCAACATTTTTGGTGTGGTAAGACTTTTTAAACATATATCTATTCGTACTTATATATCTAAAGTCCATTCACTTTTTATTTATTTCATTTGATCATTACTAGTTTTCTTTTAATTATTTCGTGTTCTTGTTATTTATTTTTATTCATATTTGACCTCCTCTATTATGGATGGATAGAAAATTAATTCTCATTATCATTCGACACTTACTTCATCATATTAATACTTATCGAGACCTCTTTTGACCTCAGTTTGAACATCGACACATATATAAGTTATTATTCCATTTTTCGCCTTGGTTTGGTCGACTAGAAATTGTATCACAAAAATGAATCCAATCGAATGACCTAACAAATAAATTGCTCGACCTAATTCTTCACAACCTAATAAAATAAGTTGTTACAAAAAGCCTCCTTGATAAGCTCATGTACCACCATTTTAATCACACAACTTAATCCCTATCGATACAGTTTCTTTTTAAAACTTATATATACCGAGTGGGCTTTCCAGCCCATTAAGCAAACCAAATAAGCACTTGATATAAGCACTTTGAATATATTTTTATGATCTTGAAATAATCCCAAAGTCAGGCCCAACTCCCTTGAAACCCAATGGATTGAAAATTCTTATTGGGCTTTGAATTTGACTCGTTAAAAGCCCAATAAGCTAAAAATAAGCTCTTTTATATAATAAGTAGTTTTTACAAACTCAAATAAAACTTATAAAACTTTCAGAAAATTTAATATATAAGTTTTGTGAATTTTGGACTAAAAATGCAAAACATTTTACTATTTGGGTTAAAGTTGTAACTTTCGGATAAATATATGCTAAACTGTCATTCTAGTAAATTATGGGTAGAAAAGGTTAAAACAGTAACCCGAAACTATAAAATGTCATATTTGAACCTTATGGACTTAAAATGTAATTATTTTCTAACGAAGGACTAACGGTGCAAATGTTTCACCATTAGGGTTAAAAGTGCAAATTTACTATAATTTTAAGGACCAACTAGAACTTGTTTTATAAACCTTTTTCACTAATGTTTTATTACAATTCATTCTTAAAAAGACATTTTTACATGTTCGTACAATTCATTTAAATAACGATACGTTTATATATGTTTATATAACGTAACTTATAACGAATAAGCATAACTTATCATCCACTAATTTTTGAAGAGACGATAATTACTGATTCAAATAAACATAAAAACATGATAATATTATATATAATATTATTTTTGAACTTTAAGCATTTTAAGCATATAATTCATTCTCATCACAATCCAATTCGTTATCTGATATTATTTCACAATCATTATTCACATCCAGTCAATCTTAAACCATCAAAATCTCAGACTTCACTATTATTCAGGTCATGTGTTGGAGCCGTTCCCGTGATACATTTGACATAATATTACTTTGACATTTACAGCTAAGGTGAGTCATAGCCCCACTCTTACTTTTATATATTCATTTTAAACTATTTGGGGGAGATACATGCTTAGAAATACTTTACTCGTTTATCAAATACATGATTTGCATTGTGATGCAATTACTCAAACATTTATATTTTTATGATACGATACGCTTTTATACTTGTCTTTGGGAAATGGCTCCCAGTATTCTTTGGGAAGTGGCACCCAGTATTCTTTGGGAAGAGGCTCCCATTTTGTGTAGTTTGTGCATAAGACTCTTTCGTGTGATTTTATTTAAGTAATCGTAATCACATCTATACTACTCATATGTTAGGAGTGGGTTGTAAACACACAGGTTGCAAGTCTTGTATGGGCGGGGCTTGGGACTGAGTAGATTTACAATGCCTTTGCTGTGTAATCTTTATTCAAATGCTTTACTATTAAACTAAATTCTATGAACTCACCAACAATTGATTGACACTTTTTATCATGTTTATCTCAGGTTTACAAGGCGATAGTGGATGCATAGATACTAGAGTCAATTGCATACTTGGAGACTCATACCTTTATCTTTTACCATTCGTTACATCTTAAAAACACTTATGTAACCTTATACTTTGGATTTCTTGTTTTAACTCTGATTTAAATAATTCGAATGGTAACATTTCAAAATGTCTCATTTAGAGGTCATTTTCTATACCTTGATCTATATTATGAAGTAATACCCTTGATACTATCGTTCCGCTGCGGTAATTTGGGGGTGTTACACTTATCATAACAAACGAATGACAAACGGATATCATAGCAAATGAATAGAAAAACGAGTATCAAATCAAAGGATCATATCAAAGGGAATCATAGCAAAGGGATCATATCGAATGTAATCATAACATAGCAAATGAATCAAAGTCAAGGATCGAAAAGTCATAAGAAACCTTTACTGAGAAATGGTAGAATATATGTACCTTATGCAAAGTAAGCAAAACAATCAGGAAAGCAAACAAAAACCGAAGCTACTCTTTCTTCATAGAATCTACACGAATTAATGATCACGTATTACTTATAAGCTCATTTTATAACTTTAGTACTTATAGTTAATCAGATTACACATTTAGGGTTTCTTTCTATTTTTAGAAACTTTAATTTTTAGTAACTTTCCAAATTAAGTAAGTTTCCCGAATTAGTAACTCTCTGAATTTAGTAAGTTTTCCCGAATTAGTAAGTTTCTATATTTAGTAAGTTTTCCGAATTAGTAACTTTCCGAATTAAGTAATTTTGATAAATTAGGGTTACTATTGATAATTAAGTAAAGTTAAAGGTTGATAATGACAATTATCATAGTTTAGGGTTTATTGTGATGATTTCCAAAAATTAGGGTTTAAAGTGTAAATTAATTTCATAAATGACCAACTTAGGATTTATTAATAACGAATTTGGGTTTAGCCAATTTAGAACGAACAACTGACACACAATCACACCGTATCATGCAACATTGGAACGAACAACTCACACACACTTAATTATACCTTAGTTACACACACACTTCCACCCTATTCGACATACTCTCGATACACACACATGCACACCAAATTTTAGACCTCGTATAACCCACCAAAGCACACAAGTACACCTTTTGACACACACAAAATAATGAGACCAAACGGACCCTACGCCTAATTCTTTTGATTCGAATGACACACACACACTCACACATTTTATTGTTGTTTATTACCTCTCACGACACACAACTAATCCATGCATGTATAACCATCAATTAACGAAACACATGTATTCACATACATCACACCCAATCCAAGCCCCTTTATTCACGTATTTTAACATGCATGTCCCGTCTTTATTTCTTAGGTTTATTTTCCAGGTTTTTAGATTGTTTAACATGTATCACATTAGGATCTTAAATACCAGATTAAAGATGTAAACGTCAACGTATTCGAATAGAAAAAACAGTAACAAAGATCGACACGTATAGCTCATATTCTTATGTTTTCATGCTACGTGTGTGTATATATATATATATATATATATATATATATATATATATATATATATATATATATATAAGATAAAGACCATAGTTTATTTGTTAAAGTCGGTTTAGCCAAAAAATATTTTGATAAGCTTCAGTATAACCATATAGATTCTTTAGGTTCCGCTAAAAGCTGCATCGGAGTTCGCCCATAAGCTTCAGTAGTTGTTTAACCATATAGATTTTCTGAAGCTCGGTTCCTGTAGGATTCCCATCAACCAAATATGTCAAAAAAATTATGGATTTATCATCTTCAGTAGACCTTGAAATCAAATAAAGGTTTAAATAATCCTCACCAAAAAATTATCCCATGCTTAAAATCATATACATGTGTGGCCTATGCGATATATTCCAATATTTAGTTTCCATTAGTTTGCAATATATTCTAACTTGACATTTATGTAATCCACACACATGCATACATAAATAGAAGTGATGTGTCTAAACAACATATTTAGGCCCGGAAGTATCTAGATTAAAGTTGTAACAAAGTGTAAAACTAAAAGCAGCCTTCGAACCTGGATACCATGAAATATATTACCTAAAATTCCAGGGCCTAACTCCAAGGATAGAGGCTGCAAATTCACACAGAAATTACGGCAATTATGTTCCAAACATAAGTAATCGCAAGCGGAGTGATTATGTACAATTACATACCTTGTGTCTTGCCTGATAATTCAGTGGATTCTCATCTAACAATGTAGCCATCATAACTCGGTTTGTCGTTTGTTCTTTTTCTCAGTCGTCAAACCTCTGCCTTTCAACTGCCATGGGTCGGCTCAAGTCAACCCGTTCCTTATACCTGCATATTGTTGACACAGGAGAAAACTAAACACCTAACAATAACGCGGACTTTAAATAATTTTTTCACTTGACTCACGCATCGATTATCTGCTGAAGGTCAGGAATTTCCGGGTTCAGATAATAGTGCGTAGCAGGAGTAGCAGTTAACTGTACACCTGTAATTACTAAAGGGTATGTTTAATGTATCTATTGAATAAACATTACTGCGGTATATATGCGCACCTGGAATTGCACAACTACCTCGGTAATCAGACACCCTTTCCATCTCAGAATAGATTCTCTTCTGTCAATAAAACATGAATGATGTATATATCATATTCATATATACAAACCTTAAAAAAACATGTTAAAACACTAATATTCATATAACATTTTATGCGCAAACGCTACATAAAGATTACCATGTTCGACTATCTTTCTCTTACAACTGCTGTTTAAAGATTCAAAGATACAGGAAAGAAGATGGAAAAAAAATACCTAAACTCCTGTATCAAGAATGTAAAATAGACAAATATTATAAACAATTCATTTTTAGTATTCCATATTAAGCACAGCGAAAACATAAATAAATATGGATGGATAGACAATACCTTAAGACTATCAACCCAATCCATTTTTACTTCACGTAAGTTTCGGATCCGTTTCTTATTAGGTGTTCTTAGAAACACGCCACGTTCCGCAACCAGCCATATATTGAATTATCTAAAGTTCTATGTATACATGTAATGATACACCCGCTTGTTCTAAGAGAGATTCGAGAAAACCAACATGTAATCACCTCATATCATCAACTACAGTTGAAAAATACTTACCGAAAGACAATTGTATAGAAAAATTATCCTCAAATCATCTTTGTGGCAGCCCGAACTCAACAACTCACACTGTGTTCAAATTACATATTTTCAACCCACACCATTTTGACGCGTTATCTGCGACTGTGATATGGTCAACCTGTTTGGGGGCTCCTAAAAACAACCAAACAAATTAGTCAACACTGCACAAAATAGATATTAACCACAAAAGTTCCCATTACATTTAAAAAAGGTCAACAAAATATTTTTTACAAACTGGTGCGTTGAAAGGCAAGACACTTTAGGTAGAATAAGTTAAAAATCAATATGAATTTATAAGCTTTTAGTAACCACCATCTCATAAAAGAATAATACACATAATTGAATTGACTGTGAATTACAATCAAGTCACAGTCTTTTTATTATAACTGCAAAATAGGATCGACAATACCTTTTATCTCAGCGAACTATGCGCATACATAGCCATACCCTTCCAAAATATGAATGTCCTCACTTTATAAATTCTCAATTGGTTCCACTTCTTCATTCCTTAAATATTCATTGTTAGCTCGATCAACCTGAAACGGTTGTACATGACTTCTAATCTGAAATGGTTTACAAGGGATCATCTGGTTCTTCATCAAATCTTGATTTGAAATCTCCTTCTCATTAGCTTCATCTTTTTTTTATAGCACGACATAGACATATTGCATGAATATAAATTGTTTAAAACAATAGAGTTTGAACATAACATGGAAACTTCTTTTATATTCAAGCCTGTCATATTAACATACCAAGCAGGTATATATATGCATGTGTATGTGTATATGCAGATGTGTTTGTGAATGTATTGAGAGGAGAAGTGTCTATCAAAGGTCAAAATAATAAAAGAAAATGTGTACCTTTGCCTCTTAATATTGCTAATTGTCAATGTTGAACCCCTTTAGGTACCTACAGGAACAGGCAAACCTTTTATCACTTCCAGATATAACCACCTGAAGGTGCACCGATAACGATTACACACACCAAATTTAGAGTTTACATGTTATGTGACCCATTGCTAAGTTTCTCATTTTCACAAAAATTAATGGTGGGTTAGGCGGATAAGATAATGGTTCAAGATGTGTAACTTTTTCAATGATTAGGATTTAGGACAAATTCAAAAAAATATACTCTACGAAAAAAAGTTATAATTGATACCTGGAAAAAGATTGCATTTTATTTGTCCTCATCTTGATAGCTTGCTATGTGCAAGTGTTTAGGGTTCCATTCTTGCGAGCCTATCATCCAAAAGGGGCACCAAGGTAGTCCGATTATAAACTTCATAGCAAAGTTTCGAGCAAATACAAATATCAAAACACAATAATATCCAATACCTAACTAACCTGAACCGATTAAGCGGAGCTTTATATACATCTGATATATGAATTTCCTGTTTGAGCCAAACATTCTGTGTTGTGTAGTAACCTGATCCAAACAACTCTTCATTTACATTTTAGTCTTTGAAAGAAAAAGGCCTCAAAAGTTTCTGAAACCTATTATGCCATAAAATTAAATGCAATAAAAAATGATTATGAGTTCAAGCAATTTACTAAAGGATACTTTTTTTAGGCAATGACATATCAGAATCAATAAAAACAGGCTAGAATTGCGTAGCTTCAAAAGATCAAAAACCTTTTCACATATTTACTTTTGCCGAATGCTTACACCCCTTTGTCGTGGTGGTCCTTGTACATAGAACACCGGTGATGAAAGTTTTGCAAGATGAATAAACTATTATACCAACGGGCAGAAACCATCTCCACGTGAATGTTGCCCACTATTGCTCCTTCTATAAGAACGTTGGTGTTGGTGGTCATTAAAATTATGGCCTCCTTTTCGTGATAAGCATTCCATGTTCACCATCTACAGACACACACAGCAAAAAATAAAAACCAAAATTCAGTTTCGAGCAATAATTACCCAAATTATAACCACCTTAAGGTATCCACCTGGTCGAAGTAATTCACCTACAATCCAATCATGGTCAGTTAAATCTCTCGCAATTACATACATTTTACAGCCAGCCTATTGTAATGGATTAAAACACAAATGCTTATTAAAATTATAGCAC
This sequence comes from Artemisia tridentata subsp. tridentata, assembly GCA_021014915.2. NCBI lineage: Eukaryota > Viridiplantae > Streptophyta > Magnoliopsida > Asterales > Asteraceae > Artemisia > Artemisia tridentata. The sequence goes on along the minus strand of CP139502.1, from coordinate 114,292,261 downwards.
ACTCTAATTACTAAACCTTGATAAAACAATTCAATCCATTCTAATCTCAGACTCCTACAAACACAATCAACATCATTTACAAACATAATCAAGTATTCCATAAATGGCTTATATACTTATTGTGTTTTGATAAAGGGCTGGATAGAATGGCATTCTCCGGTTTCGCAAAAGTTGCCATTGTCAATCGCAATCATATGGGTTTCTTCAATTGACTACAAAACAAACATATATTTATAAACTCGTATTATACAAATCATAAACAGCATTAAGGGAAAAAATTGAGTAACAATATATTATTATAAAAAAAAACTATTTCAATACCAGTGAGTATGAATTAATTTTGAAGAAGATCATTACTACCTTATTAGTAGATGAAGAAGAAGAAATTTTAATCGGCTGAAGAGATGTGATTATTGCATATGATATAGTTGGGCCATACGTTGAGCATATGTCAATAAACAACCAAAAAAGATCATCAACATATTGAGCATAAACCTTTTAGTTATATTTTTATCATTCATATATTTATTTGTACTAAAAAAATTATAGCAGCAGACACATCATCCGATGAAGAATGAGGTTTTAAGTATACCACATTTATTTGAAAAACACATCGAACATTGCATAGTATGAAGATTTGAAAGGAGGATTGAATATACCTACTAACTTCCAACTAACATAGTGTACAAGATGCAGGTTCTATATAAATAAGATGTTGCCTTTGGAATCTAGACCTATATGATTTCATGGAATGCGATTGAAGTCGTTCCTTTAGTTCAGCAAGTATGGACTTAACCTGAATATGTCTTTGCTAAAACCAAGCAAGAAAAATTAGAAATTCAAGAATAGACCAGCGACAAAAAATATGCCCAACCTTAAAGGTCATAGAGTGTTAAATTATATAGAGGATATTGTCAGAGTAGCAATTGTTAATCATATATGAATAAAAGGATATAGCTCTTAAAGATGTCACACATTAGTAGAAACACACTACTTCAAAACTAGGATTCCTTCACACATGCTGTTTTTTGAACGGCCAAACAGTAACTTTTTTATGTGACTAAATGTACATCTGATCCGACTTGTGTGACCATTTCGGAATTACATCTGAGGCTAGAGCCACACATTTGAATATTTTCGTAACTAGAGGTATCTGGTAAAATTTGTTTTGATTATTTAGTCACTTATAATTTGGGACGTGTGACGGATACAAATAAGTTTGAAACATTAGTCACACTATATATATACATATGTGACAAATATATATCACACAATTGAACAGCGTGACCAAAATTCATATATGGTCACATGAAGTAATTGTGTATGTGGCTAAATCATATACTCAAGTTTGTCACACATTATTTAAATGTGACTGCTAGTTTTTGTTGAAAATTTAGCCACATATGAATTTGAAATGTGTGACAACTGAAAAGTAAGTTTGAAGCATTATTCACGATATGCATTTAAAAGTGACAAATATATGTCACACACTTGAACAGTGTGACCAAATGTCATATATAGTCACACTAAACCATAGGCATACATGATTAAGTGTAACCAAAATTCGATAGATATGGTCACGTAAGTTAATATGTGTGTCTAAAGTTTAGTGTGTGTTTGCCTGCCAAATCCTAATGTGTATGGTCATATTTAATTGTAGCACAATCATGTGACTATAGGCTATACAATAGTCACACCATATCACAAATGTGTATCTAAATTATGTTTATGGCCACATTATAAGGGTATTATATGTGACCAATACATTCAAAATAGTCACATTGTGAAATATTCATGTGACTATTTTTTATTATTTTAACAAAAACTTTGTCCTAAATGGTCCTAGTATGCAATAGTAAAAAATTTCAAAATCTCAATGTTTTGGCTCCATTGTTTGCATTTATGTTGTCTTTAATCCTATCTAGTTGTTCAACAACCACATTGTACCATATTATATATATTTTTTCCTGCATTATATAATACCCCAGTTATCATCAACTCTTTATCATATCAATTGCTTTTCACCATGGATGCACAAAATGGTTGTCAAATGGTCTGCATTGACTGTTGGGTTGAAAGTGAAAACAAGGCTGGATTGACCTTTTTTGCAAGGCATTCCCCTTATACGGATTTCAGGTGGTATGTTTGTCCAGTGTGCCTTGAAAGAAGGGGAACCCCATCTTATACTGGTAGAGGTGGTGTTACAAAGGAAAACACAACTACAACAGATAGTAGTGGATATGTAATTGGCTTACATATTAATGCATCTACAAGAGTTGGTGTTTACTTGGGCAGTGATGATGAAGAAACTGAACCAACTGCAACTCAAAAAGCAAGTGGAGTATGCCCAAGTCAAGCACCAAGTGAGGAACCTGCTACTCAAAAATCAAGTGAAGAATCTGCAAGTCAAACACCTAATGAAGAACCTCCAACTCATAAACCAAGTGATTCACCAGCTAGTCAATTAACCAAGTGAATCACCTGCAAGAAATGCTATGTTGTCTTTCAGTGTAAATGTAATTTAACTGATATGTTATAATTAATATGTTATTAACAATGCAGTATGGTTACTACTTTTTTTTGTAGATTTTGACTTTATAAGTCAAACCAGGTATTCAACATTGTGTTTTCCATCTATACATGTTTATCTCATAAGCAGTACAAACTATACATTCTAGCAGTCTTAACTCTAACTCTAGCAGTCTTAATTCTATTTCTTGTCCTTGGGTCCTAGATACTTTTTCATCTTCTTGAGCAGTTGATATGCCATATCATCATAAGTAAACTAAAGCTGGAGTCTTTTCTTCCCACACAACATCTGATGTAGAATGTCTTTGAAAAATTTTAAAGGGTAATCCTTTTCTACAAGCATGTAGATCACCAACTCATTTACAGTTAAAGCATGTACTACACATCCTTGAAAAAGTTTCCATTCTTTAATAGTATTGTGCTTTAGTCTTCTCCAACATTCATCCTCAGGATTTGGTTCAAACATTACTTTCAAGTAATTCCAGACTGCTCTATCATAAGCTTGTTCTTGTGTCTTATTACCAAATCTTTCTTTGATTAATTTCCATAGAGCTATCATATCTTCTCTATCAAAATTATAAACCATTTGAAGAAAGCTTACAAATCTTCTAGAAGAACCAGCATGCCTCTTAATATCAAAATAAACTGTTTTCCCATGAGATCCAGACTTATAATCAACAATGGGTTGTTTAACACTTACAGGTTCTGCATCCATGGCTTCTCCTTCAGGTTTTCCTACAGAGACAACTGCAAGTTCAATGTGAGCTTGCATTTGTTCTTTAGCAACAGCTTGCTCAGTTTGTTCTTGTTCTCTGCTCTGTTCTTTCTATGCTTTTTGCTCACTTGTCTTCTTTTTACTGCTTTTTCTTTCCAACTGTTCACCTGCTCTTTTTGAACTTGTTTTCTCTTCTTTCCTTTGTTCACTGCCCTTCACCACCTGAGCATTAAAGAAGCTTTCAGTTTTTCTCTTGGCAATTGCATATAATTCTTTAATTCTTTTATCATTCAAGAATTTCAAATCCTTTAGTTTCCAATTGTCCACATTCTTCAAATACCTATACATGTAAGCTCTTCTTTGTGCTGGGGTGGGTGGCTTGTTCTTCTTAGCTGCAGATCTTTGTGCTGCATAGAACTTCCTTTTTGCATCAATAATTTCTTTCAACATCCTGGATTTTTCATCTACTGAGTACTGATCTAGCTCTTCTTGATGTAGTTTCTTAGCAAGCTCACAATCAGCATCAACCTGAGCCCTTTCCTCATCCCATGCAACAATTAACTCTGCATTTTTAGCATCTTTTTCTTCATGTATTCTCTTTTGTTCCAAAATTCTCTGATTTTCTGCTTCATACTCTTGAGCTAATTTCTTAGCAACTTCAGCATCAAGTATTACTTGCTCTTCTTTTCATAATGGTTTCTCCACAGGCTCTTCAGTAAGAATCCCTTTACTTTTGCCTTGTACCTGTGGAGTTGATTGTTTAGCTTTTGGCTTTGAGGATCGCTCTTGTATCACAACACCTTTGGTTACTGATTTTGATGTCTTCAGCTCAGCAGTTGTATAATCTGGTGTAGCAGTACTAGCTTTTGTACTACCAGCTGTAACTGGCTCACTAGCAGCAATAACTGGACCACTAGCAGTACTAATACCCTGATCAGTAGCACTATCAGCAGTTGTAACCTTGACCAAATAGCTATCAATCACCACTTGATTCCCTTGGTTATCAGCAACTACAAAATTCATTGGATCACTCTCTGCACCAATACTTTCACCCTCTTTAGCCGCCTCTGAAACTTTGCCTTCATTCACCCCCTATTTGGGAGCATCCTTAGAAGCTTCAGAAGATTTAACCTTGTGTTTGGTAATTCTTTATCCTTTGACTCCTTCTAAATACCTAACCCTTCTCTTCAAAGCCTTTATCTCCCCACCTTGAGCTTTGAAGAGTCCACCTTGAGCTTTGATGAGTCCATCTTGAGAAGCAGCTAGTTTTTGCAGATCAACAATTTGTGCAGACAGCTTGGTACAGGTATCCTTCAATTCATTCAAAAGTTGCATACTATCCTCACCACTTCGGCTTGTGTTACCTAGCCCGAGAGGTGGATCATTGGAAAAGTTAAGTTCAGTCTCACCCCTAGGATGAACATCTGAACCCCCCATTGTTTCCATGTGACTGGGTCCTACACCTGAATCAGTTCCATGTGGACCGGACTCATTAGAAGTTGTCTTAGTTCGGGTCTTAATGATGTTACCACTGTCCTGTGTTGCTGCTAAGCTAGACACAGTAGTGGCAGCCCTTGCCAACATGTCACTCTCCCCCCAGTGACAGCATCATCTGCAACAGTTGGTATAGAACCACTAGCCTGAGGTAGCTCAGTGTTCTTGGTGTGAGTCCTACGTTTATAGGTATTTTGTTGTTGTTTAGATGATGTAGCCAAAAGTGTGGGTGTGTGATGGGTACCAGCTGGGATTGCTGAACCTTCACCCATTTGGGTTTGGGCTAGTGCCACCATTGTTGGAAACAAAGGTGTCACTGTCCCTGAAAAATCTTTTCCATCCTTCCTCATATTAGCAAAAACCTTTATGGTAAGGCAGGGAGTGGAATAAACTCTTTTTTGACTTTTCTTATTTTCAAATTAGTTTTCTAAAAAGAGTTGCAAAAACCTTGGATATAGAAAATATTTACCCGAAGAACTATCCAAGTTCTTAACCATACTATCAAAAATTAATTTTGAAAAATTAAATCTTTGAGTATTTTCAGCCAAACAAATTATAGCAGAAGCTAAATTACTGCTAAATTCATTCCACGCAGTGGTCTTTGGACTTAGACACACTAAGACAGTATGAATTAAGAATTTCCACTGAGGAGAAAAATTACCTTTATAAAACTTTAAAGCATCTGATTTTCTCTCATAGCCCATCAATGAAAGTTTTTCAAAGATTGTAGTATTTGGAAGATTCTCAACTCCGTTAGCATCATCAAAGAGAAGATCTCTTCGAATAGACGCCTCTGTAATGACAATCCTCTGCCCATCTACAAGGGCATGGATTTGTACTTCCCCAATAATAGTTTTGACCTTAGTAGATGACCAAAACAGGATAATGTTAGAAGTATATGTAGTAGGTTTTACTGTTAATGCAAACTTAATATAGCTTGCATTAAGGAAATCATTGGATTTTTCTAAAAAGGAAACATTATTATGAGGTTCGGTAAAAGTTAGGTTCGACATTATGATTTGATTTGGGGGTTTTGCAATATGACGATTAAAATTCGTTTAGGCCGTGGAAGAGAGAGAGTAATGTGTACGTGAATATGATTGTGTGCCGCAATTGGGGATTTATACCCTTTAAGTAAAAAGTGACACAAACGTACCCTGCACTCCCAAACAGTACTAACGGATACCCAGCAGTACAAAGTTTTACGCTAGCAGTACAATTTTTTACCTAGCAGTACAACTTTGTGCAAAAACTTTTTCTCAGCAGTATGAACTCAATTTTCTTTTAAAACCATACTGCACTCATACATTTGGAAGAGATTAAATGTAAAGGAAGACACTTAATCAGTTTTTGGTGATATTGTTGTTCTTGCATTACAACACAGTTTACTATTTCTGTGTTAATAGTCTTCTAAGTATCCAAGTAACCAAACACCCCTTTAACATCAAGGGAAACACAGATATCATAAACTAATAATAATAACTGCATTCAAATACCATAAACTTGCATGAATCGGAAAAGTTAAGTAATATATAAACTAAGTCAAAATAAGTTTATATTAACATAGTCAAAATCTATAAACAAAAGATACATTAAGAAATATATAAACTATCTTCAATACTTTTGTGAACATCAAAGATTTTCTCTCTTGTATCTTCTATTTCTTTGTTCAGATCATCTACTTTCTTCTGATGCTCCAAAAATGATCTTTAAATCTTCCTTGTTCTTTTCTTCCAGCCTCTTTATACGCTTGTTGTAAAGATCTATCAATGCTTTTTCAGTACCATACTTGCCAGAATGACGTTTCTCCCAAATATCTTGGGGTATGTCAAAAAAATTTCTTTAACTTTTCAGGGATTGGAGGAGGAGAATCATCCCTTGGGCGTTTTTTTTTGTTTGAAACAGGAGTTGAAGAGGATTCAGCCATTGAAATTTGAAATATAATATCTAATGAAAATATCAAAGGAGTTGTATATGAACGGTTGATTATGAACGGTTTTCTAATTGATAGGTATAAATAGGCTAGAGAGGTATATGAATGGTTCCCAATACTTTAGGCGGGGAAAAGGGCCATGGAAATGCGCCAAAAGGAAATAGATGGATAATATTGGTCCGATTTGGTTTGTGTTTGGTTTGGATTGACTAGCGTAGTTGATTTGGAATTGTGTTTGGTGTTGGATTGACTAATTGACTTGTTGATTAGGGTTTGACTCGAGAAAATGAAACCGAGGGAATATTTGGAATGATTTAAGATCGGGTTCATTATTATTGAACCAAGAGAATAAATGTTTGACCGTGACTTGAAAGAAAATAGTAACTCATTTGTTCCCAATGGTTAACGCACCAAGTGCATTAAACCTTAACTTTCACTGTGTTAAGGTGTGTTAACCATTGGAAGTGTGTGCGTTAAGGGTGCATTAACGCACCTGTGTTAACCCCTTAATGCTACGTTAAGGTGAGCTATGTACTATGTATCCATTGTGTTTTAAAAAAAATTAAACACCCCCTTGGTTCTTAAGCGGGATCATTAAATTCAGATGATTACTTTTCTTAATTTGTAGTTTTAGTTTCTATTAATCGTACTATGTATTGTGTTTTAAGTTTAATGTTTAATGTAATTTGTGTTTTAACTTTATTGATTAATGTAATTCGTGTTAGTTGTTAAATGAAGTATTAATATTAGTTTAGGGGTTGATTTTGAAAATAGTTGAGTTAAAGGTGAGTTAAGGGTGAGTTATGATTGCGGGTGTTTTTTTTTAGTTAAAGGTGAAAAGTTTAAAGCTGACGTGGCAATGTGTTAAACTTTAATGCTGAGTGACCATTGGGAATGCTCTTAAATTTGGTTAATAACGAAGTAAGGAAATTAGAAGTGTATGTGAGACCATGGTTTTCAGGATCCTGATCCTGATCTTAGGATCTTACGATTTTACGATACTACAAAGCAAAAATGATCCGGATCTTACAAAGGATCTTTAAAAGCTTAAGATCTTATAGGATCCCGATCTTTACCATAGGATCTTAAGATCTAATACGATCCGATCTTACTATTCTCGAATCACAAACTAAAAAAGTATGGAATGTATTTTGTAGAATTTTAAAAAAAAAACAACATGTTAATATTCTTAAAATTTTCATAATCATAATTTAAGACAACATTTCTATGAAATATTTACATAATTTGTGTTTATGATATAATATATATTAATTTATAGATTTGTATAATATTACAAAAACTATTAACAAAATGACATTATAGTAGGATCTTAAGATCCCGATCCGATCTTACAATCTTGATCTTGCAAAGACGAAATTGATCCTAAGTAGGATCCCGATTTTGAAAACCTTGTGAGACATTTGGGATAAAAATGGAACATATTGGACTATTCGAGACATGCTACCCGTACACTAACATATTTGGATTTATTGGACTATTCGTTTAGTTATTGTTTGAGTTACGGATTGGTTTAGCGTTCAGGGTTTAGGGTTTAGTGCTTGTATAAATACTCGTTATATTATAAATTACTCGGGAAATTGATTTTCAATAAAGTCTTTTGACTTGGAAACGTTCGATAAATGAAAGAGTCATGGCGAAATTTTGTTATTTCCAAAGATTAATTTTGTCGTAAGTCCAAACTTGTTTTAAATCATAAAACAAGTATGTATACCTTGTACTAAAAAATAGGATTATGGAAAAATACCGATGATTACCAATCGACTCATCTTATTTGATATGTTTGTTGTTAGTTATCTCTTTGACTTCTTTTCGTCATCTCATCTCGACTCGAGTTACCGTCAATACTCTTCTCGACTATTCGGTTATTCATTTTTTTGGAGTGAGTACTCGTGAGTCCGTGTTCTCTACCGTTACACGAATGATGATATCAAACCCTTTTAAAAGACTAAAACGAGATTATTTTTGGAAATGAGAATGATTAACTTTTGAAAACTCTTGCGCATTTGATTTTTTTGGTGAATATCGTGCCGAGTACGTTGCGTTGCGATACATTGCGTTAAATCATTTGATACGATATTCATTTTCTTTCACTTTTAAAAAATTTGAATATATTAGAGTATTTTCTTTTGTTTTGTCGGTGGATTTTAGTGTGACTTAATCTTAATACCGCCAATTTTGTCCATATAATATTCAATTACGGATAACCGATACCCGCGGGAAAACCCGAAAAACCAATGGATAATATTAATCGGGTATCCGGTGGGATATGGGGCGGGTGCATATTATAAACGGGTTCAGGTACGAGTACACTAAAACCCGCCCCGAACCCGAACCGTTGTCATCCCTAGTTACCGGCTATAGCCGGTTTTCACCGCCACGTCAACACCATTAGCCTTTTTTTTTCTTCTTTTACAAATCTTGCCACGTCAGTTATAGTTAAACCAAACCATAAATTTAATAGTCAACCGGCAATTAATCCCTTTACCCGATCATTTGTAAACACACACAATAATCAATAAACCCTAATCAAAACACGTATTCTTCTGGCAAACACAAACACGCAAACAATGAATCCAAATAACAACAAAGGTATGTTTTTTAATGTTTTCACATATCAGTTGATGATTGATTGTACATTAATTAGTATCAGACTTTTGATCTATAAATGGTGATGTTAGTGGTTGTTACCGATTCTAATGTAAAATGGGGTTGTTTTGTATTTTATAATGGTTGTTATGCTATGTCTAATGTACGCTCTGTTTTTTTTTTTTTTTTTCCATACTCTAATTTACGTATACATAATGGTTGTTATGCTATGTCTAATTAAGTGTTTTGTATCTGAGTATTTTTTGTTTCTTGTTTGTCAGTACACTGAGAGGTCTAAATCAATGAGAGCATTGGAATGTGCCTAGTTTTTGATTAGCCAGTAATGAGAGTACCTAGCAGACTTGTTTGTGCTTGGCCACCAATGAGAGGTCCAAATGCAGCCTATTAGAGTACACTGAGATGTCCATTGAGCCTACAAATACAGGCTTTTGAACTGTTTGTGAGTACCCTGAGAGGTCCAATGTTTGTGAGTACACTGAGAGGTCCAATTGAGACTTCAATTGCGGCCTAGTTGGCCACCAATGAGACTTGAAATGCAGCCTAGTTTGTGCAACATTGCTTCATTGTTTGGGATACCACAAAAGAGGACCAAATATGAGAACACAATGGATTCTTCTGCAATGGTAAACCATCAAAAGGTTTTTCTTTGATTGTGATATAGTTTAACATTTGAATCAATAAAACTGATCTAACAGTTGTTATTTGTAGATGTCATACAAATTTCTTCTGATTCAAGCAGTTCAGAATCAAATGATGGTGCTCTCAACATCCTTCCTGGCCTCCTTACTTGGTATTATCCAGAGCAACATTCTGATGCAAGTACTGATACTTGGGAAGTGGAACCTATCCAAGCCATTGAACCTCCAGAGGAACTCCCATCTCAAGCTCCTATCCTGGCTCTCCCTGTGCAAGTTCAAATAATAGTTGAAAAGGCACACAAAAAGAAATATACTCAGGATATTGTCTTGGGAATGCCGTGTAAGAAGAATCCTATAAGTTTTGGAGCACCTTCTAGTAGCCATGGGAAAGGCAAGAGGAAGATGGTTTAGGGGTTTAGGATATACATTAACAGCTTTTGTTTTTTGTAAATGGTATTTGGTTCAATTCTGACATTTAATTTGGATACTGATTTTCCCTTATGTATGTACTGTATTATGTTTTGAATATTCTCCTTTCTGTATTCCCTAGCAACTTGCTGGTTTTGGTTTTCAATATATGAACAAAAAGTCTTCAATGTTCAAAAAAAATGGTAACAATTTGTGTTTTGTAAATGTAATTATTAAGGGTACAATAACTGGTAATTGTGTAAGTATTTTGGTTTGTTAAATGGTAGCAATTTGTGTTCTTGATGTGATGGTTGCACAGTTAGATTGTACATTTGCGATTAAGATAATGATATATAACATTTGGAGCCAAAATTTTGGTTTATTCAAGTTTATGCTTTAATTAACAGGTTCAAAGGCAAAAAATTTGAATAATTCAATTGTTAATTTCAAAGTAGAACTTGAAGCCAAAATTTTGATCCAAAATTTTTAAATCACCTAATTACAAGCAGTTACCATGAATAACGATTCATATTCTTAATATACCCTCTTTTCTCTCCTAAAAAAAGACTGCAAAGAAAACACAAAAATAAATCTTCTATCACCAATACTATCCAAGCCAGAATCATTTTTGATAATCAAGAGTCATGGAAATTCAACCCATTGTTGATAATCATCTTTTGCTTCCTGCTGATATTGAACATGATGATAACAACTTAGAATATGAATCCGAAAAGTATTTTGATGATGAAGATGTAGATGCGCCTGGAACCAACCAACCAGATAGGATACTAGCTAAGAGGGGCATAACCAGGATAAAAATGTTTCGCCTGCGATATGGCCAACCTGGTGGAATAAAGCTCAAGGTAACCTTCGATGCATTGAGTAGGGTATCAGGGGAACACAGAGCACTGTTTTCAAGTTTTTTAGGAGATCTGGTTCGTGAGCACATAGGTTTGAAGATTCTTTCCTGGAAGAAGGTGAATAAAGAATCAAGAGATAAACTATGGGCTGAAATCACGGTACATATATACTATTTTGTAACCCAGTACTACATAAGTTTATCTATGCAGTTACATTATGTGCAACTAATTAACAACATTGTGTTAATCTTTGCAGCGATATTTTGATGTTGACATGACATTCAGAAAATTGATAATTACTCGTCTTGGTCAGCTGTTATGGAATTTCAGAATGAAGCTCAGAGAAAAATACATTTTGGCCAACCTAAATACACCTTCGAAATTGAATGAGGTCCCGGCCAAGTATAGTGCATTTGTGAAATCAGAAGACTGGGTCGAGTTTGTAAACTACACGACCACCGATGCATACAAGGTTTTAATTAGTCATCTTTATTTAAGTCTATATGTCATTTCATAATTTTCAGTTTGCAGCATTACCGCATCTAAACGCCTTATGATTTTGTGTTTTTAGGAGAAATCTGATAACCCCCGCGTGATGTAATGTGGTTGAAAGGAAGAGTAAACAAAGAAGGCGAATATCCAGATGATGAGATTAGATCAGTGGGAGATAAACTTGTAAGTTTGACTGCAAATTCTATTATTATGCTTATATACCAGCAGCATTAACTGTGTACTAGCAGTAGTAACTTGTATACCAACAGTATTAACTGCGTACTAACAGCAGTAACTGTGTACTAGCAGTAGTAAACACTTGGCATATTTTTCATTGAAGTTCATGAGCAGCACTAACTCCAGCTAAGCAGCATTGACACAAATATGAGCAGCAGTTACTCTAATAGCATCAAGAAGACTTTTAATCACAACATTTCGTATATTTTTTGTGCTAAAAGAAGCTGATGACCAGATCAAGGAAGGAAACTTGAGTCTTGATAATGGCACTGATGCCATGACAGTTGTCTTTGGTAAGAAAAAGGGCGGTTATGCAAGAGGAGTGGGAAGTGAAGTTACATACAAAAAGTATTTTGGCCTTCCTCGAAGAAGACAAGAAACCAATGAAAGACTTGAGTTACTTCAAACTCAGCTGGATAATGAGAGATGCGAGAGTCAAGAAAAAGATTTATTGGTCAAGAAGTTGTCCACCGAGATGACCGAAAAAGATGTGCTGGTCAAGAAATTGTCCAGTGAGATGAAAGAAACAAAGGAAATGCTTACTCTACTGATGGCACAGTTGAGTCAACAAGGGGTGCATTTAAATTTGGCATCTGATCAATTGCCAGTAGCCTCATATGTAAGCCATTTTTTATGTTGTTAACAATTTCATTTTCTAATGCTAACAGCACTGACGCTAATGATAGCAGGCATTGAACAAAAAACGATGAGTCAATGTATTTCTAAATTTATATTGCAGGTGACTCCAATGGCCATTGACAAATAGATAGCAGCGCTAATGAGGTGGACGACACTCAGCCAAGTAATGTTGTAAGTGCTAAAGATAAGAGAATTCAGGAGAAGTCTAATGGCCTTGTAACTTTGGAAAAGATAACGGAAACAATGGTAAGTAATAAAACATCCCCCTTTGATTTTTGAATTTTACATACATGACTAATGTACCGTGTTTTATATATACGTATAGGAACCTGCTAAAACTGTCAGACCTAAGCAAAAGCCTAAGTCACGACGAAATGGGTCTCCAGATTCCCAATCGCAAGGAAATGTGTCTCCAACACAAGCACTGTCAACAGTATGTATTTCAACATGTTTCTTGTTATTCTTTTGTTTAAATAATGTAACGTGTTTTATATATACATATAGGAACCTGCTAAAACTGTCGGACCTAAGACAAAGCCTAAGTCACGACAAAACAGGTCTCCAGATTCCCAATCACAATAAAATATGTCTCCAACACAAGCACTGCCAACAGTATGTATTTCAACATGTTTCTTGTTATTCTTTTGTTTAAATAATTTCTGATATATACATGCAAAAATTCTTTTTTTTTAGACATTTAAGTGCAAACTGTGGCACTTAAAGAAAGCAAATATCGTTGCTTTGGGTACCGTATACAAGTCTCATGGGAAAGCAAATGCTACATAACCAACCACTCCCAAATGATTGCTACAGAGTGTCAATTGATTCATTGTTAGTTGATGCAGCATGCATACCGGACGTAGCAAATAATGGGTTTAAAACAGTTAAGGAAGTCGTAGGTGGTTTCGTTGCATGGCCAAAGGATCAAGTTATTGTTGAAGAGGAGGTACATACATGTGTTTTTTCAACCTACATATATATAATTCTTCATATTTAATTCAATGTTTGATACAAGCGTCTTTTGTTTACTATAGGTTACACCAACAAACCCTGTGACTAAATGTGGACCAACAGTAGCAGCGAAGCGCAAATATGTATCTATTAAAGGCATAAACCAACTGCAAGTTAAGCCGGCGAAGAGTCAAAAGTCTTTAAATTATGGTACTTGAGAATTTGATTATGTACGACATTACAATTGTATATTTTGTTCAGTTATATACGTTCGAGTTTAATTCAATTTGAAATTTCTTTTTGTTTTTAATTCTATTTTATATATATATATACTCATTCCAATGGCACTAACATAGTACTAGCAGTAGTAACTCTGCTTCAGCAGGACTAACTTAGTACTAGCAGTAGCAACTCTGCTCTAACAGTACTAAGTTAGTAATAGCAGTAGTAACCCTATGACTAAAAGATGCACTCACATAATATGGTCACGCTTATCAACATTATTGGTCACTTTTTGTTTAATTCGATGTGTGACTAAATATTACAAAATGCCACACAAACTAAAAATTCATGTGACCATTGGATGAACAATAGTCACGCAAAATACACATTTCTTCACTTTTAACAGCATATGGTCACACTTATTAACACTTTTGGCCACTTTATGCTTAATTGTATGTGACTAAATACCCAAAACAAACATGCTTTGTGTGACTAAATATTACAAAAGGCCACACAAACATAAAATTCAAGTGGCCATTGGATGATCAATAGTCACAAAAAATACACATTTCTTCACTTTAAACAGCATATGGTCACACTTATTAACACTTTTGGCCACTTTCTGCTTTTTTGTATGTGACTAAATACCCAAAACAAACATGCTTTGTGTGACTAAATATTACAAAAGGCCACACAAACATAACATTCATGTGGCCATTGGATGATCAATAGTCACACCAAATACACATTTCTTCACTTTAAAAAGCATATGGTCACACTTATTAACACTTTTGGCCACTTTTTGCTTAATTGTATGTGACTAAATACCCAAAACAAACATGCTTTGTGTGACTAAATATTACAAAAGGCCACACAAACATAAAATTCAAGTGGCCATTGGATGAACAATAGTCACACAAAATACACATTTCTTCACTTTAAACAGCATATGGTCACACTTATTAACACTTTTGGCCACTGTTTTTTAAATTGTATGTGATTAACTCCAAAAAAACAACACACGTTGTGTGACTAAATCATCACAAACATCACATTTATTATATATTCATGTGGCCATAGGATGGGAAATAGTCACACAAAATACACATTTACTTGAATAAATCATCTCAAATGTCACATATATTATATATTTATGTGGCCAAAGGACGAACAATAGTTACTCTCAAAAAACATTTGTGTGACAATAAAGTGTTTACGGTGACACAAAACTGATTAATCCAACAAAACTTGTGCCTAATTTGTCACATATATTCGGGTTTTGGTCACTCTTTTTCAATGAAAACGGCCACAAACTAAACAATGTGACCATATGCCACCTACGGTAGCGCGACCTTTGGTTACACACCCCAAAAAAAATGTGTATGACTATATGCATATAGTCACACATTTTTGGGGTGACGAAATCCCATATATGTACCAGTGACATATGAATGAGCCATTTATAAATTGAGGAACAAAAACCTTGAACATCAATGTTTTCTTGCAAACCTGTAATGAAGAAAGCACAAAAATCCATAAACCGATCATTAGAGGAGATTGTGAGGAAAATGGACATTAGGATTTTTGAGAAAAAGTATATTATGAATGAGGTGTGATTTTTTTACGTATATGTTTTGATTAGGGTTACCTAACTTGTAGGGATTCTCCTAATTATCTCTTACAACTGTTTGCATAGGTTTATAGATTTGGACTTGCAAGATATAATTCAAAACATGTGTTGGTCTAGTGGTTATCATGTTTGTTAATATTACCAATACCTTAAGTTCGAATCTTGCAAGTGGCAAATTTTTAAAATAATTTCCGAATTTTTAAAAAATTAGTTGCTTAGGTGGCATACATTGCTTACGTGGAATTATGACATGGCATTAAGCCATGATTACTGGGCATTATGTGGCATTGATGACATATATATATATATATATATATATATATATATATATATATATATATATATATATATATATATATATATATATATATATATATATAATGTGACATATTACTTCAATACGTATACTCATATTAAACGAACAACGAACGATTAGGTTTAGTGTTAAGTTTCATACGTTTCATATGTGTGTATATATTGCACACAATATATATATATATATATATATATATATATATATATATATATATATATATATATATATATATATATATATATATGACGTCAATATATATATATATATATAATGTGACATATTAATTCAATACGTATACTCATATTAAACGAACAACGATTAGGTTTAGTGTTAAGTTTCATACGTTTCATATGTGTGTATATATTGCACACAAGTCGAATGGAAAACAGAAAAACGATTTAGGAATACCTCAAGTCGGATTGAACGAATGAAATAGGAGACAAGAACCAAAATCAGAACTCAAAACCAATGTCACCCAAACAATTTCCCCACGCCACGATCACACTAGATTGCACCCAAAGGTACCGATTACCCACGTTCAAACCAGGTATAATCCGATCACCACACCACCTTCGTACCTTACTTTCTTGGAGAACACAAAGAGCAGCCGATTGATATGGTATTTTTAAGTTTTTTGTGTGTGAAATGAGATGTGTATTTCGATGGGTATAATGAGAAATGAGTGGGGATATAACCTGATAGGAAGGCCGAGTCTAAAGGGAGACTTGGTGACTAATTCTTCTTTCAAACTTCAAATGTATCTAGCCACTTTCAAAGTGATATTATGATGTACAAAATTAAAATAAAACTGTACCTATAGTATACATCTAGTCGTGTGATGGGGTTTAAGATCATAAGTTGCGTACAACAAAATAAAAATGTAACCTGACCTATATAAACGTGTGATATATATATATATATACTAGTTGTCGAAGCCCACCCACCTGGGCGGGCATGACTTATAAGCCCGCCTCGGGCGGGCATGTCTTATAATTATTTTTGGCATATTTTACTATAGCGAAGGAATGGTAGTAGAAAATGGTTGAAAAGTGTACATGGTGAAAGAAAGGGTTGTACCCATGTTGCAACCTGTAATTTACATTAACCAATTATTGTGCTTTATAATTAACACAATCTGACCTTAGTTTTATCCAGCTTTTTCTTTACTACTTCTGTTAAGCATAACCATTGACAATACGTACTTTTAAATGTAACTCCTCAATGTTACTCATATTATTGTACAGTATAACATAAATACCATGCTTAATAAAGTAAACTAAATGTATGATAACCATGATTGAAAGGACCCATTTCGAGTATGCCTTAAAATAGCTCGTACATAATCCTCAATAAAATTTCCTTTTGATAGCTGTTTCGGAAGCTCGGTCTACTGATCCATTTGACAAACTTCTTGAATTATGGCATGAATCTAGAGAAGTTAGAGTCACCTATACCAAATCAAGGAAGCTAAAAAGTTTAAAATAAATAAAATAATTTCACGGAATTTAATCAAATAGACTTCAAGTGCATATAAATGTAAACCTAATGGAAACCTAAGAAAGGGTTAAATATCAAACATGGATCCAACTTAGAATTTTCGATAAAGGTGCATGAAGCAAGTGGGTGAAATTGTGATGCATAGAGTATCTGGTTATATGTTACTTTGTTGTTATACAACGTCTTTTGACTTGTGGCCACTGCATGACAGGAGGTGGTAATCATGCTGCTCACATTCCTGATCGCCCTTAGCTTCCCTGCAACTGATTCTTAGTATTTATGGGGATAAAACGCGTTGGTAAAAAAAAGCAGATGAGTCATTTGACTAAACTTACTAATGCATATATGTTATTACATGGTTCAATATACATTGTGGTTGATAAGCTGGGGTACCTATATGTTAAAAAAACCAACACGTTAAGTGAAAAGGTAATTTGAAAACAGTTAGTTATTAATAAACCGTTTGACCCATTCAAAATAAAACGTTACCCGAATTGATTTATGGTAATGAATATACATAATACTTTATCATAGTGAAAAGGAGAGTGTTGTTACAGACCTGGTTGCATCCATATCACAGGCTCGACAAATACGGATTTACATTCAGGTTGTCCATTTCCCGTGTCACCAGCTATTTTCTTCCACTTAAAGCTCTCTTTTCCTTGTCCACGCTCGTGAGAAACTATATGCTCCAGTGAAGCAACAATCCTTCGACATTTCTTGCACGAAAGAGATAGTCTATTTATGTGTACATATAGTGGTTTTCGTCTTATCAATAATAAAATTATGTTGCGTACCATTTGATGTCGAACTTGGTTAGTACTGCTCGAAACATGGTTACTACTACTATTGAACGGTTATTACTGCTACGAACATGGTTAGTACTGCTTGAAACATGGTTAGTACTGCTCGATAACATCGTTAGTACTATTACAATTTTTATGATTCTAAGCTTTGATTAATGCTGCTAGCTTTGTACCAACATGTTAATACTGCTCGTAGTACTCTTTAATGCTATCTTTATCACTTATTGACGGACTTGAATATCTTATTGCTGTTTGAATGGTAAAAGATCTATACAGATTTTATGTTTTTACTCAATTTCTTAATCATTAGAACAACTAAATAACTAAACGTTCGATGTATGTACAACTTACCTTGTCAATTCTGCCATTTATGTTATTTTCTAGGTGTCTTATTTTTTCAATTTTTAAGCCTTTCATATTTTTTAATAGTTCTTAGTGTTCAAGAGTTATTTCACCACTTTCTCTACCTTGGTTTAGCTATCGAATAACACAATCATACTTAAGAAGATCGTAAAAAGGAAAATTGGAGATGCGGGTGGTATTGTCAAATTGTTTAGCAGTGCCTCATGATAGCTCGAGCGTGAACCTCGCACGATCAAGTTAATAACCCATTGAGTATAAAAAGTTTACTCTAATAAGCATGTTTTCTTGGGTCTCAAGTAGAACATATGTAAAGATAGTAGTTGGAGAGACAGCCACCCTTTATAAGTCATGCCCGCCCATGGAATAATGCAGATATGGTTTTGTTGGTATTAGGGCATCTAGACATCCTTTTAATATGTAGTCACCGAAACATTATTAGATGTAATATGTTTTGCTACAACTTTCATTACATTACGAACATGTAATTATTTTGATGTCTTTTTGTAAAAATTGATGAAGTTCTCAAGAAGCATATCAATAGTGTAGTTGAGAGGATTGTAAAACTAAAATGGTCTCTGTTTGAGAATCTGATATCAAGAGTAGCAGGAATAAAGTCAATGCACAAAATACACATAATTACAAAATATGTTGGTTAATCACCCCAAAAATTAATACAATGCTTTTTTTTCTAACGTTGGAAGCATAGTAAATTCTTGAATTATCCACTTGCAGAATTATTTATAGCAACTCATAATTATAAGCCACAAGAGCGCCGAGAAGCAGAAGTGTAAAAATGATGGCACTGTTCCAGCGTACTCAATTTGGATGCCCTCGCTATGCTACCCAATCTATAAATGGCTACATGATCAATCATAAGATTCATTCTTTAATTTCTATATAAACACACAAAAGTCTTATATAACTCCAAAAACTCACCTTCAAGTACCTCTAATGTGACCGACTTTTTGACCACGAACCCAGTTATTATATTAGCCTCTTTCTAAACGTTTACTTATATACACGTATCCCTCCATCCTTGTCAGCGCCCCATGCTGGCCTTGAGGATACTATAGAAAGTCCTCTTTGTCCCCCCCTAAATAAATGTCCTAAACAAAAAAGAAAGCCCATTAATGAGTATGTTTGGACTTAAACAATGTTAAAAGCATGCTTTGTTAAGAGAATATATACCCCGGTCTTTTGGATTAGCAAGCATACCCATTACTTCAACAACAATGGAGGTGCAACAATAGAGTGTACTTTATCTACATACGTAAGGTACAAATGGGATTCTCAAATGGTGCATAATATCAGATTGCATAAACGTGTAGATCATATAGAGTTACCTTCTGCTTCAGTGTCATCAGATGCTTTGACCTACTCTAAGCCTTCATCCTGACTATAAACAGCCTTAGGCATTGGACTCTCATCAACCTTTTTTACCTGACTAATTGGTGATTTGCTATTAATATTGAATATTATCTGCTGAGGATTTCCTGATAAGTAAGACGACTCTTGATGAGTCGAATATTTTTGCTATTAGAAGGCAGCACCAGGGCAGCGTTTGGTTTAGTCAAATAGTCAGTCAAGATTATCGTCTTCAAGTAAAAGACTAATTTAGTCAAATAGGCAGATATGGATCTCATGGGTGATTATCGTCTTTAAGTAAAGAAAACTACCTGACTAATTTATGATTATCGTCTTTAAGTAAAAGACTAAACTGATTACTTGACCCCTATCTGGGATTACTAATCAGACTGCTTATTTGCTTATTCCTTCACAAGAAGTAGTTGGATAAAGCAGCTCCAAACTACTTATACTCAAAACAACTTATTACATTAGCAAATAATTTGATAAGTAGTCAGATTAAGCGATCCCAAACACCCTCAAAACTACTTATCAGCTGTACCAACAGACAATTAGCAGGCAAGCAGTTCAAAAACAATCCCAACGACCCTAAAACAATCAGTCTCGCTCTAAACTAATACACATACACTATGAACCGATTATCTACTACTTAAAGACAATAATCATAAATTCATATCACTTTCAAAACGCAACCATATCGTAAAATATCACCAACATTTCAGACAAAACGACAAAACTAACCTTCCCAACTTTAGCAACTTCCAAATAACACCACATTTATTCTTATCATGTGGCTGCTTATTTAAATTCACCGGAGTCCCAGCAAGTTATTGTGCAGCCGCTTCAGCTATTGCCTCATCAGATTCTATGGCTCCACCCTTTAACTTCTTGTGGGCCCCATCATTCTCCACATTTTCTTCTTGATGATCTTCTTCTTCAACAAACCCTACATTTTCTTCCTCATCTTCTTCTTCATCATATCGTTTGGTCTTATTCTTCTTTCTTTTACGTCCTTTGATTGCATAAGGTCTCACCATATTCTATAGTTCAATAGAAACAACAAAGAGTTCTCCTTTTAGCAAATATGTATTGAAATTTCTAGAATTTTATTAGGAAATTATATTAAAAAAAAATTAGACTTTAGCAAACCCATATGCATACTTCTACACTCCTTAGGGAGTGTTTGGCATGGCTTATTTTTTCTGCTTATTTAAAGCATAAGTAGTTATGTGTTATCCATAATAGCAATTTGAAGCTACCTGAACTCCAAAACGCATGTTCTTTGATCAAATCCGGGAGCGCTTTCGTTGATTAAGTCCATGTCGGTAGTCTTCTTATATAATTCAACCACGACTAAGATCAGGAGAGGATTTTGGCTGTAAATAGTTCCAGATTACTGTTAGATATATTGGGGTCCTAAACTCAAGCCCTAAAAAAAGGTAAACATGTTCGCTCCAATCCATCACATAACGACTTTTAAGATAGGAATGTTCCATACGTATAAAAAAAAAGGCACTTTTATTATTTTGAAAATTATATAGAATTATTAAAGTAGCTCCAACTAATCATTTCGAGCCCACGGTCTTTGGTTCTTTCTATGAACCCATCTGGTAAAAATTCAAAAGTGTCGTTATGGCCATTGGAATTGAGTGCATTCATTAATAGTTTTCTACCTATCGTAAACAATTAGGAAATTTGATCAAATCATACAGTAAGAGATCCAACTTTCTTCACTCTATAGACTTATAACTACGGTTGAAGTTATGAGTCCAGTACATAGATGGTGTTATTACTTGAATTTCAAACTTGACATCATCACACGGGCTAGATACTTTCTTGCTTGAGCTTTGGATTGGTACATTCCGGCAATCAGTGTCTCCCCTTAGAATAATAGGCATATTATAGCTTTTAACTTTTGGTTTCCACATACATTTTATGTTGTAGGGCCCGATTTTCTTCCACCGTACATTTAAGCTCCTGAGGACAGCTAACACATCTCTCCTAGTTTCATGTGGCGATGCAAAAGACTGCATTAATGTAACAATATATATGCACAAAGATTAAGGCCATAAAAGATGAATGAGATGAAAGTAAAAGAACACATAACAGATGAGGTAATTGAAAGTAAAAGAACCATAAAGATGATAATTACCTTAAATACATGTACCCACTCGCCTTGAATAGGATAAATTGGTCTGACATAAACTTCTCGACGATCCGTGCATTCTGGTGGCAGAAAAATCAGAAAATAAGATAATGAACTACAGAATTACCGCACAGAAATGTCTACATCTACCATAATTACCGGTTTCTCTGAGTATTATACCATTAACAATAGAAAGTGAAACCACAGCCATGCACTATATACATGTCTAGACTTAAAACTTATTTCTCAAAATGACGATAAGGGGTGTTAACAACTTCAAAGTTATAAGTTTAAAAGTGTTAATGTATTGTTGGATAAATATGATATGATTCAACTGGTTAGTATTCGGCTTTTCTTTTCTTGTTCAAATTTGTAATAGCAAATTAGCTGGTTAAAGGCAAATCATGATTATTTTAGTAAATAAATCTCTCACAAATTACATTAAGATGTATAAATAGATTTTTTTACGTTTATATAAACAATCTGTTGCATTTGGCATGAAAATCAATAACTATCCAGTATTACAAAGATTAACTTATCAGACGTCAGAAGCACAAACATTAATAACTGATTTAATCATTACCAAAACATATATCAAAAGACCTTCTAAAACTTGTAATAAAAGAAACGAACTAAAATACCAAGGCTCCTAGAAGATTGTCACAGTCGTAATTATGGTTATTCAAGCGCCTATGATATAGCATAGAATATGAAACTGTTGCCTGAGAGGAAAATAAAAAGGAGTGTTACTTTTACAGTTTAGATATGTATCAGAATCAATCAACATTAGAGAGAGTTTTAGCACCTGATTTTGCGAAAAGTTATTCAACGACCCAATAACTTCTTTAACATTAAATCCTAAGGCATCCATCTCTTTTAAAACTGGAACATCAACCTTAGTTCAAATAAAATGACATTAGCCAAAAAGGACCCAAGAGTCAAATGGGTAGAAATGTCAAGAGTCACCCAAAGTGTATTTTAATGCACAAAATCTCCCGAAATGTCCTTTAATGTAGTAATTTTGAGTTCAGTTACTACAATACCTTTGTTGTACTCCATGCAGTATCAATCGAGTTGTCTGCAATGTACTTTGGAAGATTTTTTTGAAACCATGGATGCTTGTATATTTATGAAATTGTTATACGGTTAACTAGATCTACAATAAGCATCTGTGAAATTAAGTCACGTGCTCCAAGAGACAAGTAATTTGGGATTGTGTATACTCCACTCTGACACCAAGTAATTTCAAGTTAATATAATCTTTTATTAAACTAAGAACAAAAATCTACCTTACAAACCTTTATTTTTGCTAATAAGGCAGACATATTCTCATCATCAAAAGGAAGTATTGCAGTGAGAAGAGCATATAATATAACCCCACAACTCCAAACATCGACTTCAGGACCGGCATAAAGTCGTCCGGAGAGTACCTACATCAAAATATAATACGAAATAGTCATTATCAACGTGTTGTAAAATATAGTATTTAGACGTGCTTCAGCTATATCAAACCTCTGGAGCAGCATAACTTGGGCTTCCACAACTTGTTTTTAATAGATGGCCATCTCGCATCACATTGGCTAGTCCAAAGTCAGCAATTTTGACATTGCCTTTTTTGTCAAGAAGTAGGTTTTTCGGCTTAAGATCTCGGTGAACGACCTTATGAAGGTGGCAACTCTCTACACCTCAAATGATCTACATGGAGTAACCATACCATATCATTTTCTTTCTAGTATTAATAAAGTTAGTACAGAATTACCATAATTTATTAGCTTATGTATTGAATAAGTAAACTCTTAATTTAGAATCTTGGGATCATATGTGACATAACAAAATTGGATGTCGGTGTGCAAGAAAAATAATGAATGATACCTGTTGAAAGTAATGGCGAGCCTCATTCTCCTCAAGTCGCCCATTAGTGATAATAAAATAAAATAGTTCACCTGAGTTCATATACTCCATGATCACATATATGGTTGACTGAGTCTATCATATGTGACATAACAAAATTGGATGTCGGTGTGCAAGAAAAAGAATGAATGATACCTATTGAAAGTAATGGTGAGCCTCATTCTCCTCAAGTCGCCCATTAGTGATAATATAATAAAATAGTTCACTTGAGTTCATATAGTCCCTGATCACATATATGGTTGACCGAGTATCTATCACCTCATAAAGCCGAACAATGTGAGGATGTGAAAGAAGCCTCATTATTTTAATCTCTCTGTTCACTAAGCAACGATCACAGAAAAATAAATAATATCATCAACTGAGTTCATAAGAAAGAATTTGGAACATCAAGAAATATAGATAAATGATATATTATATTTGGTCATTGGATTTTCAGTATCATTGCTAATACCATTGAACTTTTTCAAAAAAATTACGGGCAGTTTCAATGATAACCTATAAAAAGCTGATGTGACCTGAATGGTTCCTTCTATAAGTGTATTTGTTCATGGTTTTATAACGATTTTCTGAAGTTAAATGGCCATTTAAAGCCAAAAAAAAATAATAAGTTATATATGAGGCACGTCACGCAATATATATCAATAAGAATACCTCTCTCCCAATCAGAATCAATGATTGATTGACGAACAAGTTTTTTCATAGGAACCTTGATCCCAGTCGATATATGCTGGGATTCTCTTACTGTACCAAATGCTCCAAAACCAAGTCTTCTCCCCACTCGCACTCTCCGACTTCCTATAACCGAAGGGGAATCGGTATGTGATGCGTGGTTTTGCAACCTTACAACAGGTTTTACCTCTCGAGGGATCTCAAGAGGCTTACAACCCCACCAGGCAGTGTACCTGACCGATGTAGTATAATGTAGTGGTAAGTACGGGGGATTGATCGTTCTCCACAGGGAATAGTGTTCGTTAGGTATGAAAAACTACTTTAATAGGTCTAAGGGTGAGGGAAGATTCTTTTTGTATTTTTATATTTTTATGAAAGCAAGTAAAATCTCGGGTTTGAAGGAGTGGGCGGAATTAGTTGCTAGTCAACTAACCCAAATAACTACAAATGCAAATAAAATAAAATAACTGAAAATGAAAAGAGTTGTGAAACTTATGTGAAGAGAAATGTGTTTACTTAGATTCCCTTACTCCCTAACTATCTTTTACCGGTTGATTAGTGTGTATTAATTGCGTGGATGACGGGTGTATTCCTTAATACCAATCGTGGGGTGGCGTACGTACTTCCCCAACTCTACAAGCTCCTACTTCACTCCTATGTCGAGCCGGCTAGGAAGCTCCTAACATGGGATCACTAGAATTCGCTCATGCATTAAATACAACCATAAAAACCTTAGTACGCATTGGTTCATGTTTCTTAAGACGTTCAAGCAAGTTACCGAATAGGAAGTTAGCCAGTTTTCTTAAGCCTAACATCGATGAACAATCATCCAATACAACTAATAACACACTAATAACCAATAATCAATAGTTAGGTTTCATTAGATCTAAGAAAACACAAGATAAATCTAGCCTAGCATGTTAATTAAAAGACAAGAACAAGATATAATCAAACAACACATAGACATATTGATTGATTAAATGATAACTTATCTTCAATTAAACATGGGAGATCCAAGGGTATGAAAACCCTTAAAAATGGCAGAAATTCGTCTTAGGGTTTCTCCTCCAAAGTTACACACAATAAGTTCCACCCTCTTGACAAAAAATTGCAAAACTATATATAGAGTTTAAGGGCTGACGGCGTCACGTTGTAGATCCTGACGCCGTCACCTCGCCGCTTTTAGGGTTCCCGGATGGCCTTCCTGACACCGTCCCTCTTTAGACCTCCAAAATCCGCTCTGGCTTATCAAAGCTTGACGCTGTCAGAATATGGCTTGACGCCGTCCCTCTTTAAGTTAAGCCGTGACGACCTTGATCACATTAAAGGGTGACGCCGTCAGACTTTCCTGTGTAAATTTCTCTGGCTTATCATGAGTAATTTTCATATCCACCACTTTTGCCAAGCCATGACGCCGTCTGGACCAATCCCTGACGCCGTCGAAGGTACTTTCCAGTATAATTTTGAGACTTTGTCATTTTCTTCACTTTTATGCTCCAAAAACGTCCAAAATGCTTCCTTTTCCAGATTTCTTCTCCAAAGTACCTAAAATGACAAAAGGAACGATTTAGGGCAATATTTGATCAAATAAATACGATTTAGGGCTTAAATGACCCCCTAAAAGCGGTACACTTTTCGCTTCATCAAATACCCTTACACTTGAGATTTGCTTGTCCTCAAGCAAATGCGCTTTTATTCTAATCAAAATACAAGTTAGGGGTCATTTAATGCTAATATAAAAGTAATTACAACAAATAGTCGTTCCACTTTAATCATAATAAGCACGGAGATTACAAACTAGCACCTCACAAGTAGTGTTTAGATACTCACATCTCTCAGGTGTCATCAAAATAAATCTCATAAATGAAAACGGATAATATCTCTCACTACCTGTCACAGCAAATAGATTACCATAGGCTTGGGAAAGGATCGAAAACCTCCTCCACTAGGCGTAAGCACCTAAGATAAACTATCAAAGAGGGCTTTTAAATGGGTTATAACGTGAGGTGTAGTGATATGATAAACACGGTTTTGTTGGATAAGGGATATTTTACTGGTGGCGAGTTAAAGATCTTGATTAATTACATGTACTATACAATGTTGCTAAGCCAAGACTCGACTCAATCTTAAGCTAAAAACAAAATAACAAAAACATAAAATAAACATAAAATGAAACGGGATGGTAGTCCGTATGTTTTTTCTACTTTTCTTTTTCTCATTTTTTTGTATTTTTTTCTTGATTTTTTATTTTTTATTTTTTTTTTATTTTTTTTCCATACACTCTTGCCCTACCATCCAAAATAATACATCATAGGGGCGTTGCATTCCCCTTACACTTGAACTTTTACATAACTTTACAAATAGCTATTCTAATGACTCGAATTAAGATAATCGAAAAACTTGGAGTACTTTTAAAATATTTAGCACATATGGGGGTAGTAAATGATGTTCTTCCCCATTACTCCATTACACTAGTACTTTACCCATGAGTCCCAATCGTCCCAAAACAATATGTACAAGGATATGACTCGACTTAGCAACCATGTAATCAATTAGATAATTAACTAAGGGTTTAAACAAATGTTGTCACAATAATGCACTAAAAATGAGTGCACACAAGGTAGGCTAAGGCGATTTGGGTGTACATTTAAGTGGGGTGTAAAAAAATTCTTCCTTTAAGTAAAATGCTTAAAGGTCGAAACGAAAAGATAGGCTCTGAGGGGTGTACTAGGGGTATCGTGTACTAAAAATGAGTACAACGCAAATGGTGTGGGAGAATTACTTGACCAATGTAGCCAAAGTAATTATAACAAAAACACAGGTGTAAAACAATGGGTTAATCCTAATGCCTCTTATCATGTAGTAAATCTAACTACACGAATGTAGTCTCACTTGTGGCCTCGGAATGGTCCTAACGCAAGTTCTAGAATCTAAGTGCTACCGGTACACACATCATAGCATAAATGCTTTTCCTACCAATTCTAGGGGCGAACCTCACATATTTGGGGGTGGAAAATTTTTTTTGTGGTACGGTTTCTGTGCTAGTCATATAACTCCTATCCGTGAGACGCTTATTAGAACTAAAGTTTCACTTCTATATGTTGTAAAAAATTTTAAATTTGGCACTAAAATTGCCCTAACAGGTATTTCTCTCAGTTTTATTACACAATTACTATTAAACAAACAAAAATCAAGCGTAATAGCATTCTCTAAAGTATCGTATTTTACCCCCCCCCCCTTACACTTAAGATGAACATTGTCCCCAATGTTCAAATAACAAGATGTAAAAGTGAAAAGGTAAAAGAATGAAATCAAATACTCCCTGATTCGCTCGGTGGATAATGTGGCAACATGGTTAGATCTTCTTCCAAGAGAATGTAGAAGCTCCAAGACTAAAGCATCGCCATAAGCTTGATTCCACATACATTTCCTTGTCCAAAATAACCTGTTAAACCTGAGAAAACAAACACGAAAACCTGCATAACAACGGCGGGATAAACTCTATATATAAAGATATAATGCTTGTGGAATGATAATTTTGCAGATTCCTGGAGATTATAAGTTATAGATCTAATAAAAACTTTTTATGAAAACAGAACTTTCAAAAATCTCTGAAAATTAAAACCTGACGCCGTCAGGATGTAAAGCCTGATGCCGTCAGAAATGATCTGACAGAATTCTCATGTTAAGTTTCCGGAAAAATTTTGGAAAAACCTATACCTTACTTCCTGGAATTCCTAAAAAACATCATTATGACTCGATACAAGCATTTGACTCAAACAAATACTAATATGTATGTTAATTTAATATTATTATGATTCATGTTCATTTGTGTTCTAATAAACCGATTTAGATTTCCCTTACACTTATCTTTTGCAAAATACCTTTATATGTATTTAAGACGAAGTTAAAAACAAGATAAAGCATTTTCACAATTTAGTTTTGAACATGAATCAACAATAATAAAAATTATACATACACACGGAAACAAATAAAATCAAACAAACAAAGAAATAAACACACAAAGCAAATAAAGCTTGGGTTGCCTCCCAAGAAGCGCTTTTCTTTATTAACGAGTCTTGTAGCTAGACTCAAAGTCACGTACATTACGTGATTCCATCATTCATAATGACGTATCCCTGATAGATATAATCCTTGTTATTAGGGTGGTGGTGCCTCAATCGCTCGACATTCGCTGTCACTTCACCTCCTCCCTTGCTGGTCAAGCTTACTACCCCATCTTGGTATAGATTTTTAATTGTGAATGGTCCGTACCACCAGGGACTTGGTTCATCGGTAGATGTTTTTGTTTCTGAATGCCTTAGGAGCACGGAGTCTCCTTTTGTAAATTCAACGGGGTTATTGGTCTGCTCATTAGCCTCAATATAATTGTTATCTCCACCCTTACATTCTCTAATCTCATATTCATTGTAATTCTTAATCCTTGCCTCCCATGCAAGGATTTTCTCTCGAATATTACCACGGATTATATTAGGGTTCGCCTCCATCTTCTTTTGTAGAGCAACATCTCGTATATGTCGCGGGATCGTGGGGAAGTTTATTGTTTTCTTCCCCTTCTTCATTTGGATGGTACTATTTTCGTAATTGATTTGTGCCCTAGAGGTAACGAGAAAGGGTGCCCCAAGGATTATTGGCATATTCATATCATTTCTTTCAATGATCATGAAGTCGACTGGATACAGGAATCCGGCAACGTTGACCAACACATCTTCTGCAATTCCTAACGGGTACTCATAAGAATGTTTTGCAAAGGAGAGTTTAGTACGGGAGATGGATGGCAGTTCGTCGGTTAACTGGACATAAACGGATAAAGGCATCAAATTTACGTCGGAACCTTGGTCAGCTACCGCATCCAAATACTTGAGTTTTCCAATGCTGCATGGTATTTCGAAGACCCCGTAGAATTCCTGCTTCTCCACTAACTTTTGTCTTATGAGGCCCTCATACAATTGCCCTCCGGGTAATGTGTCAGATTCATCATCCGGTTCCATCCTCTTGGACTCTTTGTTGGGTAGATGAGTACGTCGATAGTTTCTCACCCAATCATTTATGGTCTCCTTGTTTATTTCGTGCTTCAAGTAATGCCTCACTTGTTGTGACTTTGGTGGTTCTACCAATTGGCGTTCCTCAGAGGGCGCCTCCTTTCCCTTGTCGGAATCGCATTTGCAGGCATTGGTGTTTCCGTCATTAAGTGGGATGAGGTCAATTTTGTTAACTTCCATAGTTATTGATTTCCCTCTTCCATCATTTTCGCCCTCTTGGACGACGGAGATGGCCTTGGCAAATTTAGTGTTGGGAACTTCAACGTCATTCCTCACCAGCACTTTTTCAGGAGCTTTTGTATTTGTGTATTCTTTTAAAAGGTTCATCATCTCCGCCATCTTCACTTCCATCTCCTCCTTCTGTTTGTAGACGGCTTCCTCAAATTTTGCCAACCGTTCGGAGTGTTTTGACATGTATTCTCTCATTCGAGCTTCGAATGTTGGACTAAGTTCCTGAGGTGGTGAGTTGGGTTGAGCGTGCTTATGGAAGGGTTTAGTATTTTCCCTAAGGGGTGATTCGGATAATGGTATTTGCTTAACGCTTGAGACCGAGTTAATTGTTGCTTTTTGTGGACTTAAGGGTCTCTTTTGCTTTTCCATAAGATATGCAACCCTTTTCTCAAGTTCACTAACGCTTTCCTCAGTGATTTGATTGGCTGTATCGGGCGATGAATATGTCTTGACCGTCGAGCGTACGTCGTGGGAAACTTGCCACAATTCATCATCGTCGGATGCAAGCTCATCAATGATTTCCCATGATTCCTCGGCGCTTTTGTCGCGCAATCTGCCCCCGGCGACTCGATCAATGGCACGCTTGGTGTGGTAATCAACATGGTCATAGAATATTTGGATTTGAAGCCAGAGATTTATGCCATGATGAGGGAATTTTTGGAGTAAGTCCTTGAATCGAATCCATGCCCCGTAGAGGGTTTCGCCTCGACGTTGTTCAAACATCAAGATATCCTTCCTTAGCTTGGTAGTTCTTCCCGGTGGGAAAAACTGAGCAAGGAAACGAGTGGTGAGATCATCCCAAGAGGTGATGGATCCTGCTGGTAGACGTTCTAGCCATTGACTAGCTTGGTCCCGCAGAGAGAATTGAAAGAGACGCAGTCGGGTCGTCTTTTGAGTGGCAACATCAAGGTCTATGGAATCAACAATTTTGAGAAAGTCCTTGAGATGTTGATTAGGATCTTCAGAACGAAGTCCATGGAATGCGCATCCGCTTTGCACCAACCGGATGGTGTCGGATCGCAAGGGTGTGACATTGGCTCCTTGAGTGAGCTCAATGGTGTTTCGATAGCCATGGTGGCTAGGACGGGAGTAGTCTCCTAAGGTACGGGCTCTAGGAGGTTGTGGTGGTTGTTGTGGTGGTGGGTTGTTGGGATCGAGGATATTACCACCTTCCATGATGTCGAATGGTAATGGTTATGAACACAGAAACGAAGAAAAAAAGATAGACTAAAGAAAACCTAGAAAAATAAAATAAAAATCTCACTAGAAAGGAATCTAGTGAGTAGACCTAATAAAATAAAAATTCAACCTAAACAATAACTATTCTCCGGCAGCGGCGCCAAAAACTTGATGCGTGGTTTTGCAACCTTACAACAGGTTTTACCTCTCGAGGGATCTCAAGAGGCTTACAACCCCACCAGGCAGTGTACCTGACCGATGTAGTATAGTGTAGTGGTAAGTACGGGGGATTGATCGTTCTCCACAGGGAATAGTGTTCGTTAGGTATGAAAAACTACTTTAATAGGTCTAAGGGTGAGGGAAGATTCTTTTTGTATTTTTATATTTTTATGAAAGCAAGTAAAATCTCGGGTTTGAAGGAGTGGGCGGAATTAGTTGCTAGTCAACTAACCCAAATAACTACAAATGCAAATAAAATAAAATAACTAAAAATGAAAAGAGTTGTGAAACTTATGTGGAGAGAAATGTGTTTACTTAGATTCCCTTACTCCCTAACTATCTTTTACCGGTTGATTAGTGTGTATTAATTGCGTGGATGACGGGTGTATTCCTTAATACCAATCGTGGGGTGGCGTACGTACTTCCCCAACTCTACAAGCTCCTACTTCACTCCTATGTCGATCCGGCTAGGAAGCTCCTAACATGGGATCACTAGAATTCGCTCATGCATTAAATACAACCATAAAAACCTTAGTACGCATTGGTTCATATTTCTTAAGACGTTCAAGCAAGTTACCGAATAGGAAGTTAGCCAGTTTTCTTAAGCCTAACATCGATGAACAATCATCCAATACAACTAATAACACACTAATAACCAATAATCAATAGTTAAGTTTCATTAGATCTAAGCAAACACAAGATAAATCTAGCCTAGCATGTTAATTAAAAGACAAGAACAAGATATAATCAAACAACACATAGACATATTGATTGATTAAATGATAACTTATCTTCAATTAAACATGGGAGATCCAAGGGTATGAAAACCCTTAAAAATGGCAGAAATTCGTCTTAGGGTTTCTCCTCCAAAGTTACACACAATAAGTTCCACCCTCTTGACAAAAAATTGCAAAACTATATATAGAGTTTAAGGGCTGACGGCGTCACGTTGTAGATCCTGACGCCGTCACCTCGCCTCTTTTAGGGTTCCCGGATGGCCTTCCTGACGCCGTCCCTCTTTAGACCTCCAAAATCCGCTCTGGCTTATCAAAGCTTGACGCTGTCAGAATATGGCTTGACGCCGTCCCTCTTTAAGTTAAGCCGTGACGACCTTGATCACATTAAAGGGTGACGCCGTCAGACTTTCCTGTGTAAATTTCTCTGGCTTATCATGAGTAATTTTCATATCCACCACTTTTGCCAAGCCATGACGCCGTCTGGACCAATCCCTGACTTTGTCAAAGGTACTTTCCAGCATAATTTTGAGACTTTGTCGTTTTCTTCACTTTTATGCTCCAAAAACGTCCAAAATGCTTCCTTTTCCAGATTTCTTCTCCAAAGTACCTAAAATGACAAAAGGAACGATTTAGGGCAATATTTGATCAAATAAATACGATTTAGGGCTTAAATGACCCCCTAAAAGCGGTACACTTTTTGCTTCATCAGTATGTCATGTTTCCAAAATACGTTTAGTTAGATTTCATTAGTTGTGGCAAAATGGGCGGACCGGGCAGGTTAGGTAATGATTTCATTAGCTGTGACAAGAGGTATTATAATGCACTAAACACAATTAAACTATTAAACTTTTCAACTTGATATATATTATATATCAGCCATCAGAAAAGGGGTATCACGCCATGAGACAGAATATCAGTTGTTCCTGAAGTAAGGTGACAACATAGGGTGTAGGTGTGACCCTGGCAATCTTGTATAAATTACGTATCTAGCATGATTTAATAAGCCTATAAAGACAGTTGTTTTCCCACGAGTCTTTTTCCGCCTTAGATTTCAAGATATTGTTACCTAGATTATTTTTACAGGATAGAGTACTTTCACGCACCTTTCTGCCTCTTCAAACAGTTTTTCTGCAGCCTCGAGCTCGGTACCTCTCTCTCTCTCAGATCTATTTGAGCAGCACGTCTAACCAAAATCGTGTTTACTTTCATTTCCATAAGCAAAGTTGTCTTTTCCATGGCTTCATTTCTTTTCTGGATGGCTTCCATGTGAGCTAGAAGCCATGACACATTAATGTTGGTTTCCTCTGCATCTAAGACTTGCCTCTCTATTTCTTTAAACTCAGACAAGATTGTAGTAACATCACTGGTCTGAATCCGCCTGACAACTTTGCAAACAACTTTAAGGAGAGATGATCTCACAGAAGCCGCTTTACATACGCATTCAGCTGCAATGTCACCGTGTTTTATGAAAATGGCTTTTAGAATCGGTGCAATGCTATTCCTAACCTTATAGCCTTGGACAAAAACTTTGTCAGATTGAAGAGTCGAAACCCTATTAGGCACTACCTGTTCCAGTTGTATGAAAGTAAGATAAAATTAGAAGTGGTAAAATGTGAGGTCTGGTTAGGTTGACCAGTTAATTTTTCATTTACATTCGAGGTTCATTATTTCTAGATTAGATGCAGCTCTATACCTTATTACTTTTTACTAAACTAATAAATTGCAGCATCAAAGGTACAATTACAATCTATATTATGTATTCAAATCTTGAACGGTTCAAACTTAGCTCTCCTTATATCATTCTATTCCAAAGAAATAAATTAGTGCTCTAATTTTGAACTCATGTCAATAAGTTGTTTCGCACAAACAAACCCAACAGACTGCAAAGAATCCCAAAATGGCCAAGTATTACATAATTAGTTTTAATAGCATAGAATTGAGTAAAATAAGTTCTGAAGTATAAAGAGAGGGAGAGATATATACAGAATCAGGTGTAACAGAGACGTTTTCAACCAATTCCCACTTTTGCCCCTCGATGTGTACGAATCCTTCGTAACCATTATCATATACAACCTGTAACGATATAGCAATACATGTTAGTCACAATATAAAGTATATAGAAAATGCTAATTGAAACCTTGGAGAAAATAACATATACCTTGTGCATCTTAATGGTACAATCATAGGCTTTCACAACTCCATAATAACTGTAACAAAATATTATCACATTAATTGATCCACAAAGATCTCATAAATATTACTCAAGTGTTATGATACTTACATTTCATCTTTATGGGACCAAATTTTTTTCCTGCTCCCCGCCATATTTTCACCTTGCTCAACAGATTGAGTCTGAAAAAGTACAGAATTTTTTATAGTTCAGAATATGATTTTCATACTGGAACAAATAATCATTCAAATTTAAAGTTTTCAACCCCTTTATGGGTCAAAGGTCAATTTTCATTATACTTTGCGGTCAAAAGTCCCCCAAAAACTATTCAAACTGTATAGAACTTCATAAGCATTTTGCTTCAATGATTAAAATATTGAAAACTCAATAAATGAAAAGACAAATCATGTTTACAGGTCTTCCTGACCCATTTTTACCCACTCCATAAAATACCCATTTTGACTAATTAAAGCAACATTATGAACGATAGCAACAGTACTAAATCGAACCATAACAACATTAATTTGTAAAAAGGCAGTAACATTGAAAGTAGTACTAACCAAATGTAGACATGTAAGCAGCAGTACTAAATCGAACCATAGCAGTATTAATTTGTAAAAAAGCAGTAACATTGAAAGCAGTACTAACCAAATGTAGACATGTAATCGTAGCATCATTAGCTTGATCCCAGTTGAGCTTCACGATCTTATTAATTACTTTAGATATAAACCTAAAGCAATCGGTATAGAAACTGATCTTGAGTTGTATATCAAATATTATGCGGAAATTAATATTTGATCTTAAGAAGAATAAAACACAAATGAATTCTCAAACAACACTTCAATATATTAATACGATTGCTCGATAGCAATAGGGTTACAAGAAACCTTGAAGTGTAAAACAATAATGATACGTACCTTAAACCTAACCCTAGACCCTCCTTTTATAGACTAAGGAGTCCTAGTCGGTTACAAAACTTTCTATACACGAAAAATATCTTTACGTATCTTTTCTATACATATCGTTAACATACTATACATATCCAATAAGCAGCAGCATAATCTTCCTAGCAGCAGAGTCTTCGTGGCTAAGAGCATCCGGTATGGTCTCGTTGTGGCTCGTCATGAGCCTTCATCGTGGCTCGCCGCCACACCGTGACCCTTGCTCGTGGCTCGTCGTGGGGCACTTCATCGTCTGCACGAGTAGTTTTCTTCTTGTACTATGTGTCAGGGAAATCAAAATTTAAACGTTGCTTAACGTTTAAAAATATATCCGAACGTTAATATTTACTCTATAAATACTTTTCAACATTTTGTAGATATCAAACATAAAAAATAAATCCAAATCACATACATACACACATAAACTCTCTAAAATAATAACCATAAAAACATGAGTGAAACATCTCATTCTAGAGAAAGTGATATTGAAGAGATTGCAGAGCTCGAGTTGATTATTCAAGAATTCGAGAATGAGCAGGCGTTACAGCAACAAGAAACCGGAAGTAGCAAACGGACATACTGTAACACCCCAACCCGGCAAGGGTTAAGATATCACGATAATGGTTTCATATCAGATCAAACAAAGCATACATCTATAGTAATACAAGAATTTTCAAAGGTTACAATTGAAATACTGAAATTACAAGGTTACAAATGAAACTTCCGATAAATACTAATTCTAAAACATAATAACTTCTAATCAACTCTAATCCAGATGGCTATCAAGGTCTTCTAAGTCCAAGGTACTCTCCACTCATTCCCAGCTTCCTACTAAAACCTGCCGCAGGAAAAGAAATGCGGCTGAGCTACGAGAGCTCAGTGAACAGATACATAAACAAAGTAATGATAACGCAACAGAAATAAGATATGGTGCAATGGGGAAATATCATAAGGTATAACAATGTGAAAGTGTAAAGAAAATAGAATAGGATAGTAATCCACCACGAGCCCAGACAAATCAGATAATCAGATACAGTAACCATAGAGGAGCGACCTCTCAGATATGTGAAGGGCATGTATCACACACAGTCCCAATCACCAGACAATAACAAATCATATATAGATAATCCACTAAACAAAACAGATCTAGGATGCATCCATACGCCCCTGCAGACAAATAATAATAATGGCCATAGCAGATAACAGATAAGGGACGGTGTGGAACATCACTCAACCACACTAGAGTCATGCCATCGGTGCATCAATGACATGGCCATGTTACCTTCATGGCTAGGGTCACAAATTTTGGCTCGGGTATCAAACTAAGAGTCAGATATCAAATCAAATCAGAATGTCATATCCAAAGGTCCATAACAGATGGTTCAAAATAGATGGTTCATAACAGATGGTTCATAATCAATTATTTCAGAAGTAATATTAAAGGTCCAAATCAGAGTTTATCAGATAAAGGTTTACAAAGCAAAGGATCATGGCAAAGGTTCACAACAAAAGGGAACATAGCAATGGCTTAGGGAATCTTAAACGAATCAGAAATCAAAATCATATCAAGGGAATAAGACACCCTTACTGAAAAAGGGCAGAGTATCTGTACCTTATTGCGAATGCAAGCAAAATAAGAAACAGAAAGCATAGAATGGATTCAAGACCTCTCCTTCTTCACACCTAAAGGAGTAGAAGAGAATTACAAAGGATTTTTAGTTATCTATCCATTTTAAGTAACTTTCTATTTTTAGCAGGTTTCCAAATTTAGTAAGTTTCCATATTTAGAAGATTTAAGTATTTTAACTTAAGTTAAGTCATTATTTAAGCATATTATGGACATAGGGTATATTTTAACAAATTATGATAGTTCAAGGTTAAATGTGACAAGTTTCCATAAATTAGGGTTTTAATTGTAAATATTCCAAAGTTAAGGGTTTTAAATGAAACTATTACAAATTACTAATTTTAAACACATATTTTATTCAGAATCACATTTTAGTCCTTTAAGTTTCAAAATTTACAATTTACACCCTTTAGTTATTAAAATTACAAAATAAACCTTATAGTTACATAAATTACAATCCAACCCTTACTATATTCATAATTACACAACTAGCCCTTACATTTACTAATTTACAGAATATACCCTCAAATATATGTGTGGTACGAATTAAACCTCCAAGTTTTTACATATTTACATAATTAGTCCCTTTATTTAATTAAAATACAATTCGAACCTTTAATTACATTTTAAATCCATATCTTGTTAATTTTACACATAAGGTCCCCATATTATAATTTTTATACCTTGCTACTGACTTAACTAACATTTTAAAAATAACCCACAAGTTTTAAAAATGACAGAACACCCCCTTATATTTTAAAGTCCAAATCGTACAACATTTTAAAACACAAACCCTAACCCTAATCTTTCCCAATCATCATCCCATCATTACTACATCATAATTAGTCATTTATGAACATAATTCCAGATCCAAAACACAAAACCCTAATCGAAACCCTAGGGTTTTATTTCTTTTCTTTCGAAAAACCCTAAACCCGATTTGAACAAAAATTAACCATGGAATATTTAGGCTTCTAAAAATCAAACCACTATTTTTCCCAGATCATATATGTTATATAGAGTCCAAATAAAATATGATTCACACCCAGAAAATTCGTATCACATATTTTAGAATTTACGTATGTTTTAACCATTTAAATTCAAAACGATCAGTATGAGCTACAACAATTCGAACCAACATTTTTCCAGACCTATATGATGATCAAGGAACCCATAAAATTATGAACATGACCCAGAAAAATCGTATGGAGTATTTTAGATATTATACGTATTTTAATCATCAATAATTCATACGACCACATAACCGTGCATGATTCGAATCTAACATTTTATATGAGTTATATGTAATATAAGGATCATAAGAAAAATACCAAATGCAGATTTGAACGTGTAGATAAGCCCTGAGAATTTTAGGTCTCTCGGATGCAATTTTCGACCAAACAAAAATCCTAGCGCCCAAACGAACGACCCCACAAGCCCAAACTTATTTTTCCTAGCCTCCTTGAATGATGAGTAACACCATAAAAATAGCAAAGCTCGCTCAGAAAATCGTAGGGAGGAAGGGTCGAATTTAATTTGTCGAATGTTAGGGTTCTTTAGGGTTTCGGAAATTTTGGGTATTAATAAATGGAATATTAGCTAATGACCAGAATTAGGGGGGGATATGGGCTGATATATCGGTCTAAAATAATGACCAAATCAATTTTTTTGATTTCCTTAAATTATTTCCCATTTATTTGCTAATTATATCCTTTTTAATTTATAATTAAGTATAACAAAATAAATAAAATAAGCTTTTGGTTCATATATGATTTTTATATTTTTTTTTGTACATTGCAAAGTGTTAAAAATGTTGCCTCAAAATTATTTTACTTCATTTGCAGCTCATTACCAAAAGTTTGGGATTTATTTGGTATTTTATATGCTTATTAATCAAAATTTAAGATTATAAGGGCAATTTGGTCATTTTACATGTTTTAGATTTTTGGGTATTACAACTTCTTCCCCTCTAAAAAAAATTTTCGTCCTCGAAAATGGAAGTGAATTAAACGGAAAGCATAACGGACCGCGAACGGAAATGTGAATGACTAGTTTCTCATGATTCTCTCTTGTTGATCAGAGCTTCGTCTTCCCTCAGAAAAGACAACTCATACTGAATCCAGATCAAAAGAATAATATACCAACCGTAATCGATGATAATCAGATTCCCTTGGAAGAGACAAGGAATTACATAGGGTTTTGACGGATGTGCAGTTCACAGATTTTGATTAGGCAAATCAGATGAGAACGTACAGAAATAGATTGTCGATGTCATCCATTGACAGAAGTTCCACAACAGAACCTAAGATAGTTATCAGAAGTACAGAGATCAGCGGAACGTGTGACAAGAATCCAGACGTATCAAAATCGCAAAACGGTGAAGGCAGATTTAAGCGCAAAGGCAGAACGAATCCTAAAGTCTCAATCAAATATCAGAATTTCTAAGGTTTCTAAGGCACTCCTCGAAATATCCTATGATCACAATGAGGGTACGTCATATGACGTAAGTATTATCACGTTAGCTACTCGTCATAATACCAGCATCATATGAGTATACCTTCATGATGGTCATACTTTATCTCAAGTCGTGAACAAGCATCTAACAACCACCTAACAGTCCATTCTACACCCTAGGGTTGGTCCGAATCGGTCATCACTAAGAATTCAAAAATCAGGGATACAGATCGTACCAATAACGTAACGGAATTAGTAAGCATCAATGAAGTACGTTGTCCAAAGCGTCAGTTTTCCCACAATACATCGAAGTTCTCATGACAAAACCGTCATCCAACATACGCAGAAAGAACACCAAACGGAAATACTAACAGAGAACCCGAATCATTCGAAAGATCTTATCATCAGGTAATGAGAGCTTAAGTGGGTTAAGCAGAATTGAACACGCCATCAATAACTTCGTCCTTCATGAAAGCAACTCATCCAACCACAAATGATCATTCCAAAATCGTCCACTCGAATACATGATTTCAAAATCTCCTCCAAGTCCGAGTAGTCTGTCTACGCTTGTCCATCTAATCATATGGTGAGAAGGGGTGATAAACTTGAGTCTGGTCCCTCAAGCCTTCGGCACTTCTTCTTGACACTGTGATGGAGTAATGTGGATTTCTGGCACGATCTTTAAATCTCTTCATCATCCAGTCTGCTTCCGCTCTCAATTCATCTTAGTACAACCAAGATGAATAGGGAAGTGAGACTGCATGTCTTCATCAGCTCCAGGCTCGCCATCTTGACTAGAATTTCTTCTTCTGCATCGCTAATGTCTTCACTCTTCAGGGTAGCTGCCGTTGTTGTCAACTCCAGGTCCGGCAGGGAAAATAATAGTGATAGCCAAGGTTTAATAATAGGTAATTGTAGTAGGGAGTTCAAAATTGTTTCAAACGCCAAAGGTGAGACATAGAAGGATAGTTGTCAATATTGGAATACTCAATCACCCAATTTCTTATCAGAATAGAATCGAAGTTTAACTAATCAAGGAAAGACGGATCACAAATCAAATCTTTATCATTCAAAAATGAGGGGAAACATTCTTATACTCGTGGTCACAACCACAAGACTTCTCATAGGGACAGAGATGGGTGAAACGAAATCAAATAGGGTCGGAAGATTTATAGACGTTTATCAAAGCAAAAGACAAATAACAAAATGTGTCAAGTACGTCATCGCCATGGTGATTCTCAGAATGTTCGAAGAGGTATCAAAATGATTAACAAAAGAATCAGAGTTCGGAGTCGGAATCTCAAAATAAGGTTCAAATAGTGTTAGGCAAATTCTATGTAATTTCCAATTATTTCAAGATTTAATTGGGTTTCAGATCTTAGGTGGTGAAAATCGTGAGCTTTCAATTTCCAAAAGTGATCTCAACAAGCAGGGCACGAATCAGAGTGATGCGGAAGCAATGATACTTAACCAAAAGCCTTATAGTCTACCCATTCCTCACTGGTCAGAACTTAAGTTCCTAAAGCAAAATCTTACAGGTTATCTTATGAGAGTCTACAGTGGAAACCTAGTGGTCCAAACTTCACAGGTCAAGGGTAAATGTATTACGAGTCGCAGCCTGTCTCTCTGATACCATAATTGTAACACCCCAACCCGGAAAGGGTTAAGATATCACGATAATGGTTTCATATCAGATCAAACAAAGCATACATCTATAGTAATACAAGAATTTTCAAAGGTTACAATTGAAATACTGAAATTACAAGGTTACAAATGAAACTTCCGATAAATACTAATTCTAAAACATAATAACTTCAAATCAACTCTAATCCAGATTGCTATCAAGGTCTTCTAAGTCCAAGGTACTCTCCACTCATTCCCAGCTTCCTACTAAAACCTGCCGCAGGAAAAGAAATGCGGCTGAGCTACGAGAGCTCAGTGAACAGATACATAAACAAAGTAATGATAACGCAACAGAAATAAGATATGGTGCAATGGGAAAATATCATAAGGTATAACAATGTGAAAGTCTAAATAAAATAGAATAGGATAGTAATCCACCACGAGCCCAGACAAATCAGATAATCAGATACAGTAACCATAGAGGAGCGACCTCTCAGATATGTGAAGGGCATGTATCGCACACAGTACCAATCACCAGACAATAACAAATCATATATAGATAATCCACTAAACAAAACAGATCTAGGATGCATCCATACGCCCCTGCAGACAAATAATAATAATGGCCATAGCAGATAACAGATAAGGGACGGTGTGGAACATCACTCAACCACACTAGAGTCATGCCATCGGTGCATCAATGACATGGCCATGTTACCTTCATGGCTAGGGTCACAAATTTTGGCTCGGGTATCAAACTAAGAGTCAGATATCAAATCAAATCAGAATGTCATATCCAAAGGTCCATAACAGATGGTTCAAAACAGATGGTTCATAACAGATGGTTCATAATCAATTATTTCAGAAGTAATATTAAAGGTCCAAATCAGAGTTTATCAGATAAAGGTTTACAAAGCAAAGGATCATGGCAAAGGTTCGCAACAAAAGGGAACATAGCAATGGCTTAGGGAATCTTAAACGAATCAGAAATCAAAATCATATCAAGGGAATAAGACACCCTTACTGAAAAAGGGCAGAGTATCTGTACCTTATTGCGAATGCAAGCAAAATAAGAAACAGAAAGCATAGAATGGATTCAAGACCTCTCCTTCTTCACACCTAAAGGAGTAGAAAAGAATTACAAAGGATTTTTAGTTATCTATCCATTTTAAGTAACTTTCTATTTTTAGCAGGTTTCCAAATTTAGTAAGTTTCCATAATTAGAAGATTTAAGTATTTTAACTTAAGTTAAGTCATTATTTAAGCATATTATGGACATAGGGTATATTTTAACAAATTATGATAGTTCAAGGTTAAATGTGACAAGTTTCCATAAATTAGGGTTTTAATTGTAAATATTCCAAAGTTAAGGGTTTTAAATGAAACTATTACAAATTACTAATTTTTAAACACATATTTTATTTAGAATCACATTTTAGTCCTTTAAGTTTGAAAATTTACAATTTACACCCTTTAGTTATTAAAATTACAAAATAAACCTTATAGTTACATAAATTTCAATCCAACCCTTACTATATTCATAATTACACAACTAGCCCTTACATTTACTAATTTACAGAATATACCCTCAAATATATGTGTGGTACGAATTAAACCTCCAAGTTT
Organism: Artemisia tridentata subsp. tridentata; assembly: GCA_021014915.2. NCBI lineage: Eukaryota > Viridiplantae > Streptophyta > Magnoliopsida > Asterales > Asteraceae > Artemisia > Artemisia tridentata. Next base: position 114,249,942 of record CP139502.1, on the reverse strand, counting down.
TTACATATTTACATAATTAGTCCCTTTATTTAATTAAAATACAATTCGAACCTTTAATTACATTTTAAATCCATATCTTGTTAATTTTACACATAAGGTCCCCATATTATAATTTTTATACCTTTCTATTGACTTAACTAACATTTTAAAAATAACCCACAAGTTTTAAAAATGACAGAACACCCCCTTATATTTTAAAGTCCAAATCGTACAACATTTTAAAACACAAACCCTAACCCTAATCTTTCCCAATCATCATCCCATCATTACTACATCATAATTAGTCATTTATGAACATAATTCCAGATCCAAAACACAAAACCCTAATCGAAACCCTAGGGTTTTATTTCTTTTCTTTCGAAAAACCCTAAACCCGATTTGAACAAAAATTAACCATGGAATATTTAGGCTTCTAAAAATTAAACCACTATTTTTCCCAGATCATATATGTTATATAGAGTCCAAATAAAATATGATTCACACCCAGAAAATTTGTATCACATATTTTAGAATTTACGTACGTTTTAACCATTTAAATTCAAAACGATCAGTATGAGCTACAACAATTCGAACCAACATTTTTCCAGACCTATATAATGATCAAGGAACCCATAAAATTATGAACATGACCCAGAAAAATCGTATGGAGTATTTTAGATATTATACGTATTTTAATCATCAATAATTCATACGACCACATAACCGTGCATGATTCGAATCTAACATTTTATATGAGTTATATGTAATATAAGGATCATAAGAAAAATACCAAATGCAGATTTGAACGTGTAGATAAGCCCTGAGAATTTTAGGTCTCTCGGATGCAATTTTTGACCAAACAAAAATCCTAGCGCCCAAACGAACGACCCCACAAGCCCAAACTTATTTTTCCTAGCCTCCTTGAATGATGAATAACACCAGAAAAATAGCAAAGCTCGCCCAGAAAATCGTAGGGAGGAAGGGTCGAATTTAATTTGTCGAATGTTAGGGTTCTTTAGGGTTTCGGAAATTTTGGGTATTAATAAATGGAATATTAGCTAATGACCAGAATTAGGGGGGGATATGGGCTGATATATCGGTCTAAAATAATGACCAAATCAATTTTTTTGATTTCCTTAAATTATTTCCCATTTATTTGCTAATTATATCATTTTTAATTTATAATTAAGTATAACAAAATAAATAAAATAAGCTTTTGGTTCATATATGATTTTTATATTTTTTTGTACATTGCAAAGTGTTAAAAATGTTGCCTCAAAATTATTTTACTTCATTTGCAGCTCATTACCAAAAGTTTGGGATTTATTTGGTACTTTATATGCTTATTAATCAAATTTTAAGATTATAGGGGCAATTTGGTCATTTTACACGTTTTAGATTTTTGGGTATTACACATACATTCCCCGGGAACGTGAAATTGCTGAAGCACGTCTAATGCGGGATTATTTTGGTGACAACCCAAAATATACGAACGAATATTTTAGGCGCCGCTATCGTATGAGTCGTAAACTATTTTTAGAAATAGTTCAAGGTACTGAAACATATATCGAAACTCATGATTATCTTCCTAAGCATTTTGATTTCTTTAGAGTCCGACCCAATGCCGCGGGTCTAATGGGTTTCAGTGTGATCATGAAATGCACAAGCGCCCTACGCCAATTGGCGTACGGCATATCAGCCGATGCATTTGATGAGTATTTACAAATGAGAGAACATTGTGCACGCGATTGTTTAGATCATTTTACTATGTGCATAATACAGTTGTATACTCGTGAGTTTTTAAGAAAACCAGACGAGAATGACATTCGTAACTTGTACCACGCGCATAACGTGGTTCATAAGTTACCGGGTATGTTGGGAAGCATCGATTGTATGCACTGGGAATGGAAAAATTGTCCTAAAGAATGGCAAGGCCAATTTCACCGAGGTGATAAAAAGTATCCGACTATAATGCTTGAAGCCGTTGCTTCATATGATTTGTGGATTTGGCATGCATTTTTTGGGGTAGCGGGCGCGAATAACGATCTTACCGTCTTGAATAATTCTTCGTTATTCGACGACCTGCTTGATGACATCGCCCCTGAGGTTCCATTTGAAGTAAACGGGCGTACATTTAACCAAGGGTATTATCTAGCCGATGGAATTTACCCGGAGTGGTCATCCTTTGTCAAATCATTTACGGTTGCACATACCCCCAAGAATGCTGCATTTAAAGCCAAACAAGAAAGTGCTCAAAAGGATATCGAAAGAGCTTTTGGCGTCCTCCAAGGACGTTGGCATGTTATTTCCCAACCGGCGCGTGCATTTACGGTGTCGAAGCTACGGAGAATCATGTACACGTGCATCATATTGCATAACATGATTTTGAAAGACAAAAACTTTGCGATATCCGAAGTTAGTGAGATGTATGTTTGTCCACGAATAAATTTACAATGGACATGGATTGAGCGATGCGAAGTGCAACGAAAGAAGTAGAAGGAACTACGCGATAAACGCGTACACGCAGCGCTTCAACGAAATTTGATCGAGCATGTTTGGCAAGTAAACCAATGGGAGGCATATCAGCAACAACAACTGCAACAGGACCAAAATTAGTTTCTTTATAATTAGTTTCTTTATATTCGTTGTATCGTTATTTTAATTCCTGTATCGTTTTTTTTTCGTATCGTAAGTGTTGTATTGTATTTTTAATATATTGTATTGTATTGTATTTTTAATTTAATAAAATGAATTTAGTTTATTTGGGTATTTGAATAAAAGAAAAAAAATAGATAGTGGTGAGCCCAAATGAGGAGTTTGTGATATGTTATTGTAAGGGGTGTTGTTTGTTGTTGTTTGTTGTGGTTTGTTGTGGTGACGTGACACCCCGTAGGGCCCGAATGAGAAGAAAAAACTCCTCACTACACCTATTGCTCTAATGCAGTACTCATGGGATAAGTCACTCAACGCACAAAATCATTATATAATAACTTAGATTAGACAAATTGACAATATATAAACGCATCGCATTCATAAATTTATGGCTAGGTATATAGCAATAATTTTATCTCTCACATATACCTTAATGTGACAATATCCACGTATCCATCACTTTTACTTATGTAATAATAATCACTCACACATAATCGTCATTTTCATACATCAGACCAAACACACACAACACACCCACACACACAAGAAGTATGCACATGTGCATGCATGTTTACGTGTTGCATGGTCCCAGCTCCCAACCATGTGTAGACGTAGTAAAGTAGCAAATGTCGGCAAGCAGACAATTGGGTGTGTTAATGTATCTAAATCAATCGCTTCAATAGTTCATGAATTTGGGGCTTGCATGGGTACATCGACCTTTCATGGGACATATCATGTTACAAAAGTTTAACATCTTTTACTTTTATTTTGCTTTGGTTCAGAAGAAGTTATTAGTTGATAAACAGTCAGCTCAAGCACATGTGTGGGTTAAGGTCCATTATGATGGATTTTAATATTGTGTAATAAGCTTGAAGGGATTTAAATCGCTTCCAACACTAGCCATTTGAAGACCATGAACACTTCACCACGCTTACTACCGTGAAAGTCTTCATAAAATATAATGTTTTTATATAGTCTGAGCTTTAGCGATTTCGCCGCTCAAACTGCGAGTGAGTATTAGTTGATAGATAGTCGACCCAAGCCCGTGTGTAGGTTAGGTTCCATTAAAATTTTAATAGCAGTATTACTTGTTATGTGTACTCTATAAATACACTACAACAATCAGTAGGACGGGCGAGGACGCTTTTGGCGGAGACGCCTCTGTCCCCGCCGAAAGTCGCTAAACGACAAAACCCATGCTGAGCTAGCACACCAAATGGCTGACCGAGTTGGAGAAATTCAACGCAATCTTTTGGCGGGAATATGTCCCCGCCAAAAGGTTGCCAAAGTTTGACCGGATTTTACTATTCTCCCTCGTTGGCTAATTGTTCCCGCGTTTTTTTTCCTCCAAAGATTTTGACATGTCCCCTCCAAAAGTGGGATATTTAAATTTTTTTCTATTTTATTTATAAATGATTTAAATAAGTTTAAAATCGTTTACATTTATTAAAAATTATTTAAATTAATTAAAAATGATTTAAGCTAATTATAAATTTTTAAAGCCTACGAATTATAAATCGATAAACGTTCAAACATTAAATCGCACGAATTACGTCGTTACAAATTAATCGATAAAAGTTTAGACAATAATTAAAGCATACGGAATTACATTACAAATCGATAAACGTCCAACATTAAACGTACGAATTACATTACAGATCGATAAAAGTTCAAATATTAAACGTACGAATTACATTACAGATCGATAAAAGTTCAAACATTAAAGCGTACGAATTACTTAACATGTTATGCATATCCATAACAACTCGACTCATCCATTTAAAATGTTATGCATATCCATAACAACTCGACTCATCCGTTTAACATGTTATGCATATCCATAACAACTCGACTCATCCGTTTAACATATGTTATGCATATCCATAACAACTCGACTCATCCGTTTAACATGTTATGCATATCCATAACAACTCGACTCATCCATTTAACATGTTATGCATATCCATAACAACTCGACTCATCCGTTTAACATGTTATGCATATCCATAACAACTCGACTCATTTGATTAACATCTTATGCATATCCATAGCATCTTGACTCATCCGTTTAACATCTTATGTATATTGATAGCATCTCGACTCATCCGATTAACATCTTATGTATATCCATAGCATCTCGACTCATCCGATTAACATCTTATGTATATCCATTGCATCTTGACTCATCCAATTAACATCTTATGTATATCCATAGCATCTCGACTCATTCGTTTAACATCTTATGTATATTGATAGCATCTCGACTTGTCCGATTAACATCTTATGTATATACATAGCATCTCGGCTCATTTGTTTGATCTCATGTATAACCATATCATCTCAACTCATTCGTTTAACATCTCATGTATAACCATATCATCTCAACTCATTCGTTTAACATCTTATATATATTGATAGCATATCGACTCATCCGATTAACATCTTATGTATATCCATAGCATCTAGACTCATTCGTATAACATCTATGTATAACCATATCATCTCAACTCATTCGTTTAACATCTCATGTATAACCATAGCATCTCGACTCATTCGTTTAATATCTTATGTATATTGATAGCATGTCGACTCATCCGATTAACATCTTATGTATATCCATAGCATCTTGACTCATCTGATTAACATCTTATGTATATTCATAGCATCTTGACTCATCCGATTAACATCTTATTTATATCAATAGCATCTTGACTCATTCGTTTAATAGATGAGGCGAAAAGTGTACCGCTTTTAAGGGGTCATTTAAGCCCTAAATCGTATTTATTTGATCAAATATTGCCCTAAATCGTTCCTTTTGTCATTTTAGGTACTTTTGAGGAGAAATCTGGAAAAGGAGGCATTTTGGACGTTTTTGGAGCATAAAAGTGAAGAAAACGACAAAGTCTCAAAAATCGGCTAAAAGTTACTCTTGACGGCGTCACAATTTACTCTAGACGGCGTCATGCTTTGGCAAGAAAAGTTGGACGTGAAATTTACTCATGATAAGCCAGTGAAAATAGCATGTGAATTCTGACGGCGTCACGCTTTAACTTGATCAAGGGCGTCACGGCTTAAATCATAAGGGGACGGCGTCACGTTCACGAGCTGACGGCGTCAAGCCTTGATAAGCCAGAATGGATTTTTGAAGAGCTAAAGAGGGACGGCGTCAAGAAGGTCATCCGGGAACCCTAAAAGCGGCGAGGTGACGGCGTCACACTCCATAAGGTGACGCCGTCAGATCCAAAAATCTATATATAGTTTTCTAATCTTTTGTCATTAGGGAGAGCTTAGTGTGTGGAATTTTGGGATAAAACCCTAAGACGATTTTAGCTACTTTTTCAGGGCTTTTTGCCTTGAGATCTTCCATGTTTCATTGAAAGATAAGTTATCAATTAATCATTCAATATGTCTATGTGTTGTTTGATTCTATCTTATTCTTGTCTTTTGTTTAACATGTTAGGCTAAATTTATCTTGTGTTTGCTTAGATCTAATGAAACTTAGCTATTGATTATTGGTTGTTAGTGTGTTGTTAGTTGTATTGGATGATTGTTTATCTATGTTAGGCTTAAGAAAACTGGCTAACTTCCTATTCGGTAACTTGCTTGAACGTCTTAAGAAACATGAACCAAACGCGTACTAAAGGTTTTTATGGTTGTATTTAATGCACAAGCGAATTCTAGTGATCCCATGTTAGGAGCTTCCTAGCCGGCTCGACATAGGAGTGAAGTAGGAGCTTGTAGAGTTGGGGAAGTAAGTACGCCACCCCACGAATGGTATTAAGGAATACACCCGTCATCCACGCGACTAATACACACTAATTAACCGGTAAAAGATAGTTAGGGAGTAAGGAAATCTAAGTAAACACATTTCTCTACACATAAGTTTCTCACCACATTTCATTTTTGTTATTTTATTTTATTTGCATCCGTAGTAATTTTGGGTTAGTTGACTAGCAACTAATTCCGCCCACTCCTTCAAACCCGAGATTTTACTTGCTTTCATAAAATTATAAAAACATAAAAAAGAATCTTCCTCAACCCTTAGACCTAATTAGAGTAGCCTTTCATACCTAACGAACACTATTCCCTGTGGAGAACGATCAATCCCCCGTACTTACCACTACACTATACTACATCGGTCAGGTACACTGCCTGGTGGGGTTGTAAGCCTCTTGAGATCCCTCGAGAGGTAAAACCTGTTGTAAGGTTACAAAACCACGCAATCAAGTTTTTTGCGCCGCTGCCGGGGAATAGTTATTGTTTAGGTTGAATTTTTATTTCTAATAGGTCTACTCACTAGATTCCTTTCTAGTGAGATTTTTATTTTATTTTTCTAGGTTTTCCTTAGTCTATCTATTTTCTTCGTGTCTTTGTTCGTAACCATACCATCCGACATCATGGAAGATGGTAATATCCTTAACCCCCACAACCCACCACCACAACAACCACAACCACCTCCTAGAGCCCGTACTTTAGGAGAGTATTCCCGTCCTAGCCACCATGGCTATCGAAACACCATTGAGCTCACTCAAGGAGCCAATATCACACCCTTGCGATCCGACACCATCCGGTTGGTGCAAAGTGGATGCGCATTCCATGGACTTCGTTCTGAAGATCCTAATCAACATCTCAAGGACTTTCTTAAAATCGTCGATTCTATAGACCTTGATGTTGCCACTCGAGAGACGACCCGATTGCGTCTCTTCCAATTCTCTTTGCGGGACCAAGCTAGTCAGTGGCTAGAACGTCAACCCGCAGGATCCATTACCTCTTGGGATGATCTCACCACTCGTTTCCTTGCTCAGTTTTTCCCACCGGGAAGAACTACCAAGCTAAGGAATGATATCTTGATGTTCCAACAACGTCAAGGCGAAACTCTCTACGAGGCATGGACTCGATTCAAGGACTTACTCCAAAAAGTCCCTCACCATGGCATAGAACTTTGGCTCCAAGTCCAAATCTTCTATGACCATATCAATCTCTCCACGAGGCAAACCATTGACCAAGCGGCCGGTGGCAAGCTACGTGATCTAAGTGCGGAACAATCATGGGCTCTCCTAGAGGATCTTGCTCTTTATGACAACGAAAGTTGGAGTGATCCCCGTGATTTGAATAAAACGGTCAAGGCAATATCTTTGCCTTCTAACAATTCAAGCACTTCCGACCGTAGGATCATAGAACTTGAAGACCAAGTCAAGTTCCTCATGAAATCCTACGAGGTTCCTAAACCTTCAAGCCAAGTGAACAAAATCACTTCTTCATGTGAATTATGTAGTGGTCCCCACGACACTCGTGATTGCATGGAACTCCCCGAACAAGCTTTTGTGGACTACGCATCCTCGCGTACCGACGGAGCGGGAGACAAGTGGTACACTTTCAAACCCGAGCCAAACCATTACGGTGATTCATACAACCCCTCATGGAAAAATCACCCGAACCTTAGGTGGAAACAAAACCAAAACTCGCAACAAACCAATTCTTCCAACCCACCTAATCGTTTCCAATCAAGCGGTTCCAACTCGAACCGTACTTTCAACAACAATCCTTCCGGCAATGGTAGTACCAATAACTTTGAAGGATTGATGTCTCAATTTATGGCATCTCAAGAAGCTCGGATAGCTAGATTCGAGACCGAATTCAATCAACAACAAACTGAGATGACCAATAAAATTGACAACTTGTTGAAAGCTCTCCATAACCAAGTGTTATCACCTCCACATAAGGACGCTAGGAACACAAATAGCGGACCCCAAGTCAAAGACCCTTCTTCATCCAAACATGTCCACTTCGTCAACGTTGTCACTATTAAACCAATCGATAGGAGCATGGAAGAAAGTGACAAGAATGAGGGTAGGATAGAAAGTGAACCTAAGGATGAGGATAGGAAAGTCGAGGTTGATAAGGAAGTTAGGACAAGTGTGATTGAGGAAGTAGATAATGATGAGGACTACTTCAATAAGCTACCCACTAAGGAAGAGCGTGCATATCATACAAACTTATTCGATGACCCCGAGACACCATACTTCCTAGGTAGACCAATCATAGAAATAGGCGACCCTTCTAATCTCAACATACCATGCAACATCGGACATCTACATGTGTGGAAAGCTTACATCGACCTTAGATCGCCCATAAACATCATGACTAGAGCCCACTACAACTTGATAATGAAAAATCAACTTGGGTATAGGATGCTCCCTGACAAGGGTTGGATGAGTAACTTCACGGGAAGAGTTAAGGGATTACCGGTTTATGTAGGAAACTTCACCTATGTCACCGACTTTGTAATTGTAGAAGATATCCGCCCAATAGTCGATGCATCCTTGACTCAAGTGGTTTTTGGAAAACCATTTGTTGAGGTCTCTAGAATGACTTATGAACCTTCCTTAGGGATAGTTAGATTTAAGGATGAGACCGATGAAGTAAGCTACCAAATGCCATATAAGATAGAACAATTCCAACACTTGTCAAATGTTGAGAAGGAGCTTAAACAAGCGGTCTACTATAGGAATGATAAGGATAGAAGTAAAGGAGTAGACTATGTTATGGAAAGGATATTCGGTTTCTACAAGGATTGTTTGAAATTAGGACCGGAATATAGAACCGGGAAGGAGAATGGCCTAGGAACCGTGACCGATGATGGAGTCACGTAATGTACGTGACTTTGAGTCTAGCTACAAGACTCGTTAATAAAGAAAAGCACTTCTTGGGAGGCAACCCAAGCTTTATTTGTTTTATTTGCTTTGTGTGTTTGTTTATTTGCTTGTTTGATTTTATTTTCCGTATGTGTGTTTAATTTTTATTATTATTGATTCATGTTAAAAACTAATTTGTGAAAATGCTTTATGTTGTTTTTAACTTCGTCTTAACTACATATAAAGGTATTTTGCAAAAGATAAGTGTAAGGGAAATCTAAATCGGTTTATTAGAACACAAATGAACATGAATCGTAATAATAATAAATTAGCATACATATTAGTGTTTGTTTGAGTCAAATGCTTGTATCGAGTCATAATGATGTTTTGCAGGATTTCCAGGAAGTAAGGTAAAGGTTTTTCCAGAAATTTTCCGGGAACTTAAAACGAAAATTTTTGTCAGGTCATTTCTGACGGCGTCAGGGGTTATAACCTGACGGCGTCAGATTTAATTTCCAGAAATTTTTGAAAGTTTTGTTTTCATAAAAAGTTTTTATTAAATCTCCAACTTATAATCTCCAGGAATCTGCAAAATTATCATTCCACAAGCATTATATCCTTATATATAGATTTTTCCCGCCGATGTTATGCAGGTTTTCGTGTTTGTTTTCTCAGGTTTAACAGGTTATTTTGGACAAGGAGATGTTTATGGAATCAAGCTTATGGCGATGCATTAGTCATGGAGCTTCAACATTCTCTTTGTAGGAAGATTTAACCGTGTAATTTCATTATCCACCGAGCGAATCAGGGGAGTATTTGATTTCATTCTTTTACTTTTTGCTTTTACATCTTATTATTTGAACATTGGGGACAATGTTCATCTTAAGTGTAAGGGGGGGTAAAAGTACGATTTTAGAGAATGCCATTGCGCTTGATTTTTGTTTGTTTAATAATAGATGTGTAATAAAACTGAGAGAAATACTTGTTAAGGTAATTTTAGTGCCAAATTTAAAATTTTTTACAACATATAGGAGTGAAACTTTGATCTTAATGAGCGTCTCACGGATAGGAGTTATATGACTAGCACAAAAACCGTACCACTAAAAAATTTTCCACCCCCAAATATGTGAGGTTCGCCCCTAGAATTGGTAGGAAAAGCATTTATGCTATGATGTGTGTACCGGTAGCACTTAGATTCTAGAACTTGCGTTAGGACCATTCCAAGGCCACAAGTGAGACTACATTCGTGTAGTTAGATTTACTACATGATAAGAGGCATTAGGATTAACCCATTGTTTTACACCTGTGTTTTTGTTATAATTACGTTGGCTACATTGGTCAAGTAATTCTCCCACACCCTTTGCGTTGTACTCATTTTTAGTACACGATACCCCTAGTACACCCCTCAGAGCCTATCTTTTCGTTTCGACCTTTAAGCATTTTACTTAAAGGAAGAATTTGTTTACACCCCACTTAAATGTACACCCAAATCGCCTTAGCCTACCTTGTATGCACTCATTTTTAGTGCATTATTGTTACAACATTTGTTTAAACCCAAGTTAATTATCTAGTTGATTACATGGTTGCTAAGTCGAGTCATATCCTTGTACATATTGTTTTGGGACGATTGGGACTCATGGGTAAAGTACTAGTGTAACGGAGTAATGGGGAAGAACATCATTTATTACCCCCATATGTGCTAAATATTTTAAAAGTACTCCAAGTTTTTCAATTATCTTAATTCGAGTCATTAGATTAGTTAATTGTAAAGTTATGTAAAAGTTCAAGTGTAAGGGGAATGCAATGCCCCTATGATGTATTATTTTGGATGGTAGGGCAAGAGTGTATGAAAAAAAAAAAAAAAAAAAAAAAAAAAAAATCGAAAAAAAATCAAGAAAAATACAAAAAAAGGAGAAAAAGAAAAAGTAGAAAAAAACATACGGACTACCATCCCGTTTCATTTTATTTTATTTTATGTTTTTGTTATTTTGTTTCTAGCTTAAGATCGAGTCTAGTCTTGGCTTAGCAACATTGTATAGTACATGTAATTGATCAAGATTTTTAACTCGCCACCAGTAAAATATCCTTTATCCAACAAAACCGTGTTTTCCTTTTCCCTACACCTAACGTTATAACCCATTTAAAATCCCTCTTTGATAGTTTATCTTAGGTGCTTACGCCTAGTGGAGGAGGTTTTCGATCCTTTCCCAAGCCTATGGTAATCTATTTGCTATGACAGGTAGTGAGAGATATTTTCCGTTTTCATTTATGAGATTTATTTTGATGACACTTGAGAGATGTGAGTATCTAAACACTACTTGTGAGGTGCTAGTATGTAATCTCCGTGCTTATTATGATTGAAGTGGAACGAATATTTGTTGTAATTACTTTTATGTTAGCATTAAATGACCCCTAACTTGTATTTTGATTAGAATAAAAGCGCATTTGCTTGAGGACAAGCAAATCTCAAGTGTAAGGGTATTTGATGAGGCGAAAAGTGTACCGCTTTTAAGGGGTCATTTAAGCCCTAAATCGTATTTATTTGATCAAATATTGCCCTAAATCGTTCCTTTTGTCATTTTAGGTACTTTTGAGGAGAAATCTGGAAAAGGAGGCATTTTGGACGTTTTTGGAGCATAAAAGTGAAGAAAACGACAAAGTCTCAAAAATCGGCTAAAAGTTACTCTTGACGGCGTCACAATTTACTCTAGACGGCGTCATGCTTTGGCAAGAAAAGTTGGACGTGAAATTTACTCATGATAAGCCAGTGAAAATAGCATGTGAATTCTGACGGCGTCACGCTTTAACTTGATCAAGGGCGTCACGGCTTAAATCATAAGGGGACGGCGTCACGTTCACGAGCTGACGGCGTCAAGCCTTGATAAGCCAGAATGGATTTTTGAAGAGCTAAAGAGGGACGGCGTCAAGAAGGTCATCCGGGAACCCTAAAAGCGGCGAGGTGACGGCGTCACACTCCATAAGGTGACGCCGTCAGATCCAAAAATCTATATATAGTTTTCTAATCTTTTGTCATTAGGGAGAGCTTAGTGTGTGGAATTTTGGGATAAAACCCTAAGACGATTTTAGCTACTTTTTCAGGGCTTTTTGCCTTGAGATCTTCCATGTTTCATTGAAAGATAAGTTATCAATTAATCATTCAATATGTCTATGTGTTGTTTGATTCTATCTTATTCTTGTCTTTTGTTTAACATGTTAGGCTAAATTTATCTTGTGTTTGCTTAGATCTAATGAAACTTAGCTATTGATTATTGGTTGTTAGTGTGTTGTTAGTTGTATTGGATGATTGTTTATCTATGTTAGGCTTAAGAAAACTGGCTAACTTCCTATTCGGTAACTTGCTTGAACGTCTTAAGAAACATGAACCAAACGCGTACTAAAGGTTTTTATGGTTGTATTTAATGCACAAGCGAATTCTAGTGATCCCATGTTAGGAGCTTCCTAGCCGGCTCGACATAGGAGTGAAGTAGGAGCTTGTAGAGTTGGGGAAGTAAGTACGCCACCCCACGAATGGTATTAAGGAATACACCCGTCATCCACGCGACTAATACACACTAATTAACCGGTAAAAGATAGTTAGGGAGTAAGGAAATCTAAGTAAACACATTTCTCTACACATAAGTTTCTCACCACATTTCATTTTTGTTATTTTATTTTATTTGCATCCGTAGTAATTTTGGGTTAGTTGACTAGCAACTAATTCCGCCCACTCCTTCAAACCCGAGATTTTACTTGCTTTCATAAAATTATAAAAACATAAAAAAGAATCTTCCTCAACCCTTAGACCTAATTAGAGTAGCCTTTCATACCTAACGAACACTATTCCCTGTGGAGAACGATCAATCCCCCGTACTTACCACTACACTATACTACATCGGTCAGGTACACTGCCTGGTGGGGTTGTAAGCCTCTTGAGATCCCTCGAGAGGTAAAACCTGTTGTAAGGTTACAAAACCACGCAATCAACTCATTCGTTTAATATATTATGTATATTGATAGCATCTCGACTCATCCGATTAACATCTTATGTATATTGATGAGTGTGTAAATACTCATCATTTTTGTCTTATCTGAACTGCCAAAATATTCAAAAAAACACTCAGAAATGCATCAAAATACTGAAAATATCCCAGGGATTGTGTTTTATAGGTTTTAAATGCAAAATGTTTAAAAACAGATAAAAAACGAACAAAGTTTGCATAATTGGCAGTTTCAGTCCCTCAAGTTTCAAATCTTGTCAAAATTAGTCCCTAAGCATTTGTTTTGTAAGAAAAGTCACCAAAGGTCCTTTTTAAATCATAAATTATCATATTTAGTCCTTTGGTGAAAAGTTTAAATAAATTACAAGTTTGGTCCCTGCACTTTCAGAATTTGCAAAAATGATCCCTGGGAAATATTATTTTTTGGAAACATCATGTATGGTCCCTGGATTATTGAAACATGGCAGGAATTGCCCTTGGTGTACTTTGGAAGATGTGCAAGTTTGGTCCTCCAAATTTCAGAAGTTACAAGATTGGTCCTTGTGATTTAGCTATAAACCCAACCGGATCCTTAATTAAATAAAACAAACCCATCCTAAAAATAACCCAACCCATCACTTATCTAAACCCAGCCCAATCATAGCCCAATCCTTACCCGACCCAACCCCTTTCTTAGTTAAACCTGAGTTTGACTCAGTCAAACTTATCCCTTTCCCCTAAAACCCGCCAAACCAGAAAACCAATACCACCCAAGCCCCTAGTTTCTCTGCTCTATCACCTCAACCCATCCCACTTACCTAACAATACAAGAAGCATTGAATGCTTCTTCTCCACCTCCCTAAAATGCATTAATTGCAATAACCTGCTCAATCCACTATATCCACTTTTGGCGCCAAAGTTAGTTTAAACGGCTTGGATTAATTTGACTCATCCAATGGTCAATATTATTGATGGGATATGTTCAGAATCAAGTGGGGAGTCTCAGAGATCAATATATATACAAGGGAGAAGCAGAGGAAATATCTATCTAGTGTAATTTTAGTTTTATGTAATTCGTATAAGTTAATTTCTAAATTCCAGTGTATTGTTTAACTTTTAAGCATTGTATCAAGCTCTTTCAGTGTAATCTTAACCTTTTCTAATAATCAAATTCAAGTTTTAGTATCTGTCTCAGTTTATGCAATTTCACTTTTATTTCAAAAATTCTCATTAGCTTAATTGTTGTTTCTGCTTAATGATTTGGACTCCTAGGCTCACATAAGCTCCTATATAGCTTATAAAAGCTATTAGTAATCCTTAAAATCAGTTTAGTAATAAAAAATCAAAAATACAAAAAAAAAGTCAACAATAGTCAAAATTCAGAAATTCAGACATGATGATCAAGAGAGCTGGAGCAGGGTAAATATTGGATGGCCTTTGGGTTAAGAAGTTGATTGAAAGGGTATTGCAAATGGTCCTTGGTCCTTGTTCTTGGTTTTTAGCTGGAGTGCATTTTGTAAGCATAATCTCTTCAATATTGCATTTTACAAAATCAGTTGTTTATTGCTTGAATTTTGGTGTTCTTATGTCTCTGTGGTAATTGTTAAGTAATATAAAGCTTAAAATCAGTTGCTTGTTCTTTGATTTTGATAGTTGCTAAAATCTCTTCATAACAGTTAATATAGCAATTTGTCCATTTCTGTGTTTCTTGCTACTATCACTGAATTTTCATGTTTAATTTGTCTGTTATAATCATAAGAAAGAATCTGAAATCAGTATTGTGGTTCAAATCTTTGAGTTGCTTTGAAAATCAGTTGTTTAAGGGTTGTTTGGATCTTACTGATCCAGTTGTATTGCTGAGTGATTTTGTTGTTATTTGTTGTTGTCACATATCACTCTAGTTCATATTAACTCAGAATAACAATAAAAACTAGTCCTTATTCAGAAAAAAGTCAAAATCACTTTTAATCTCACATAAGTTGATCACTGTTGGATTTTTAACTTGTGAAATTCATCACAGTTGATCAAAACTTGTTAAGATAGCTTAATCTCATCTTAGTTTACCTTATTACATCATTCTCAGTCATTAAAATAGGATCAAAATTCACCAAAGTCAATTTGTGTGTTTTACTGCAAAAGTCAAAAACCAGGTTCAAGCCTAGTTCTGAGTACCTGATCTGGGGTCAAATTGGATCTCAATTGGTGTGTTTGTGATGGGGCTTTTCATGTTTTTGTGTACCCAGTAGTATAAGCTAACTTTTGCCCCCTTAAAATTCAACTTATCAGCTTATTTAGTCTGCTTAATTTGCTCTGCAAGTCTGCCATATTTCTAAATTTTCTGCATAAGAGTAGTGTACTGTGCATGTGCTTATCTGCTGATCCTTAGTGCTTATCTGGTCATATTAAGTTGATTTGTGCTTATTTAAGTTGTTTAAGCCAGTTCTGAGCATTTGGATAACTTTTGTGCTTATTAGCTTATTTTTGGCTTATTTGCTTATTGCTTATCTGCCCAAATCAGCTCTCCAGGCTTATTAAACTTCTACTTTTATTTTTCCTATCTTTTAAATAATATTTTTGACTTATCCTGAATTTTTCAGATTTTTCCTAAGTCATTTAATATTTTTAATCTTTTTTATTAATTTCTATTAGTAATTAAATCATAATAAATAAAATAATAATCAGAAAAATAAAATCTAATTTTCATAATTTTCTTTTGTCATTTTTAATCTAGGAAAAATATAATTATATTTTTAAACCTTAAGAAAATCAAAAATAGAAAAATAGTGATAGCTTCTATTTAATAGAATTTATCTTTTTAAATTTTAATTAAGTAATTTTCATTTTTATAATTTTTTTAGCTTCTTTTTACTTAATAATATTTTTAGAAAAAGTTTTAGATTTTTCTTTGTCCATTTAGTATTTTTTATAAATTTAAATAGTTTAATAAGTAATTAAATAATAAATAATTAATAATAATTAAATAAAAAGTATAAAAAAATATAATTTAAGTTTTTAAATAAGTTTTAAGTCATTTTACATTTTTAGGTTTTAAATTTTATAGATTTCAGTTTTTGTCCCATTTTTAGATTCCCCGTTGCGCGTTTGTAATTTATTTTAATCGCGTTTAAGTTTCTTTTGTATAATTGTTTATCATTTGTTATTTAGAATTATTAAAAAAGAAAAATCAAAAATATCCAATCACATCAATCACTCTAATCCAAAGCTTTTCACAGTTGCCCATTCACACCTCGTTGGGAAACGATTCGGGTAATTACTTACCTGTCTTAACACTACACACGAACGTGAGTTTTTGCAAGTATCCTTTTTCACAAAGGGGTAATTTTTAATTGTTCACGTGTATCCGTCGTTGCATAATATTTATATCTATTTAGCACGGATCAAATTTTGATAGCATCTCGATACCAACTGTAGTATATTCACAATCAAAGAAACACAAGATTGGGACTAGTTGATGGATCGAATAGAAGAAAATGTAGAGAGAGGTAGGAGAGTTGGAACCTTAGTGAAAGAAAGAGAAGTAGGATGTATTAGATTGAAATGAAGGTCCAACCCTCTTCTTTGGTGGAGAGGGCTTTATATAGTACTACATAGGGTGTCCCTAGTGGATTGTGGAGCGAGCTGACAGTGGGTAAAAGACCCGACCCACTCCACAATATTAATACTAACTAATCTACTGCTAATATTACTAATAAACCTACGAGCTATTAAGTGCTATTAAGTACTCGGGGTGACCGAGTCTTCAACTGAATATTTATATTCCTAACATCGACTCATCCGATTAACATCTTATGTATATTCATAGCATCTTGACTCATCCGATTAACATCTTATGTATATTCATAGCATCTCGACTCATTCGTTTAACATCTTATGTATATTGATAGCATCTCGACTCATCCGATTAACATCTTATGAATATCCATAACATCTTGACTCATACGATTAACATCTTATGTATATCCATAGCATCTCAACGCATCCGATTAACATCTTATGTATATCAATAGCATCTCGATTCATTTGCTTAACATCTTAAGAATAACCATATTATCTCGACTCAT
The DNA here is from genome assembly GCA_021014915.2 of Artemisia tridentata subsp. tridentata. Classification (NCBI taxonomy): domain Eukaryota; kingdom Viridiplantae; phylum Streptophyta; class Magnoliopsida; order Asterales; family Asteraceae; genus Artemisia; species Artemisia tridentata. The sequence continues at coordinate 114,232,617 of CP139502.1, read as the reverse complement.
TCGTATAAATGATTTAAATTATTAAAATGGTTTAGAATTATTTAAATTAAATTTAAACGATTTAATAGTGATTTAACTTAATTAAAATGATTTAAAAACAATTGTAAAATATTTAAATTAAGTATAAATGAATTAACTTAGTTAAAAATGATGTAAATAATTTTAAAAAGTTTTAAATTAATTAAAGATGGTTTAGAAAATATTTAAATTAAATTTAAATGATTTAATAGTGATTTAACTTAATTAAAATGATATAAAAGAGTTTCTTTTTTTCTTTTTTCTTTTTTTTTTTATTATTATTATTATTATTATACCTTTTGGCGGGGACATGTCACTGCTAAAAGTTTTCGCCAAATTTTTTAATTTTCCCTCTTCACATTTACTTTATCCCGCCAAAGGTTTTGGCTAAAACTAAAAAACTTTTAGCGAGGACTTGTCCTCGCCAAATGTCCTCCCCCAATTATCATCTTACTAACTCAGATCTGAGTTCTCACTTTGTAAAAAAAAAAAAAAAAAAAAAAAAAAAAAAAAAAAAAAAAAAAAAAAAACCTTCACACACTTCATCTTCATCCTCATCTCAAATTCCACACTTCACCACCGTCTCTACCACACTTCACCACCGTCTTCACCAAACCACCACTATACCACCACCACGTCCCCCGTTCACTCGCACCACTGTGCACTTCTTCCTCTCTTTCTTTCTCTTCTCTTATACAAAAACGCACTAAGCTTGGTGTTTTTTATTTTTGTAATTTTTTTAATTTTAGTTAATTTTAGATGATGTTTATGTTTAATTTGGGTTTTTTTTTTTTTTTTTTTTTTTTTTTTTTTTTTTTTTTTTTTTTTTTGGTTAGCACCACAGCCGGAGCCGGACCACCACCACTCGCATCAACTGGTACAAAAACACACTAAGATTGGTGTTTTTTATTTTTTTTTATTTTTTGTTAATTTTAGGTTATGTTTGTGTTTAATTTGGGCTTCTTTTTTTTTGGTTAGCATCACAGCCGGAGCCAGACCTCTACCACAGCTGAACCATAGGTAACCACCACGATCAGAAATATTACTGTGTTTATTGATATGCGTTATAATATGGCGAGCTTTTGTTGACTTGGTCACTTTGCATAAATTCTAAACAATATGTGTAATAATATGGCGAGCTTTTGTTGAGTTGGTCACTTTTCACCAAAATTATTTTGTTAGAATTTGTGTTATAATTTTTTTCAGTTTCATATTAATATTTGAAATAGAGATGTAATGACAGGTATAAGTATGTGACAAGTTTATCTTTCTTTTTCTATATAGGTTGATGCATCATCATTTTATTGTCAACGGTTGACACGGAACTTAGTTTGCGTTTGATTAGCTTGCGTTTAGTATTTGAATGTGGATAACTAGTTTCCGTTTGACTAGTTTGCATTTGAAGTAATCAAAGTAGAGTAGTGTAAGGTTATTGGGTTGACGGCTTTCATTTTATATGTCGATTAGCTAATGTATATAAAACAAGTTTGCCAACTATATTAATGTATTGGTTAATAATTCTTTTGTATACCTTTTTTAGCTTGCAGATGATGGAGTACTTGATTAGGATGCCCTTGAGGTTGCTTTAAAACCTTAAACGAAATGTGCCCTTATACAGAGGTCATGTGGGTATTCTTGGCGTAAAAGCTTGTTGATGATGGAGGACTCCAGACGCTGTGAACATTTGAATTCGCGTTAGAAGATATTTGACCCTTTTGATCAGCTTCATTTTTAGCTAAGATTGGCCCATTTCCTTATAAATTAATGAAATTAGCAAGTCTACTATATGTTTCAACGAAGAAGAAATTGAATGTGTTTGATGGCTTTGCAGGCTGTACAACTTGGAAGCCGTGAGAAGCTTCTTGCTTTTTGTGAGGCTGTACAATTGCAGGTTCATCAGCTGGATATGCTTCAGAGGTTATATTTGCTGATGGGACGTTTATAGATGGAAGCACAAGTGAGCTCTCGTGTGATGGACCATTAAGGGAGCCATTTTGTATCTTCTGTTAGGTTTTCACTTCATTTATATCTAAGTTGTCTTCATTATTACTAAGTACAACTAGAATTTTATCGTAAAAATTATTCATTTTTGTGGATCTTGACTCCAGGTTCAACCAATAGCAATTCTCTTGATAAAGGTGTTACTCAACCGCTGCTCATAAGCTCACCACACCATCATGAAGATGGCGACGTTGAACGTGATGGTAGCGAAGAAACATCAGAAGACACACGTGCACTTGTAACATTACCTTTATTGCAGTTTTTGTTTTGTATTCGATTTAACATCACTATTGAATTGTCGTAATTTAATAATGTTGACAGGCGTTACCATAGTCTTAGGCAATGAACGTTCACAAAGGATATTCCTAGATTGATATATTGAATTTTCGTTATGTTATTTGTGATTTTAAAGTTTTAGTGAGTTAATTTGTGGTGTTGTAGCAAATTTGGCATGTTTGTGTTGGGTGAGAACTAGGGGTGCAACGAGCCGAGCCGAGCCCGAGCTTTACCATACTCGAGCTCGGCTCGTCAGTTTTTTAACAAGCTCGAGCTCGAGCTCGGCTCGATCCGAGCCTTTATTTTTGTGCTCGAGCTCGGCTCGTAAACTTTTCACAAAGCTCGAGCTCGGCTCGCATATGCTCGATTATAGTAAAGCTCAAAAATCAACCTCAACAATCTAACAACAGTTAACATCAGTCAACAATCTCTAATCGTAACCATTTCACAACTTCTCCTAACCATTTCACAGATCTCAGTTTTGTTCACGGTATCAATCTTTATAGATTTTTTTCGTGAGTGAACTATAACCATCATCGATCTTTTGAAGAAAAAACCTTCATCTTAATATCTGAATCATTTTTAAAGAAAGAACAAAACAAATATACGAACAAAACAAAACAAAAATAAATAAATAGATTCGAAGATCTCAGAATTTTTCTTTGATAATTTAAGACCATTATCGATCGTTGCACTCAAAGATATTTTTCCATCATAGATCAATTTAGAAGATAATCTTCTTTTGAATATCCGAAAGTAGCAAAGAACGAACAAAACTAACAAGTTTCATTCTTCCTTGAGTCCGTTTGATCGAATCAAAAGAAAAGAAATTAGATCTCAGGTCGTGTTTCAAAAGGTGTATACCAAATCTTTATAAGATTTCTAAAACACTTTCATCATAGATCTATAAAGAAGACACACTTCTTCAATATACGAACCTTTCAAAGAAAAGATCAAAACGAAATCGTCTTATCCCTCTTTTGGTTCGGTTTAAATCGAAAAACAAGAAGCAAATCACATACTTACTTTGGTGCTTTTATGTGGCTGCGTTCACTTGACAGAAGAGAGAAGAAAGTGTTTGACTGCGTTTTTTCTTAAGTGGAGTGAGATTAAGGTTAGAGTGTTTAAGTGGTGATTTATATGCCAGTATTTAGGGTTAGTATTGGTGTTGGACTCGGGCTATATTGGATTTAACAAAGACATGGGCTTGATTTTTTATTCTTTCGTTTGAGCCTTTTTATTCTTGGATTTAACAAAGGCTCGACGAGCCTACTCGAGCTCGATAAGCGAAGCTCGAGCTTGATAAGTAAACGAGTTGATTTTCAGGCTCGAGCTCGGCTCGAGCTCGACAAGGCTCGGCTCGTTTCGAGCTTTTTATCGAGTCGAGCTCGAGTAGCTCGCGAGTAGCTCGGCTCGTTTGCACCCCTAGTGAGAACAGATAGATTTTTTGCAAAAAAATTCCGGAAAAAAATCAGAAAATTACTCATTTTGTAGCAGTCAGACACTTGTCCCCGCCAAAAGACTAATGTTATAAGTTATTGGTTAGCTTTTGGCGGGGACATGTCCCCGCCAAAAGAGGTAACCTTAACAGTGTATAGGTCTTTTTGGCGGGGACATTAAGATAATCACTTAATTAAGTTACTTTATCGCGGGGACATGTCTCCGCCGAAAGTAGTGCCACGCTGGACCAAGTTTGACCAGCTCAAAGGCTGTGGGTCCCATGTGTCCCCGCCAAATGGTGACATCTGTCCTCGCAAAAAGCTTCAGCGAGGCGGATTTAGCGGGGACTTGTCCCCGCTGAAAGTTATTGGCGGAGGCATGTCTCCTCCGAAAGCCTCATAAAGTCCCCTCGAAAAGCATCGAATGTTGTAGTGATAATTAATGATTAATAAAATTTAACCGACAAGTTTCATTTAACTAACCTTATTTTAATATGCTTTAATCAATATATAGCAGCATATACTTTATCTTCTGATAAGTTGATATGGTTCGTATTGAATTCAGTTAAATATCTGGCTTTTTACAATATTATATGCTAGTCTTTTCTAAAGCAAGAAAATAATATTAAACTTACCAATGTTGAATGTTTAGTCACATTTTTTTATACTATTATATGTTAGTTACGTTAGTCGCACCACAACAAATATATTAATCTTAATAATTGTAGCATATTATGTGTATTGCTATTAGAGACAAACAAGCAATATGTTGATAATAACAACAAAAGATAAAGTGTAGAAAACGATATTGTAATTCTTTTGATTGTTGAGACACCAAAACACAAGTACGGAAAATGTTGAGGCATGTGATGCTCACAGTTTTCTTAAGACAGATTCGTCCTCTCCACGGTGTTTGAGAATCGTGAACGTCTGTCTCCTAGGATACAACAACAACGGATAACTCCGTTAGCACAAACGGGTTATCAAGGCGAACAAAAAACGTGTCTTCCCTCTATTACAAACGGATACACACACAGTCAAGATGAATGTTTAAAAAATTGGAGAGGAGTGAGTTGTGTTTCTTTTTTGGTGTATTTGATATGCGAGGATATCTCAATATATATAGGAAAGGAGATGAAGGATAACGGTAGGATTAATTGACCTTATTAATGCTACTAATGGCTCATGATAACAAAGTTAATTCGGTCGTTTTTTATTTGACCAAACATTAACCTTTTCCTTAATTCCCATTAGTATCTTTAATGACCATCAATTGTCATTCAAACCTATATTGACCAAATTATCCAACAATAATTAAATTAATATTATTTGTTTGATTAGATGACTTGATTAATTATCAACAACAGTTAATTAAGTGACTAATAATCTTTTGACAAACTTAGCTTCTCAGGGCACTCCCAACACTAACACATGGTTAAACTTTAACACACTTTCACTTCAGCTTTAACACACTCACCTTTAACTCAACTTTAACACTCTCAACCATAACTCACCTTTAACTCACCTTAACTCACCTTTATACAAATATTTTCAAACTCAATCCCTAAACTTATAATAATACTTCATGTATTAAAAACTTAACATTCATTAAAAACATACTACATTACATACTTAATAAAAAAAATTACAACGAAATAAAAAAAAATGATAACGAAATGAATAATTATTCATCGTCTTCGGAATATTCTTGTTGTTGCTATTGATGTTGAAGGTGGTTCTGCCAAAGATACTCCATAAGGTCTCGTTGGAGTTGAGTATGCGTTTCTCTGTCGCGTATTTCTTTTGCCCTTCGACGCTGGCCATCGCATATGTCGACCCACCTGTCTTTCCTCATACGTGCTGACAAATCCACCCACATATCGTTAAAATCTAGTAGTGCAAATTTTTGATCTTTCAAAATCATATTATGCAAAATAATGAAACAATACATGATTCTACGTATCTTCACAAGTTACATTTGACGTGCCGGTTGTTGTAGTATACCCCAACGTCCTTGAAGCACACCAAAAGCACGTTCGACATCCTTTCGTGCACTTTCTTGTTTCCTTTTAAAGTAACCATGTTTCTCGTCAGTTGTTGCCGAGAAGGATTTGACAAACGTAGCCCACTGTGGGTAAATTCCGTCTGCTAAGTAATAGCCCTTTTCATACCTCCTTCCATTTATCATATAAGGTGTTGTAGGGGCGACGTCATTAAGAATGTCTTCGAATAACGGTGAGTTATCCAAAACATTAATATCGTTATTCGCCCCCGCCATCCCAAAAAATGCATGCCAAATCCATAAATCTTGTGAAGCAACTGCTTTAAGCATTATAGTTGGGTATTTTTTATCACCCCTACCAAATTGCCCTTGCCAAGCAACCGGACAATTTTTCCAATCCCAATGCATGCAATCAATGCTACCAAGCATTCCCGGAAAACCATGGTGCGCCTCATGTCTTTCATAAATACTTTGAATGTCGGTCCATGTTGGTTTTCTTAAATATTCCGGCATAAACAAATCAATTACACATTTGGTAAAATTATCAAGACAATCAGATGAAGTACTCGTACCCATTTGCAAATACTCATCAAACGCATCGGGTGACGTGCCGTACGTCAATTGACGTACGGCAGATGTACACTTCAAAAGAGCACTTATACTCATTCGACCTGTAGCATCGAGTGATTGAGCAAAAAACTTAAAATGATCCGGAAGAAAATCGGAGGTATAAGATTGAATACCTTCGACTATTTGTAAAAATAGTTTCCGGCTCATACGAAATCTTCTTCGAAAATAGTGATGCGGATACTTACAATTTGGATCGAAATAGTCGGCACGCAAACGTTGATCAGCAAGCTCACGTTCACGAAAGATATGACCACGTGATATTGGAGGTTGAGCTGCTGCTTGTTCCATCTGCACAAGTTCTTCGTACACGGCTGTCATAAACTGAATGTCACTTTCGTCATCTTCATCTGACCAGTTGCTAAATTCTTCGTGACTTTGATTCGGATCCATTGTGAATGAACAAGGTTTTTTTTTTTTTTTTTTTTTTTTTTTACAAGGGTTTTTTTTTTTTTTTTTTTTTGTGGAAGAATGAAGATGGAAGTATATGATATATTAGATTGATTTGTGGAAGTATGAAAAAAAAATTGTGGTGTTAAATGGGTATTTATAGGAGAGTGAAAATGATTTTGATTTTTTTTTTTTTTATTTCTTTTTACAAATAGCCGTTTGATTCAACGGTTATAAAACGCAAGGGCCAAAGTGAATTTTTTTGGGCCAAAGTGAAATTTTTTTTTTGAAATTAACGGCTAGGTTTGGCCGTTTTAGGGGCCAAACTGATTTTTTTTTTTTTTTACCCAACTCACCCTTAACGCAGCGTTAAGGGTTTAACTCAGTCCCTTAACTCTGCGTTAACGCAGCACCCCTCCAACCCTTAACGCCACTTTAACGCACCCTTTAGGATCTTTAACGCCACTTTAACGTTACCGTTGGGAGTGCTCTCAGTGTACTTTTGTTCAAATCTTAATTGTCGTTTTATTTAACTAGCAAGTTACCATCGCGATGCAACCGTAAAGAAAAAGAAATGATTTGTTAAATGATTCACCACATTCTCTAAAGTGTTTTAGAAACAAGTGTGTATGTTATTTGCTAAAAAAAATAGTTACGTGACTTTAGTTTTCTAAATCACCAAAAAAAAAAAAAAAATCGAATATATATATATATATATATATATATATATATATATATATATATATATATATATATATCTAAAATTTAAGAATATCATAATTACTTATTATTTTTTATCTTGAGTTTTTTTAAATAATTATACAGATTTTAATTTTATGGCGTATTAATTGTTAATATAAATCAAAATATTGTTCAAATTTGTAAAATAATATAGTTTATATAACTAAAATGGAGCTATATTTCTTTCAACTTACACATTTTTTTTTATAAAATCATAAAAGTATATTAGTAATTTATTTATGTTGAATTCTTTAACATGTTTAACATGATCAAAATGCTTTATAAGATATATAGATTTAATTAATAAACATGGCAAAATCATGATAACTATATGACTACACATACACATTTCTCAAATTAAAAACTCTCTTAACGAAGCACAACTAGCAGAATAATTATTTTTCTTCGTTTAAGTAATGAATTCAATAAAATATAACTTAAAGTTTAAAACACAAAAAACAAAACGACCACTTTTATTTATTTTATAGAAAGCAAATGATAAGGTCTACGTAATCTACTCTCTTATCCACTTCATAAAACACTACCAAATTGCACTTTATGGAGCCAAATGACCTCTTATCATTTCCAAGTCAAAGATGTCACAATCTATCTTCTTATTCCCTTTATTTTCAGTTGTTTTTAAGTTTCATCTCCGTTATTAAAAGTAATAATAAGATCAGATTGTAGAATGGTAATGATAAAACCAACTGGGCTAGCTCAGTTGGCCACTAAGAGTAACCTTGAGGAGATATCTTTGGAGAGGTTTCTTTGGAGAGGTTTCAGGTTCGAGTCTCACCATGTACTTTCAGGGGCGGAAATAAATAGAAGCAGGAGTGGGGTTTATCCCCTAAGGCGAAGGTTCGAGGCTTACATACTGCCTAATTGGATGTCACTGGGGGCTCGAATCACTAACTACTAACTTGCCGTTCAAAAATAAAAAAGAATGGTAATGATAATTATTGATTTCCTTGATTGATTCTCGGTTACATTGTACATATATAGAGTAATATAGAGAAGATTCTAGACTCGGGCTTGAGCCCGTTACAATAATACAATACGGGCTAACACTCCCCCGCAGTCCGAGCGGCGAAATCGCGAAAGCTCGGACTGGAGATTAAAAGCTAATAAGCAATAAAGTAAAATTAATAAATAATTGACGAAGAAGACATTCGACAGAAAGCGGAAGCACATATTCAAGCAGCAGCAAACGTAAACACCCAACAAACCGGATAAACCAAAGTATCCGTACCAAATAGGATAAACCAAAATATCCTGAACAAATGGGATAAACCAAAGTATCCCTGACCAAACGGGATAACCCAAAGTATCGCTTACAACTAAAACAAACGGAATAACCCAATTATCCCCTACAACTAAAACAAACGGGATAACCCAAAGTATCCCCTACGCTAAAACATAGGAAATTACAACTAAAACTCATGCATTAACATCAAAAGAAAAGATGATAAAACGAAAGTTGGTTCTAAAACTTTAACCTCTAAAGAACCTTCCAAACAAACGGGCCGTATTTTTCCTTATAAAAAACATAAAGATCCACAAATAAACATCAAAACCTGGGTGGGGCCAATGTTGCCTCAAAAATTTTTTTTTTTTTAATTGGGGTAAAAGACAACAAACCAAATCAACTACTCCTTTAATCCACCTCACGTCTACAATTTGAAACAACAAACCACAAATCTTCCTAGTCCCATCCTCCAACACAATCAAACGACAAACAAAGCAAACATCAACCTGAAACCCATCATTGATCATTGAAAACAAAAAATCAAGACAAACCTTACCTGATACCTGTACAATAGATATTGAAAGATATTGAAGCCTAAACGGAAACTAAAGAGTTTGTTCGTTGGGCTATAAAGTTAAAGTACTGCTGGACTATCAACGTACTGCTGGAAGTCAAAGTACTGCTGCTCGTTGAAGGACTGTTATGCAAATTGTTTAAGGACTAATGTGTAATTCTAGAATGTTCGTATTAGATTAGAGTTATAATTAGAATTACTTGTCGTTCAAGTATTGTAAACCGACTAGGGTTTTCCTTGTGCCTATAAAAGGATCCCTAGGTTGGCATTAGAGATATGTGATTTTAGAGAGACAAGTTCATACGAATATTAGAAGCTTATTAGAGTATTAGTGATTAGAGTTTGTTAGTGAATCTGTGTAAGAGAGCAGGTTCAAGGTTTTAATAATATTTGAAGTTGTTTATTAATTCTTCTTAGCTTTGTTGAAGTAGATTCCGCATACTTAGCAAAGTATATCAGTGTTTCATCATTAACAGTTTTGAATTTATTCAAAGTTGTTAAACCGTAGACAAGCTACAAGTTAGTTTGGTCAGAGTATATCGATCCAACAAAGAGTTTGTTCGATGGGGTATAGTTTGTGTTTGTGGTATCTGGTTACTTTGCATAGAGTAACAAGAAAGTAGCTAGTTACAGGTTTCGAATTTGTGTAGTGATGTATTGATAAGAGTTAGTTATGTGATCGGTGAGGTATTGATGTGGTGAGTGCGTTTTAGAGGAAAAAAGGGGCGAATGTTTTTGTGATTTAGGGTTGTGGATCTACGATGGCTGATAAGGATATCCGTGCTCCGGACCGCTGGCTAAAGCCGACGGCCGAAAAAATTAAAGTGGCAGCTGAAGATTAAAGTAGCGGAAGTTTAGGGTTTATGGGATGGATCGATTAGTTCTCTGATACCATGTAGAATGGTAATGATAATGATTAATTTCCTTGATTGATTCTCGGTTACATTGTACATATATAGAGTAATATAGAGAAGATTCTAGACTCGGGTTTGAGCCCGTTACAACAACACAATACGGGCTAACAATGATAAAATATTGTTATAATTCTTTGTAGAGTTAAAACTAACCGATTAAATAATTTTAGCTTTCAACAATGTCGTATGTCAAATGAGCTTTATTGGTTCGGTTTCAAATGATTAAACTAACATGCTAAAAATATATTATTCGATAGTTAATTAACTTGAGAGACTTGGTCAAAAAAATCTTGTGATTAATATCACTAAAATGTGAAAAGTGTCAAGCTCAGTTTGTGCTCGTTGCAAATAACTCTAACGTCATCTTATCAAACCTTCTTAAAAAAAGGTTCATATGACTTTGCCTATGTGATCATAGGATCAACACATGTTAGTTGGCCAGTTAAAAAATCATACACAATGGTTAAAAAAGAAACACCTTGATTCTCTACAAATTCAATGATATGTTTGGTATCTGCATGTTATGGATAGGTGGAAGATGTTTTTATCGCATAGAAAGGAAACATTCAGGGGAAAACGGTTTGGATTTGCCCGGTTCAGTGGAATTGTCAACGCCAACCACTACTACAAAAAAAGCTATATACATCGGTTAGAGTGATCTTTATGAGAGAAAGACATATAGATTGGTTGCGAACCGATCTTACTAATACAATAAATAGATCGGTTGTATACCTAACAACCGATCTATATAGCTTTTTTCCAAATTAAAAAAAAAAAAAATTATAGAAACCCATATTTTTTCCAAATTTCTGTTCAATTACACAATACACTAATAATACAATACATATATTCAACAAAATAATCATCTTACAATAAGACACCAAATGGCTTCAAAAAAATACACAATATGAAGAGCTATATAACTTTACGAGCAACATGGCAAGCTGTCAATGCTTGATCACCAGTAATCATAACCTGATCACAGAAGTCTTCTCTCAATAAGAAACACAATATGAAGAGCTATATAACTTTATGAACGGGTCGAACGAGTAATATGAAAAAAACAAAACATTTGATAAAATGAAAACAGGTTCAGAGGTAAAACAAAACAAATCCTGACCCATACTCCTATTGACTTACCTTTTGACACTAACTCAGTTTCAGCGGAAGAAACTGATCTAACCCACAGCAATTACCACAAATGCAATAGATCGCACCCATCCCAAGTGGCCACTAATGACCTGCAAATATACATATATATTAGCTCAGTATGGTAGGCACAATATTCTTACTCTGTAGTTCTTCCATGGAGCATGCCATTCAGGATGTGGCCACCTGCTAGGAATTCTCTCCATAAGCGCTGCAACTCCGGAGTACTGCACAATGAAATGTGTCAAAACTCAGATATACATAAGCGCTAGCTTTACATGTTAAATTTCCGCAATCAGGTGTCTATTTCTACGTATCCCTCAAACAGTTTCTGTGCACACATATAGGAGAACTCAAACAAATCAGCAGCCCAAACCATAGCAGGAGCCATGAGTTGCTTGCTTGTCAGACAACAAAGTCAAGTTAAAAGGCATAGCTGCAGGGCCTCACTACTAGCTTCTTTTACGCCCTGCCAATTATTAGGATGTTGAACTCAGTATCTTCAGCGAAAGAACACTTGCATACTGCTTAGGTTATGACAGGAAGTAGTGTTACTTACCCAAGGTGAACAACTTGTTCAGGTTGACAATCGAGAAGAGCTGTCTATTACGTCATCTGAGGTTTCTTTCTCTGATTCAACTTCATAGGTCGACAACAAACGTCTCTGCAATAATTACTAATCATTAGGGAAAAAAGTGGTCAAAAGTACAACTTAAACACACCCAAGTAGAAAAAATAAATCATTCCCCCTCCCTTTCTGCAATAAAAACTTATTTGGTAAAAGACAATCTTCCACTCATTGTGGAATGATGCTTGGAAAGTACTGGATCGACTGTGATCGAATAGCAAGTGGGTATAATAGGCATCATAATGTCATGCTGGTTTCTTGAAATGTGTATGTGTGTGTGTGTGTGTGTGTGTGTGTGTGTGTGTGTGTGTGTGTGTGTGTTCCCTAAACTGTAAGGTTATCAATTAAGTTAAGCAATCTTACATGATCCTCAAAAGCAGGGCTGGTCAAGTTGATGGAGAGGTTTCTCATTAGCAGCAATGCCTGAAAAAGGGGGAATGGAAAAAGGACCAAATTAGCAACAATGCATAGAATAGGGAGAAGAGATGCTATCATAGTAGCAGCAGAGGCTATAAGTTTACATAACATACTGTTTCAACATCAATGGGGTCCATCTTCTTCAGTTTCTGTAAGTGGCCACTGGTATATGGATCAAAGACACTACCAATAAAGCCATATACTTGAGCAAAGTCGGGAAGAACTGCAGAAGTGAGAATGAACAGCGTAAATCTTGGGGTGAAAAGATGGACATTCACGTTGCAAAGAATAGAATTATGATTTGGTCCGACAATGATGAAAGCATGTTATACCAATCACAAGAAAGACCATATGATGAAATTCAACGTTCCATAGACTCTCGTGGTCAAGGGGTAGAGAAACGCACATAACTAGCAATACAAGTCAATAACTTACCTCTTAGTTGAAGCCCATGTGACCTTTGTTCATTTGTTTCGCTTGATGGTTGTGTTTTGAGAACAGTCTCATTACTGCTGCAACAGTTATTAGCTGTTGGTTGGCCAGCGGGTACCCTATCATGATCATCTGCAATGTACAAAAGTCAAGATAGTAAACATCAAGACCCGGGTACAAGCAAAGTAAAGTAAAGTAACTTGTGAAACCACTGGAACTGTCAATTGTAAAATAATAAACTTTCAGTCAGTAATAAAGATTATGACTAGTGGAAGTAATAAAGATTACTCGGCCGCTAGCAGTCTAGCCACCTCACCCCAAACCTGACCACAATCCCAACCTTACAACACTTATAACAACCAACATAGCGCGTTAAGGCTCATTTACATTCAAAGTAATTTGCATATTGTGGGCTTATGGGCTTATTTGAATTTGGGAAAGCCAATAAGCTCCCTTTTTAGAGATTTTTTCTCAAGTTAATAAACTCACAAGACTTAAAAAGTGAGCTTATTGGCTTTCCCAAATTCAAATAAGCCCATAAGCCGCGTAAACAAGCTAATCCAAACACCCCCATATTTTTGAGTTTATAAGCTGAAAAATAAGCCAAAAAATGTTCTTATGAGGGGGTGTTTGTTTAAACCAGCTTATGACTCATGGGCTTATACAAGTTTATTATGAGATAATACACTTAAAGGGGGTGTTTGTTTAAGCTTATATGTGGGCTTATGAGCTTATTTGTTTTTCGGCTTATATGACATAAGCCTCATTTTTTTTTGACTTATTTTGAGACTTGTGGACTTGTATATAAGTCTATCATGATATGATAAACTCATATAACCTCACAAGTCTCAAAATAAGCCAGAAACTCAGGGCTTATATAATATAAGCTGAAATCAAATAAGCTCATAAGCCCACATATACATACCCCCCCCCCCTCACACACACACATACCCCCCCCCCCCCACACACAAACATCTATGAAAAACAGAATCAATTAGCATATTGCATAAATATCAAAACAATTAGTAAATTGTAACAGGAACCCAACTAGTAAATTAATTGTAAGAAGCCAATAGTGATTTTTATAAATTTACCTGAAGAATTATTAAAGCTTGTTCAAACAACGGGGGATCCAAGATCTTCTTATGTAAGTAATGTAATTAGTGAAATGAAATAGATCATATACCTGACGAGTGGATGATAATAAGGCAAAAGAAGCAAGAGTTGTGTGACTAGGGTTTTTTTTTGTGAGGGTATTTGATTTTGGGGAAATTTGGGGAAATGAGGTGTAGTGTGTCTAAATTTTGGGGAAAATATTGGTGTGAGCGGCAAACTGAAAAGTTGTATCCCGCTAAAATATTTGGGTAATTTTGAGTATATATAGATCGGTTGTTTCGTTAATAACCGATCTATTAAATTTTGAAACTAAATAGATCTTAACCAAAAAACCGATATATTTATTGTTTTTCCCCTTTTATAGATCAGTTTTTAACATAACCGATCTATATGAGGTGATCTATATAACCTTTTGTGTAGTAGTGAACGAGTTTGAGCTTAGACTTAACACCATTTGCATCGGCAATCAAAAGACTTAGGTGCAATGTTGCCCGGTATCAAAGAACAACAGCCTACCAAGGGGAGTTTCGTCATCTACAAATCAATCTTAATCAAATAAGGAGAGCCCGACCAACCACGCTTGCACCTCAACTGAACCCTCGTTTGCCAATATCCTCACCGGTACTCAATCTAAATATAACACATCTCATAATATTCATCTCTCAATCCCCACAGACACAAAACATCAACCCAACAACGGACTCGTTGTCGAACTTATTTCACTTGATTGTGCACCCAACACCCACAACTTACTTCTTGACGAGGGATTTGAGGACTTCACAATCAAATATCTAGGAGGGCTGCATTTTCTCATTCAATTCTCAAATCATGTCTGGGCTTCTAATGCGATGAAAAACACCACCATGTCCTCCTAATTCAAATCTATCTCCTGCTGGAACCTTGACTTTCGCATACGTGACTGTATTACCTGGCTTGTAATCTCTAGGATACCACCACAACTATGGTTTTCTGGCCCCTTTACATCCATTACTGAGCATTGGGGCAAAGTCCTCATACTTGAAGAATGTTTTCTAAGACAATTCAATAGGTCAACGAGTAAGGTTTGTAATCTCACTACTCGTGTAAATTTAATCCAATATACGCTTTTAATTTCGGTTGGGAGTGAACTGATTCGTGTTCCTGTTTTGAAAACGGATGGAGAAATTGACACTTTGTTAAATGGGTATAGTTGATCCTCGTCCTCTGATGATGAGAACTCATTTTTGGGGGATGACGACATTGAAAGAGGTATTTCTCGTGATGTTGATAACGCCAGTGGTGATGATGATAACCAAAGTGATGATGAGGATAATTCCAGTAATGATTAGGGCACCTCTGGTGATGACGTGGAAGAGGCGGAAGGGGAAAACAACGTTTCAGATGCAACTCCAAAATTGGCAAAGTTTGGTGGGTACATATTATCTGAGGAGTTTGCAGTGGCCCATTCCAAGGAAGCTTCAACATCAACTCCAAAGCATGATGTCAACGACAAAATTCTTCTGTCATATGAAGTACATATTGTGTCCCTAGATACAGAGTCAAAGTCAATTAATGAATCTAAAACATCTATTAATTTGGGTACTCGACCCAAATCACATACTACCACCAGAACCCGTAGCTCATCTAATACTCGACCCAACCAAGCCTAATCTCACCAATCCAAATGTACGCAATTTTTAACCACAAACACAACTCTTTCTCTTATCGCTCACACCCCTGTAAACGTTCATCCTCTGTCCTAGCTATCTTTTCCGTTCGTGATCCACAACCCTTAAGGAGGAAATGATTCGCTTCCCTAAGGCTGATACACATAATTATTGGTGAAACAACAAAAAAGAAAAGAACAATTAAGGTTAAAGGAAATAGCATCAACACCTCACAACCCATCCACTATATCTCCTCTTCATCACATTCTTTAGCTACCTCTAATTCCCCTTTCCAATATCAAGCAATGCAATATTAGGATCCTTTCAAACCAATGCGATACTGTCTCTTCTGAATCTATTGAAGTTAACAACACAATTCAAGTAGGCAACAAACTCGGATTTGACATGATGGGAAAAGAAAAAGATGTTGCTCTCATCCATACCAACAGTGATAAAACCATAATTCCATGAATATTCTCTCATTTAACATAAGAGGTGTGGGGGAAGACTACGAAAAGAGTTTGGCTAAGAGACTTTTTTTTGAAAATAAAGTCAAGTTCATGGGTCTTCAAGAATCCATGTTCGGAAATAACAATTGATTCTTCATTCAGTCACATTGGAACAACTCACCATTTGATTTTGTGGTGAAAGTGTCTAACGGTAAATCTGTCGATATTATAGTTGTATGGGACACATCATGGTTCTTTTTAAATTCGTCTCTTGAAGGCGATGGGTTCCTTGCTCTTATAGGTAAATGGATTAAATTAGACATTGTTTGTCTTATGATTGTGGTGTATGCGCCACATGATTACCACCTTAAGTGTAAAATTTGGGATGATCTCTCTAACGTCACCAAATATCCATAACACCTTATCCATAGTTCTAGTTGATGTTAACGAGGTTAGATTTGCTCATGAAAGAATGGGCTCCTCCTTTGACACTGATGGTGCTTCTGCATTCAACAACTTCATCTCCATTACCGATCTTCCTTTAGGAGGTAAACGTTTCACCTGCATGAATTATGATGGCTATAAACTTAGCAAACTTGATCGCATTCATGTCACCAAGCATCTTATGGATATCTGGCCTAATTCCCATGTTGTTGCTTTACCTAGAGAGTTCTCAGACCACCCCCACTCAATTTGCTTAACTCATGTGTCGATTATTGGCCCTTACCATTAAATTTTTTTAACTCTTGCTACTGCATAAAGACTTCGATTCAATTTTTCATGTTTGTTGGGCCTCTCCACTGTTAAGCCGTATCTACTCTTCAAAGTTTGTTACATCACTTTCATGGAACACTTTAAACTTTAAACCGAATCTTGCTACTGCCAATGATTTTGCAGCCTCTGTTGTTCTACGTGCTAACTTTGATCGGTGGGAATACCTGGCTGGGAATGGCCCTTTATCAGCTTCTGATGTCGTTTGTAGATGGAACATGGTTAAAAAAAACTCACTTTCATGGAATACTTTAAATTTAAAGATACTTGTCAAAGAGTTAAGGTTAGATGGGCTCTTAAGGGAGATGAGAATTCAAGTTTTTTTCATGGCATGCTTAACAACAAAAGAAACCGGTCTAGAATTAATGGTCTCAATATAAAAGATACTTGGGAGTCTGATTCCCACCTCATTAAAAACCACATTCTTTGCTCATTTGAATCGAAGTACAAAGAAGTTAATACTTCTAGAACTACATTTTCTAGTAACCTTTTCAAGCATCTATCCATTGAAGATATTTCACTTCTTGATCACCCCATAACTCCTCTTGAAATCAAAGAAGCGGTTTGGGATTGTGGTAGTGATAAAGAACCAGGACTGGACGAGTTTACATTTGAATTCATCAAAAATGATTAGGCTACTCTAAAAGATGATATCATCTGCTATGTCAAAAAAAAAATTGACATTTTAGCTTATATCCCATGAGGTTGTAACCTGTCTTTCATCACCCTCATTCCTAAAATTACCGGCCCTTTGGTAATTGGTGACTTTCGACAGATAAGCATTATAGCGTGTCAATACAAAATAATCGCCAAAGTCCTTGAAAAATGACTTTCTCAATTTATTTCGTCGGTTGTGGGAGAGATTCAAATGGCTTATATTAAAGGGTGTCAAATAATTGATGGCCCCTTATAATTGATGAAGTTATTACTCGGGCAAAGAAGTATTAAAAGAAACTCATGTTTCTCAAAGTCGACTTTGAAAAGGGTTTTGATACGTTGAATTGGTCCCTTTTTTATATCTATTATGGAACAAATGGGTTTTAGCAACAAAGGGAGGAAATGGATTCTCTCTTGTCTTAAGTCGGACTACGCTTCAGTTCTCATTAATGGTTCACCAACTTCATAATTTAAAGTGGAACGAGGTCTTAGGCAAGGTGAACCCCTCTTACCATTCTTGTTCATATTAGCAGTTGAAGCTCTCAATGTAATTATTTAAAAGCTAAAAACAATAATTTTTTCCATGGTGCAATTGTTGTTAAAGACAAGGTTCAATCTCACACCTCCACTTCGCGGATGATGCACTCATTATAGGTGAGTGGTCCTTGCTTAATGCTAAGAACTTATCTGGTATCCTCATTTTCTTTCATCGTGCTTCGGGTCTCAAGGTAAATTTCACTAAAAGTAAACTCTATGGTGTGGGTGTTAATATGCCGAATATCAACTCTGTTTCTTCTCCCATTGGTTGTCTTCCCTTTTCTTTCCCTCGTAGCTACTTGGGTCTTCCCATTGGATCTAAAATGACAAGATACACAAATTGGACAATCTTAGTTGACAAATTTCTAAAAAGACTTTCAAGTTAGAAAGCTAGGTCCCTTTCCATTAGAGGTCGGCTAACACTTTGCAAACCAGTCCTTAGTAGCGTAGGAGTATATTTATACTCCATATTTAAAGCCCCCAACAAAATTATTTATAAACTTGAAGCCTATAGGAGATTTTTTTTTTGTAGTGGGGGGGGGGACTTTGGAAGATAATAAAATCCCTTAGATTGCATGCGACAAAGTTAGTTCCCTTCGTAATGTTGGTGGTCATGACATTGGTAGTTTGAAGATTTCAAACCAAGCTTTATTGGCTAAATGGTGGTGACGATTTCACATCGAGAAGGACGCCTTTTGGTGAAAAATTCTTTGCTTTATCCATGGGCCGAGTGGAGGCCTTGATGTTTCCAGCCCATCACCTCTTAAAATGTTAAAATGGGCACGTGGTATCAAATTGTAAAACTCAAAGACGATCTCCATAATCTAGGAATCAACTCTCCTATGGTTTTCAAGAAAAAAATATTGGAAATGGAATCTCTTCACAATTTTAGGAGGACTAGTGGGTAGGTGATTAACGACTAAAATGTTATTTCCCTCGGCTTTTCTAACTTGAAACCATCAAGGGAAGCTCGGTTTCATATCGAACACCATCATGTATATACTCACCCACTGTTTCCCTAATCATCGTTCATCTTGATAACACTTTGCCACTTGACCAGTCCATTGGACCTACCATCACCGACCTCATGTTTCATTGGTCGTGGAGACGGTCGATACGCTCCGGCCTAGAACTTGAAGAACTCACTAAATTAATGAACCTAGTGGCCCATATTCAGCTCTCAGATACACAATATTAATGGTCATGTTTTATCGATTCTTCTCGGGTACTCACTGTTAGGGGCATGAGGCGTCATATCTCCATGTTTTCAATTTCTTTGGCTTCGAATCCCATTCGATGGAACAAGCATGTGCCTGCAAAGATATATATACTTTCCTGGATAATCACCAATAGGAGGCTAATCACCTTGATCAACCTTGATAAGAGAAGGTGTCATACCCCCAAAATGTCACAGCGAAAAGGTGATCGGGGTATGACTTCATAGTACAAAGACACAAGATATAAAGAAAGACCGTTACATGAGTCGTTTAAAAAGTACACCTTTGATTCATTATCAAATCCGAAAATGCTGCTCTATGCTATGCTCCATGCAGTACAAGCTAGTGAAATCAAGAACTTGAGAAATACACCCTAAACATCAACATAAAGTTGGTGAGTTCATAGGTTTAAGTAAGCTGAAAACATGGACCACAAGATTTTAGTGACTACTGCTTCACTCACAATATCAGGAAAAGTATTAGTGACTACTGCTTCACTCACAGTATCATGAAAAGTATTACTATTGCACTAAGCTCATGACATCGAAGCCTTGACAGTTAGTTTGTTTATTCGCCCCAAACAGGTGCCTTGCCAAGCACCTGTACGACATCAAATGATATGCGTCCATTTGATATGAAAATCAAGTAAGCGCTACTTACCCGGACGGGGGAGTTTAATCCCAATAGATCTATTCACAACATTCGCGCTTACAACATAATTAACGATTCATGATAGTGGGGACTTACGGAAATTGTAGTAACTTAGGCAATCCGTAAATCTTTTAAGTACTTATGTCTGTAAGTAAAAGAAAGCAATGTATTCTCCCCCCAAAGTATTTCAAAACGAGTATAAAGTAAGAATACATGGGGCTATGAAACTCACCTTAATCAAGTGGTGAATACGAGAAATGATAAGTAAGTTCAACGAGCAAAAATCCTAATTAACCGCGACCTAGATAAATAAGTCGTCTTAGGAACGATACGGTATGTACTATATGCATGAGTTTTATAAAGTTTTATCAGCTTTATATACTTATAGTGAAGTTTTATAAAGTTTAACATGTCAAATCGTTTAAGAAAAACAAGTGAAACGCGTTTTTGGTTCCTAAAACCCTTTAAAATGTTGATGATTGGAAAATAAATTCGACTTTAAATTGGCGTAACTTCTTCGTTACTTGCCCATTTTTGTCCATTAAAATCCATAAACGTAGGTAAAAATATCTACTTTCAAGAAACTAAGGCCTCGGTTTGTGAAATTATGTTTTTAGTTGTCGATTTATACACAAATACAAGTTCACCTGTTGTTACAGTTTGTTCAGAAAATTTTCCCGACTTCACGGGGTTATAACTCACTTGTTTTTCGTCCACTTTTCCAAATTCAAGTTCCTAGAGTTAGATCTACGTCTTAACTTTCCAAAAAGTACAATTACAATTTCCGGTTTTGAGTTTTGGTCCTTCATTTAAGCGTTTTGTGTCGACTACTCAGATTCAAGGCTTTTTTGACAACCAGTTTCGTATAAAATGTTAAAAATACTAAACAAATTACAAAAAATATAAAATTTGGCTAGTATCTATCTAAGACCTATATCTAACTATGGTAAGAAGGAATTTGGCGAACGATCATTTTAATGTGGCTAAATGGTGCAACTAAGTCGACTGAAAATTCTGGCAGCTTTAGGGTTTGCTCATACTAAGTTCAAATTAAATTTTTACACAACAAGCATATAATGGTGACATGAAATCAAGCATGGAATGTTAAATATGTATGAAAATGAGTATGCAATGAGTTATTTGAATGCTTACAAGGATTGGAGTGGTGATGGACAAGAAATGCATAAAGAACACCAATAAACCCTAACATGAAGTTCCAAACCCTAATTTTATGTAAAACCTTGACACAAAAGCTTAACCAAAACTTGAAACCCTTTCTTGGAGGCGTTGTTCAACCGAAATAGGGTGAGAAAAGAGAGAGAGTTGTGTGTTTTTGAGAGTTTTTAAGTGGTGAAGTGAATAAACTAGTGAAGTCTTCTTTATAGTGTATTCAAGGCATGTTCAAAGTGTATTTTTAAGGGCCACAAGAGTTTGTAAGGCTGCATGTCGCGTGGCATCATGTGATGGTTTCCTTGAGCCACGTTATTTTTGATGGGGAGATCAGGGCAAAGGTATGTTGTAGGGTATTCAAAGTGTGGTATCTTTCAAAGCTAGCATACTTAAGGTAAGGTTGGGATATTGCGTTGAAAAATGAAATGTTTGCACATACCCTTATGTATGACCGGTTTTAGGAGGGGTACATGGGAGGGAATTTTCAAATTTTGATAGATATAAGTGTTAATATGTGTATATGATGTAATGGTGGTGAATTTGTTAGATTTTGCATGCATTCATGAGACTTAATGCAAGCATTAAACGATCTCCGCAAAACATGTAAAACCAAATGTAATAACTGTTAGAGTTTATGGATAATTATTAATATTCGTATGTCCGGTTTCGAACACGAGACTTCGGGATTGCACACAATACGTAATAGTCTCAATGGTTTGAATAATTAAATATAGTTTTATGTTTTAATTATTCATTTCACAAACAAATACTTAACGGTTGTTAGTATTTAACGGGGTTTAGATAACGCTCGCTAAATAAGGACAAAAAGTGAAAGAGAAGGAAAGAAGGATCTAGAACCCTCCCTTGGGTCTAGATTCGGCCGACCCATGTATATGGGCTTAGGGTTTCGAAATTTTGGAGTAGGGAACAAGTTAATGGTACCTATAAATACAATCCCATTGTGTTTGTTAATCCCTAATCTTGTTCCAAGCTAAAACCCTATTCTCTTCTCCTTCCTCTTCTTGTAGTCGATTGGTATCCAACTCCCAAACACCTTGGGTGTGCCGAATTTACTACAACATAAGTTAGGGTTTTGTTTGTGAACTAAGAACCTAGCTTTTCCCATTGAAACGCTAGTATTACGTGTGTACAAGATCGGAGTACAAGCTTCCTTTAGCTTGATATTACTTACCCTATTCGACTACATAGTAGTCGATCCCCATTAAACCCTTATTAGGGTTTATACCTTGTTCTTGGAGTGCACGATTCCTTGTTCTTGCTAGGAATAAAAAAGGTACGCATCACTTTTAATTTAGTTAATTAATTACATGTTTTGTAGATCTTGTTTTTCCGCTGCGTATGCTTTGATGTTATGTTGATTATGTTTATGTGTTTATAGTTTTATGAATCACATATTCCAACAGTGGCATCAAGCCCGTTTAAACATGATAATTAATTACTAAACACATAAAAATTGAATCTTTACATGCTTTAGATGAACTAGGGTTTTAATTTTGTAAACCCTAATTTTAATTAAATATGGGTCGACACCCATTAATTAGTTTTAGGGTTTTGGTATTGATAAAAAAAAAATTATAGAAACCCTAAGTTTGCATGTAAAACTTTTATGTGAAAATTAATGAGTACCTTGAGATGTTATTAATTAGTATGCGTACAATATTGGCTTGATAATATGTGCTACATGATTATAAGTGCAATATGGGGATTCATGACAAAAACATGCATGTTTTGTCATGAAAATTGATGTTTAATTGCTACATGTTTTTTTTTAAGATAGATCTAAAATTAGGGAAAACCCTAATTAAATATATTAATTAATTGGTTATGTGCAATGTGGTATCTAATTAATTAAAACTTACACGGCCAAGTTATTTGGCGTCTGTGGTCCATTGGGCACAATGAGCTCGAAAACCAATGGGAGTTTTATTAATTACATACATTAAAAATTCACATAGAAATTATTAATAGGATTTATCAAAAGGTTTGCATGTGGCTATATGATATTGTTAATGATCATATATGTGTTATTAAGTGTTTGTTTATTTTTTTTAATTACTTGATCTTTGTGTTTTAATTATGATGGATTGGAAACATCAAAGAGGGTAATTTTTTGAATAAAAATAAATGAACCTAATAACTATGAAACCTTTGTGGTAAAATTATTTATTGTCAAGTCTTATGTGCCGATAGTGGTTCACTTCGCACGGTAATTTGCTCCCAGGCGAGACTAGCAATTTAATAATTTACTACATAAATGTTTTAAGCTTTAAATCTTAAAGTTTTTAATTGATTGATACGACTGTACAAAAGTGGTCGAAGCGGCGGACCTAATATTGACAAACTATAAAGTGGGTATAAGGAGGCTTGACATTAAATTGTCATCCGAAAGGGGCGCGTTTTTAATTAGCTTCGGCGGACGTTTGCCCCTCCGCTCGCCTGTGTGTCAATATTAGACTTACCAAGTACACCATGATAAAGTACGAAGCATCTTAAGGCAATATTGTAAGTTTCTCAACGCCATCAATTAAAATTTTGTTGATTTTAAGCTGCGAATTGGTAAATGGTTTTTGTAGAAAACATATGATACAAGATGAATGCATGACATCTTTGTACATATTTTGATTACACACATCAAAAATTATACCCTTAAAATTTAAGTTATATGCCATCCAACGGAAAAGGAAACACCTAAGGTTTCATCCTACATCACTAGCAGCCAAAGCTGAATGTGATGTTTAAAGGGTGGTTGTCTAAGGCTAAATTGAGTACTTTCATTGCTAGCAGCTAAAGCTGATATGATGAAACGACGTCAATTTACATTTTTCTAAGTTGGTTAACTTAATTGAGCACTTTCATTACTAGCAGCCAAAGCTGATGTAATGGAACGGCGTCAAGGCATAAAGATTTGGGGATGAAACATGCTTACATTTGCAACCGAGGTTGGCATAATATGTAAGTCCCATGATTCTAGGAATTGCAATTGGATATTGGCAATTGGGATAGATCCGTACCTTATTGAGTACTTTCATTGCTAGCAGCCAAAGCTGATGTAATGAAACGACGTCAATTTGGATCCTAATTTTCAATGAAAATTAAATGGTTAAATTTTATTTACCGTGGGTGTTTAATTTTCTTGAAAAGTTATTATCGAAAATACTAAAATTGAATTTTGCAAATTCTTTTAATGTATTAATGCAACGTTAAAACCGTAAACGTGGGACATTCTTTTAGTAGTAAATTGATCTACACCCGTAGGGGTTTTTGGATAGAGTCAATTTTTACTGAAAATAATAAACCGAGTCTACTTTCTGTGTGAAGAGTAAGACTTAATCCTATTCTTTTTTATGAATGAGAAAGGTATAATATGAAAATTAGAATTGTCTAAATTCTAAGAAATAACTCATGGCGAATTTTTAAGAAATTGCATGGTTAGGAGTTATTGAAATTAGAAGCTAGACTAATTACCGCATAATGGGTAAAAAGCAAACTAGAATGTTTGATCTAGTTGTTGTGCTTTAACCACTTAAAGGTGCTACATACCATGATGGGGATGGTAGACCGTATTGAGGAAGAAATTACATACCCAATTCTTTCAAGTTAATTGCATTGATGGATATTCCATCATTGACAAAATAGAATGCATTCTTTAAGTACCTTAGTATGTATTACGTAAGGAATTACTCAAAGGTGTAGGAAAGTAAACAGCACGCCATGTGCTTTTACTGGTTATGCAACACTTACAATGTTGTCAAATCCAGTGGGAGCATAGTGTTGTAATTACTGAATAATGAGTTCATGTAGTGATCTTTAATTCAGTGGGAGCTACAAGTCTTGATATCTTGGTAGTAACCCGGATTATCTCTAGAATCTCTTGAGATAAATATTTTCCAATTATAGACACTTGTGGTATTAAGGATAGTCGTGTACGTTTCCTTACTAGACGAGGTAATTCTATATCTACTTATATCTATGACACAATCATATTGATCAAATAAGCAAACTATTGATGTGTTGTTTATCTGATACGTGATGTTGTTCCATGCACAAGTGGGAGAAATCTTTATTGTGTGCAAACAACAACATAAAGAAATATGATTTAAAGGTTTCTCTTGACTGTAAGGTAAGAGACCAATGTTCTAATGTGTTTTAAACACATTCTAATAATAGAACACTTGGAGTTAATATCTACTTTCATTACTAGATATTAATGACAAGGTAAATTACATACTTTTATTATTAGCAGCCTCGGCTGATGTAATGAAACTATGTTAATTTACAAGTTTCTAAATTAGATAACTATTAGAACAAGTGTCAATATGATAATAAGACTACTTCTAATGTGAATATTTATGTATTTTTGTAATGACATAAATAAATGAAGTAACCTTATACTACTTCAAATTTAAATGTTTATGTATTCTTGGAATGGCATAAATATATGAAGTAAATAAATTAACTTGAAATAATATTGAAACCAAGTTGTGGTGTTCATGATTACTTTAGTTATGCATATTTATACTTTAGTATAAAGATATAAATATGAAGTCTTTTATTGTTATAAGACTTATAATAAAGTAAAACGTTAACTTGTCATGTTTTTAATTAAGACATATACAAGAAGTCATTGAGTTGATCAATGATCTATAACGTACATTGGGATTATCACAATTATGTCTTTTTGGTAAGACATAGACATGAAGTGATTTGATAAGAATTACTTATGTTATAAAGCATGCAATTGGCTTGGAAAAATCTATTGTACCATTAAATGACTTAGTTGGTAAATAGGTAAGCCAAAAACGAAATATATTTATCTCACATATTGTAAGATTAACTTACAATATTAATCCTAATGAAATACATAGTGTTTATGGTATGTTCAGTTAGGAGAATCAAACTCTTGTTATATTGTTTGATTTAAGATAATTATATCTTCTATTCTTCCTAAAGATATCAAGGTTAGAAAATTGAGTAAGGATTGGATATACTCAATTAGACTCCAACCTAGAAGATAATAAGACACCATTTAATATGAAATGTGATCAATCATATTAAGTCTTAAAATTGAAGTTCAGAATTTGTTAAACTACTTGTAAGTAGGCTATTAACAAATTGAGGTTAGGAACTGTAAATATGTATTTGTAAAGTCCCAAAAGAGAACAAGTTTGTGTTGCTCTATTTGTTAAGTGTTTATAGTTAATCTATAAATTGTAAAAGGCAAGTGGGAGGATTTTATCTTGATGAGATAAAATTACAAAATACAAAATCTTCTAAATACACTAGCAAAATCATAATGAGGATTTAACATGTTAGTGTTAAATCTCAAAAATGATGGAATTCTCATTTCATAGATCCGAAAGGATATCTCAAATATTTGTAGAATATGTTAAGGGTTATGAGTTACAGGAACGTGGTATGCTGTTAATAAATTGCAAATGTTTATTTGGCAAATTACTCATACTATGAATGATAAGATGAAGTCCAAAAAGATAACTAGTTGGAAACGTAGTTGATCTTAAACTCTATCGTAACACTATAGAATGGAGATGAATTTCTACAAAGGAAATGAAAATCCTAGAGATTTAAATTCTTGTGTAGAAATCATAATGGACAAATTTGCGTACATATTTAATATGTGAAAAGATTATCAATCACAATTAAGCAATTAAATATGATTGAAATTTTTTCTAAGCACATTAAATATATAAAGATTATGATTGTCATTATTAGTTTCATTTATATGAAATTAATAATGGAATATCAAAACTCTTTCTTGGGAAATTACTTATGCGAGGACGGAAAGTAATTGAAAGGAGTATTTGAATTCAAACAATCTTTAGTAGTATACAAGATGCAAATCATTTGTGAATGGATTAATGCATGCATCTAGAAGATATATTTAATTTTAGTTATTAAATATAGTTTTGATTTATAATTAAAATAAGATATTTCTTAATATTCCTGAAAGCTAGTGGGAGTGATATTTATTTTCTTATTTCATATATGTTGTACAACATATAGGAAGTAACATTCCATTAACATTTATATGTTAAGTCTTAGTTTGGAATGAAACTTCACATGAAAATTTAGAAAATAAAACCTTGAAATATATATGTCTATTGTTTATAACATAAGCGGTAAAATAACTGATTCTAATAAACATGATATTCTATTAGAAAGGCTAGATAGAAACATATCTTTGAAAAGATATGACATGAATAAATCTAAGGTTGATGAAAGGATTATTCATGTACATCATGTTGCTTGTTGTATCATGCTTGATTAAAAGATGATTGACAACATTAAATATCTAATTGTAATTATTAGATAGCTAAGTGTAATGGATATGGTTTAGAATTTACATCCTCAGCCTGGATTTGCTCCAAAATTCTAAATAAGAACCATATGGCAAAATGTTGATATAGATGACAAATCTTGTAAGATTTGAAGATGTCAAACATTACACGATGGATATTAAAGTTTACGGGAACTTTGAAAGAGCATATTGTTGTTTGATACAATGATGCTAGTAAGATTGAGACGACACTCAATACTAGTCATGGTGGGAACTCATCCTTATTAGGAGACCATGTGTACTAGTTATGCTCAATATGAGCATAGTTGCATTATACATAAAGAATTAGAATACTTTAACTACAAGGTTTGGTAGTTTAATTGTCATAAATTTGCGATTGAGGATGTCATGCAATTTATGAAATATTATGTGGCAATATCATGATGGATGAATGCACACATAAAAGAATTTCATTTTTGAAATAAGTATTCTCAAAATTCCGATAGATCAAAATTAGTTGATTTATGCTTTGTCAACAAGTATGTGGAACATGACTTGAGGCATAATTCATTAATGGAAATTATCATGCTTGATCTGTTTAGTATTTGGATAAGGGATATTAAAGCAATTATTATTTTAATGAAATAAAGTGTGGATAACGTTTATTCTCATTTATAATATTGTATCCTATATTTGCATGTTTAAATCCATGAATAACTTATGTTATTCTAAATTGTCCGTTGTCGATTAATGATATGGGAATATCATTAAATAAAGATAAATGTGAGGATTGGTAGAATGTACTGTAAGGTTGAGATACCAATATCACATGATATTCAATATTGGATAAATTGAATATAGGACTTATCCCAACCACAAGATTGTACTTTATGGATCGTTGTCATTAAGTAAATCATGAATATTCATCCTCAGACTTGAGATACCAGATAATTCCAAGGATGTAGCTCATTTTCTGTAAGGTAGTCTAACGCTATCCGTAGCAGGTAGTTATAAGGGCTATTTTCGAAGGTGATGCAAAGTTCGAGGGTTATGCTCGTAGTCAATAAAGGATTTGTTCCTTCAAATTTGTTTTGAAGTATAATACTGCTGGGCCCCTCGTAGGGTTGACAAGATGTTTGTATGGCCATACCCAAAGTCTATCTGGAATACGTTCAGATGTTTTGGTAATCTTGATCAATCAATAAATAACGAGAAACAGAATAGTTAATTATGGAATGATTTGGATCCATATCCATATTAACGCGGTATTAGAAACAAAAGGATAAGTATGATGATATAATCATCACGTGGTTTTTTACAGGAAAACCATACTCGTGTCAATCTCGGGGCATTGGGAAGGTTAAGCTAGACTAACCCATGTCATTACGATATTAACGAATATCCAAGTGGGAGCTGTTAGAGTTTATAGATAATTATTAATATTCGTATGTCCGGTTTCGAACACGAGACTTCGGGATTGCACACAATACGTAAGAGTCTCAATGGTTTGAATAATTAAATATAGTTGTATGTTTTAATTATTCATTTCACAAACAAATACTTAACGGTTGTTAGTATTTAACGGGGTTTAGATAACGCTCGTTAAATAAGGACTAAAAGTGAAAGAGAAGGAAAGAAGGATCTAGAACCCTCCCTTGGGTCTAGATTCGGCCGACCCATGTATATGGACTTAGGGTTTCGAAATTTTGGAGTAGGGAACAAGTTAAGGGTGCCTATAAATACAATCCCATTGTGTTTGTTAATCCCTAATCTTGTTCCAAGCTAAAACCCTATTCTCTTCTCCTTCCTCTTCTTGTAGTCGATTGGTATCCAACTCCCAAACACCTTGGGTGTGCCGAATTTACTACAACATAAGTTAGGGTTTTGTTTGTGAACTAAGAACCTAGCTTTTCCCATTGAAATGCTAGTATTACGTGTGTACAAGAACGGAGTACAAGCTTCCTTTAGCTTGTTGTTACTTACCCTATTCGACTACATAGTAGTCGATCCCCATTAAACCCTAATTAGGGTTTATACCTTGTTCTTGGAGTGCACGATTCCTTGTTCTTGCTAGGAATCAAAAAGGTACGCATCACTTTTAATTTAGTTAATTAATTACATGTTTTGTAG
Organism: Artemisia tridentata subsp. tridentata; assembly: GCA_021014915.2. Taxonomy (NCBI): domain Eukaryota; kingdom Viridiplantae; phylum Streptophyta; class Magnoliopsida; order Asterales; family Asteraceae; genus Artemisia; species Artemisia tridentata. The sequence continues at coordinate 114,203,103 of CP139502.1, read as the reverse complement.
ATCTTGTTTTTCCGCTGCGTATGCTTTGATGTTATGTTGATTATGTTTATGTTCCTAACAGTTTATAGTTTTATGATTCACATATTCCAACAATAACTTATGAAATATGCTCATGAGTGTCATAAAGTACTTCTTAAATGTAGACTAAACTTAGTCTAGTGTCGGTATACATGAAAAAATTATTTTTCGTTTTACGCGGGTTAACCTAACGATTATACGTAAAGGTAAATATTCAAGTGTTCAAAGTAGAATGTTTTAAATTTATAGTTAAGTATTAACCTGAAAAATGAGAGTTGTCACTGAGAGATTGACCTCAACCCGGTTAGGTGCAGAGGGTTTAGTTTGGCCGATTGATTAAGCAGATAAAGCTCTCGAGCCTTATCGAGCCGAGCTCGAGCACAAAAATAAAGGCTCGGATCGAGCCGAGCTCGAGCTCAACTTGTTAAAAAACTGACGAGACGAGTTCGAGTATAGTAAAGCTCGGGCTCGTCTCGGCTTATTTGCACCCCTACAGATAATCACTTATTTGTCTTTTGTGAGTTAGCCGTCGATACTTGGAAGAAGGTTCTTAATAGGTGGAATTTGGACATCATGTGCCCTGCCTCCTTCATTGACTTACTGTGTCTTGCTGATAATGTTCAAATCCAAGCACCTCTCGTCAAGTACTTTGATGATGTGACTCACACATGACACAACTATTTGGCTTCTTTGGCAGTTCCGAAACGAGGTCTACTTTGCTATTAAAAAGCCCTTAAGGATTTGGTTTTTAATGATGTTTTATATTATTTCCTGCGGATTTCTAGCAGGGAAAATAATTTAAGTATAAATTGGATAAAGTGGCTAAATAACCCGTGTAACTCTCTATCCTTTCCATTGTAACTCGCTTCTAGCACTTGCCAGGTTCTTAATATACTTGTTTCAAAAAAAATAAATAAATAAATAAAAAATAAAAAAATAAAAAAATAAATTGATACGACACCGAAACTACTTTAACTTTTGTTATTTTGAAATAGTTATCCGTAGCAAAACTACTTGTGGTAAATCTTACAAAATAGTATTAAAAAAAAATTGAGTTTTGTATGACCTTTTCAGTGACTAGTTAAACCACTCAGTGACGTGAAACTTTTGGAGTAAGACCATTAATTCAGACACTTTTAGTACTCGCTAAGCATACCAAAGGAAAAGTTATAATGATAAAAGTCGTGTAATTAATATGATATGTTTTAGTCTTTTAAACCGATAAATGCAACTTGTGAGAAAGTAGCACATATTCAATGATAAGCGAAATATTAACACGTAGAATATCATATTTCCCGACTTTCCTTATTAAAGGTTGTTCACGTATTAATCAATAACAACAACGATAGACAATTTTGTTAGAGCAAAATATGAAAGAAATAGAGTATATCTGATGGTAGAAAGACTGATTCCCAAGTTGTTTTTCATGTTCCATCATTAGAGTAAAAGTTAATAAACAATATTTCATTTTTTTTTTCTTTTTGTAAAACAATGTTTTGTGTTTCGTAACAAAAGAAATAATATATAATATAATAATAAAGAATATATACAAACTGGGTCGACGTCTTCCCTCCAATGGTCAACAATCTGATGTAATATTTGGATTGCATGTCCTACAAATATCCTTCACCTAGCTTTTGTTGCAAAAATATTACTCCGTATTATTAAAGAAAATAAAATTTTACACAAAGTTTGCATATCAAGATACACAATTTTAGTAGTATTCTCAAACATATGTAATGCTTGTAAGCTTCATATAGACGTTTGCAATTCATATTTTTATTGCCTTTATATTTATAGTTCTGAATTATTTTTACCTAGTTCTCCTAGGGGTATTGAAATTAAACTAATTCAAGGGTTTATACTTTGTAGTATTCCGGTATTCTGTTCTAACAATAAGAATATATGCCTTGAAAAGGAAAAAAATGTAGAATATACTATTTGTAGAGTTTCCTTTTTTTGTAGTAGCACCTCAAGTATTTATATAAAAGATACATCTGAGCAAATTTATTATTTTCTTTAATTTGTCAAGAACAGATAACCAGTCTCGATCGAGTGTATTTGTATCGTGTATATATATCCAAACTGATTATTTTGTTATATTGCTAAAGATATGCGTTTTCTTTCTTTCGAATAAGCAACTTCAAATGGCTAATGGATATATACATACCATTTGGGCATGCCTCGATCAGTGGTATATATAATTAAACACCACAAACATCTAATTGACCGGTGAATTGAGGCTCTGAAAACAAATAGGTCACGAGTATAGTCTCAAGTCCAGGCTAAATGTCGCTAAAAATATGTGCTCATTATCCGGAGCAAGGTCAGGTCCTTGGACAAGGCTCATTTGGCACCCGAAAAAGTGCACGGAGTTAGATTTTTTCCACCGATTTAAACTTTTAAAGAATAGACATGTATGCAACTTTAATAACAAATCTTAGATGAATTAAAATCGTCTCTTGTTTTATTAATTATGTTGTGAGATAGTTTAGGAAGGACCATTTATATATGTAATGAGATTAGAAATGAGCCTTTAATATGTCTAGTCTTTTCTAGCTGTGACAACATAATCAACATTAACATGCATGATTAATACTATAGAAAATACAACATTACAAGATCTCAATCTATGCCAAACACATACTAAATGCTTTTATTAAACTTTGAAAGGAAGTTAAACGTACATCATTATGGGAAGAATGTGTTCCCGATTACTTTTATGTGAAGAAAGTGATGATGGGCAAAGTTGTAAATTCACACAAAGACTAATGAATTGATAAAAAGGCAAATTGTCTTTTAGGACAACTAGTTAACAGGAATTGAAAGAGAGCCCCCAACCTCAAAACCAAAGCAACCTATTTAAACCCTTCTCATTCCCCTTCAATTTCTATTTCTAACAAGCCAAGTAAAGAATTCCCACTTGCAAAAACTCTATACACATGCATTCACACACACATATATAAACCCTAATAGCAGATCATCTTTCCTCTCCTCTCTCTCTAATATCTCTTTATCTCTCTCTCAAAACATATGGAACTTTCTCTTAGATCAATCTTTATTCTTCAATGTGTTCTTGGAATCATTCTATCTTTATCAGGTTTGTTTACTTCTATTACAAGGAATATATATATATAACGTATGATGTTAGCTAGCAAGCAAACTTGCATGCATGGATATCATTTTTTGTTCTTTGCAATATAATTTGCTATTTTGCTTTAACACATATGTTACTCTTAAATTTCTGTTTCTGGCCCGAATTTAAAGTTCTCTAAACCACTTTTTAGCTGAAATTAGTAATGTTTGTTTACAAAATAAACATATCTGTTCATAACTAGTTATTTACTAAAATTAAACCAAAGCTTAAAAAAAATCAATGGCTTATCTTTATTGAATTCAAGGTGGTGTTGCATGTTTTTAATGTTGTTTGTGCGTGTTTATAGGGCTTTTGCAAGTTGAATCACTAGGTATAAACTACGGTCAACTTGGTGACAATTTACTACCTCCCGAAAAAGTTCTCGAGCTTCTAAAATCTCTACGCGTAACAAAAACACGAATCTACGACACAAATCCAGATATCCTAAGCGCATTCGCAAATTCCGGGGTTGAACTAATCGTGACGGTTGAAAATGAAAAGTTAGGTCAATTAATGGATCCACAACAAGCGTTACAATGGGTAACTTCACGTATAAAACCATATGTTCCTGCCACAAAAATAACCGGCATCGCAGTTGGAAATGAGGTATTCACAGGAAGCGATATGTCACTATTCGATAATTTAGTACCAGCCATGGTTAGCATACAACGAGCCTTGACACAATTAGGCTTACAACAATATATTCAAGTGTCTACACCATCTTCATTAGCCGTTTTAGCGAATTCATATCCACCATCCGAAGGGGCATTTACGCCCGAGCTCATTCCAATAATGACACAGCTTTTACAATTTCTTTCTGCTACAAGATCGCCATTTTGGATCAACGCATACCCTTATTTCGCATATAAAGATAGCCCTAGTAAAATATCTATAGATTACGCACTATTTAACCCTAACTCAGGCATGATTGATCCACATACAAATATGCATTATGACAACATGTTATATGCACAAGTTGACGCGGTTATATTCGCTATGGCGCGCTTAGGCTATGGTGGGATCGAGGTTCGGGTGTCAGAAACCGGGTGGCCATCCAGAGGTGACTCAGATGAAGTTGGCGCAACACCACAAAATGCTGCCATTTATAACCGTAACTTGTTAAAAAGGCAGATGATTGGTGAAGGGACACCATTGAGGCCTAAAATGAGGCTTGAAGCATATTTGTTTGCCTTGTTTAATGAGGACCAGAAACCTGGCCCGACATCTGAGAGGAACTACGGGTTGTTTCAACCCGATGGAACGATGGCTTACAATGTCGGGTTGTCTGCTATGTCGACAAGTACGAGCACAACACCATCTTCTTCGTCTTCGATTTCACTCTCTTCCATGGCTAACAAGGTAACTACTTAGATATTATTATGCAAATTACTTTTGTAAAAGATAAAATATGAACAGCTAGCACTCTTTATAGTAAAGTTACACGTAATTATAATGCAAAGGCCGGTCGTCTATCTATTTAGGACTTTTTTCCTTGAGATGCAACTTATTTGGTTTATTGAGGGACGCATTCATTATAAATCTTTATAAAACGCGAATACCTTTACATCTTTATAAATTACGTCATACTTTATTTGTTGTTTAAAAAACTTATTTGATTGATAATCAGATTATTAGTTGTACTCCATTCATATGAGTAAAAGTACGTATCAAATACTATATATCAATTTACATTTTAGCTAGGTTGTCACAAATGCTTTACTATTTTCGTTAAAACTATATTAAAATTTAAAGTTAAAACATCATTGTGGTAAGTATCTTTAATAATTCTAACATTTTATAGTATAAATCAAAATTAGCATGTGATTTTAATTATTAACTAAAATACTATTTAGAGTATGTATGTTATATATATACTTTAAGCTTTCTGCTTTTGCTGGTGCTCTACAGATTCAGTCTGATATATGCATGTAAGCCCATATGTGCACCAACCATGCAAATACACTCAACAGTCAACATACCGTATATATCTTTATCGTATGATTATATAACTAAATATATTTCTTGTACAGGTAGAAAGAATGGATCACCATAAACGCCTATTGAGTTGGTTTTGTGTATGCTTAGTGACAATGGCAATCGGGACATTGTCGTATTAAGCATGTTCGAAAGGGTCGTATGTACATACACTAAAAGCGCGCTCTTTGGCCTTTTGAGCATCAAGAATATCTACACCGTTGATATGTGCCAAAGCATCTGGTCTCCAACTCGTGGAACGGTCTCAATTCATTTTAGTACAAACTAATTATTTTTTTCGTGACGATCACCCGTGTCGCAGAAAATTTAATTAATTGGTAGTTGAGAAAATTGTTACCATATTACCATATTCTTTAGTCAAAAAGGAACAGTAGTATGATCAATGTATGTATTAATCTTAATTAGTATATTTACTTTCTAATTATATTAATGAAAAGAATTATTATAAAGACTGTGAAGGTTATTGTGATTGGATACAAAGAAAAGTATATACTTTTGGACGTGGAATCCATGGTTTGCACATTAAATTCCTAAACAAAAGGACTCACACGGTGATGTAAATATTTTCTTTCTTTCTTCTTTTTTACATTTTCTTACCCTATCTATCTTATATAATGGAAGTAACTATATATCGAAATGAATCATAGTGACTGCACGGCTTGTATTATAATTAATGTAAGATCGACGACATTTCAGTTCATAAAAATTAGCACTGATTCTCATTAATTATGCTTAAACATGATGATTAAACTTTAAAACTCAATTTTAACACGCACGCTTGTATAATACATAAGCCTTTATGGTCACTTGACCATAAATTGCTCCGCAAGTTCTCTCTTTATCTTTACTATTATATATATAACATGTGGTACAAAGTGTCTAAGAGATAATATTGATAAAATGAAAAAGAAAAGTAAAAAGAACTTTCGTTTTTTTTTTTTTTTTTTCATGATCATATCGTATTATTCATTTTCAATATGAAATTTTGCATTAAACATTACACAAGTTAAACTTTTTCATGCCCAACATTTTAAAAAAATTGAACACAAAATCATAAGTTTTAGAAAAACAAAAAGTGACACATGCATGCATCAAATAATTTTTGTTACGTTTGTATGTATAGCTTTATTCCCTCCGACACACATAACCGTCAGCATTCATCGTCCCTGCCATCCTTTTCTCAAAGCACCTTTCAAATCTTTCTTACTTTTGAGGTTTCATTGCATATATTTCTTGTCATACAGAATCTATTACGTATTAAAGAAAAATACGTGTATATTTTTAGCTATAAGATCTGAATCTATGATTTTACTTAAGACTGTTGGTATCAAATATTCGGTTGGCATCAGTTACGACAAAAAATTAGAGGTACTTTTGATAAATATGATAGAAGCAACACATTTCATACATTTCTCAAGCAAAAAAAAAAAAATAATAAAAAAAAATAAAAAAAAAAAAAAAAAAAAAAAACTGTCGTAGCTTTTTTCAATTTGGTATTCTAATAGATCTAATGTTTTTTATCTACATTTCAGTTCATGTTTATTAAAGTGTGTATTTAGATCATTTATAATTAGAGATATTAACTTTTTACGTTTTCATATATGTGATCTTAGTCATTTGTGTAGCAAAATTCTAAACTAAAACTAATTGCACAGATTATAGTGTTAAGATTGATGTTACAATAATATAATGGACGCTGTATAATAAAATTCAGATTTCATTAAGAGTAACAAATACAAATATCAAAGTAATGCATGGTAGTACTTAAAATATATATTGCAGTTCGAAAAGTATCTAAGTTCAAGAGAATTTTGATACTTTCTATTAGTGTCCTCATTATAATCTACACAACATTATTGTTCTCATTTTTTACAGAAACACGCACATACTCATGCCCTAAAACACATAAATACTCACACCACAAAAATATACAAACTTGTGATATAAACTATTTGTCACCTCTGTTTAGAGCAAGTTTTATACTCCCTCCGTCCCTAAAAAAATGTCCACTTGGACTTTTTACGGTCTTTATTATTCAACTTTGACAATAAATATTTTTGTTTGTGTTATATAATACTTGATGTAAAATATATGAATGGATTGGGTTTTAAAAGTATTTTCATTGGTATAATTTTCATCAAATATTATATAACATAAACAAAAATATTTATAGTCAAAGTTGAATAATAAAAACCGCAAAAAGTCTAAGTAGACATTTATTTAGGAACGGAGGGAGTAAAACATTAGATAAAAAATTTGTATTGGTAAAGGAAAAAGATAACGATGGAAAGTGAGACACTTGATATGTTTGAATATTAATGGTGAGGGAGCATGTAAACATCAACATCAAGCAAAGGTGTCACTTGTTCCACTAGATGTTAATTCTTTTGTCTACTAGTGGGGTAATTTTAGTCCTTTTCAGGCCGCTTCCAACAATAATTCAGCCTTAAATTTTAAGGCACTGTCACGTCAACTTTAAAAAACCTTAACTTAACTCAGCTTTAACATTTTCAACAATAACTTAGCTTTAACATACCTTAACTCACCTTTATACAAAATATTTTCAAATTCAACCCCTAACTTATAAATTACTTCATTTATTCAAACATAACATTACATTAAAACATAACATACTTAAAAAAAAAATTACAACTGAAATTAAAAAAAACATAACATGATAGCGAATTAAATATTTATTCATCGTCTTCTGAATATTCTTCTTCTTGATGTTGAAGGCGCTTCTGCCAAACATACTCTATAAGGTCTCGTTGGAGTCGAGTATGCGTTTCTCGGTCGCGTATTTATCTTGCCCTTCGACGTTGGCCATCGCATCTGTCGACCCACCTGTCAGTCCTCAAACGTGGTGACGGATCCGCCCACATATCGTTAGATTCACGTAGTGAAAACTTTTGATCTTTCAAAATCATATTATGCAAAATAATGCAACAATACATGATTCTACGTATCTTCATTACTTCCATTGCCCGTGCCGGTTGTCGTATGATACCCCAACGTCCTTGAAGCACACCAAAAGCACGTTCGACATCCTTTCGTGCACTTTCTTGTTTCCTTTTAAAGTAACCATGTTTCGCGTCAGTTGTTGCCGAGAAGGATTTAACAAACGTAGCCGGATACTTACAATTTCGATCGAAATAGTCGGCACGCAAACGTTCATCAGCAAGTTCACGTTCACGAAAGATATGCCCACGTACAATCGAAGGTCCAGCTGCTTCTTGTTGTTCCATATGCACAACTTGTTCGTACACGGATGCCATCCACTGAATGTCTTCTTCGTCATCTGAAAAGTTGCTAGCTTGATTCGGAGCCATTGTGAATCAAAAACATTTTTTTTTTTTTTTTTTTTTTTTTTTTTTTTTTTTTTTTTTTTTTTTTTTTTTTTTTAGTGGAAGGTTGAAGTGTATTGATTTGTGGAAGTGTGAAAAAAAATGTGGTGTGAAATGGGTATTTATAGGAGAGTTAAATTGGTTTTGAATTTTTTTTTTTTTTTTTTTTTTTCATTAGCCGTTTGAATTACAACGGATAGAAGTTCTAGGGGCCTAAATGAAACTTTGTTTGAATTACAACGGATAGAAGCTGACACATGCAGGGGCCAAAAGTGACAATTTTTTTTTTTTTTTTAAACATTTCCTACCCTTAACGCAGCGTTAAGGGTATAACGCAACCCTTAACGCCGTGTTAACGCCAATGCATTCCAACGGTTAACGCCCTTTAACGCAAACCTGCATTATCCTTTGGAAAGGGTCTTAGATATAGGGAATACTTGAATCTCGACTATATGACGAAGGGCTATTTGGTCAGAGGTGCAAAATTTGCCGTCGTGCTAACCAAAAGTACGTGATTTTATTCATTAGTGATACTTTCTACAATCAACTCTAATATGTAAAAGATAAATACGTACATTGAGACAAAATATTTTGATTGCGATCACCCAATGTTTAACAATTATTAGTTTTGAATTGTCAAATTTTACCGTTTAAACACCCATCTTTTCCGGGTTCAAATCCACAAAGGAGTAAAATCGTTTATGGTGTCATGGCAAGAATCATGATACAAAGCATGTAATGTGTTGGATTGAAGATAAGTGACCGATTTGATACTTGAAGATAGGTAAACTACAAAATGGCATTGCATTGTTCTGATTTCAAGGCGAAAAAATGAAAGGGTCGTGTTTGTTAAGGTCAAAATGGGTAAGTTTAGCTAGCTATAAGAATGGAACAAACAAGGATGACCGGTTTGACTTTTGTAACACCTTCATTTTTACCTAAATGAAGCTGACATATAGTTTGATACGGGAAATTGGTAAAGACAATGCTCATGGTTACGCTTAAGAAACAACAATATGCATAGTTTATGGTACATAAATTTAGATTTGAGTGATTATATTCAAAGTACGAGTAAGTAATGTTTGTCAAAACACTTTAAAAGCAGAGTTAAAAACTATTTGATACGGATAAGAAAGCGAAGAACATAAGGCTGGATGCAGAGGTGTGTGGATTGTCATTTATGTTCTAACTAGATACCAGTTTTTCTACCTACATACCAATTTTATTATTGTATCGATTGTTTTCAAAAAAATTCGAATTGAGTTTGGAATTAATTTTTCTTGTTTAATTAGGAGTTTGGAATTATTTTTTCTTGTAACTTTTACCTTTTGATCTTGGATTGTTAATGAATTATGTGTTTTAAAGTTTTATCTCTTGTTATGGTTTTATTCTTGGTGTGTGAAATCCGTTTTTAAAATTTATAAACAAGAAATACCGCTAATTAGACTAAACACAACGGAGAAGTAGACCTCGTCGCATGTAGAATACTTTGTGGTAAGACCATGTCAAACACAAGGACTAATTCTAAGACTAAGAGCGAGTGTGTTGTTTAATTAGTTTAAATGGTATTTTGAAAAATATATAAAAGAAAGTTACTTAGAAACTTATCACTAAGACGCAAATTACTTTGTTTGTGAAAAACTTTTATCATTAAAAACAATACTTGCTTGGACTATGATTGTTATTCAGGTTGTTAACAATTCTATGACAATGGTTGATATGCCAATTACGAGAAATAAGATTAGTGCGACCTAATCCTAAGAAGTATTTACAATTCCAGTCGAAGTTGTGTCACCAAAAGCAAGCTTTATAACTAATTAACCGATTTATGGTTTAATATTTTACTCTACTCACGTCAAGTCAACTAAAACAAGCTCAAGTTTGATTCCTCTAAACCTAAACTTATTGTCAACCACGTTTGAGTTTTATACTTTTACCACTAAATCCACCTTACTTCTGCAGGCATGGACCAATTACGCATAGACAAGCAATTGAAATGGATTATCTAATGCAATACTTCCATCATTAACATCAAAAAATTCATCAATAATGGTAAATCAAACAAATGGATCTTTGATTAAACAAAATCAATCGGACAATGTTCATAAAACTGTAACAACCATAATAATAATCAATTCATCCACGCAAGTATATAAAATAGAGCCAACAATCATGTTTTAAATAAATAAATGAAAGATTAACATCAAGTTACTCATGAAGAATTGAAAGTCATGATGATGATGATGATGATGATGGTGATAATATGCGTGATCCTTGCTTCAAATTTCATTCCTGAATGTTTGATCACATGGATTGGTATTGTTAGGGATTAGAGATCTGCATTCCTTGGAGAAGAATGATGTTTGGATGTGTTTTGGAGGCTAGGTAAAGTCATGATTCCAATATGGTTCAATAGCTAGGTTTATATAGGCTTAGAAAACAATAGCATGATTAAAAGTAAGGGGTGGCGCATCTAGGGCCTTTGGGGTGGGGGGTGTTTTTGCACGTCTATGAGTTAGGAGTGGAGTTCCTCAAAGTGTTGGGGTGCTGCATTTTGGCTTTAGGTTGCCTATCACCTATAAAATGCAAGCTAAGTCAAAATCCCTAGGCGTGATACCTTGTTGCGGCGCTCCAGCTCTTATAGGGGTGGCGCTTCACAAATTCAGGTCTTGGTAAAAAAACGAAGGTTCTAAATCTTTATCTTCTCTTTAAGTGGCCTTTTGAATCACACAAAAGGGAGTTCGTATGAAGAACTTATGGCCAAATTACTACAGCTACTTCAACATACGTCATGCTAACATTGATTTATTCACTCAGCTTCTTTCCACTTCATACTTATGCACTCTTTTGCTCTAATTAACTTCATTTCTTCATGTTTCATCCTTAAAGGTTCCAAGAGATCCTAAAACGCATATAAAAACAATGATAACTCGCAAATGAACTTGTATATATTAAGAGTTATTAATTTCCTATGGTTTTCATCCTCGTTTATCAATATTTTATATTAGGGTTTATCATATTCGCTTATGTGTCATGCTTCAGTTGGCATCAGAGCTTATTAGTATCCTGATTGTGAATGGTGTAGAAGCTTCTAAAACTCATATTGTTGGTGAGGTATGATCTGGAGAGTACATGGATCACGGTTTATCACTCCAAGAAAGAACTAAATTATGAGTTAACAGTGGAAGACTAATCGGGGTATTACGGGGATGATCATAGTCATAATCACAGAAAACGGCTCAAATAAGGCATTTTGAAAGTACTTGTCATTCATATAATAATTCAGTTACAAAAGTGAAATATCAGAGTTGTGTAATCCATAAAAGGAGATAGTAGTTTGAGCTGAATGACATAATTTATTTTAAACACCATAAAAACTATAAGTTTATTGCCCTCTCCGTGCCTTGACTGCTCCGCTAATTACCTGAGATAAACATGCTAAAAGTCAACAAAATTGTTGAGTGAAATCATAGAGTTTGTAATTATAATCAGTTCGAACACAAGTGTAGGATTGCATGTGAGATACAATCATTTGAAATGGTGATATTGCAGTTATATATATATTGCCCTAAGTCTCTGATGCGTGCGATGTGTCGTTGCGGTTTAGCAGTATTAATGCCTACTCAAGTTTTAAATTTATATTTAGCCGACTTATCAATAACACACACACTTAACGAGCAGTGTACCCGGTCAGTATGAATATAATGGTAAGTAGAGTGTCGATCACTAAGAGTGGAACGTATTATCTAGTTATTCTAATCAGTATTTTAATAAATTAAGTTAGCTATACAACCTATTCTAACGCAAGGGGGTTCAGCCTGAGAGACTGGCACGATTTGGTTGCAATTAAATAATAAACTAAACCAATAGGCACGAATCAGCGAATAGCACACACGTACATAGATAAATACTCGAGACAATAAGAAGGCTGTCCTGATAGATAAGTAGTTTGTCACTTGTTTTATTGCTAGTTTTATATGAAGTGTATAGTTCGATGCAACGCACCGAGATTAAGTCCTTTCTCGTTGGTTCTAATCTTATCGGCGAGTAAACCCTTAATGATTACTTATGACTATCCTATTTATCTTTCTTCCTACTTTTCTACAGATGATAGAATGCATAGGCGATCTAATAAATAGGCGAGGGCAGAGGCATGGCGACCCGATCAACGCTCAGCTAGACACAGAGGTTATCAATGCACTAATAAAAGTCACCAAAGACATCAACATATAAACTTTAATTAATGAGAAAGCAGTTTTAAGGGAGTGCAATCTTTCCGTTGTCACATTACACAAGCCACCAATCTTGATGAATTAAAGTTTACTAACACAATAAAACAAAACTACTTAATGAATTAAACACATGCAGCACCTTCTTACAGCTCTTGTATCTTCGTTTGGGTGTGTCTTGTGCTGCCTTAATCGACTGAATTCGTCCTAGGTTTCTGTACTTCGGCCTTCTGTGTGTTGACTAAAAGCTTCAGAATTCGTCTGGTCTTGGGGTATTTATAGTTTCTGTCTGAGGGTAAGATGCGGCGCATCTAGTAAGTAGATGCGGCGCATTGACTTAACTTCGCGTGGGATCCAAGATTATAATATTCAGGAATATTCGTACACCGCCAGAAGATGCGGCGTAACTCCATAATTAGATGCGGCGCATGTCCTCTTGTATCTTGGATCGTATCTGGTGAAATCTTGATAGTGATGCGCCGTATGTAATGAGTGAGATGCGGCGCATCTGGAGCAGATTCGTCTTGATCTTGTCCATTTCAGTAGACTCTTAACTTCTTGCATGTTTTGCTCCATAATTAGTCCAAAATCGCTAAGTTTCACCAAATGCTTGTTTTCAACTGAGAATTACAAAAGTAAACGATTAAGTATCAATCCTCATACATAATATAATAAAACAAGTCAAATTAATAGGATAAATGATAGTAATAAAATGTACTTATTTGAGTTCATCAGTCTCATGACACACAAACGTTAACAGAATACCGGGATTCGGTGGGGAAACAATCCAAATTAATGGCATGAGTTATGGCCCTCGGGATAGGAGATTGTCATCTTCCTATTTAATTCAAATATAATGCATTGCGACTAATCCGACTAGCAACTAAGGCAATCCGTCAGGCATTAGTGGAATAGGCAGTCAGCCTCCAATAGATCTATTCACTATATTCGCGTTCACTCGCAAGCGATTAATGGTTCATGATATAAGGGGCTTTTGGCAATAGTGGTAACTTAGGCAATATCAATCAGGTGTAGCATACATAAAAATACTTGTGTTCTATTTGAGCATGTATCTCCCTCACGGAGTGTAAAGTGATAAAATGAGTAAAAGTGGGGCTATGACTTACCTTGAGTGTAACTGGTGAGGTGAAATGTGAAATCAAGTGAGTTACATGTACGGATCCAACACACGACCTGATTAACAGTGAAGTCTGAGAATTTGACTAAATGTGAATAGTGATTGTGAAAATGAATAACGGATAACGATCTAAACGGTGATGTGAGTGGGATATGCTTAAAATGCTTAAAGTTCAAAAATAATATTATATATAATATTATCTTGTTTTTATGTTTTTAAATCCAATAATATCGTTTCCTCGAAAGTGGTGAAACAAAACGCTAAGTTAAATCGCTAAAATTCGTTATATATAAATATAACGTAACGTGAGTTAATATATCGAACGAAACGTAAAAATGCACGTGATGGTGTTGAAAATGTAAAATATGAAATAGAAATGAAAAGGGTATAAAGTTTCTATTGGTCCTTGAACTTTTACAATTTTTACATTTTCTACCCTAACGGAGTTAGCCTTGCACCGTTAGTCCTTGGTTAGTGATGTGCGTGTGTATTGCTCTAATTCTTTTATATCCACGGTAGCGGCCCCAAAGACTTGGTGCGCGCGTGATGTGTCGTTGTGGTTTAGCAGAGTTAATGCCTACTCAAGTTTTAAATTTATATTTAGCCGACTTATCAATAAAACAAACACTTTAACGAGCAGTGTACCCGGTCAGTATGAATATAATGGTAAGTAGAGTGTCGATCACTAAGAGTGGAACGTATTATCTAGTTATTCTAATCAGTATTTTAATATCCTAAGTTAGCTATACAACCTAATCTAACGCAAGGGGGTTCAGCCTGAGAGACTGGCACGGTTTGGTTATAATTTAATAAAAAAAACTAAACTAATGAGCACGAATCAGCGATTAGCACACACGTACACAGATAGATACTCGAGACAATAAGAAGACCTGTCCTGATAATTAAGTAGCTTGTCACTTGTTTTATTGCTAGTTTTATATGAAGTGTATATAATTAAACCTTTCTCGTTGGCTCTAATCTTATCGGCGAGTAAACCCTTAATGATTACTTATGTCTATTCTATTTATTAAAGAGACGCTGAAACAAATAGGCGAGAAAGGGGCATGTTGGCCCAAGCAATGCTCAGCTAGACACAGAGGTTATCAATGTACTAATAAAAGTCACCAAAGACATCAACATATAAACTTTAATTAATGGGAAAGCAATTTTAAGGGGTGCCCATGATATTCCGTAGTCACATGGAATCGGCCCATCAATCCTGATGAATTAAAGTGTACTAATACAATAAAACAAAACTACTTAATGAATTGAATACATGCAGGACCTTCTTACAGCTCTTGTATCTTCGTTCAGGGTGTGTCTTGTGCTGCTAACACGTCTGAATTCGGCTTTAGTGTTTCTTCGGTCTTCGAAAGCTTAGTGTGTAGTGTCCCGAAATTCGTCTGGCCTTGGGGTATTTATAGTTTCTGTCTGAGGGTTAGATGCGGCGCATAGGATAAGTAGATGCGGCGCATTGACTTAACTTCGCGTGGGGTCCAAGATTAATATATTCAGGAATATTCGTACACCGCCTAAAGATGCGGCGTAACTCCATTTCTATATGCGGCGCATGTCCTTTGCTGTCTTGGATTGTAACTTGTGAAATCTTGATAGTGATGCGCCGTATGTACGAAGTGTGTTGCGGCGTATCTGGAGCAGAATGATCTTGATCTTGTACATTTCAGTAGACTCTTAACATCTCGCTTGTTTTGCTCCATAATTAGTCTAAAATCGCCAAGTTTCACATAATACTTGTTTTTACCTGAGAATTACAAAAGTAAACATTAACGTATCAATTCTCATATATAATATAATAAAACAAGTCAAATAAATAGGATAAATGATGGTAATAAAATGTACTTATTTGAGTTCATCAGTTAGGTATATTTTACATTTTTAGTCCAAAAACTTCCAAAATGACATTCCAAGCTTACTGTTTAATGTTTTAACATTTTCTACCCTTAGTTTACTGAATTTGACAGTTTTGGATATATTTATATAAAACTTACACTTTTAACCAACATAGTAAAATGCTTTTGCAAAACTAGTCCAAAAATCACAAAAAAAAAAAAATGTGAAAAGAATTTTGAGAGTTTTTATAACTTTTTAAAGCTTATTTAAGTTAAATCCAACTGCTTATTTGCTAAAATAGCTTATTTGTTGCTTATTGGACTTAACGAGTTGAATTTAAAGGCCCAATAAGGTTTAATGATCCGTTGCGTTTAAGGACTAAGTGGGCTTATCTTTGGGCTTGTTTTAAGGTTAGAAAAACATAACAAAATGCCTTATTCCAGTAGCTTATACGAAGTGCTTATTATTCGCTTATTGGGCTTTTAAGCCCAATCGACAAAATGAATATATTTAAAAACAGTCCGAGTGGTGTTAGCTTTGGTGTTTTTAAAGGGTTCATATGAGCTTATCAAGGAAAACTTATAACATCAACTTGTTAGGTGAGCTTATTGAGTATCATGTCGAGTAATAAAAATTACATGTTGTGTGTATGTTTCCGATTTTAAATGTTCACTTCTTAGTCGATACAGTCAATGGTGTTCAAAAAAATAAACATGACTTATATATGAGTTATATTTTATACGATGCTATATGAAATAAAAATAAGGTTCGATATGTAAATAAATGAACTTGTGAGAGTTGTGTGATGGTGTAACCATGATTTCTAGCCTTCCATCATAGGAGGCAAATCATGTAATACGAATACTGAATACAAAAGATCGTAAAATGCTAAAGAAAGTAAAATACGTTCGAGATAATATATGTACAATGCATGGAATGATTTAAACCATAAGAAATGAATATGAAAGGAGTTGTAAAGACTTACAACACCAAATGGTGGGAGTTAAACGTGAAAAACGGACTAGGATCGAATGGAATTCAAGTAACTCGCTAGAATTATAAACCAAAGCTTCGAATGGGAACTTGTCGACTTAAAAATGGCTCGAGTGATTATGGAAATTGTTCCTGGTCTTTGAGTGCTCTAATATGATGTATAGGACTTGAGAGAATTGTGAAATAATAATTCTAGTGTGAATGGGAGTTAAGGGAAGTGAAATATGTGTACATATATACACATATAAGTATATATATTGGATTTTTGATCACCACTTGGTTCGAATAGTAGTATGTCAGGGAATATAGGACTTTAGAAAGATTTGCAAAATATTTCTAGGACTTTAGAAGAGGCTTGTGAGTGTAGGAGTGATTGTGAGTCGGTTTGCACATATATATGTATGTGTCGACAATCAAAAAGGTCCAAACATATGTTCTATCGTGTGATATTGTGAACCAAGGTGAGAAATAAGTTTCTAAACTCATAAACGATTATAAAACATCAAATGTGCTAGGTAAAATAAAGTTTAGATCGATTTGATTAAATTGGATGAAAATTAAATGAACTTGTTCATGTGTTGATGGTGATTTACTTTGGATCTTGTTTACTTATCAAATGTTCGTAATAGAAAACGAGATTCAACATACTAATTCCTTGGTGGGTGAGGAGTCGAATGGTGTAAAAAGTTGGGTGTGTCGTGTGTCGAAATCCAAAGAAAACGAGGCCAAGTTTGGTGAGTTTAGTCAAGTGCTATAAATGAAATATATAAAACTAGAATAGTTGGGTTGGGCTGGTGAATAGTACCAGGCCAGTAATTAGGCCGTGAATAAGTATAAGGATCCGTTTGGTTATATATTGAGTGTATTTGATTTTCGTGGTCCGCGTGTGAGCTCGTTCCAATATTTGGTGAATCACGTATCAACGTGTTTGAGTTATTATAATGTAATAAACAAAAGTTCAAAATTTTCCCATAAAAATGGTTAACTGAACAGTAATGGTGATTAATATTTGATTAACAATAACAAATTACTAGGGATTTTTACAGATTGCTATAGTACCCACCCGTCATACAGAATTCCGTCCCGGAATTAAAGTCTAAGATAGTTGTGAGGGTTGTCTAGGGAAATATATGTGGATATTTTCCGCGAATTTGATCCTCGCATTCCCATGTGTACTCTGGTCCTCGCATAGAGTTCCATCGAACTTTGACAATAGGAATACGGTTTTGCTTTAGCTGTTTCACCTCCCTGTCCATTATTTCTACTGGTTCTTCTATGAACACGAGTTTGTCATCGAGTCTGATTTCTTTCATTGGGATGAAAAGAGTTTCATCTAACAAACATTTCTTCAGTTGTGAAACGTGAAATGTGTTGTGCACTCTACTGAGTTCTTCTGGGAGTTCAAGTTTGTAAGCAACTGGACCAATCCTTTCGAGGATTTTGAAGGGTCCAATGTACCTTGGATTCAACTTTCCACGCTTTCCAAAGCGTATCATTCCCTTCCATGGGGAAACTTTCAACATAGCCCTGTCACCAATTTGAAATTCCATGGGTTTTCGTCTTAAATCAGCGTAACTTTTTTGTTTGTCACGAGCAGCTTGTAGTCGTTGTCTGATCTTAAAAATCTTTTCTGTTGTTTCGTGTATCAGTTCTGGTCTTGTGAGTTATACGTCACCAACTTCTGCCCAACAGACAGGCGATCTGCACTTTCGACCATAAAGTGCTTCAAATGGTGCTCCCTTGATGCTGGCGTGGTAACTGTTGTTGTAGGAAAATTCAGCCAATAGCAAGTGTTTATCCCAACCTTTTCCGAAGTCTATTACACATGGCCGGAGCATGTCTTCTAAGGTTTGGATTGTTCTTTCACTCTGCCCATCAGTCTGAGGGTGATAAGCGGTGCTCATATCTAGACGTGTACCGAGAGCTTTTTGTAGAGTTTGCCAAAATCTTGAGGTAAATCGGCTATCTCTATCTGAGATGATGGAGATTGGAACTCCATGTCGAGTAACTATTTCCTTAAGATACAACTGAGCGAGAGTGCTCATCTCATCAGTTTCCTTGATTAGTAGGAAATGAGCGGACTTGGTGAGACGATCAATGATGACCCAGATGGTGTCCAATCCAGTTGACGTCTTGGGTAACTTGGTGATGAAATCCATAGTGATTCTTTCCCATTTCCATACTGGTAGTTCAGGTTGTACAAGTAATCCCGACGGCTTTTGAATTTCCGCCTTAACCCTTGAACAAGTCAAACATTTCCTAACATACTCAGCGATGTCGGCTTTCATGTTTGGCCACCAATAAATCTTCTTGAGATCCTGATACATCTTGTCAGAACCTGGGTCAATAGAGTACTTGGATTTGTGGGATTCATGCATGATGAGATCTCGAATACCTCCGTAGAGAGGAACCCAATTTCTTTCTTTGAAACACAACATTCCGTCAGATCTTTTCACGAAACCATTTTCATTTTCTGGCATGCCATAAATTTTCTTATGGGGTCTATTCCCTTCCTTGAGAGCTTCTGATTGGGCTATGAGAATTTGTGATGGAAGTGGTGAACAAATGGTCATTCCCAGAGATCGGACTCTGAGAGGTTTGATTCTTTCTTTTCTGCTCAAGGCATCAGCCACGACATTCGCTTTACCGGGGTGATAGCGAATTTCACAATCGTAATCATTGAGCAATTCTAACCATCGCCGCTGTCTAATGTTCAGCTCATTTTGATCCAGTATGTGTTGAAGACTCTTGTGATCGGTGAAAACCGTGCACTTGGTACCGTACAAGTAATGTCTCTATATCTTAATAGCAAAGAACACTGCTCCTAATTCTAGATCATGTGTGGTGTAGTTTTCTTCGTTCTTCTTGAGTTTTCTAGAAGCATAAGCTATCACTTTGCTTCTTTGCATTAGTACCGCACCTAGACCGTGATGTGATGCATCACAGTACACTACGAAGTCTTCACTTCCTTCAGGTAGTGCTAAGATGGGTGCTTCACAGAGTTTTTGTTTTAGGAGTTGGAAAGCTGTCTCTTGTTTTTCTTCCCAGATATATTTCTTGTTCTTCTAGGTGAGTTCTGTCAAAGGCTTTGCAATCTTTGAAAAATCTTCGATGAACCTTCTGAAGTAACCAGCGTGACCTAAAAATTGACGAATCTCGGTTGGGGTTGTAGGAGATGCCCAACCTTTAACTGCTTCAATCTTGGCAGGGTCTACGTGGATACCTTGACTGATGATGATATGGCCAAGAAATTGTACCGTTGGGATCCAAAAATCACATTTGGAGAATTTAGCGTACAACTTTTCATTTTGGAGCAACTCCAAAATGGTTCTCAAGTGTTCAGCATGTTCTTCCTTCCTGCGTGAGTAGATTAAGATGTCATCGATGAATATGATCATGAATTTGTCCAAGTAGGGTTTGCATACTCGGTTCATCAAATCCATGAACACTGCGGGTGCATTGGTGAGACCAAATGGCATTACTTGAAATTCATAATGCCCGTACCGCGTTCTAAAGGCTGTTTTAGGAATGTCTTCTTCCCTGACCCTTAACTGATGATATCACGATCTCAGATCAATTTTTGAGTAGACACTCGATCCTTGCAACTGGTCAAACAAATCATCAATCCTGGGTAATGGATATCGATTCTTCACCGTGAGTTTGTTCAACTCCCTATAGTCAATACACATTCGGAACGTTTCGTCTTTCTTCTTGACAAACAAGATCGGAGCTCCCCAAGGTGATGAACTTGGTCGGATGAATCCTTTATCTGACAGCTCCTTCAACTGCTCAGACAATTCTTTCATTTCAGAGGGTGCTAATCGATAAGGTGCTTTTGCAACTGGTGCTGCTCCAGGCACTAAATCGATTTGAAATTCTACTTGTCGAACTGGTGGAATACCCGGCAAATCTTCCAGAAATACTTCAGAGAATTCCTTGACTACTGGCACTTCTTCGAGTTGTTTCTCTTCTGATTCATTCTCCGTCACTTGAACCAAAAACACGTGACATCCTTTGTTCATGTACTTCATCGTCTTGATATACGAGATGATGTTGAGTTGGGTTTTACTGTGATTGCCACGAACGATAAGAGTTTCACCGTTGAGTGAAATTTGGATGACCTTCTCGTCACAAATGATTCGGGCGTGGTGCTTGGATAACCAATCCATGCCAATCACGACGTCAAAGCTACCGATTTGAATAGGCATGAGATCAATAGGAAAAGGTTTGTTTAGAAGTGTTAGGGTGCAACCTTGGATCATTGTGTTGGTGCTTATGAGGTTTCCATTAGCTATTTCGATTTCGTAGGTAGTGTCTAGTTCTACTGGGGCAATATTAAGCAATGAAGCAAATGAAGTAGACACAAAGCTCTTATCAGCTCCAGAATCAAATAATATTTTAGCATTGTGTTGGTTCAGTAAGAATGTACCCGTGACGACGCCGTGGTCCTGTGGTGCATTCCCATCACCAAGCACATATGCTCTTCCACGGGCAACATTGTTCGGATTCTTTGGGCTGTTGTTCTTGTAATGCCCTTTCTCGCCACAACTATGGCACACTACTGCTATCGGCTATGTATTGGCACCTGTGGCTCTGCAGTCAGTAGTTTTATGACCCACTTTCGGCAATTTCCGCAAATTGCACTACAAGGCCCAGCGTGATGTAGTTTACATCGGTTTCACTGGGGTCGTTTCCCGGCATAACCTTTTTCTTCTGTGGGTGCAGCAACATAAGCTCTAGCAGCTTCCTGTCTGCGATTCTGTTGGTGGTGGTGGTTGTTGCGATTCTGTTGGTAGTTTTGGTTACGGTTGTTGTTATTGTTGTTGGGGTTCCTGTTGTTGTTGTTGTTATTGTAGTTGTTGTTGTTGTTGGGGTTCCTGTTGTTGTTGTTGGTGGTGGTGGTGTTTCCACGATTTTCTAGACTTCGTTTGTGATCACTGTTTGCGGAGGTAGAACTCCGTTTGATTACCCGTTTCAATAATCATTGAGCTAGTGCGATAGCTTCCTCCAGAGTTGCTAGGTTTGACGAGGTGACATCTCCTTCGATGCTTTGAGGCAGTTCCTCAAGGTATCTTTCCAATGTCTTTTCAATATCCGGCACCATAGCTGGACATAGCACCGACAGTTCTTGGAACCTCTGGTTGTAGGCTCTTAGATAATTCCTTTTTACAATCAACTGGTGGAATTCATCCTCCAGTTTCCTTATTTGCATACACGGGCAGTATTTCTTCAGCATTTTTGTTTTCAGTTCAGCCCAGGAAATTTGATATGCTTCCTCCATACCCATGGTTTATGCGGTAGCATTTCACCAAGACAACGCATCTTCCAGAAGAGTCTCCATAGCAAAGGTGACCTTGTTGTTCTCTAGACAGTTGCTTCTCATGAATACCGTCTCTGTACGCTCAAACCACTGAGCTAGTTCGGTCACTCCTTCTGAACCTTTGAAGGAAGTTGGCTGGCAACCTATGAAATCCTTATATGTGCACTTGCGAGTCGTAGATGCCTAGCCCCCAGCTGTTTCCCTGTTGTTGTTACTTGAGCTTGCTAGGGTAGCTGCTTGAGTTTCAAGAGCCGCAGCAATGCCATCATCTACTAGTTTCTGAACAACTAAAGGAGTCATAACTGTTGCGGGAGTGGCAGTTTCTTTTCTTGTGCGAGGCATTTTTCTGTTAATACCACAAGAAAATATAGATTTAGAATTCACATAATGACCATGTTAGAACAATTTGAGTAACAGGGTAATTGCAAACAATTCCTAACAATATTGTCACAATGTGAAATTACAAGTTGGTTGTAATTGCTAAGGAACAAAGTGGTTCATCATCTACAAAAGCTGAAGTTCAGCAACTTTCTCTTCATTCATCAAGTTTATTTGAAATTTTCTTTATTTTGTGTTTGTAATTACATTCTAGTTGTAATATTCAAAGTGTAGTAACCTGAAATTTCCCATGTCATTTATTAACAATAATCACGAATAAATTCAATGAGAGAATTTAATTAAACCCCTTTTTACGGGCTAATTTTTTTTTATAGTTCATCTACAAATGTATACGAAGCAATTAATAATGTGACGTGACTCACATTTATTTACGAATGACTCACCAATATGCCAACACTATAATTGTTCTTGGGCTAAGCAAGCCCGACGAATCAATTGGGCCATAACTCAAATGAACACACTTTATATTGGGCTCGATCTAACCCAACACACCTCTTATGATTTATTTTCAAACACACTATAATTTATATACGTAACACACTTCATTTTAAAACTACATTCTAATTCATAACCTTTTTCTTTTCCCACTCCATCGTCTAATAATCGAACATACCCTATTAAATATCTTTTAACTTTAACTTAAAAACACTACACAAACTAAACCACTCACATATAATACCACACTATGCCGCCTTCTCTCATTTTCTCTTAACCTTCCAATGAGATGATTCTAATCACATCAATATATACTTTTGTTTCCTCATTATCCTCCATGATCTAATGTACAAATGCAAAACCTTTTATAATGTCAACTACCCTTAAAATTCACCACATTCTTTTCACTCCCATGCTACTCGACTAGAGCTATGTATACATTTTCTTCCTTTCTTGCAAGCCTTACACAAGTACACTAAAGGGTCATCTCATGTCTCCCACACTCCACTATTACCCCATGTGTAATAACAAAACCTAACATGTACTCACTTTGCATGGAATTCAACACAAGCTATCCTTCTTTCCCATGCATGTCATACAGTCGATTCATAGGAGTTTTAGAGAACAAAAGTCAACTAGCATGGATTTCATCAAGATGCCTTTCTTATCCTTGTACCCTATGGCAGTCGATCCATACGAAGGTTTAGAGAGCAAAGTCCACTCTCATGGGAATCAACAAGTTTCTTTCAAATCTCTTACATTGACAGTAAACAAGGACGATCAAGCCATTCTATTTAATAAGCATAAATCTTAAACCCTCTTCACCACAAAAACACAATCACAACACATAAGCCAAACTCATTTACTCACTCCCGTTATTCACTGTCGAACAAGAAGAAGGAAGAAAAGAAGGAACTTTGGAAACCATACGAGTTGTATAAGGAGTTTGCAAGGGTTTAGTACGAGTGCAAGTTCGAGGCTCGGGTTTTCTTTTTCATTTGGGTCCCCGTTACCATCCTTCCATTCAAACCTCGTCACCACCTTCTTGGTGTTGTAAGTGTTACTCCCATTTCAATTTTTAACACATCTTCATTTCATTATATCCGACCCATGCATGCATGTAAACATATATACGTAACATGAAATGGAACCAAGCACAACTTTACCAACTTTAACGTGAGAATGAAATAAAGTCGAACATCAAATACGTTTTCCATGCATACACACATTGTTTATATTAAAGTAAAACCACTAAAAATCCTATACGAGCATGTATATACATATATATACGTGAGCTTGAAAAGGAAACCATGCAAAACATTACAAACTCAGTAGGATTTGAAAGTAAGGAAGAAATCATAGTCAAATATCAAACATGAAAACACATGCATATCTTACTGTGTCGAAAAGGAAATATATATATCAACCCATTTGAGACCCATGTATTTCGAACTAGACACAAGCATGACACCATCGAGCCTTTGGCTCAATGGTTGTGTCCTTAATACACTTCCCGACTAACCCATGTTCGAACCCCGTTGAGTTGCTAAGCGTATATTTTCTTAAATGGGCTTACTAGCCCAATGACATTTCGAATATATATAAAACCCACATAGTTTCATGTTGGGCCTAAAGCCCATTCGACACCCATAAGTCCCTTTGAATAAGCAGTTTTCTATAAGCATAAAAATAAGCTCTTTGAGTCGAGTGAGTAAAAAGAAAATATAAAATTTATGAATTATGAACTTTGGACTAAAAATGCAAATTTCGCGAGACATAGGGTCAAAAGTGTAAATTCTGGAAATAGGGTGTTCGAAACTGAAAAATAGGAAATTGGAATAAAAACTAAGGACTAAAACTGTAAATAACAGAAAGTAGGGGTAAAAAGTGTAAATTGGATGTTTTGGACTAAAATTGTGAATATTTTTAATATTGGGTTAAAAGTGTAATTTTTATATAAGTTAAGGGTGAGAATTGTGAACTTTATAATTTTATCAAGAACTTGTATTTCAACTTATTATATCAAGTTTCTTCTTTTATATCGACATTATTTCGTAACAAATAAATGTAAAATCACTAACGAATATTCCAACGGTAATAAAACCCACACAACATGAATAATACTTCAAAAATTATATTTTTGAACTTTAAGCATTTTATCACACAAGCATCGATAATCTAACACACATCAATATTCACATCGAGCCTAAAACAACGAATCTAAACACTTGACATATTGCTCTAGGTTGCGAGCCGGAACCACTCATTTTCATCACTTGATTTCTACTTGTCTACTATATCACCAAGGTGAGTTCATAGTCCCACATTTTTATACAATTTCAACCCCGTGGGGAGATACATGCTCTAAACATGAACACAAGTATTTTTCTATATGCTATTCTGATCGATATTGCCTAAGTTACCGATATTGCCAAAAGTCCCTCATATCATGAGCCATTAATCACTACGAGTGAACGCGAATACGTTGGATATCACCCAACGTGTGGCAAACGAATTACTTATGCGGTTACGTTGGATATCACCCAACTTGGGGCAAACGAATTACTTATGCGGTTACGTTGGATATCACCCAACACCCAACGCGGGGCAAACGAATTACTAATGCGGTTACGTTGGATATCACCCAACGTGGGGCAAACGAATTACTTATGCGGTTACGTTGGATATCACCCAACGTGGGGCAATATATATATTTTACACAACGATATCACCGTTGTGCTACTGATCAACTCAATATATGTTTTACACAACGATATCACCGTTATTTACAAATCAACTTGTGTTCAATCTATTACAATTTAAACACTATGGATTCACTCAACCTTTGTGTTGACCTTTTAAGCATGTTTTATCTCAGCTAACTAAAAAACACAAGGCACGGAGTTGACAATGGACCCTTGACGATGATAATTAATATTATCATCCATTACAAACAATTTCATATCTTTTGTTAAATTCTCAAACAATTTGATCTATGTTGTGTACTCTGAATATCTAAGTTTTTAAATGAATGATAATGCTTTTCAAAACGTCTCTTTTGAGTCATTTTCTATACTTATGACTATGATCTAAGAAGTAATACCCCTTTTAAGTCTTCCGCTGTTACACTAAATTTTACGGGGTGTTACACAAAGAACCATAACAATCACAAGTAACATCACGACATGTCTGAATACAATCACAATACACATGGACAACCACAGTAACATAAATCGACATCAATATATAGTGAACCATAACCAACAACGTATATTAATAACTTGATCAGTTGTGTTACATAATAGAACAATACAAGATTCTTTATTAATGCCACACGCGGCAGGCTAAGATGTCTCAAAACTATACAGATGTAAACTATGTCTAACTGCTGGAAGTCTCATCCATGGGTCCTGTGAGTTCTGAAATCTGGTCCAGAAGCCTCTGTATGTCGGTCTGATGTTGGACTTGCATGCCTTCCACGAGGGTCTCTAATGTATCGGCTCTGTAGCGTGCTTGTAGAGCTTCCTCATTCCTTCTTTGTCCCTCCCATTGTAACCTTATCATGTGGGAGCGTGTTACGAACAGTTCTGACTGAATCATCGTCAGACTGTCCTGAAGATCCATCCTGTTGGATACGAGGGCATGTAGGGTGCCGTCGACCGTCTCGGAGCGGTCAAGCGGTACTCTGTCAACAATGCTCCGAAGTGCATCGATCTGATCCTCATGACGCTCCAGACGCGTCACGATGGGGTAGGAGTGTGGTCAACTGCTGCCCTGGAGCTCTCTCAAGGCTCGAAGACTCGGGCTGGAGGAGTGAAACCAGGTGGGAATAGTAATGATGGTGAAAATGGATGACTGGGACCTGCTATAAGAGTCCGGCTCTAAGAGGGTAGATCCTCCTCTGGAGTCGGCTCCTGCTGGTGGGGTGTAAACGGGTAAGTCTGGGTGAGTTGGTTGAATAGGTGATCGGGTCGTAGTGGTGGTAATGCATACTAATACTCGGGTGATGATAGAGGTGTCATCCCGATCATGTCTAGGGGTGAAGTAGGAGAGTAGGGTGGATATGGTGGTATAATCGGCACTAGGTGTAGGCGTACCCTCTTGCGAGGTGTATGCTTCTTGATAGGGCCATTGGGATGGGTCCGAAATAGTTTCATAAATGGTTCGGGCTCATAGGGTGCTAAGATCCTGACTTTTCTGCCCCGAAATACCGGTAAAAGCGGGGGAAACGGACTGGTCTCCTAGTGTGGTGGTGAGATATGTGCCCGTGTAGCTAACACATACGGGTCTTCAGATAATGGTGAGTCTGGGTTACCTAATGCGATAGGTGATATGGGTGGTGTAGCGGCAACTTCACCCTGCTCAAAGGGCTCCGTTTCGTCTGATGGGGTGTTCGGCACTGAAACGGTCGAAGCGTTAGGAACTACGGGTGAGGTGATAGATGTCATGGTGTCCTCGGATTCCGTGTCCGATGAGATGCTAATGTGAGAGACCATAGACATGGTACTGTAATAACCCGTAAATAGTAAATGTAAGTAATCAATAACATCAGGGGTGTGAAAATAAAGGTGAAATAATCAAGTATGTGAGAGTAAGTATGAGATGTGAAGATTAGTGTAAAATAATCTTAATAGGTAATGTACTGAGCACGGTGATATGCAGGCACGGAGGGCGTAAGGGGGTATGGTGTAAAATCATTCATTTTGAAAGTGTAGTTATAGTCCAATGTTTGAAAACATTTGGTTCTCTATAACCATGTCTCTGATGCCAATCTGTAACACCCCCTAAATTATGAGTTAATAGCGAAAGACTAATCGGGGTATTACGGGGAGGATCATAGTCATAATCATAGAAAACGGCTCAAATGAGGCATTTTGAAAGTACATGTCCTTCATATAATAATTCAGTTACAAAAGTGAAATATCAGAGTTGTGTAATCCATAAAAGGAGATAGTAGTTTGAGCTGAATGACATAATTTATTTTAAACACCATAAAAACGATAAGTTTATTGCCCGCTCCATGCCTTGATTGCTCCGCTAATTACCTGAGATAAACATGCTAAAAGTCAACAAAATTATTGAGTGAAATCATAGAGTTTGTAATTATAATCAGTTCGGACACAAGTGTAGGATTGCATGTGAGATACAATCATTTGAAATGGTGATATTGCAGTTATATATATATATATATATATATATTGCCCTAAGTCTCATGACACGCAAACGTTAACAGAGTACCGGGATTCGGTGGGGAAACAATCAAAATTAATGGCATGAGTTATGGCCCTCGGGATAGGAGATTGCCATCTTCGTATTTAATTCAAATATAATGCATTGCGGCTAATCCGACTAGCAACTAAGGATATCCGTCAGGCATTAGTGGAATAGGCAGTCAGCCTCCAATAGATCTATTCACAATATTCGCGTTCACTCACAAGTGATTAATGGTTCATGATATAAGGGGCTTTTGGCAATAGTGGTAACTTAGGTAATATCAATCAGGTGTAGCATACATAAAAATACTTGTGTTCTATTTGAGCATGTATCTCCCCCACGGAGTGTAAAGTGATAAAATGAGTAAAAGTGGGGCTATGACTCACCTTGAGTGTAACTGGTGAGGTGAAATGTGAAATCAAGTGAGTTACGGGTACGGCTCCAACACACGACCTGATTAACAGTGAAGTCTGAGAATTTGACTAAATGTGAATAGTGATTGTGAAAATGAGTAACGGATAACGATCTGAATGGTGATGTGAGTGTGATATGCTTAAAATGCTTAAAGTTCAAAAATAATATTATATATAATATTATCTTGTTTTTATGTTTTTAAATCCAATAATATCATTTCATCGAAAGTGCTGAAACGAAACGTTAAGTTAAATCGTTAAAATTCGTTATATATAAATATAACGTAACGTGAGTTAATATATCGAACGAAACGTAAAAATGCACGTGATGGTGTTGAAAATGTAAAATATGAAATAGAAATGAAAAGGGTATAAAGTTTATGTTGGTCCTTGAACTTTTACAATTTTTACATTTTCTACCCTAACGGAGTTAGCGTTGCACCGTTAGTCCTTGGTTAGGTATATTTTACATTTTTAGTCCAAAAACTTCCAAAATGACATTCCAAGCTTACTGTTTAATGTTTTAACATTTTCTACCCTTAGTTTACTAAATTTGACAGTTTTGGATATATTTATATAAAACTTACTGTTGGGTCCGTCAGTACCCAAGCATCCTGAAAACATGATTTGGACACAAATTAGCCAAGTGTTAATCAACCTTAAACACTCTCAAGTCACTGAGTGAACAGTCACTCAATGAGTTACCTTCAAGATGCTTAGGACGAGTCTAAGAAGAAAGATTCACCATTCAGTGAGGCGGAACTCCCTGAGTGTCACTTAAGCCAAAGAAGAAGGTAATGGGTTCAGTGAGTATTGGACAAGAACTCACTGAACCCCCAGTCTCCTCAACAACAATAAATGATTGAAGACTGAAGATTGAAGACCTAGACTGAAGAATCAGAAGTCTGAAAGAAAGGCGGGATTAGGCGGGAAGAGTTTGAGAAGATAAGGAGAAGTCTTATCGGGCCAGAAACAAACCTTCCCTAAAACGGCTTAAAGTCAAGAAGTGTCAGACCTGACACTCGGAAAGACTTTTAGCCCATTCCTATTGGTTCTTGGAAATGACAAATACTGTTGTAGTTGTCAGACACGCTAGGTTATTCTTTATGTATTTTTAATCAGAGGTGCTCTTTTATACTTATGTATAAATAGGAACAGATAGGAGAAAAGTGGGTTAAGTTTTATGCATTAAAAGCTTAGACTTTCACAAAACCACTTTTCTCCTACAAAGAGTAACCAAGTCCCTGAGATAGCTCAGTGGGTCGATATTGTTACCACTCAAGAATATCTTGAGTTTAGATAGGAGACAAACCATACCTTGTCTATTCAATCCCAAGTGTTTTTCCGCAAACACTTGGGTAATAGATTCTTTGATTGATTTCTAATAAGAATTTAAACGTTGAAAAAACTTGTGTTTTTATATTTACATTTTACTTATCAGTGTTAATTAATCAATACATTAATGTCAGTCATAAACACAATTAGATTTACTTTGTAGTTACTTCTAAGTGTGTAAAGGGAACAACAAGTGGTATCAGAGCCTCTGGTTTATAAAATCTTTTCTAAAACCAAGAGTGCTCAAGGTTTTTAAAACCAAGATCCTACTATGGCTGATGTTAATGTGCCCTAGCTCGTCGATAAAAAGGGTGGCAGCTATTCAGCTGTTGCTCCCAGACTCGAAGTTGGAAAATTTAGCAAGTGGAAAAAGCGAATGCTTTGCTACTTGACTGGTATGGAACCATACTACATCACTTGTATCAGGGATGGTCCTTTTGTCCCTAAGACTGCTGAGGGGCTAAACAAGCCTGAAGCTCAGTGGACCATTGATGAGAGAAGGGTGGTCAATCAAGACCAACGCCTGAAAAGCATAATTATATCTTGTCTTCCTGACGATATAATGGAATCAGTCATTAACTGTTCAACAGCCAAGCAAACTTGGGTTGACTTGATTAATAGCTTTGAAGGTCCCTTAGATACCAAGGAAAACAGGATCATGGACCTGAAACTTGAGTACAACACTTTCAGGGCTAAGGACTCTGAAAGTCTCTCTCAGACATATACTAGATACAAGACCCTGATAAATGAACTGTCAAATGATGGTGTAGTTTTGTCTAAGCATGAGATCAATGTTGGCTTTGTCAACAGTCTCCCTGAGAAGTGGCTAAACTTCTCACAAGGCCTCAGGAATGCTAACCACATTCAGACCCTTGAGCTTCCTGAGATCTATGGGAAGTTTGTCTATGAGGACAACTTAATCTCTAGGAGATACCCTAACTCAAAGAAAGCTCTTGAGACCAAAAAGGCCTTGACCTCCTCACCCATATCAACTGCCTTTTATTCTAATGGTGTTGTACAGGATTTTCAAGAGGATTCTGATGATGAGATTGATGAAAGAACTGGTGATGAGTACCTAAATGACTTAAACTTGGAATTCCAAGAAAGGGCACTCCTTGCCAATTCAAAACGTTTTATCAAAAGAAATCAGTCAAACTTTTCAAAAGCTAAAGCAAATGAAACCACTGAGTGTTTTAAATGTGGCAAAAAGGGCCATTTTGCTAGAGACTGTTATTCAAAAACCATCTCAGAACCCTCTTACAAATTTTTTGGAAACAGTTCCTTAGGAACTAGCAAGTTTCAACCTAGAATGCTTTAGTCGACCCAACATTTTCAAAACAATAATGTTCAAAAGGGTCAAAAAGACTTTGAGGCTAAATATAGGAAAGCTAAGGCTAAACTTGCCCTTCTTGAAACTAATCCCTCAATGTCTCAGGCTGCTCAAACTTCCAAACCTGTTCTGACAAAAAATAAGGTTCTTGTAGCAGAAGCTTATGACTGGGATGAAGAAGAGGTCTCCTCAGAAGATGAGGAAATTAGAGTGAGTGCACTGATGGCACTTTCAGAAGGTGATCAGCTGGCTGTTGGAAAAAGCCATGCAAGGAATGGTGAATGGGTCAACATAACCATGAGAAAGGTAAACATTTTACTTTCAATGGATGATAATTCTGATTGGCAGTCCTATATAAATTACATTTGTGTAGATCTTAAGTTTGTAGAAGAACAAAGGCTTAATTTGCTTTCAAAATATAACAATCTTGTGTTAGAATTAAATAAGTGTAGAGATGAACTGCTTGTATTAAAACAGGCCAAGTTAGAAACTGTTACACTACAAATTCAAAACACTGAGATTTTGAAACAAAAACAAGCTCTTCAAAATGAACTTAACAAAGAAAAGGCTGTCATTGAAGGCTGGACTAAAAAGAACCCCAAAGTCTATGAAACTGTGTCTCTAATTCCTAGTGAAAACAAGAAAATTATAGGAATTGACCAACTCACTGAAAACACCAGTGAAAGTCACAGAGAAAAGGCTTTTATTCCAGCTGGCATATCTTTTGAGCAGGAAATGGAACCCAAGTCAAATGACTGGATTGTCAGGGACAACCCAGTCAGTAAGTTACCAAACTTTGAGACTGGAAAGATCTTGCTTCCTGAAAGTCAGGCTCTGAAAAATATGCTTGGACTCACTGACCAACCCAGTAGTACTGAGTCAGTCAATGAGTCTGAATCAGAATCATTTACACCACTCCCACCTCTGAAAGTCCTTCAGGGAGCTGCACCAAGCTCAGACCTCACACCATTGGTCTACTCTCAGCATTCTCCAAAGGAGAAGCCAGGAATGGGAAAAACCATCCAAAAAAGGCAAACCCCTGAAGTCTCAGTTTATACTGATGACTCATCAACTTCAGTCCCTTCTGAAGTAAAAACTGAAAGCCCTGACTCAAAAATTGATCAGTTGGCTGAGCTTGTCAGGAAACTGAGTGAGAAGATTGAATCTTCTGAAAAGCCTTCTCAATCTAAGATGAAGGAACCCAATTCAGCTTCCTTAAGCACCAAACCAAAACCCTCCAAACCCCTGAAAAGGTGTGAGCTGTGTCACTATACCAATCATTTCACTGATGATTGCTATAAAATCCTTTACTGCATGATATGCAAAAAGGAAGATCACAGGACCTCTGATCACCAATCATACACAGCCACATCAAAGATGGCAAACTTTAAAGCACGGGCTTTAAAATATCCTTCTGATTCTAAACAGAAACAGAAACAAAAGGCCAAGCCTCTTGCACCTTGCCCTCATTGTGGATTCAATGACCACCTTCCTAAGGATTGTCTAATGGACAACAGTTGTGAAATTTGTGGAGATCCCACTCATGACATCTTACGACATGAGAAGGTCATTCAGACCAGAAGAGGTGTGACCAAGTCATCCTCTCAGTCTACTGAGTCTACCTCTGCAATCAAATGCAAAGTCTGTGGTAGCTCAGTCCACTCAACCACTGACCATGAATCAATTGTTACTTTTAAGAAGGCTACTAAAGCCAAGCCCTCCAAAAAGAGGGGTCCTAGAAAGAACTAACTCAGTTTACCATTTGTGAAGAGGCATGTCAGGGAGCCAGTTTGGCATCTAGATAGTGGATGTTCAAGGAGCATGACTGGTGTGAAAGAGTATCTGCACAAATATGTAAAAGAACCAGGACCTAAGGTGGTATTTGCTGATAATTCATCATGTCTCACTGAAGGTTATGGTTCAGTAAACTGTAGTGGTATAGTCTTTACTAGGATAGCTTATGTCAATGGTCTTAAGTACAATTTAATCAGTGTTAGTCAACTAAGTGATGCAAAGTACATAGTTCAGTTTGATGATAAGAAAGGAACCATCTTCAATGCAAATAAGGAAGTTGTCCTTATTGCACCAAGAAGACAAGATGTTTATGTATTAGACATGTCCAGTCTAACTCAGAATGGAACTTGTCTCTTTGCTAAGGCCACTGAAACCCTCAACTGGCTTTGGCATAAGAGACTCTCCCATCTGAACTTCAAAAACATAAACAATCTTGTGAAACAAAACAAGGTCCTTGGCTTACCATCACTTGTGTTTTCAAATGATAAACCATGCTCTGCCTGTGAAAAAGGTAAATATCACAGAGCATCCTTTAAAACCAAAACAAACTTTTCCATCAGGAACTGCCTTCATCTTCTCCATATGGATCTCTTTGGGCCCATCAGTCCTAGATCCATTAACCATGAGAAGTATACTCTGGTCATTGTGGATGAATACTCAAGATACACTTGGGTTTACTTCCTGATCAAAAAGAGTCAGGCAGCTGAAACAATCATGTCCTTTGTCAGGAACATTGAAAATCAAAATGACATTAAAGTCAAACAGATTAGGACTGACAATGGAACAGAGTTCAAAAACTATGAACTTGAATGTTTCTGTGATGAGAAAGGAATTTCCCAAAATTTTTCCTCTCCTTACACACCTGAACAAAATGGTGTTGCTGAAAGGAAGAATAGAACACTCATTGAAGCTGCCAGGACAAACTGCCTGTTATACACAAAACAGATCCATCATTGTCAAGAGACATAGCAAAACCCCTTATGAGTTATTCAAGGGAAGGATCCCTGACATCAGCTACTTTCATGTCTTTGGGTGTCCTGTGTTTATTCATAATCACAAGGATCACTTAGGGAAATTTGATGCCAAAGCTGATGATGGATACTTCCTAGGATACTCACTTGTCTCAAAGGCCTTCAGGGTGTTCAACACTAGGAGACAGCAAACTGAGGAAACATTCCATGTTACCTTTGATGAGAGCACTGATGCAATCAGTGTCTCTAACACCTCAGTGGAAGAGATAGGTATTGATGATTCATCAAGATACCCTCCTGATGAACATCTTCCTGACAATGATCCTTCCACTCAGTACCAAGCAAATGCTGACATCTCCTACTACATCATCCCTCACAACCTTCCTTACCCAACCATCACTGAGTTTGTTGAAGCACAAAGTACTGATGTAATCAATCAGTCTGAACAAAGTGCTCAGGAACCAAACAATCTCAGTGATCAGTCAACCCAATCAGACACTCAAGATCTTGAAGATCATTAGGTGTCTACACCAGACCCTACAAATCAGGCCTCCACAAGTTCTAATCGGTATCCAAGACCTCAAGACAGCTGGACTAGGTCTCAGGATATAGAACTTGTCAATATAATTGGAGAGCCTACTGAAGGCATGCTCACCAGAAGCATGGCTGCTAGTCTAAGAGCAGCCTCTGCCAATGAATGCCTATTTGTGGACTTCATCTCCACAATTGAACCCAAAAGTGTCAAAGAAGCACTTAAACATCCAAGTTGGGTTCAGGCCATGCATGATGAACTGGAATAATTTGACAGAAACAAGGTAATGACCTTGGTCAAATGTCCTGAAGATGTTTCAGTCATTGGCATGAAATGGGTGTTTCAAAAATAAATCTGATGAAAATGGCATAGTCATCAAAAACAAGGCCAGACTTGTAGCCAAATGCTATAATCAACAAGAAGGCATTGACTATGAAGAAACATTTGCACCTATAGCAAGGATGGAAGCCATCATGATCTTCCTTGCATTTGCAACCTACATGAACTTCAAAGTGTACCAAATGGATGTTAAAAGTGCATTCTTAAATGGCTCACTGAAAGAAGAAGTTTATGTTCAACAACCTCCTGGATTTGAAAGCATTGAGTTTCCTGACTATCTCTGCAAGCTTAAAAAAGCCCTTTATGGACTGAAACAAGCTCCCATGGCATGGTATGAAACTCTCTCAGCCTTCCTGATCCAAAACAAATTTGTCAGAGGCAAGATAGACAACACATTGTTTATCTACAGGACAAATAATGATGTCATACTTGTACAAGTATATGTTGATGACATCATCTTTTTCTCAACAAGTTATAAACTTTGCAAATAGTTTGAAAAACTAATGGCAAAGAAATTTGAAATAAACATGATTGGAGAACTGACTTACTTCCTTGGACTGCAAATCAAGCAGACTGATAAAGGAACCTCTATCAGTCAAGAGAAGTATGTTAGAAGCCTACTGAAGAAGTATGAGCTAAGTGATTGTGCCTCAGTCAAAACTCCCATGGTTCCCCCCAACAATCTTGGTCAAGACCTCACTGGTAAACCAGTCAATCAGACTCTATTCAGAGGAATGATTGGGTCACTGATGTATCTACTTGCATCAAGGCCTGACATCCAATTCTCAGTATGTTTGTGTGCCAGATATCAATCTGACCCAAGAGAATCTCATCTCACAGCTGTGAAAAGGATACTCATGTACCTGAAAGGTACTCCAAACCTTGGATTATACTATCCAAAATGCTCAGGCCTTGATCTCAAAGGATACTCAGACTCTGACTATGTTGGATGCAACATGGACAGAAAAAGCACCTCAGGCTCTTGCCAAATTCTTGGTGGAAAATTAGTCTGTTGGAGTGCTAAGAAGCAACAATCAGTTGCCATGTCCTCAGCTGAAGCTGAATATGTTGCAGCAGCCAGTTTTTGTGCAAATGTACTTTGGATGAAAAGTCAACTCAGTGACTATGGAATCCAGTATAAGATGGTTCCCATATTTTGTGATAACACAAGTGCAATTGCCATCTCAAACAACCCTGTTCTTCATCAGAGAACAAAACACATTGATATTAGATATCACTTCATCAGGGACCATGTCATGAATGGTGACATAGAATTACACTTCATTCCTACTGAATATCAGCTAGCTGATATATTCACCAAACCATTGGATGAACCAACTTTCACAAGACTGAATGCTGAATTAGGAATGTTGGATATTGAGAATCAGTCCACTGATTAAATCCATCCAACTAAGTGTAAATTCTGAAAACCTCAAGTCCCTGACTCAATGTGTTCGTCAGTGAAAAAAATCACTGAATCACCTTTCCTGAACCCCTCACGGAATGAAAAGTCATTCAGGGCCCTCAAAATGACATTCAATGCTAACTTAAATGCTCTAAGTATCTAGTTAGTAAATGTCCGAGGTTGGAAACTGAATTCTTATTTAATATAAGAATATTTGTTCTTTTGCCTTCTGGCATCCACCTCTGGGCCCCCACTTACCCACTTGGCATTTAATGCCTCTTCTCTCACATAAAATATGTGATGATGCAAACTCTGCAAATTACACTTTTTGTAGACGGCACAACTGTTCACCTCGACTGTTGCGCAAAACCAGGGAAAGTGGAGTAGTGGCATTTAATGCGGATCCCAAACGTTTTATACAAAATGGTTTCCAAAAATTTCTTTTGAGAAATTAAAACCGCTTAATGCCTAAAACACCCCTCCTCTTCACTTCCCTATAAATACCCCCAAAACGGATTAACACACACACGTTTTAGAAAATATTAAGCAAACTCTGCCCTTTTCTTTCAAAACTATTATGTGTGTTCTTCATCTTTAGAAAACCAGACAATTTTCTTGTAAAACCAAGACCTTTCAAACAAATGGCTACTTCTAAAGCTATAACCTACGCCCCAAATGTGGAATTCACAATGGAGGGTGTGGACATGACCAAAAATAATGTCGTAGGAAACTTTGCCTACCCCGAAATTTTTTGGGCGTACAAGAATGTGGTTAAATATCTTCAAAACTGCTTTCTTGCTACGGTGTTCACAAAAACCCCCTCAGTCATATATAATGACTATCTGAGGGAATTTTGGTGTACAGCAGTGGCAACAAGCTCTGAGGACACCAAAGACTCAATAATTACGTTCTCAGTGATGAATGGGAGAAGGACCCTCTCCCTGGATTACCCAACCTTCATCAAGGCCACAGGTCTTGATTTCACTGAGAACTTTGAGCCCAACCCCACTGACCAAGAAGTAAAGGC
Organism: Artemisia tridentata subsp. tridentata; assembly: GCA_021014915.2. Lineage (NCBI taxonomy): Eukaryota > Viridiplantae > Streptophyta > Magnoliopsida > Asterales > Asteraceae > Artemisia > Artemisia tridentata. The sequence goes on along the minus strand of CP139502.1, from coordinate 114,165,885 downwards.
CGAATTGCTTTTACTAGGGCCACATGACCGAAAACAACCTGACGTGGCCTCAGGAACATTATTGGCCAAAGCACCAATAATTAAGACTTGGTTCCCTGCTGTCTGGAGGATCCTGATGACCTTTGTCATTCAGGTCCTTGGAGGCAATAAATCCTCCACGGAGCAATTGAATGCATCACAACAATTGATGGTGTTCAGTCTCCTGGAGGGTAGAAAAATAGACATCGGAGGAATAATCTTCCGAGACCTCGTAGCCAAGCTCTCAGGAAAATCTAGGCAAAGACACATGTCTTACCCTAGGTTCATTTCCTGTGTGCTTCAGGACTTACTAGGCTCTGATTATGTTAGGCCTGACTTAGAGGGATCTAGGCTCTGATTATGTTAGACCTTACTGAGGTAGAACCAGTACCCCTGACCGACTACATGCTGGTAGTTATTCAGGGGGAAAATGTTGTCTCACCTGTTCCTTCTCCTACAAAGCAGGAGAAGAAGAAAAAGAAGGCAGGGACCAAGAAGGTGGTTAAACCCAAACCACTCGCCCTTGGGACTTCTGCCTCAGAGCCTAAGGAAAGGAAAACTATGGCCAAGACCTCTGAGACACCCATCACTGAGACCCTCTTGACCATAAAACAAACGCCAACGGAGGGTACTGAGAAATCATCCTCAGTGTCCTCGGGCAAAACCTTTCCTCATGACTCTACTGACATACACAAGTCAGTGGGGTCAGGAACCTTCACCCTCTCACATCCGATGAAGGCATTAGTCAATCCCAACCTTTGCCTGAGGGAGAACAGGGTCCTAAATCCTCGGTAGAGCAGCACTACTCTACTGAGAAGGGGACCCACACCCAATCGCATCCTGTTTACGGTCCTGAGAAATCACACTCAGGATCTCAGGGAGAAAAGGACCCTAAATCCTCAAAAGGGCAGTACATCCCTGATGGGAAGGGGGTCCACCAACAATCATTGCCTCATGATAGTACTGAAGAACGCCCACCAGTCCTTGAAGGCACTCAGGGGGACAAAGACTCAGAGGGATTGAAACCACCCGCTGATACGGAACCCAAAACCCCTCATGGCGGATCCAGTCACTCGGGAACTGACTCCACAGTCCAGGCTGAGAAAACCCACTCAGTACACTTGGAGGGGTCAGGACCTGGCTACAATGAAGGTAAGCCCTCTTCTGAGGGGGAGCCAGATTCAGCCAAGGTTCCTAATCTTGCGGATATTCACAATCTCATGGATGAAGAATCCGATGAGGAGATGGTAGATTTTGGGACGAAGAAATTTTTGCTGCTGAGGAGGAAATGGAGACTGAAACACACAACTCTCCTCAGCACCCTAAACAACAACAATCATCTCCTCCTCCTGAGGATCAACAACCCCTCAACCAACCAACAACATCATCATCATCAGGCACTTCATCTGCTCCCGCTACTCCTCAGTGGTTGCAGAAATACGATAATATTCTTCCACTCACTGAAAGGCAGCTGGTAAAGTTTCTCCGCAAAGCCAACCATGCTCTCTTTCATGAGATTACTGGAGAACAATGGGAACTGCATACTGAAGCAGCAGCCAACTATGCTGACTTCAGGGCTGCTGTTGAAGAATCTCAGGGTAAAGTGCTTCAGGTCGCCAACCTCATTGACAAACAACTCGGTGACCTGAGGGACTCTCTTGATAGTATGGGTACTGAACAAGATAAGCAGCTCAGCAACATACTGAAGACTCTTGATTCCATTCAGGAGGAAGTAAGAGATGACCCAACCCTGATCACAAAGCTGAAGGAGTACATGGATACTCAGAAGACCACCTCCACCAACATCACTGAGCTTCTAAAGCTTCTTCAGGGGGTGGATCTTAAAACCATAAGGTCTCAGCAAGATTCAATTCAGTAGTCAGTTGCGGATTCCAAGGAGTGCCTGACCAAGATATCCTCAGCAGTTGATTAGCTCTCAAACAAACATGATGAACTGATCACCCATTACACCACCAAGGTCACTGAACTCGCAACAACTCAGAATGCCATGGCTGAAGAAATGTCCACACTGAAGAATGAGACCACTGAAGTCAAGAAAATGGTCTCCAGCATCCTCTCAATTCTTCAGGCCTCTCCGGTTACCCCACCTCCTCAGTCAACAGGTGCATACACTGAAGTTCTAGCACCTGTTGAGGGGGAGAAACTTGATGATCCAACACCTCCTCAGTCTTTTACACTTGTTGTTGCTACAATCCCTGTACAACCTGAAGCTATAGCAACAGAAGTGCCTGAGACTTCCACCAGTCAACCCCCTCGAACTGACAAAGGGAAGGGAATCATGGTGACTGAAGATACTCCTCAACCACAATTGGTTCCGGCATCAACTGAAAGGTGTCCAGACCCTGATGCACCATTTACGGTTGAATTGGATGGTGGAAAGATATTCTTTGGAACTCCAGCGGAAGTGGCCGTAGTCTTACACGAACAGGACATAAGGAGAGCCAAAGAAAAAGACAAGCAACTCAACAGACCTATAATTGCTGAGGTTGCTAAGGAGGTGATCAAGGAGACTGACAAGGACATCAAGGGGAAGAATTCCTCAAGCTTCAAGCTAACCTTATTCAGGAACACAACAAGCAGGCCAAGCTTAGAGAAGAAAGGAGGAAGAGAACCCATGAGAGGTATATGTGGCACATGAAAAAGACCAAGGGAGAAGGCACAATCACTGACATGACCATTCACCCCACCAAGCCCATAAGCGTAACGGTACACAGGGGACCAAGAAAGTCTGAGGTAAACAAGCCTTTCAAATTCTCAGACTATGGGCTAAGGGAATGGGACATGATGATGCCCATCCTGAGGAAGAAGCAAGGCAAGATCGTACCAAGTCTTCTAAAGACCCTGAACTCCAAATACGAGGAACTGGAGAAAGTGGCTAAGAGTTTGGGTATTGATCATGAGAAGGCACTTGCTTCTCAGGGACTGACAATCCCTGAACCTACTCAGAAGACTGGAAGGAAAAGGAAAGCTGTAGAACAGGAGCCTGAACAGTTCATAGCCGCCCTACATTGCAACAGGATTCCTCCTCAGGGAGTGAAGTTTGTTCCCAATCTAGTCATCAAGGAACCTGAGTATGGTATATTCTTTGTCGATGAGTTTAACCAACCGGCCTTCCAAAGAGTCAGTGACATCAACCTTGTGGAAACGACAACTCTCCTAGCATACAAGCTAATGGCACTTCAAATGAAGAGTCCTGAAAATGAAGAGTTTGTCAAGCTGATGGATAGGATGATGAATGAGCGACCTGACACAGAAGTGTTAGTGTCGAAGAAAGCCAAGCTGGAACTCATGGGTATCTTGGACCCTGAGTATAATGTTTAGATGTTAGGACTTTGTAATGATATTAATAAAATGATGGCCCATGTTTTGTAATATCAGTATCCTTTCATTGCTTTCTAGTATATTCAGTATGAGAAGAAGTCATTTGCTCACTCATAACTGATCAAAACACTTAGGCATAATTTATATCCAAATAGGGGGAGATTGTTGGGTCCGTCAGTACCCAAGCATCCTGAAAACAGGATTTGGACACAAATTAGCCAAGTGTTAATCAACCTTAAACACTCTCAAGTTACTGAGTGAACAGTCACTCAGTGAGTTACCTTCAAGATGCTTAGGACGAGTCTAAGAAGAAAGATTCACCATTCAGTGAGGCGGAACTCCCTGAGTGTCACTTAAGCCAAAGAAGAAGGTAATGGGTTCAGTAAGTATTGGACAAGAACTCACTGAACCCCCAGTCTCCTCAACAACAATAAATGATTGAAAACTGAAGATTGAAGACCTAGACTGAAGAATCAGAAGTCTGAAAGAAAGGCGGGATTAGGCGGGAAGAGTTTGAGAAGATAAAGAGAAGTCTTATCGGGCCAGAAACAAACCTACCCTAAAATGGTCTAAAGTCAAGAAGTGTCAGACCTGACACTCGGAAAGACTTTTAGCCCATTCCTATTGGTTCTTGGAAATGACAAATACTGTTGTAGTTGTCAGACAAGCTAGGTTATTCTTTATGTATTTTTAATCAGATGTGCTCTTTTATACTTGTGATAAATAGGAACAGATAGGAGAAAAGTGGGTTAAGTTTTGTGCATTAAAAGCTTAGACTTTCACAAAACCACTTTTCTCCTACAAAGAGTAACCAAGTCCCTGAGATAGCTCAGTGGGTCGATATTGTTACCACTCAAGAATATCTTGAGTTTAGATAGGAGAAAAACCATACCTTGTCTATTCAATCCCAAGTGTTTTTCCGAAAACACTTGGGTAATAGATTCTTTGATTGATTTCTAATAAGAATTTAAACGTTGAAAAAACTTATGTTTTTATATTTACGTTTTACTTATCAGTGTTAATTAATAAATACATTAATCTCAGTCATAAAAACAATTAGATTAACTTTGTAGTTACTTCTAAGTGTGTAAAGGGAACAACACTTACACTTTTAACCCGCATAGTAAAATGCTTTTGCAAAACTATTCCAAAAATCACAAATAAAATGTGAAAAGAATTCAGAGAGTTTTATAACTTTTTAAAGCTTATTTAAGTTAAATCCAACTGCTTATTTGCTAAAATAGCTTATTTATTGCTTATTGGACTTAACGAGTTGAATTTAAAGGCCCAATAAGGTTTAATGATCCATTGCGTTTAAGGACTAAGTGGGCTTATCTTTGGGCTTGTTTTATGGTTAGAAAAACATAACAAAAGAGCTTATTCCAATAGCTTATACGAAGTGCCTATAATTCGCTAATTGGGCTTTTAAGCCCAATCGACAAAATGAATATATTTAAAAACAGTCCGAGTGGTGTTAGCTTTGGTGTTTTTAAAGGGTTCATATGAGCTTATCAAGGAAAACTTATAACATCAACTTGTTAGGTGAGCTTATTGAGTATCATGTCGAGTAATAAAAATTACATGTTGTGTGTATGTTTCCGATTTTAAATGTTCACTTCTTAGTCGATACAGTCAATGGTGTTCAAAAAAATAAACATGACTTATATATGAGTTATATTTTATACGATGCTATATGAAATAAAAATAAGGTTCGATATGTAAATAAATGAACTTGTGAGTGTTGTGTGATGGTGTAACCATGATTTCTAGCCTTCCATCATAGGAGGCAAATCATGTAATACGAATAATGAATACAAAAGCTCGTAAAATGCAAAAGAAAGTAAAATACGTTCGAGATAATATATGTACAATGCATGGAATGATTTAAACCATAAGAAATGAATATGAAAGGAGTTGTAAAGACTTACAACACCAAATGGTGGGAGTTAAACGTGAAAAACGGACTAGGATCGAATGGAATTCAAGTAACTCGCTAGAATTATAAACCAAAGCTTCGAATGGGAACTTGTCGACTTAAAAATGGATCGAGTGATTATGGAAATTGTTCCTGGTCTTTGAGTGCTCGAGTATGATGTATAGGACTTGAGAGAATTGTGAAATAATAATTCTAGTGTGAATGGGAGTTAAGGGAAGTGAAATATGTGTACATATATACACATATAAGTGTATACATTGGATTTTTGATCACCACTTGGTTCGAATAGTAGTATGTCAGGGAATATAGGACTTTAGAAGAGGCTTGTAAGTGTAGGAGTGATTGTGAGTCGGTTTGCAGATATATATGTATGTGTCGACATACAAAAAGGTCCAAACATATGTTCTATCGTGTGATATTGTGAACCAAGGTGAGAAATAAGTTTCTAAACTCATAAACGATCATAAAACATCAAATGTGCTAGGTAAAATAAAGGTTAGATCGATTTGATTAAATTGGATGAAAATTAAATGAACTTGTTCATGTGTTGATGGTGATTTAATTTGGATCTTGTTTAGTTATCAAATGTTCGTAATAGATAACGAGATTCGACATACTAATTCCTTGGTGGGTGAGGAGTCGAATGGTGTAAAAAGTTAGGTGTGTCGTGTGTCAAAATCTAAAGAAAACGAGGCCAAGTTTGGTGAGTTTAGTCGAGTGTTATAAATGAAATATATAAAACTAGAATAGTTGGGTTGGGCTGGTGAATAGTACTAGACCAGTAATTGTGCCGTGAATAAATATAAGGATCCGTTTAGTTATATATTGAGTATATTTGATTTTCGTGGTCCGCGTGTGAGCTCGTTTCAATATTTGGTGAATCACGTATCAACGTGTTTGAGTTATTATAATGCAATAAACAAAAGTTCAAAATTTTCCCATAAAAATGGTTAACTGAACAGTAATGGTGATTAATATTTTATTAACAATTACAAATTACTAGGGATTTTTACAGATTGCTACATGGATCACGGTTTATCCGAATCCAAGAAAGAACTTAATATGATCTCTAGTATGCTTGAAGAACTACGTTCCATGATCGTAGGTGGAGCATCAATCCACAAGAATCGTGAGGGTAGCCATTATGGAGGTTCATGAATTCCTTCATCACGTGTTTAAAAATGTGGCGCCTGAGGCGTGATGTGATGCAATGCACTACCCTACTGCATCGGACACCCTAATGTGTTACGATTACTAGATGCGTGGTAGCGCGGACGAATCAGGTATGCACCAGGTGAAGCATGCATCAACGCTTTTTGGGAGTTCATGTACTTTGGACCTATAATTAGAAATTTGGACTTACTAATGTATAGTGGGCTTCTTCTAATTGGTTGTACTTTAATATGTGGGTCCTATTTCACCAACTCCTGATAAAATTAGTAGATACAACCTAAACCCAACAATAATTAATCACTTCTTTGGCGCTTTACTTCTTCTAACTTTCCAAACCCTCTAACTGTCACTATCTTCTCCATCACATCTGCTCTTTATCATTTGGTGAGTTCCCAACTTCTAATTTCTTCTTTCTACACTTTTAATTTATACTTTCTACACTTTTAATTACTTCTTTTGTAAACTGTCTAAACTTCCAATTTCTACTTAGTAATTTTAGATTAATAATGGAAATTACAATTCTCAAATTTTAAATTTAATTTTACAATAGATGCTGGAAATGTTTCGGGTTCAACCAACCCTTCTTCTACATCAGCAAATTCTAAGGACACAACACACCAATATGCAGTCCAATATCCTAAGAATACAAACAACTTTACATGCAACTTATGTGGTAAAGTAACTAGCATTTTTTAAAGAGACATTTGGTTGGAGGTTGCGTGGTGTTAGTGCTTGCTCTAAAGTTCCGGATCATGTCAAAGCACAAGTTTTCTTGTACATGAAAAATAAACAATCTGCGAAAGATGATAGTTGTATCCATTGTGTGATGGATCAAGTTGACGAATATGAAGAGGGGGAGGATGATGAGTGTATTGTCACATCTATAAAGAGGCGAAGTGGCTCGATACAAGGAGGTGGCAAATGTGCTCCTAAAAAGCCAAGACATAAGAGTCCAATGAATATGTATTTCTCTAGTAAACCACAAGGTGGAAATGGAAGAGGATGACAACCAAAAATATATGAGGTGTGTAAAAAAGTGCTAAGGACTAATGGTTTTAGAGAGCTAGCTAGGTGGTTTTATTATGCAGCGATTCCGTTCAATGCATCTACTTATGATAGCTTTCATATTGCAATGGAAGCGGTTGCTCAATTTGACTCGGGGTTTAAACTACCCAGCATGTATGAGCTTACAATTCATTTACTCGAGAAAGAAGTGGAAAAAACATATGACAATATAAAGAATTACAAGAAGGAATGTGCCAGACCCCTTAAATTTTAAGTTATCAGCGGAAGACTAATAGGGGTATTATGGTGAGGATCATAGTCATAATCATAGAAAACGGCACAAAAGAGGCGTTTTGAAAGTTGTTGTCATTCATTTAATAATTCGGAATACAAAAGTGAAATTTTCGTATTGTAATATCCCACAAAAGGGTGTGGTAGTTAGAAATGAATGACAATATTTATTTAACACCAAAATCCATCAGTTTAATGCCCACTCCGTGTCTTGTCTGCTCCGTTAATTACCTGAGATAAACATGCTAAAAGTGTCAACACAAAGGTTGGTGAGTTCATAGAGTTTGTAATAGTAATCAGTTTGAACACAAGTTTGTGATTGCCTGTGAATTACAATCATGTTTGAAATGGTGATATTGCAGTTTGATATATTGTTCTAAGTCTCTTAAATTCAAACGTTAACGTGTGTGTGGGTGATATCATAAAATGATATAAGTAATGGTGTATTGGTGTAGGAGTTTGCCAACTTCCTAGAAGTTCTCCAATAAGGTGCATTTGGCTATCAATCTGGCTAGCACAAAGAATATCGATCCGAGCTAACACAAATGGGTGTATAATGTGTATTTGGCTATCAATCCGGCTAGCACAAAGACTATCGATCCGGCTAACACAAATGGGTGTGTAATGTGTATTTGGCTATCAATCCGGCTAGTACAAAGACTATCGATCCGGCTAACACAAATGGGTGTATAATGTGTATTTGGCTATCAATTCGGCTAGTACAAAGACTATCGATCCGGCTAACACAAATGGGTAGTTGTACTCATAGTAGTTCATAAAAGTTTAAAGTATTCGTGTAAGTAAAAACAAGTATCATGTTTCGATAAACGAATAGAGTGTGTCATAAATCGTGTACCACGTTTAAAGTAAACGAGTAAAATTTGTAAGTAAACAAGCATGTATCTCCCCCAAAGAGTATAAAGTCATTAAACGAGTAAAAGTGGGGCTATGACTCACCTTGAGTGTAGCTGGTACAGGTGAAATGTGAAATCAAGTGAATTATGGGAACGGCTCCAACACACGACCTGAATAATAGTGAAGTCTGAGATTTTGATAGTTTTGACTTAATACGAACAATGAGTGTGAAAATGAGTAACGGATAACGATTTGATTTGTGATGTGGGTGTGTGATATGCTTAAAATGCTTAAAGTTCAAAAATAATATTATATATAATATTATCTTGTTTTTATGTTATTAAATCCAATAATATCGTTTCCTCGAAAAGTGGTTGAACGAGATGTTAAGTTATTCGTTAAAATTCGTTATATAAACGTATAAACGTGACGTGATTTAATATATTGAACGAATCGTCAAAATGCACGTGATTGTGTTGAAAAGTGTAAATTATGAAATAGAAATGAGTATGGAATAAAGTTACTGTTTGGTCCTTGTACTTATACACATTTTACACTTTTTACCCTAACGGAGTAAGTTTTGCACCGTTAGTCCTTGGTTACATTTTTAGTCCAAAAAGGGTCATATATTACATTTTAAGCCTCATGTTTACTGGATGATCATTTTCTACCCTCAAGTTACTGAATTAACAGTTTAGAACATAATTTTGTAAACTTGACACTTTAAACCCGATAAGTGAAATATTTTGCAAAACAAGTCCAAAAATCACAAAAATAAGGTGAAATGTTTTCCGAGAGTTTTAATAACTTTAAAAAGCTTATTAGAGTCTAAACAAACTGCTTATTCGCGAAAATAGCTTATTTCTTGCTTAATGGGCTTTAACGATTGAAACAAAGGCCCAATAAGATTTTTAGATCCGAGGGGTTTTAAGGGTTAATGGGCTTATCATTGGGCTTATTTTATGACCTTAAAAAGATAACAACTGAGCTTATATGATCAGCTTATTCCAAGTGCTTAAAATCAGCTTATTGGGCTTTAAGGCCCATGCGTATAAAATGAGTGTTTTATGTTTTGTCCGAGTAGCGTTTGGTTTGTGGTTCAAAAAGGGCTTATATGAGCTTGTTACGTGAGCTTATTTCATCAGCTTAATTGATGAGCTTATGGAGAACCATGTCGAGTAATAAAATAGGTATGTTGTGTGCACGAAAAGGATTTAATAGGGTCGTTTCTATTCGATAAAACGAGTTGGTCCAAAATATAGACATGACTTATAATGTGTGATAAAAATAATATGATCGACATGTGTGTGTCGAACAAATGTAAGACTCGATATATCCTTTGAAGGAGGTCGATGTGTATATACGAAAAATAAATAATAAGAAAGCGTAAATAAATAGAGAAAGTTATATATGTTCGATTGGAAAATGTAAACAATGCATGATATATAGAAAAACCATAAAGATGAATGGAAAGGAGTTGAAATCAACTTACAACACCAAAAGGTGGTGTGAAATCTCGTTAGGATGGACTAGAACTCGGGTAAGTTGCACGTAACTTGTAAAAAGGATCACCAAGGCTTCGAATGGAACTTGGAAATGGACTCGAACGACTATAGAATGCACTCCTGTTTCTTTAGGGCTTATTGGCAGTGAACAACTAGAGATAATAGAGTGTGAAAAATACTAAGTGTGAAAGGGAGAAAGTGTATGTGTTGTATACATATACTTACACACGTATACAAACATATATTGTATAATAAGAGCTCAACTTGATTGGATAAGATATGTGCAGAGATTTGGTGAGACTTTGAGGGAATAAAACTCAAGTACAATGATATTTAGGAGTAGCTTGTATGTAGGTGTGGTTATATGTATCGAGTGGCATGTATATGTGCATGTCGACATGCCAAAGTGTCCAAATGACATTTTAACGTGTCATATTGTGATAGAAGGTGAGAAACAAGCTTGGGAACTCATATTCGATCACAGGAAATCAAAAGAGCTAGGGGAAAATTTGTTGTGTCGAGTTTGGTATAAAAAGGATAATTATTGTGTGAGTTTGTTCATGTCTCGAGTGAGACTTACTTTGCCTCTCGTTTATGTATCAAACGTTCGAAATAAAATGTGAGACTCGACATCTTGATTCTTTGGTGTATGGAGATTCGAATTGTGTAAAAAGTTACATGTGTTGTGTGTCGAATTTAAAAGAAATCAAGGCCAAGTAATGTGTGTTAGGCGAGTGTAATATAAGAATAAATAAACTTGGGTTGGGCTTGTGAATAGTAACAGGACAAAAACTTGGGCCAGGAATAGTAAATGTGATCCGTTTGGTTTATAATGAGTGTGTTGGATTCGTTGTGGTCCGCGTGTGAGCTCGTTCCAATGTGTTTTTGAATTACGTATCAATGTGTTTGTAATAAACAAAATTTTCAAAATTTTGTCCATAAAAATTGTTAACTGAAGAGTAATGGTGATTAATACTTGATTAACGTTTACAAATTTACTGGGGAATTTTTACAAGTTGCTACAAGAAGGAATGGGCCATCAAAGGTTGTTCTGTGCTATATGACGGATGGCGAGACACTAGAGTTCAAAATGAAATGATGAAATTATGGGTAAACTCTCCAAAAGGTTTGGTGTTTATATGATCTATGGATGTATCTGAAGCGACAAGGGATGCTAACACCTTGTTTACAATGCTTGAATATATGATGGATGAAGTAGGAGAGGAGAATGTGATTCAAGTTGTAACAAAGAATGCTTCAAACTATGTTAAGGCGGGCAAGTTGTTGGAAGCTACGAGACCGCATTTATATTGGACTCCATGTGCAACTCATTGCATTGATCTTATGTTAAAAGATATAGTAAAGCTTGAAAGGGTCAAGTCTTGTTTGAAAAAGAAGATTGTCATGAATGGTTATATATATAACCATGTTGGTGTTGTTAACATGATAAAAAGGTTCACAAATTAAAGAAACTTGCATAGACCCGTGATCACTAGATTTCCCACATATTTCATCAATCTTGCACAACTACACAAGCAAAGAAACAATTTGCAAAGGATGATCACATCTGATGATTGGAATAATAGCAAATGGTTAAAAGGATTTGGCGTGGAAGGAAATGGTGATAAGTATTCTAAGTGATAAACTTTGGAGATATGTTGACGGGGATAAAAAGTCAGCCATGCGATATATCCATGAGGCCATGGATAGGATTAAATATACCATTAGAGCTTCTTTTTCAAATAAGGAAGTGAATTATAAGAAAGTGTTTAAGACTATTGACCAAAGGTGGGATTTGAAACTCTATTGGCCCTTGCGTGTGGATGGTCATTTCTTAAATCCAAAATGGTTTTATGACCCTTTAAAAGAAGTGGATTTTGAAGAGATAAGAAGTGGTTTGTATCCTTTCATTCGAAGGTTGGTTTCGGATTTGAGAATTCAAGATTCTATTATGGACGGGTAGGTTTAATTCCAAAATGCAGCAAGGATGTATGGAGATCCCATGACAATACAACACGGGCGTACAAAAGCTCCAAGTATAAATTTTAACATCATATAATGCAATATTACATGTACTCAATAGCATACATAACTGGTTTATGTATTACTAGTGGACTGGTGGGTTGCAAATGAATCATCAACCACTAGTACAATCAGGACGTTTCCCGACGATCAAAAAAGCGTTGTGTCGACGACATGAAGTCGGCACATAGTGGATGTTGACGAAATGACGTCGGCCGGTGATAGTCGAGAATGCCCTGTCGGGACTTACTGTCCCGGCGACATTTGTCGACGCTCGTGTGGGTCCCACAACCATTTTCAGTCAAAGAATTTTGGGATCCGAAAAGTATTGTACCGACGCCATGTCGTCGGTACGTTTTTGATAATTAACTATGTGATTAACAACAGTCAACGAAAGTCTAACTTTGGTACCGACGACATAGCGTCGGTACCAAAGTTGTTAAGCAAACCTGTTCTAGTATTGTACCGACGCCATGTCATCGGTACAAAAATATATCAAATAAATATGTTGATTTTTTGCCGGCGACATGTCGTCGGCACAATAAACTGCTGCTGCTGCACAACAGCCTGCACAGCAGCAGTTTTCCAGATTTTTTCCAAAAATTTTTCCGAAAAAAAATCTACACAACCTGTACACAATCCAAACCTGTACACCACCAATACCAACATGCCAATATCCCAAAACAAGTTATAACGGCTAAAACACTTATATATAATTCCTAAACACCATCAAATACATTAAAACGTTACAAATTCTACCAAACGGGTGTTACAAGCTGCCAATACCACAAAAGTTGCTATATCCGCAATGTTCAACTCGCCAAAATGTTAAAGTGTACAATAATAACATACGGATGAGTCAATAGCATACGGATGGACAAAGTCAAGGTGTTAAGGTGTACAAAATACGGATGAGGATCAAGCATACGGATGGAGAAAATGTTAAAGTGTACAAAATAACCCATACATATATACCTCACTGCCCCTCGTCCTCATCGGAACCGCCATCATCCTCGAGCTCGAGATCGCCACTGCCTGAGCCGCCTGCCTCGCCAGCGCCACTCCTACTACCCGAGCCTGCCTCGCCCCCGCCACTCCCACTGCTCGAGCCTACCTCGGTTTGAGAAGGTAGCTGGCTCATCAACTGGTCCCACAGCTCGGGGTTAGTATGTAACACATTCATAATTGCAGTGAGTTGGCGCTTAGTGGCCTTAGCATCTTCTTCAACTTCTTTGATCTTCTTCTCTTTCTCGGCCATCATCCTGTCAATCTCGGGCCCACTGTACGAACCGAGAGGAGGCATGGGTAACTTTTTCTTGCCACTGCTTGCTAACACCCTACCCCTACCGGCTATATAACCCCGCTGCTTGCCCTTTGAAACCCGGGCAAGTATCTCTTCCTCTGTGTAGGTTATCCCAGTAGGCGTGTTAGCTCCCAGATCTCGCAGTTCGCACATCTCTTCCTGTGTAGTTGAAAAAAAAAATGATAAAATTAATATATTACTCGGGTTACTACATTATGTTTCAATAAATCATTAAAGTGCGTGTAAAAAAAACAAAAAAAGTAAAATAAAATAAAAAATAAAACGGTACTTACGTATTGAACACGAGCCTCGTCCTGCAACCATACACCGTCCTTGCAACGCTGGTTGTGGAAGCTCTGTATCAGGGACGGGTACTGACGGTTCTCACTCCTCTGAAACTGTATATATATATATATATATATATATATATATATATATATATATATATATATATATATATATATATATATATACACACACATGCATATAAGGTGAAACAAATTAAAAACAACAAATCAAACACCATATATATAATGAACAATATGTAAAATAATCATAATGTGTCTTATGTATTCGTGTCGAGATGCGGCCAACGACCGAGATCCGTGGCAGCTAGTGACCTTGTTCTTCTTCCTATGTTCCTTATTGACTTTGACCCTTTTGGCGGTCTTCTCATTGAGGTAGAACTGAATATGCTTCTCCCACATAGACGGCTCCATGTTCGGAGGAGGGTTTCTAACATAATAACAAAAACATAAAACTAACATATATCAATTGCTAACATATTAAAAAAATTAACAAATATCAAAAAATTAACAAAAATAAAAAATTTACCTTCGTATCTCATCCACCTTGTCAGCCCCACCTGGTATAGTCCAGTAATCTCGCTTCATGTCGTGCTTGTTGTCCCTGTAGCGAGTTGCGAGATAATCGTTGATGCCATCTCTGATGGTCTCCCACCGGGGTGAACGCATGCTAGAGTAATCTCTTCTGCTTCAATATCTCAAGGTTTTGGATCTGCTTCAACATCTCAAGGTTCTGGATCTCCACCAACAGAGTGCTTAAACTGTAATGCCAAAGATCTTAGGATAAACATGCTAGAATCACAAAAATAGGTGCTAGAGATAAGAGTAAGGATGCAGGAGGAAAAACTTGAAATGGCAGGGAATCACGACGACCACGACCACGCATGTCAGTCGGATGCAATACTCCGTGAGCTGTTATGTGACATGGAAAATCTTCATATGTAGTAGTGTTGTTGTTGTTGTTGTTTTTGTTGTTTGTTGTGTTATTGTTGTTGTTGTTGTTGTTGTTGTTGTTGTTGTTGTGTTATTGTTGTTGTTTAATAAAATGTTGTTGTTGTGAAAAGATAGAAATGATGAAGTTATCGAACATGACATACAATTTATTTAAAACACAAAGGAAAACCTTTTATTTAAAACACGCAAGAGTTCTCAACCACATACATTTCATACAGACTCAAACGAAACAACTTAACAAGCAAACGAAACAACTCGACAAGCAAACGAAACAACTCGACAAGCAAACGAAACACACGACATAGAGCATAACAAACATCGCCTATTCAATTTTTTTTTTTTTTTTTGCTGTTACTTCCCACTTTGCTAGAACCTGCACCATCTTTTCCCTTCCTTGTTTTCCTTTGCTTGATGAAATGTTCAAACATAGCTTCAAGATTTGTTATCCTATTTCCCAGATCATCAATTTTGGTTTCCAACGTGCTTTCTCCTCCAACATCATCAGCTTGAGCGTCCAACATCTCTCTGTAGTACGGCTTTTTCCTCAACCATTCCAGAATCTGGTCTCTCATCCACAGGGCTAATGTTCTTATAAGAACCATATTTATCATAAATTTCGTAGCCATATGCATTAAGAACTTCATTAAAGAGAGCCATCGACGATAAAACCTTTGACCACTCCTCTTCCGGCGTGTAACTAGTCATTGTTATGTGTGTTTTGTGAGAATTGACAATTGGGTTATGTGCGTTTTGCCGAGTTGAGGATGATTGGTTATATATAAGTAAAAAATTGGCGGGGAAAAGGTAAAATGAGGCGGGAAGATAATCCCGGCGACATGTCGTCGGTACAAAACAGGCGGGAAAAAATCCCGCCCAATTATTCGCTATTAATCACAAGCGGGGGAAGCAAAAAAATTGGTCTAAATACGTCTCGACGCCATGTCGTCGGGACAATTACACTAATGACAAAACTAAACGCTAATTACTATAATTTTTTTAGTTTATATGTTACCGATGACATGGCGTCGGTAACATCTTGGCGGGTCAAATTCCCGCCCAATTATTCGCTATTATTGAGAGCCGGGGGAGAAGTCAAATTTGACCATTATGGTCCCGACGACGTGTCGTCGGGAGTTTAACAACAACAAAAATTCAACGGAGGCTAGCCACGGTCAAGCGATTTTTTTTGTCTGTTAGCGTTTAATACCGACGACATTGTCTCGCCAGTATTTTATTAGTTGCCAGTTCTTGTTATTCTTGTAGTGAACTCCAAACTTACAAAAGTATGCTATTCGCATTTTGAGCCTCACGTGTAGTGCCACGGGTTGTGTGAGCAACTGGAGTGTTTTTCAACAGGTAAGTTGTCAATACAGTGTCATCTTAAGTTATATTAGTTTTAAACTTATAAGTAAATAAAAGTCACTACTTTTATTTCTAACAGATTCATACCAGAAAAAGAAACCGATTGGCACAAGCTCAATTAAGTGACATGGTGTATGTCAAATACAATCGTGCTTTGGATCGTTGATACAAAAGTACCAACATGAATGATCCTTACTTTATCGGAGGAATAAGTGTTTGACACATATGTAGGAAGATAGATTTCAATAACTCTCTAAATAGATGTTTTAATTTTTGATTGACATCTATGCTCCGCCTAGATTCCAATTTTATTATTGTGTCATTACTTTTGTTTAGAGTTATGTTTGGATTTTTTATTATTATTTTTTTTTTAAATTTTTTTTTTTTTTTTTTTTTTTTTTTTTTTTTTTTTTTTTTGTTAAATTAGGAGTCTTAGGAAGAAATATGATTTTATCTCCAATCCTTTCCCCTATAAATATAAGGCTTGGGGTTTGTAACTTTTATCTTTTGATCTTAGATTATTAATAATACGTGTTTTAGAGTTTTATTCTCTGAAGGTTTCGTCCTAATTTATAAACCTTTAGATTAGGGTTTATCAAATTCGCTTATGCGTCCTACGTCACTATCTATATCACTTAAAAAAAAAAACAAAAAAAAAAAAAAAAAAAAAAAAAACACTATAATTATCACACTACATTTCGTAAAAATATGTAGGAAGATAGATTTCAATAACTCCCTAAATAGATGTTTTAATTTTTGATTGACATTATGCTCTACCTAGATTCAAATTTGATTATTGTGTCATTACTTTTGTTTAGAGTTATGTTTGGATTTTTTATTATTATTTTTTTTTTAATTTTTTTTTTTTTTTTTTTTTTTTTTTGGTTAAATTAGGAGTCTTGGGAAGAAATATGATTTTATCTCCAATCCTTTCCCCTATAAATATAAGGCTTGGGGTTTGTAACTTTTATCTTTTGATCTTAGATTATTAATAATACGTGTTTTAGAGTTTTATTCTCTGAAGGTTTCGTCCTAATTTATAAACCTTTAGATTAGGGTTTATCAAATTCGCTTATGCGTCCTACGTCACTATCTATATCACTTAAAAAAAAAAAAAAAAAAAACAAAAAAAAACAAAACCCTATAATTATCACACTACATTTTGTAAAAATAAGTGTAATAAGGAGCTCCGTGAACGCATTCACCGCCACCACCACATAAGCGACAACTCAACTTTCTCTCTCTACAACTAACTTCACCAACAACTTTATGTAATAAGAGAACCAAGTAACTAACTTCACCACACCTTTTTTTTTTCATTTTCATTTTCTTTAAACAATAAAATTAACATTTCATCAATGATTGAAACATTACATTAATAATTCAAATAAACTTAAAAACGTAACAATAAAAGTTCAAATAAAATAAAATAAATAATTGTGCATTTGTTCGACGCCAAATTTGATCTTCTAAATCGGCTTTAAGGCTTAGATGAGTTTTCTCATTTACTAAATCGTGAACAACTTGTAACGTTTCTTCATGCGTTCGCACGGGATCATCATCGTGATGTTGCTCCTCCAGATAAAAGTCGGAAGAGATATCCTTCCCTTAGAATTTTAGAATCATATTATGTAATATGATGCATGTGAACATAATATCCATTATTTTCTTAACAGACATCGGTCATGCAGCAGTTTTTATTATAACCCACTTTTATTTAGCGCACCAAACGCTCGTTTCACATCTTTTTTTGCTGCTTCATACGCTTGCTTATACCTTATTTGCTTTGTATCATTCGCACCTAGCTGTGAAATAGACTTAACAAGAATAGACCATTCCCGATATATCTCGTTAGTAAAATAATATTCTCAATTACAAGTCACGTCGTTAGCCACAAATGAAACCTCTTGTACTTTCCGGTATTTGAGATCATTGAAAATAGGTGATTGATGTATACCGTTGACATCGTTGTTCGCCCCAGAAACACCAAAGAAAGCATCTCAGATCCATAATTCTTGTAACGCTACCGCTTCAAATTTATATTCCTAACAAAAATGAATGGATATATCTTGTAATCACCCCTACAATATTGAGCACGATATGCATTTGGGCAATTAGCCCACGACCAACCATTACATTCAATGCTTCCTAACATCCCATGAAACCCATGTTTCTCCTCGTGAAAAGCATAAAATTTTGACATAAGTATAAGTAGGCCTTTGCAAAAATTCGTCTGCATATAAGTCCATAATAGCCTTACAGAAAGCTTGGAAAGCAACACGGGAAGTTTCCTTACCCATTTGCAGATATTCGTCTACAGCATCAAGAACGGTGCCGTATGCCATTTGACAAATTGCAGAGGTACACTTCATCAATGGGAAAATACCAACTCTTCCCGTAAAATCACTGCTATGTTGAAAATACGGACAAGTATCATTTATTTCCCGAACAATGGGTGTGAATATTGATCGTCTCATTCGGAACCGCTTACGGAATAAATTTCCATCATACATTGAATTTTCAAAGAATTAAGCGGCCACTAGACAATCATGAGCAACGTAACGATCTCTATCTATCGTGTTTCGATAAGTCGGGATTTCTGGGATTTTACGTAGAAGTGGAAGCTTGGTAAAAGATAACAACCTCTTTTAAAACTCTAGATTAATACTACTAACTTCGTCTTCGTCATCCGAGGATGTAAAAAAATTGATCGGAATCCATTTATTTTAGATGAGATGTGTATAGTGTATAAGGCTGCTCGCACTCGATCGGTCAAGTTGTTCCCTTAACACACTTAGAGTTAACTAGAAAGTTAATCTATTTGTGTTTATGACTAATACAATGTATTGATTAATTCTAACAGTTAATGAAACGTGAATATAAAAAACACACACAAGTATTTTCAACATTTAAATTCTTATTAAAAATGAATCAAAGAATCTATTACCCAAGTGTTTTGCGGAACAAACACCTGGGATTGAATAGACAAGGTATGGTGTCTCCTATCTAAACTTAAGCTATGCTTAAGTGGTAACAATTCGACCCACTGAGCTATCTCAGGGATATGTTACTCTTTGTAGGAGAAAAGGGGTATTTGTGAAAGTCTAAGCTTTAATTGCACAAGAATACCTTACCCACTTTTCTCCTATCCATTTGCTATTTATAGGCAAACATGTCAAGAGTACTGAAGATTAAAACTAGATAAACAAATAGGAAGCGTGTCTGACAACTACAACAGTAGTTGTCATTTCCAAGAACCAATAGGATTGCACCAAAAAGTCTTCGAGTGTCAGACCTTACACTTCTTCGACTTTTAGCCACTTGAGGGATGGTTTGTCTGACCCCGATAAGACTTGTTCTTATCTTCTTAAAACCATCCCGCCCAATCCCACCTTTCTTTCAGGCATCATAGTTCTTCAGTCTTCGTCTTCATGTCTTCGGTCTTCAGTTATTGTTGTTGAGGAGACTTGGGTTCAGTGAGCTCTTGTCTAACGCTCACTGATCCATTACCTTCTTCTTCGTCTCAAGTAACACTTCAGTGAGTACCACCTCACTGTGTGGTGAATCTTTCTTCTTAGACTCGTCCTAAACATCTTGAAAGTAACTCACTGAGTGACTGTTTACTCAGTGACTTAGAATGTTTTCGGTTTAATTTACACTTAGCTTAATTTGTATTCAAATCTTGTTTAACGACTCTTGGGTACTGAAGGACCCAACAATCTCCCCCTATTTGGATATAAAATATGCTCAAGTGTTTTTGATCAGTTATGAGTGAGCTAATGACTTCTGCTCATATTGAATGTACTAGAAAGTAAATAAGGACATTGAAATAACAAAAACATCATCTTATTAATATTATTACAAGTCCTAACAAAACTATACATAGTACGAGGATAGTGGTGGTGTTGGCAGATACATTCAGTCAAAATTATAACCTAGGGCTTCTAGCTTTGGCTTCTTGGACTCTAGCTTATGTTGATCAGGATGCTCTTGAATCTTTGTTCTCAGGTCTTGGCAGAACCTCACATTTTCAGGAGTCTTGATTGGTGAGGCCATCATGAGGAAACCCAGCATTGCCTTGATTCCTGATTGGTCAATATCACTCCCTTTTTGGAATGCTGGGTCTCTAAACTCATCAGTGAAGAACAAATCTCTTTCAGGTTGTTCGATGACCAAGTTGTTCCTGAATGGAACTCCTTCTGGGAGGGCTCTGTTGCAATCCAGACCAAGGACCTTGATCTCAGGCTCAGCTTCAATCTTCTTTCTCTTTCTTGAGGAAGACTGAGAGGGAGCAGGTTGTTCGGCTGAAGCAGGAAGAAGAGAGGGAATACCAAGTTCCTGAGGTGTTGCTGCCAGTTTTTCATACCTTAGACTCAAGGACTTCATCAGACCAGGGACCACAATATTTGACTTTTTCGCTATCATTGGACCTAATTCATCCAATTCAGTGATCCCGAAGTCAGCGAATCTGAAGGGGTCATGAACCTCAAATATTCTCTTGTCAGCACTTCTGTAGACAGTAACAATGGCAGGCTTGGTGTTTCGATGAATCTTGACATCAGTGATTGGTTCTGGTTTCAACCTGTTTTTCATGACCCACTGATATCTCTCAATCCTGTTCTGCCTAATCTCTTCAGTCCTTTTCAATTTTTCTTCCCTTTTCTTCCTGAGAGCAATCATCTCAGCAGTCTGAGCTTTTACAAAGCTCTGACCACCCTTTCCTCCAGCAAGTTCTTTTGGCTTAAGACCAATCTTCTCAGCCTCTTCTATGACAACCTGAATGAGGGCAGACTTGTTTTGCCTTTCTTCTTCAGTAGCTTTCTTCAACCCTTCTTCCTTTTCTAAATGAGCCGTAATTTGTTCCTCAGTGAGGTGATACATAACTCCATTTATTTCATAAGGGACCCTGACTGGCTCATCAGGGTCTGGCCTTCTTTCAGAGGAAGCAGGCACCAAGATTGTAGGCTCAGGCTCAGTGGCTGTGAGAATGCCTTTGCCTTTGTCTTAGTGAGAAGAAGATGGGGTTGTCTCAGGAATCTCCCCCTCAGTGTGAGAAGGAGGTTGTTCATGTTGTTCTTCAGTGACCCTCTCCCCCTCAACTGTTGCTTGACCCACGGTGAGAGCAAAAGTTGGTGCGCTCACTGAAGTTGAGGGAGCAGCCTGACCTTTGAATGCTTGATATATCTCAGTCATCATTGATTTGATGTCTGAGGTGTCCTGCTGAAGAGTTGAGACCTTAGCCTCAAGAGAAGCCTGAGAAGCCTCTATTGCTGTCATCCTTGGCCCAAGGTTCCAAGCCAAGGAAGAAGAAGATGTAGCCCAAGATGCCAAGTGTGACTCCATAAGACCCAGGGAAGACTTGATGGAGTCCACTATAGAGCAGAGTCCCTGAAGATTGGAGGATTTCAGCATGTTTACCAGCTCAGTCAACTGAGTAGACTGTTGATAGTAAGACTCAGAAGCCTGAAGAAGTTTCTTGTTAAGCTCAGGGTCATCTTTCACTGACTCTTGAATAGTTGCAACGCTCTTGTGTATGTTGGTGAGAGCTTCGTTGAACAGTTTAAGATTCTCATCAAGATTTGTCAGGGAGAAGGAGATAGATTACTTGTGCTCATTAACATCATCATGATAGGATTCCACTGATTCCTTCAGGTTGACATAATGAATAGCAGCTTCACAGTGTTGGTCAAAAATTTCTTTAGTTAGCCCAGTGAAGAGAGCAGTGTTGGCCTTTTGTAGGAACTTGACCAATTGCCTTTCAGTAAGAGGAAGAATGTTGTTATACTTCCTGAGTCCGGGAGGGCAGGATGATTCAGAATCTGAAGAATGATCAGCCTGAGATTTAGATTCTTCACCATGTGGAGAAGACTGATGCGATTGTTCAGTAGGTTGTGCATCAGTGTCCATATCATCACCTGCCTCAAAGACTTCTTCCTCACTCTCTTTATTGAGCTCATTATCAGAATCAAGAAGAGCCTGAATATCCACCATAGACTCGATCTCCAAAAGGTTACCCGGCTCCTCTTCATAAGAAGACTTGCCTTGGTTTTGGTCAGGTCCTGACCCCGCCATAATAACTGAGTTGGTTGTCTCAGCCTGGCTAACCCTGATAACTGATTTCTCAGCCTGGTTTTTGGGGTCAGTTCCCAAGAGAATGGATCCGCCTGAGGGGGTTATGGGTTCCGTATCAGCGGGTGGTTTATATCCCTCTGAGTCTTTGTCCCCCTTTGCGCCTTCAAGTACTGATGGGTGTTTTCCAGCACTATCATGAGGCACAGTTTGTGAATGTTGATGGACCCCCTTCCCATCAGGGTTATACTGCCCTTTTGGGGATTCAGGGTCCCTGACTCCCTTGGGCTCTGACTGTGATTTGTCAGTGCCTTCATCGGGATGTGATTGGGTGTGGGTCCCCTTCCCAGTTGAGTAGTGCTGCCCAACCAAGGATTCAGGACCCTTTTCTCCCTCAGGCCCTGATTGTGATTTGTCAGTGCCTTCATCGGGATGTGAATGGGTTGAGGTTCCTGACTCCAATGACTTGTTTATGTCAGTGGAGTCATGAGGAAAATGGGGTTTGCCCGAGGACACTGAGGATGATTTCTCAGTGACCTCCGTTGGCGTTTGTTTTTGGGTCAAGAGGGTCTCAGTGAGGGGTGTCTCAGAGGTCTCGGCCAAATTTAACCCTTGTTTAGGGTTGTTTGAGGCATCAGTCTCAGTGGCGAGTGGTTTGGGTCTAACCACCTTACTGGACTGACCCTTCTTTGTCTTCTTCACCTTCTTTGTAGGCGAAGGTACTGGTGAAACATCATTTTCACCCTAAATGACCATTAGCATGTAGGTCGTCAGGGCGATTGGTGTAACCTCGGTAATGCCGCTTGAATAGTTGGCCTTGTGTAAGATGTCAGGATTTGATCCTTGGACGTCAGGCCTAACATAATCAGCGCCAAGTAGGTCCTGAAGCACACAGAAAACAAATCTAGGATAGGACATATGTCTTTTCCTAACCTTTCCTGATAGCTTGGCCACGAGGTCTCGGAAGATTATCCCTCCGATATCAATTTTTCTACCCTCCAGGAGACTGAACACCATCAATTGTTGTGATGAGTTCAATTGCTCCGTGGAGGATTTATTGCCCCCAAGGACCTGAATGACAAAAGTCATCAGGATCCTCCAGACAGGATGGAACCAGGTTTTGATGATGGGTGCTTTAGCCAATAGGCTTCCTGAGGCCGCTTCAGGTTGTTTTGGGTCATACGGCCCTAGAAAAAGCAATTCGGCTTTAACTTCCTGGTCAGTGGGGTTAGGCTCAAACCTCTCAGCGAAATCAAGACCTGTGGCCTTGATGAAGGTTTTGTAATCAAGGGAGAGTTTCCTGCTCCCACTCATCACTGAGAAGGTGATTATAGAGTCTTTGGTGTCCTCAGGGCTGGTTGCCACTGCTGTACACCAAAATTCCCTCAAGTAGTCATGGTAAATGACTGAGGGGGTCTTTGTAAATGTCGTAGCAAGAAAGCAATTTTGTAGATACTTAACTACATTCTTGTACGCCCAAAACTTTTGGGGGTAGGCAAAATTTCCTACCACATTATTCTTGGTCATATCTACGCCCTCAATGAGGAATTCCACATTTGGGGCTTATATGATAGCCTTAGAAGAAGCCATTTTTGTGTTGGGAGGTCTGGGTTTACAAACAATGGACTGGGTTTCTAAGTGCTAAGAACACACACACATATTTTTGCTTTGAAAGAAAAGGGCAAGAATTTGCTTAAGATTTCTAAAAAAAACGTGTGTGTGTTTTTTATTTGTGGGGTATTTATAGGGAAGTGAAGTGGAGGGTATTTTAGGCATTTAGGCGGTTATTATCTCAAAAGATGTTATTTTGAAAAATGTTTTGAATAAAACGTTTGAGATCCGCATTTAATGCCCAACACCCCCCCCCCCCCACTATCCCTGTTTGGCGCAATTGTCTAGGCAAACAATTACGCCGTCTGCAAAAAGTGTAATTTGCAGAGCTGAGTCATCACATATCTGTAATGTAATTGGAGAGGCATTTAATGCCAAGTGGGAATGTGGTGGCTTATGAGGTGGATGCCAGAAAGGCTAAGGAACAAATATTCTTATATTAAATAAGAATTCAGTTACCAACCTCGGACATTTACTAACTAGATACTTAGAGCATTTAAGTTAGCATTGATTGTCTTCTGAGGGCCCTGAATGACTCTTCATTCAGTGAACCAGTTTATTCAGGACTTGGGTTTATTCCTGATGGTTCAAAGGTTCAGGAACTTGGGTTTAGTTCTTGAGGTTTAATGGATTAGGAACTTGGGTTTAGTTCCTGAGTTCCAAAATTTCAGCAACTTGGGTTTAGTTCCTGAGGTTCAGTGATCTATTTCACTGAAGAACACATTGAGTCAGGGACCTGGGTTTTTAGAATTTACACTTATTTGGATGGAATCAATAAGTGGACTGATTCTCAATATCCAACATTCCTAGTTCAGCTTTCAGTCTTGTGAAAGTTGGTTCATCCAATGGCTTGGTGAATATATCAGCTAGCTGATATTCAGTAGGAATGAAGTGTAATTCTATGTCACCATTCATGACATGGTCCCTGATGAAATGATATCTAATATCAATGTGTTTTGTTCTCTGATGAAGAACAGGGTTGTTTGAGATGGCAATTGCACTTGTATTATCACAAAAGATGGGAACCATCTTATACTGAATTCCATAGTCACTGAGTTGACTTTTCATCCAGAGTACATTTGCACAACAACTTGCTGCTGCAACATATTCAGCTTCAGCTGAGGACATGGCAACTGATTGTTGCTTCATAGCACTCCAACAGACTAGTTTTCCACCAAGAATTTGGCAGGAGCCTGAGGTGCTTTTTCTGTCCATGTTGCATCCAGCATAGTCAGAGTCTGAGTATCCTTTAAGATCAAGGCCTGAACACTTTGGATAATATAATCCAAGGTTTGGAGTACCTTTCAGGTACCTGAATATCCTTTTCACAACAGTGATATAAGATTCTCTTGGGTCAGATTGATATCTGGCACATAAGCAGACTGAGAATTGGATATCAGGCCTTGATGCAAGTAAATACATCAGTGATCCTATCATTCCTCTAAAAAGAGTTTGATTTACTGGTTTACCAATAAGATCAGGACCAAGGTTGTTTGGGGGTACCATGGGAGTTTTGACTGAGGCACAGTCACTGAGCTCATACTTTTTCAGTAGGCTTTTGAAATACTTCTCTTGACTGATAGAGGTTCCTTTATCAGTCTGCTTGATTTGCAGCCCAAGGAAGTAAGTCAGTTCTCCCATCATGCTCATTTCAAATTTCTTTGCCATTAGTTTTTCAAACTGTTTGCAAAGTTTATAACTTGTTGAGCCAAAGATGATGTCATCAACATACCCTTGTACAAGTATGACATCATTATTTGTCTTATAGATAAATGGGGTGTTGTCTATCTTGCCTCTGACAAATTTGTTTTGGATCAGGAAGGCTGAAAGAGTTTCATACCATGCCCTGGGAGCTTGCTTCAGTCCATAAAGGGCTTTGTTAAGCTTACAGACATAGTCAGGAAACTCATGGCTTTCAAATCCAGGAGGTTGCTGAACATAAACTTCTTCTTTCAGTGAGCCATTTAAGAATGCACTTTTAACATCCATTTGGTACACCTTGAAGTTCATGTATGTAGCAAAAGCAAGGAAGATCCTGATGGCTTCCATCCTTGCTACTGGTGCAAATGTTTCTTCATAGTCAATGCCTTCTTGTTGATTATAGCCTTTGGCTACAAGTCTGGCTTTGTTTTTAATGACTATGCCATTTTCATCAGATTTGTTTTTGAATAACCATTTCATGCCAATGACTGAAATATCTTCAGGACATTTGACCAATGTCATTACCTTGTTTCTTTCAAATTGTTCCAGTTCATCATTCATGGCCTGAACCCAACTTGGATGATTAAGTGCTTCCTTAACACTTTTGGGTTCAATTGTGGAAATGAAGTCCACAAATAGGCATTCATTGGCTGTGGTTGCTCTCAGTTGTGCAGCCATGCTTCTTATGAGCATGCCTTCAGTAGGCTCATCAATTATGTTGACAAGTTCTATATCCTGAGACCTAGTCCAACTGTCCTGAGGTCTTGGAAACTGATTAGAACTTGTAGAAGCCTGATTGGTAGGATCAGGATTAGACACATGATGATTTTCAACATTTTGAGTGTCTGAGTGAGTTGACTCATCACTGTGATTGTGTTGGGAATTAAATATTCAAGAAGATTAATATCGGGTTCTGCTCAAAGAAATACTCTAAGTATCATTCTACTGCTAAAGCATTTGATTCTGCTGCTAGCGTTAAACATTCTACTGCTGAATGATTCTGCTGCTGGTGAAGAACTTTCTACTGCTAAGTGGATAACTATCAAGTGATTCTGCTGCTGAGTAGATAAGTATTCAAAGATATTATGTGTATTAAAGTCAACAATACACGGTAGATAATATCTTACCCCATGTGATCAGTCATTATGTTATATTCTCAGAACAAGTTGTAAACATAGATACATGTTGTATCTTAATGACTGACACTCTCAAAGCATGTGTTCGATTAGACTTGACAATATTGTAAAGATCTCTCTTGGACTATAAAAAAGAAATCTTAGACTAGATATTAGTATGTATGAATTAGAAGATATCTGTGAAGAACATAGAACAAACACAATAATATTACAAGTCATAAAAACATAAGATTCAAGGTTTTGTAACCCTAGTGATAGTGAAGATCACTCGTATTATCTTGAATAATATTGAATCGTTTGGTGATAACATTGCATGTTCTTTGTTCAATATACACAAGCATAACTGTTCCATTTCCATAACACAAATAACCTTCTAAGTGTGATTAAGTAAATTCCGCGTACTTGATCATATTAACTCAACTTATCACATACACAAAGCAACAAAGGTTTAACCACCTTCCAGTGTAATGACTCCTCTCAATTGGTATCAGAGCAAGGCTGATATAGTTGATTTAGAAGAAGAAGAAGAAGAAGAAGAAGAAATGGACGTTGAATCTATTCAGACCAATGTTGCTGCAAAACTACCCATGCTCAAACAGAATGAGTTTGAGATGTGGAGGCTGGGATAGAGCAATATTTCCAAGTGCAAGACTATGCACTTTGGGAAATCATTGAAGATGGAAACTCTTACCAGCCTACCACAATTACATCAACAATGGACGGCAAAGTGGTGACAACTCTGCAGACACACCCAACATCTGCAGAAGACAGAATAAAGAAGAAAAATGACTTAAAGGCAAGAAGCATGTTGATGATGACCATTCCCAATGATCAACTTCTAAACTTCAGCAAGTTCAAAGATGCCAAGTCATTATTTGAAGCTATTGTTGCCAGATATGGTGGAAATGAAGCCACCAAGAAAACCCACAAGACACTGCTCAAGCAGCAGTTTGAAAACTTCTCATCTACAAACAATGAATCTCTTGACCATATGTTTAATAGGCTTCAGAATATTGTGAGCCAACTTGCTATTCTTGGTGTTAAAATACATCAAGAATATTTGAACTCAAAATTTCTGAGAAGCTTACCAGAAGAGTGGGCTATGCATGTTGTTGTCTGGAAGAATAAGCCAGACCTTGATACAATGGAGCTGATAGATTTGTATAGCAACTTTAAGATTGTGGAGCAAGATTTGAAGAAGAATGGAGGTACTAGTTCTAATACTGGGAACATGGCATTTATGTCAACTCCTAGTACCTCAAAATCAAGTGAAGAGGTGAAAGTTGTTGATGGTGTTGGTGCTGCTAGTTCATCAAGCAGTACCATAGGTATTTTAGATGAAAAGACTTGTTGTGCATTTCTTACAAGTCAAAATAATGGGTCCATGCTCACCTATGAAGACCTCCAAGAGATCAATGATGATGATCTGGAGGAAATGGATCTAAAATGGCAAATTTCTCTTCTTAGCATGAGAGCCAAGAAGTTCTATCAAAGGATGGGGAAGAAGCTCTTAATCAGCAATACTGATACTGCTGGTTTTGACAAGTCAAAGATAAAGTACTATAACTGCCACATGATGGGTCACTTCTCAAGAGAATGTAGAAGGCCAAGGCAGCAAGATAGCAAGAACAAAGGTTTTGGAAGCACATCCAAAACAAGGGAGGTTTCTGAGCCAAACTCAAAAGCTATGGTAGCTATTGATGGGCTAGGTTTTGATTGGAGTTTCATGGCTGATGAAGAAGAAGATTCTTCACAGATGACACTCATGGCTTTTTCTACTACTGAGGTACAATCTCATAAAGCTTGTTCAAATGCTTGTACTGCTCTTAAAGAATTACAAACTTTAATCAAACATTATGATGAACAAAAGAAAGAGCTAAGCAAAACTCATCAAAACTACATTAATTATAAGTGTGGTTTAGAATCAACAGAAAAGCAGATCTTATACTACAAAGAAAATGAACTTGCTTTTTCTGATGACAAAGCTCTTCTTAGACAAGACATATTCTTTAGAGATGCTGAAATTAAGCTTTTGAGAGAGGCTTTTGATAGGGTAAGAGGTTTACCTCAAAAACGATTTGAAAATGATCAAACATGCATTGCTTGTCTTAAAGGCAAACAACACAAGGCCACTTGTAAGCCCAAAATTTTTAACTTTATCAATCAATAATTGTTTATGCTTCATATGGACTTATTTGGTCCTACAAATGTTAGAAGTATGCAACATAAGAGATATTGTCTAGTTATTACTAATGACTATAGTAGATTTACATGGGTTTTCTTTTTAGCCACTAAGGATGAGACACCTAGCATCCTTAAGACTTTCATTACAGAGATAGAAAACCTAGTAAGCAAAAGAGTAAAAGTCATTAGATGTGATAATGGGACAGAGTTCAAAAATAGAGTTATGGATGAATTTTGCAAAGAAAAAGGTATTAGGAGAGAGTTTAGTGTAGCTAGAACTCCTCAGCAAAATGGAGTTGCTGAAAGGAAAAATAGAACGCTAATTGAAGCTGCTAGAACTATGTTAGCTGACTCTAAGCTACCTATAACTTTTTGGGCTGAAGCAGTCAACACTGCTTGCTATGTCCATAATAGAGTTTTAGTTGTTAAGCCTCACAATAAGACATCATATGAGCTTTTTAGAGGTAGAACTCCTGCAATAGGATTTCTTAGACCTTTTGGATGTCATGTGACAATTCTCAATACCTTAGACCATTTAGGAAAGTTTGATGGTAAAGCAGATGAAGGATTCTTAGTTGGATATTCTCTCAATAGCAAAGCTTTTAGAGTATACAACTTAAGAACCAAGAAAGTAGAGGAAAACCTACATGTGGAATTCTTAGAGCATAAATCCAATGTAGTAGGTGAAGGTCCTAATTGGCTATTTGATCTAGAGTCATTAACCCATTCTATGAATTATGTGCCTGTTGTTGCAGAAACTAATGATTTTTCAGGTTCACAAACAACAAATGAGGCAGGGTTAGACAAGGAGACAAATCAAGATCATGTATGGATGCCAATAAGTACCAGTGTGGCTTCAACTTCAACAAATGATGAATCTTCTTCTGGTAAAGCTAAAGAAGATGTTGAAAGTGAACACAAGGAAGATGGAACAAAGGAACAACAAAATGTTTCTGCTGATGATAGTGCTGTTGAGACAGAGCATTCTACTGCTAGGCCAAATGATTCTACTGCTGGCCCTTCAGACTCAAATGAAGCAGATTTCTCAGATAGAGAGGTGGATTTGAGCAATATCACACCTAACTATCAAGTTCCTTCAACCCCACACACAAGGATTCACAAAGTCCACTCCCTAGAAAATGTGATTGGAGATGTACAATCAGGTGTGAAGACAAGACAACAACTGATGTCTTCAGACCAACAAGGGCTTCTTGATGCCCTTTATGCTTCAAAACAGCATGAGTTTTCAAACTCTTGCTTGTTTGTGTGTTTTCTCTCACAAGATGAACCAAAGAACATTCTGAAAGCCTTAGATGATTCAAGCTGGGTAGAAGCTATGCAAGAGGAGCTTCTTTAGTTCAAGATTCAGAAGGTATGGGTGCTAGTTGATTTACCTAAGGATGCAAAGGTAATTGGCACTAGATGGGTTTTCAAGAATAAAAGGGATGAAAGGGGAATAGTGATTAGGAATAAGGCTAGATTAGTATCCCAATGGTATACACAACAAGAAGGGATAGACTATGATGAGGTTTTTCCTCCAGTAGCAAGACTTGAGGCAATTAGGCTTTTCTTAGCTTATGCTTCATTTTTAAGCTTCACAGTTTATCAAATGGATGTCAAGAGTGCATTTTTATATGGTACTATTGAAGAAGAGGTGTATGTCTCACAACCTCCAGGGTTTATTGATCCTGACCATCCAGACAAAGTGTACAGAGTAGTAAAAGCTCTATATGGCCTACATCAGGCACCAAGAGCTTGGTATGAAACACTGGCTTCCTACTTAATAGAGAATGGATTTCAAAGAGGAAAGATTGATCAGACACTTTTCATCAAACAACACAAGAAGGATCTTCTGTTAGTGCAGGTGTATGTGGATGACATTATCTTTGGATCTACAAGGAAGGAGATGTGTTTGGAGTTTGAGAAGCTTATGCATGATAAGTTTCAGATGAGTTCCATGGGGGAACTTACATTCTTTTTGGGTTTGCAAGTTAAACAGTCATATGAAGGCATATTTATTAGTCAAGATAAATATGTTGCTGAGATACTAAGGAAGTTCAACTTTGCTGATTCAAAAATGGCAAGCACACCAATGGACTCTGAGAAGCCACTTCTTAAAGACTTAGATGGAGAAAATGTGGATGTACACACATACAGATCTATGATAGGATCTTTGATGTATCTCACATCATCAAGACCTGACATCATGTTCTCTGTTTGTGCTTGTGCAAGATTTCAAGTAACTCCAAAGGTTTCTCATTTAACAGCAGTCAAGAGAATTTTTAGATATCTCAAGGGTCAACCTAGGTTGGGACTATGGTATTCTAGAGAGTCACCTTTTGACTTGGTAGCATTTTCGGATAGTGATTATGCTGGTGCTAGCTTGGACAGAAAGTCAACAACTGGAGGATGTCAATTCCTTGGGTGTAGACTTATCTCATGGCAGTGTAAGAAGCAAACAATTGTGGCTACTTCAACAACTGAAGCTGAATATGTAGCTGCTGCAAGTTGCTGTGCTCAAGTCCTATGGCTTCAAAACCAACTTCTTGACTATGGGTACAATTTTATGAACACTGTCATTCATATTGATAATAGTAGTACTATTTGTATTATTAAAAACCCAATGCAACATTCTAAAACAAAACACATTGAAATTAGACATCACTTTATAAGAGACTGCAATGAGAAAAGATTAATTCAAGTTCTTAAAATTGCTTCAGAATACAACTTTGCGGATCTGCTAACAAAAGCTTTTGATGTTGGAAGGTTTCAGTACTTGGTAGCAAGTATTGGAATGCTTAATCTTTGAATTTTTCAATCTAATGTGTTTTTGTATATAAATTTTTGGTTGTACTGCTATCTTTATATGTTAATACTGCTATTAAAAAAAGTTTGTGCTGGTAGTACAAATTTAAATTGTGTTATTCATACAGTTAGTCCCATGATTATTCTAATACAAGACAAGTACTTTGTACATTGTTCTTTTGGTTTTAGACTAACAATTTCATGTATGAATATTCAATACAAAGGATGTTTCAAGTGTGATGTGTCGTGAATGCGTACAAGTTTTAAATTTATAAGGCCGAATTACCGAATCTAGAAACAACACATACGAGCAAGTGAACTCGTCCGTTATAGCAAGATTATGATGGTAAGTCGGGATCGTTTGCAGGGATTTGTGTAGTGAATCGAATTGTAAGCTACTAGAAGTAAATTCCTTAACAAGTAATGAAAAATAGAATAATTCAGATGATTAAAACTACACTTGCTGAGACTAGTATACTACTTTTTGATAAGCATGATTGCGATAACTTTGGACAACATGTTGGTTATGATAATTAGTTTGGTGAACTAATCTATTGTTTCTACAAATTAAACCTTCGTCAAGATTTTAGTTCATAAAAACAAGCATTACGTTTAACCACTCAATTCAAGATCAATTCAAGGTTCATAAGTTGGTGTACCTTAAACACAAAAATAATCTTTTGCTTAATCAAATAGCTTAGGAAATGGTCAATACAAAAGGTAACCGATCATAGACAAAAGGTCACAATTGAGAGTAAACTATTAATCTTTCGACCCTTGAAATGGTTTACCATCAATCCTATTTTCGATAGACAAAAGCATTCTCATTACAACCACAATTAACTTTCTTTGTTTAATCAAAAATAATGGGTAAAAACAATCATTCATAGACAAATGATTATAACTAGTTGAATAACAATAGTTCTTTCGACCCTTAAAATTATTAGCAACTAGTTAAACTTGATTCAACAAATGTCACTACAAAACTTAATCACGATTAGATCTTAGAATCAACTTGAAATTGAATTAAAACATGTCATCACAGTCATACGCATATCAATTGGTAATACACATCATCTAAGCAAGTGCACAAAGGCACTAGCCACTCATAGCAAACATGAACATAATCTCAGCACTTTGAACATTAGAAACCATAATTAAAAGTCTTACAATGATTGGAAATAGATTACAAATGATAAAGTAATAATACCCAAAGGATTGGTGTTGATTTCGTGATGTTTTGACCTCCAAATAATGACTTCTTGATCCTCCAAAGTTTCCCTAGACTTCAAAGGATGAATTTGAGAGTATTTTTATGAGTGGTTGATGATTACTAGTTTCTTGATTAAGAAAAAACTCTTTTAATATTCCACAAATGATCCTATTAATACTCCTCCCAAGGGTCTTGGTTCATTAATGCTTCACTTGTCCTCCAAGAAGTTTAGAAGAGCCTAGAATCCTTATTAGAAGGCATTAGAACCGGATATATGAAAAGACAAAACTTAATGATGAAGTTTTGGTAAATCAGCAAGCTTCCAACTGATCGGTAATATGTCCAGCCGATCGGTTGGTCTTCGGAATTGCCTCCATCCGATTCGGTTGCGGGCGGCGACTGATCGGATGGATGGTTGCTGTTTGGGACTTTTTGGACTTTTGTCGTCTTGGCTTGATTTTTCCTTTTTGGGTCATTGGTTCTTCATCCAAACTTGATATTTTCAACATCTTTGAAGCTAATCAACATGAATACTTGGACCTTCATTCTTTGAAATGCCTTTTTGATTAGGTCTTGGTATAAGAATCTTCGCACTTTCATAAATATTTCCTTCTTTCTCATTTTTCTCATCTTTTTCTTCCTTTTTCCTGTTTTTGGCCACATATGCTTTGCAAACACACTTTGGTACGATTTAGTAACAAAAGCATATAAAAATAACCAAATAACATACATAAAAACACGAATAACGCTACTAAAAACATGCACAATTTGAGCGTTATCAAAGTGAAATGGAAGCAGCAGAATGATAATATCAGTTGCTGACATAATAGGTTCATGATAGAAAAAGTTTGGAAATTTCAAACCTCCTTAAAACTTCTTTCTTAAAGCTTGATTATGATGTTTCACATTGAATTGATGACTTAGTTGATCAAAAAGTAACTGATACAACTCACTTTCTATCATTTTATACTTTTAAGTATAATGAGCAAGTCTAAGGACATCTGATAGAAAGAACAGATAGTAAAAGTGAATCTAACACTTGTGTTAGAGGCAACAATTACTATGAGCTGGAAACCCTGTCAAGAAAACCTTTTGAATAGGTTTATCTTTACACAGGCAGTTATTTATAACTGAAAACATTGGTTCTCACACAACCAGAGGTTGCTTTAAACCGAAATCTTGATTAAAGTGTCTGTTATACACTTAATCCCTTCAAAATGGTTGAAAGCAGTATGGTTTTTCATAATAAAATCAAGTACATACTGCTAAGGCAAAAGTTTCTTAAAAAGGATTTTCAAAGGACTCAGTAAAACCATCCATTGATTGATAATGAGTCAATGCCCCATGAATCACCTCTCATAGGAGTTAACACACCTAGAAGTGATGAGGGCAGCAAATTAAACTCTTAAGGAATTGATTGCTACATGTACAACATTGTCTGATAACAAGTTCTAATTGATAGCTCAGATGATGGGGGAAAATATTTTGGTACATTGTGAGAGATCTTCCAAACAGGGGAGGATAAAATGTTATTTGCATCTCAGGGGAGGAAATATCTCGGGAGAGGAAATAAAGCCCAAAGAAGAAGATTAACCAATAAAAGGGAGGAAAAGACAAGAGCATACAAGATGATGACATGGAGGTTGAAAATGACAAGAACAGAGCTTATTCTTGACCAGATCTAAACACACAAATTGTGTTGGAGATACTTTGAGTGTATACTTAGTAGAACGCATAATTTACCACCAAGTACTTAAAAGATTTAGTGTTTGGTGATTGTATGTGATCGTATGAATGTAACAGTAAGAATAATAATACACGGTTTAACCAAACGATTATAGCTTCAATATATTACGAGTGATCTTGGAATATCACAAGAATTACAATGAAATCGTGAAGCTCTATCAATAATGCATGTATCTAAAACTTAACCTAGGATCTCCTTTTATAGGACAAGGAGTCCTTTACAAGTAAACTATTTTACGTATCAATCTATACAAATAAGATATACATCATATATTTTCTATATTTATCCATGCACGATTCAGTCTTTATCTAATAAACAGTACTAACTCTTCTTGTTCCAACAGTACTAACTGGCTTAGTACTGATAGTATATTCTTGAACGATCTTCAGCAGTACTAATTTATGTATGAGCAGTACCAACTGTTAGTTTAATTCCCAACAATCCTCCCCTAAACTTATGATTTCTGTGTAAATCATTAAGTTTTTTTCGAATTAAACTCCAATGTTGATGATGGGGTGGATTCTTTCAAACACTTATCTTCAATCTTGAATAACTTGAGAATTTTCTTCACATATAAGCTTTTGAAGAAACCATAACAGTAAGTACTCCATTAAAATCTTCACAATCTTCACAATTAACTCTGATTTTGAGTTGATATCCTCCCCTGAGTTACATAATCATCTTTAACAACAACGAATTCCTCCCCTGTTTGGAAGAATCTTCACCATCACATGAACTAGAACATATGACATTTAAGCTCAGCCTCCATTATGACAATATGTACAAGTTTCCATCAATTCAGTTGTGTAGTTTCAAACTGCTCTCAACACTTCTAGATGTGTGACCTTCTGAGAGAGGTGAATCATAGAGCATAAACTCAGAATGAAACCAAGTTTAAACCATCAGTACAAACTAGGTGAAACTAGCAGTACAAACTGTTTAGCAAAAAATTTCAGAGATTAGGATAAACTCAATGTGGAGATGAAAACAGTTTTGTCCACTTATAGTTTTTAGCAAGCTATCAGCTATCAACGGATTTGATATGTCTTTACCAATAGCCGTTTGCTTTGGACAAGTCAACTCTTTACACTTAGATATGGTGAGTTGATGACCATCCAGTTTTTGGTAAACTGTCAACCATGAACGGATTTGATTAGTCTTTACCAGAAACCATTTGATCTGGACTAGTTGGTTCTTATGTGGATTAGACATGGTGAACCAATTACCATTTGTTGAGTGACAAGCTTTCACACCTGACATGACAAACCACCATACTTTTCAAAGCATAATCCATATTAAAAATCGTTCTTAACCTGAAATGTTAGTCCCAAACCAAAGAAAACACAATACACAATATTTTCTTTTAACAGTTATAACATATGACTAACAAATGTCCATAAGCAGTACCTAAAAACAATCAAGCAGTACAAACTATACAAATAGCACAACTAGCAGTACAAAAACAAAAACACTTAGACATTAATCTTTTCAAAGATTAAGCATTCCAATACCTGTTACCAAGTACTGAAACCTTCCTACATCAAAACCTTTTGTTAATAAATCAGCAAAGTTGTCATCAGTATGTATTTTAACAACTTTTACTAACCTCTTTTCAACACAGTCTCTTATAAAATGATGTCTAATTTCAATGTGTTTAGTTTTTGAATGTTGAACTGGATTTTTAATAATACACAATGTACTGCTATTGTCTATGTGTATAATTGTGTTTAAGAAATTGTACCCATAATCAAGCATCTGATTTTGAATCCAAAGAACTTGAGCACAACAACTTGCTGCAGCCACATATTCAGCCTCAGTAGTAGAAGTGGCCACCATAGTCTGCTTCTTACACTGCCAAGAGATCAATCTACAACCCAAGAATTGACAACCACCTGTTGTAGATTTTCTATCCATGCTAGCACCAGCATAATCAGAATCTGAGAATGCCACCAGATCAAATGCAGACTCTTTAGGATACCATAGACCTAAGTTAGGTTGACCTTTAAGGTATCTAAAGATTCTCTTTACAGCTGTGAGATGAGACACCTTAGGATTGACTTGGAATCTTGCACAAGCACAAACTGCAAACATAATGTCAGGCCTGGATGATGTGAGATACATCAAAGACCCAATCATAGATCTATACATGTGCACATCCACATCTTCACCACTGTGATCTTTTAATAACAAATGTGTCTCCTTATCAACAGGTGTGCTAACAACCTTGGCATCTGTGAATTGAAATTTTCTCAAAATTTCACCAACATATTTATCTTGAGAGATAAAAATTCCATCTGGCTTCTGCTGTACTTGAAGTCCAAGAAAGAAAGTAAGCTCACCCATAGAGCTCATATCAAACTGATCTTTCATTAATTGCTCAAACTCTCTGCACATTTCTTTCTTTGTAGAACCAAAGATGATGTCATCCACATAAACTTGAACCAATAGAATATCACCTTTGTCCTTTTTAATAAAGAGAGTTTGATCAATTTTACCCCTATGGAACCCATTCTTCAACAGATAAGTAGCAAGAGTCCCATACCAAGCTCTTGGAGCTTGATGCAATCCATAAAGGGCTTTAACCACCTTATAAACTTTGTCAGGATGGTCTGGGTCTATAAAACCTGGAGGTTGAGAAACATAGACCTCCTCATCAATAGTACGATACAGAAAGACACTCTTCACATCCATTTGATAGACCATAAAACCCATAAAGGAAGCATAAGCAAGAAATAGCCTTATTGCTTCAAGCCAGGCAACAGGAGAAAAAACCTCCTCATAATCAATCCCTTCTTCCTGAGTATAGCCTTGAGCAACCAGTCTTGCTTTGTTCTTTATCACAAGACCCCTCTCATCCTTCTTGTTCCTGAATACCCACTTAGTACCAATCACTCTCATTCCCTTTGGTAGATCAACCAGAACCCAAACTTTCTGAATTTTGAATTGAAGCAGTTCTTCTTGCATTGCCTCAACCCAACTTGATTCTTCTAAAGCCTTTAGCACATTCTTGGGTTCTATCTGAGATAGGAAACATACAAACATACACTCATGCTCATCTTCATGATGTTTTTCCTCATAAACAACACTGAGAAAGCCATGATGATCTGGATCTTGAATCTATCTTCTAGTCTTCACTCCAGATTGTACATCTCCTATGACATTGGTAAGTGGATGATTTCTGTGAACTATTGTTTGAGGAGTAGAAGGAGCCTCATAGGTGATAGGCATATTGTGCAGACCATCTCCAAAGAAGTCAATATCATCATCTTGTTGAGCAGTAGTAACTGGTGAAACAAGAATAGGTTGACTTGGTTCAGCAGTAGAGACATTTGGCTCAGCAGTATGATTATCTGGCTCAGCAGTACTAACTCCATTTGTACTGCTCTCAGGAATATCTGTTTCTTTTCTAGCTTGTCCATTGTTAGCAGCATCATTCTTCTCTCCATTGGCATCCTTTGAGGAAGAATCAGACACTGGACTATCCTCTATGATTGGCATAAAAATATAGTCTTCATCATCTTCTTCTGAACCTGCATCATGGTTAGTATTTGTACCTGTAACAGGCACATAATTCATAGAATCTGAAAGCATATCAAGATCAAACAACCAATCTGGACCAAAACCTGCAACATTTTGTATATTTTCTTGAAATTCAATGTGCAGATTTTCTTCAACATGTTTGGTGCTTTTGTTGTACACCCTAAAAGCCTTACTGTTTAGAGAATAACCAACAAAGAAACCCTCATCAGATTTCCCATCAAACTTTCCTAGTTGGTCTTTGGTATTCAAGATAGTGACATGACAACCAAAAGGTCTCATGAAGCTTAAGGCAAGGGTTCTACCTCTAAAAAGCTCATAAGGAGTCTTATTGTAAGGTTGCACTACTAGAACCCTATTCTGAACATAACAAGCAGTGCTAACTGATGACGTATAGTCTACACCCGGGTCGCGAACCCGATTAGTAAACAATACTAATAATTAAGCCCACCACGTATGGGCCGCTACGGCAACAACTGGACTACCAGTTATGCGGCTGGGTCCGACAAGGCCCAAGCCCAAAGTTATCTTTGGATAAGATATGGAATATCTTCTAAAAGGAGAGGATATATACTATATATCCGATGTCGGCTAACACGCCGAGGAGTAGGGAACACGAAACCCACTAGGGTTTCATGCATATATAAAGGGCACCCAAGCCCTCGGTAAAGGTATGATCTACTGGAAACCCTAACTCTTCGCTAAAACCCTAAATTCGATTACTTACTCTCACGCCGGAGGATAATCGGGGGAGACAATCCCTCGATAAGCCTAACGGTGTTTGTTCTTTTTCTTAGTGCGCAGGTTCCATCAAGCATTAAGAGTTAATTGGTACGAGAATAGAAGTCCTCACAAGGAACGCCCAACTTTTGTATCAACAAGTGGCGCCATCCGTGGGACCCTACACTAAGAATTTTACCAAGAACTAGAATGACGAAACACGGAAGTCACAAGAGTCCGCATGGGAAGAAAGCGCATGATGACTCACTAGGGAAGAAGCATCAAACGGATGCGCCCCCTAAGCAGGCCACTGGGACAATCAGCACGCCTTGAAGCTTAGGAGCGTATTCAGATCTGGTCTTTCCTGCGGTAGAATCACTTACCAAAACTACCCCCGCTATTACGACAAGTACTAGCGCGGTAGAACTGGAGCGCACTCCTCTTGCCATGCCAGAGGTGAACTTCACTGAACCTCCCAACGCGCCTATCCGAAACAAGGATCCTGCCTTGGAAACAGACTCCATCGCGCTAGAGGGAGTCACTTCCGAATTGGCGCCAAGCGACTTTGTATCTCAAAACTACGAAGCCTTGACTGCGCTCATGCGAGAAGAGACAAAGAAGAGGTCAAGCCAAAGTCTACACGGCAGACTCAACTTCGACCCTGAGCACGAAGTATCCCCACCGCGCTACCAAAAGGAAAGACGCGAAAAGGATAGCCGCAAACAACCAGTGTTTGCCAGGATTGGAAGGAAGGTTGTGGACGATGAAGCAGCCGACCTTCAACATCTGGAAGAGCCTGAAGAGGGGGAGCGGCGCGCCAATGTCCACGCTAGGCTTGGCAGACGCAGGATCCAAGATAGGCTTGGGCGACGATGTTCCCCAAGTGAAAGCCCCTCAAGCTCTGACTCTGAGGATAGTCGGCGCAAGCGCCGCAGAGGAGCAAGCTCAGACTCTGATGATAGTCGACGCAAGCGTCACAAAAGAGTCCGCTCATCTTCAAGAGATTCCTCGGACAGCGAGACTGGACACTGGAAATCAAGAGGAAAATACCGCGACCAGGAAGAGGAAGACATGTCTCTTCCCTGGCGTCGCCAAAAGGTTGATGCGTTCACTAGGCGCATCAGCAATTTTTCAGAGAATAAGAAAAGACGCATGCCTGCTAACGTTAAAACATATGATGCGACAGGTGATCCTGATGATCACCTAAAAATTTTCGAATCAGCAGCTACTATCGAAAATTGGCCACAACCTGTGTGGTGCCATATGTTCAACTCTACATTAGTAGGGAATGCGCGCAATTGGTTTAGCAAGCTTCCACGTAGAAGCATCGATGGGTTTGAGGAGTTGCGCAAGGCGTTTCGCTTAAACTTTACTCAAAGGAAGAAGTGCGCCAAAAACCCTGTCGAACTTGCTAGGGTTAAACAGCGACAAGGGGAACCCACAAGTGCTTTCATGGAACGCTTTAAGGACGAATGTATGAAAGTCAAGGCGTGTCCGGAGATACTAAAAATATCGGGTTTTATGAATGCGATCAATAACCCAGATTTGATAAAAAAGTTAAACGATAAGGTTCCCTTAACTTTCGACGAACTCATGAAGCGCACGAGGTCTTTCGTCCAAGGAGAAGAAGCCGCTGCGGATAGCAAGAAAGGCTATTCGAACCATAGGTCGCAAGAAGAGTCAAGGAGACAATCCAATGACCAGAGCGGCAATCGTAATAGGAGTTACCGCAATCAAAGCGGTGGAAGGGGAAACGACAAGTATACCCCATTAACAAAAACTCTAAAAGAGATATTCGCAACAGAAGGGGCGAACTTCCCAAAACCACCACCAATGCGCACCCCAGAGGATCGGCGCACAGGGAATGGTTATTGCGAATACCATGGACAAAAAGGCCACACAACTAACGAGTGCGTCCAACTGCGCCAATTGATTGACAAATTGGTAAAGGAAGGAAAGATGGACCACCTCGTAAAAAATATCAGAGAAGGGAAGGACAAACCAAAACCAGGGGCCAAGAAGGAGACATCAAAAGAAAAGGCAGATATCATCTACATGATACACCCATGGCAGCGTGCGACAAGACAGAAGGTCAGTCAACGGTTTTCTAAGGAAAACGAGATTTCTTTCCCCTCCCTGACTGCGAACAACGCAGTGGTGGATCCACTTACCATTGAAATACATACGGGGGGTCACGACATCCGTCGCATGTATATAGATGGAGGTGCATCCGCTAATATTATATATGAACACTGTTTCAAGAAACTGCGACCTGAGATACAGAGTCAGTTAATCCCAGCCACAGCACCGCTCACTGGCTTCACAGGGGAGAAGATATGGCCCATGGGGCAATTGCGTCTATTTGTAGAAGTTGGTGACAAACCACACTCTACAGTCACCTGGATGGACTTCATGATAATCAGATCCCCCTCTCCGTACAATGGCATCATCGGGAGACCTGGAATATCATCTATCCGCGCCGTGCCATCCACAGCGCACGGGATGCTAAAGTTCCCAGTGGAAGGAGGTATTGTCACTCTTTACAATACCACCATACCACTCAAAGAATGCAACGCAGTGACAAACGACGTAAGCGATGCTCCAGAACAGCGCGCAATCAAAGTCCCAAACCTAAAGGTCGCCATCCACCTTGACTACCCGGATCAACAAGTATCTATTGGCGGGTCTCTGTCTGACAAAGGCAAATCAGCTATATGCGCACTCTTGCAAAATAACTTAGATATTTTTGCATGGAGCCAAAGCACATGACGGGAGTGCCACGTTCTATCACGGAACACAAGCTACAAATCCGACAAGGATATCTTCCAATACGACAGAAAAAGCGCGGACAAGCCCCTGACCGCGCAAAAGCCATCCTGGAAGAAGTACACAAATTAGTAAACGCAGGCATCATGCGGGAAGTGTACTACCATGACTGGCTCTCTAAAACCCATGTAATGTGTTAAGAAGAGCGATGGCAGTTGGAGAGATGTGCGTAAGACTTCACAGACCTCAATAAAGCATGTCCACAGGACTGTTACCCGCTACCGGAGATAGACTGGAAAATCGAATCTCTGTGTGGATATCCCTTCAAATGCTTCCTGGACGCATACAAGGGATACCACCAAATTCAAATGGCGGAGGAAGATGAAGAAAAAACGGCCTTTCACACAAGTCAAGGGGTCTATTGCTATACAAAGATGCCCTTTGGCCTAAAGAACGCAGGAGCAACATACCAGCGATTGGTAGACACTGCATTCGAGAAACAAGTAGGCCGCAACTTGGAAGTATACGTCGATGACCTCGTCATCAAAAGCCATACAGAGGAAGAACTAGTGCGCGACATGGAGGAAACGTTCAGAACACTGAGGAGAATCAACATGAAATTGAATCCCAAGAAGTGTACGTTTGGCGCTACAGAAGGCATGTTTCTTGGGTATCTGATAGAACCCGATGGAATCAAGCCTTGCCCAGAAAAGACTCAAGCAGTCATTGACCTTCCCTCACCGCGCACACTAAAGGAGGTTCAGTCCCTAAACGGCAAACTAGCCGGACTGAACCGATTCTTATCTAAATCAGCGGACAAGTCACTTCCCTTATTCAAAACACTCAAGAAGTGTACAAAAAAGGGAGACTTCAGGTGGACCGCGGAAGCAGAAGAAGCCTTCCAACAGCTCAAACAACACATAGCAGCCCTACCAAAGCTTGTCGCGCCCCGACCAGGGGAAGAGCTGATCATGTACCTATCTGCGACTCAGGGAGCAGTCAGCGCAGTACTACTGACTGACAGGAACTCTGTCCAAACACCCATCTATTTCGTTAGCAAGGCGCTCAAGAAGACGGAGATTAACTACACTGCAATGGAAAAGTTGGTCCTAGCTTTAGTATTTGCAGCAAAAAGACTGCGCAGGTATTTCCAGGCGCACCCAATAGCTGTTATCACAGACCAACCCATCAAACAAGTTATCTCGAGACCCGACGCATCGGGACGCCTACAAAAATGGAGCATTTTACTGGGTGAGCATAACATATCATACAGACCGCGCACTGCAATTAAAGGGCAGATATTGGCCGACTTTATCATCGAGAAGCCAGATACTGACACTACACCTGCGACAAGCAAGGGGGAACCTCAAGAACCATGGATCCTATTCACTGATGGATCCTCATGCGTAGATGGATCAGGAGGTGGCCTTATTCTCACTAACCCAGAAGGAGCTGAATTCACATATGCTCTGCGCTTTGAATTCACAGCCACGAACAACGAGGCAGAATACGAAGCACTCCTGGCTGGGTTACGCATCGCAATTCAAATGGGGGCACGCAACTTAGAAGCGAACGTCGATTCACGGCTAGTTGCTAACCACGTGTCAGGCGAGTATGTAGCAAAGGAGGAACACATGATCCAATACCTCGAAAAAACCAAATCTCTGATCCAGAACTTCGATAGGTTTACCATCAAACAGGTTCCCAGGGGTGAAAACAGGAAAGCAGATGCGCTGAGCAAGATTGCATCCACCAGTTTTGCACATTTATCGAAACAAGTATTGGTGGAAACCTTGAAAAATAAGTCAATTGAAGAGATGGAAATATCCACAGTGATAGAAGAAGAAGGCCCTACGTGGATGACACCAATCATTGACTTCATTAGTAAGAGCATACTCCCCCAAGAACAGAAGGAAGCTAGAAGAATCCGGCGCACAGCGCAGCGTTTCGAGCTTAGAGATAACGTCTTATATAGACGCTCATTCCTACAACCATGGCTCAGGTGCGTTGGACCTCTCCAGGCAGACTATGTACTTCGAGAGATCCACGCAGGCTCATGCAGCATGCACTCAGGACCACGGTCCATTGTAGCGCGCGCACTAAGGTCTGGATACTATTGGCCTACTATGCACCGTGACGCGCGAGACTTGGTACGAAAGTGCAGTGATTGCCAAGTTCACAGACCCATTCCGCGCCGACCACAGCATGAGCTAACGCCTATTACATCGCCATGGCCATTCCACAAATGGGGTATCGACATCGCTGGACCTTTCCCTATTGCCGCAGGCGGATTGAAATTCCTTATTGTAGCAATAGACTACTTTACTAAGTGGATCGAAGCAAAGGCAGTAGCGACCATAACAGGTAACCAGATAAAACGATTCGTGTGGGACAACATAGTATGTCGCTTTGGATTACCTGGCGAAATTATCTCAGATAACGGAAAACAATTCCGTGATAACCCGTTCAAGGATTGGTGCGAACAGCTGAACATCACGCAACACTTTGCGTCAGTAACTCATCCACAAACCAATGGTCTGGTTGAACGCGCAAATAGAAGCCTAGGCGAAGGAATCAAAGCGCGCCTAGACAGACACAAAGGAAGATGGGTAGAAGAACTATCACATGTTCTCTGGGC
This sequence comes from Artemisia tridentata subsp. tridentata, assembly GCA_021014915.2. Classification (NCBI taxonomy): domain Eukaryota; kingdom Viridiplantae; phylum Streptophyta; class Magnoliopsida; order Asterales; family Asteraceae; genus Artemisia; species Artemisia tridentata. The sequence goes on along the minus strand of CP139502.1, from coordinate 114,121,687 downwards.
GCATCGAACAACCATCAAGGTTAGCAACGGGGACACTCCCTTCTCTTTGGTCTATGGGACAGAAGCTGTAATACCAGCTGAAATCGGAATGCCAACCATCCGCACTGCGGAAGTTAATGTGGCAACCAATGATGATGAGCGGCGCATAGACTTAGATCTATTGGAAGAGCGACGTGAACGCGCAGCAATACGCGAAGAGAAAGCCAAGTCAAGAATGAAAGGATATTATGATGCCAAAGTACGCAGCACGTCATTCAGACCAGGTGACTTCGTATACCGCGAAAATGACTCAAGCCGCGCAGAAGACACTGGTAAGCTAGGACCAAAGTGGGAAGGACCTTACGAGGTCATAGAAGCAATTGGCAATGGAGCGTACAAGTTACGCGATAAGGATGGACATGAGCTACAGCGAACATGGAACGTCCGCAACCTGAAGCGGTGCTATCTTTAAAGCAGGCTACGGCCCAACATGGACACTCACGCACTTTAGAAAGTGCCCCCAATAAGGATCCATGTAATTTTACCCTTTTTAGTATTATCTATTCTCTTTTAAAAACTTGCAAGTATTAATAAAACGTTATGGTTTCTAGCTAACTCCATAACATATTTAACTTTATTGTTTGCATCTTTAATTATCATGTTTCAATATTGTTATCATTCTGCCTACATGGCGTGCATGCACACACTAAGACCCACGATGGCAGATAGGATGAGTAAACCTAATAAACAACTCGTTGAGTAAGAGGGTTGCAAACCCATCAACTTTGGATCACGAATCCTTGTTAAACACCTTGCGCTCAAGACGTTGGCGCAAGTTCCTTACGCATCCCACGACGGATGCGCGCTAGGGCACACTGTGCGCGTTTAACAACTCAGGAAATCAAGACTCTTGAATCCTTAAAGTATAATACGACAAGTAAACTTATAAAAATACATAGATGACTGTGATTCCCTTCTTCACATTAAGTTGGAATAATTCAAAACACGACTACAGTCCTTATTCAAGAAAATTCATACATAATGATTCTTCTTTTCTAAGTACGCTTAGACGATTAAAGATATCTTCACGCAAAGATACATAAATTATATAAGAACTACGAGTTCAAAGGCATAAGTATTTGAAGTGGTAAAAAAACACTAAGTACAAAAGCAAGATTTCTATATACAGGAACATGTTCCTACAAAAAACTTGCACAAAAAAGCTAAATGCTATATGTGCGCCTTAGCTGACTAGAGCCCCCACTCAAAGCTGTTTCCTTTGCATCCGCGAGCCTCTTCAACAACTCTGCATCATCAAGGGAAACAGTGGCCACGCAGACAGGCACACCATCGGATCTAGGCTGATGCGCAGCGCCTATGCCGCACAGAATGGCCTTTCCTTTCTCGCCTTTCTTTCGTGCGACCCTGGAAACATGCGCATTTAGCGATCTTTGCAAAGAAATCTCTTTCTCAATACGGAAAGGATTCAGAATGTCACGAGGCTGAGCAAAAATGGGTACCTTCAACTGCGCTACATCAGGCTTCAAGTAGAAGTCCACCTGCTGATCTGCATCATCCTGCAGATGCCTAGGAAGAGTGAGCCCCGCCATGATCACGCTGATAGGCTGATCCTGATCACGCTCCAAGAGAGCAATATGCGGAAGCTCAAGCTTTTTTAAATCTTCCATAGCAGCAACAAGCTCAGCTCGGGCATCCGCCTTGTACCCAGGGACCTCCGCAAGCGGCACGGTCAACAACTTGTCCTCAGCAAGTTTGTCCGCGGCCAAGGTCTTACCATGTGCAATAGCGCACTCCACGACCTTGCCAAAGGAGGTGGTGACCTCGGGATGCTCCAGCGTGCACATGGCGGCCAGGCGAAGACCATTACTGATCAACCACCTACGAAAAAAAAAAAAAAAAAAAAAAAAAAACACACAAGTGTTAACAAGAAAAAGGGTCTCAAATATACACAAGCTATAAAGAGATAACAGCAGCATGTACCTGCGCTCAGCTATGGACTGAACCATGTGAGGGTATAGCTCCTCATCATACTCAATGCTGAGCTTGCGGAGCTTCTCTTCTTGTGTCTTCAGCGCAAGCTCCACTTTGCTACGGAACTCTTCAATATTGGCAAAGTGCTTGCTCCTATTCTGTTGCAAGTACTTCAGCGCCCATAAAGAATTTCGCCTCTGAAGATCCGCAGCAGCACGCTCCTTCTCCAGCTCAGCCATCACAAACATCTTCCCCTCCCCCAACCTTTGCGCAGACGCTTCTGCGCGCTCCAGTTTAGCCTTGGAGCTCAGCTGCTCAGCTTTAGAGCTTGCTAATTCAGCCTGCACAGACGCTAATTGCGCCTGCAGTCTGGAAATTTCCTCAGACTTGTGCACCCTTGCTTGTGCCACCAGCTCAGACTGGCGCACAGCGATGGAGGCCAGCTCCTCCATCGTAAAGTCAAATGGACTTGACTCCACTTCAACATCCCTCGGTGAACGCGCCCCGTCCAGAGCATGACTCACCTCGGGTGGCGCACTCCCATCTAGGACGCCAGCGTCCTCCACAGGCTGTTCACTGCACAAAACATCAAGAGACAAGGTTAGCGCACAGTCAAGCATACACAAAATCCTAAGGAATTGCTAAAAAATACTTACATGGGGGGAGGAGTCGAGGACACGTCCTTCTCCGTCTCAGTCTCAGTCGTGGACACACCTCCACCAGACTTCTCAGCATCCACACTGAGGATACGAAGGAACAAAGTTAGAACAAAATATAACTTGACAAAAGTTTATAACCAATAACTAAGGTACTTACTTCATCTGCACCTCAGTAAAAGACGAGTTTCCCCCAGCCTCAGTCCGCGGCCTCTTGAAAGGACCTTCACCATCACCACTAAGCGCTCTCTTGCGCGTCAGTGGGGAGCTCTCCTCCATCTCACTATCGGTCTCCTCTAAATGGATCACCATCTCGGGGGGAGGAGTCTGCGCAATGTCAGGACCCTGCTGCACAGGAGGAGCCACCTCCTGCAACGGCTCAGCTACCACCACATCAGGGGAGCCTTCAGGATCTGGAATAACCAAATCCACGACGCGCCCTGCCGTCGCCTGCAGAATAGTCTGCTCACCGTCCCCCAGAGGACGCACTCCCACCGCCACGGAACGCGGATTCTCCAGGTGCACAACCGAAAAAAGATCCATCTCTGCGTATACAATAGACAAAAAGAAGCAAGTTACATAAAGTATGGAAAACGAAGAAACGCTTACACTAATAACGACAGTAAGGCGACAGAAGGAGCACCCACCCGTGCCATCCACATTCAAGAATGTGGGAACTTCTGTCTCATGCTCAAAGTAGTTGCGACTGATGCCCATGTGCACCAGAAACGATTCCGGATATGGTTTGATCGGAAGGCGGTTCTCATCTATGATCGCCGCATGATCCACGTTATACCACGTCTCAGGGGGGCGCTCATCCTTGGGCAGATTGGCACGGGTGTAAAACGGAAAGTGGGAAGGAAAGACGGCGGCGTCAATCCAAAAGAACTTCTCCCTCCAGTCCTTGAGTTTATCCACCTTCTGCACATAGCACTGTAACTTGCCTACGCGCTTGGAGAAGGTAACCCACCCATTTGACCACGTCGCGTGATAGAACGCGCGGAATAAGTGAAGGGACAGGTGTATCGCCAACAAGCGACAGTTCACCTCAAAATTGGCGATCTTCCCAGCACCAATACAATGCAATTAGGAGATGTGGAGCTCGTAATAATTGAGTATATCACTCAAGAGCACGAAAATGGGTACGCGCTGATTCGCCCACTCGAAAAAGCGCGTATATAGCCCCACCTTCCCATCGGGGAAATTCGCGATGGTGTCATTCGGACCTGGTACCTCTGGGCGCAGGCCCAAAGGGATAAAATAATCCGAAGTGAACTGCATTAGTTCATCCTCGGTTATGTTAGAATGGAAATCATGAAGTTGCGCTACCATTTTGTGATTCTTACTATGTGCGCACGCGCTATTACCTATGAATTATCGTTCTTGAAAGCAGAATTGAAGATGTAAAAATGGTGGAATTGTGATTTTTTAACTGTGGACAACACAGTGAAAGGAGGCGGAAGTCTATATAGTTTCCCATCCACCACAGATGATTGACACGTGTATCCCACTATCTCACATCGTGTGGCTAGGATATATGACGGTACAAGACAAGTGGGCAACCTCTCCACTTCCCAAGGTACCCAAATTGCACTTTTTTGGACTAGATACATAATACGTGTATTTTTTAGGCGGTATATTTTTGAAACCTTCCCGCGTACGCGTGGGGAATAATTTCGAGACGACTTTAGTCTAGCATCCGCAGGTTTTACCCTGCGCACACTAGACTGGGGGGACATGATGACGTATAGTCTACACCCGGGTCGCGAACCCGATTAGTAAACAATACTAATAATTAAGCCCACCACGTATGGGCCGCTACGGCAACAACTGGACTACCAGTTATGCGGCTGGGTCCGACAAGGCCCAAGCCCAAAGTTATCTTTGGATAAGATATGGAATATCTTCTAAAAGGAGAGGATATATACTATATATCCGATGTCGGCTAACACGCCGAGGAGTAGGGAACACGAAACCCACTAGGGTTTCATGCATATATAAAGGGCACCCAAGCCCTCGGTAAAGGTATGATCTACTGGAAACCCTAACTCTTCGCTAAAACCCTAAATTCGATTACTTACTCTCACGCCGGAGGATAATCGGGGGAGACAATCCCTCGATAAGCCTAACGGTGTTTGTTCTTTTTCTTAGTGCGCAGGTTCCATCAAGCATTAAGAGTTAATTGGTACGAGAATAGAAGTCCTCACAAGGAACCCCAACTTTTGTATCAACACTAACTGCTTCAGCCCAAAATGAAATAGGCAACTTAGAATCTGCTAACATTGTTCTAGCAGCCTCTATTAAGGTCCTATTTTTCCTTTCAGCTACTCCATTTTGCTGGGGGTTCTAGCCACACTAAATTCCCTCTTAATACCTTTTTCTATGCAAAAATCATCCATAACCCTATTCTTAAATTCTGTTCCATTATCACATCTGATTATTTTGACTTTCTTATCATCTAGGTTTTCTACCTCAACAATAAATGACTTAAGGATTTCACTGGTCTCATCCTTAGTTCTTAGAAAGAAAACCCAAGAAAACCTGGAATAATCATCAGTAACAACCAAACAATATCTTTTAAAATTCAAGCTATTTACAGAAGTAGGACCAAACAAGTCCATATGCAACATATATAAAGCTTGAGAATTTGAGTTATGAACCTTGGGCTTACAAGAGGCTCTGTGTTGTTTACCCTTAAGGCAAGAAACACAGGTTTGGTCATTTTGAAAAATCTTATTTGGTAATCCTCTTACCAATCCATTTTTAGCAATTTTGTTAATGGTTTTAAAATTAACATGACCTAGCCTTCTATGCCACAACATTGATTCCTCCAATGTGGCTTTTGCAACAAGGCAAGTAAGACCTTCTTTAGGAACAAGGTTGTTCATCTCAATACTGTATGTATTACCCTTTCTGGGGATTTTAAGCAAAACTTGATTTTCATCAGGCAGCTTAAAATCAGGAGAAAGAATAAGGCAGTCAGTATCAGTAAAAAGAACCTTATTCTTTTTATCACATATCTGTGACACACTAAAGAGGTTGTACTTTAACTCTGGTACAAAATACACATTATCAAAATCAAGATTACCAGTTTTAATTACACCTTTACCAGTAATCCTTCCTCCAACACCACCTCCAAAGATAACAGGTCCTCCATCCAGAGCAATGAAGTCTGAAAGGTATGACATGTTACTAGTCATGTGCCTGGAACATCCACTATCTGAGTAGCCTCTATCTTCTTCACCATTTGAAGGATGTTCCTGCACATAAAATAAAGGTTTTAGTGCCTTTTGGGGACCCAAACCATCACTGGCTTGGATCTGCCTTGTGCATCAATATGAGAAAGTTTATTGAAAGTCATTGATGCACCATTGGGTTTGTTAGATTTTCTAACCCAATGTGCTGAGGCCTTGACAGCATTGCCCTATTTACCCTTAATAGCATTAAAGTTTCTAGCAGTAGGAACTGCTGACCTAGCAGTTGGAACTGCTGGCCTAGCAGTTGGAACTGCTGGTTTAGCTTTAGACACCCATTTTTGATTTGTCATTGCTGTTTTCTTATAAAAATGCCTTTTAACTGTTTGTGCATGATTTGAAAATTGTTTTGCACTGGAAACAGTTTGTTTGTTCTTAAACCATTTGTTTGGTCTAGCAGTTGAAACTGCTTTGATGCCCGACCTTAACATAACTGCTCTGGGTGACATTTTATGATTCACATTAGGGTCAGTCAACCTTGTTGGACTATTTTAAGTTACCCTAGCATTGTTATTCCTATTCACCCTTGAATTCCCAAAAACATTCTTTTTCCATGGGTTAGAATCACAATAAGCAGCCAAATGGTCAAAACTTCCACAAACAAAGTATACTTTTCTAATCATAACAAACTCATCATCCAATTGCTTAGATATTGAGTGGTTCCAATTCCTTTGATTATCGTTAGAAACTGGTGATCTGTTTTTAGTTCTATACATCTCAGCATATTTAACATTTTTCCTAACTGGTTTTATGTTTTCAGTTTTAACCACCTTAGGAGCATGTTTAACTTCTACCTTAACAACATCAGGTTTAACCTTAACCTGATCATCCTCATCATCAGATGTCCAATCCTCAATAATTGAAGCATCTGAGTTCCTATCAGAAGACATCTTTTCCTCAGAAAGAGATTTATCACTAGCACTAACATAGGAATCCTCAGCCTTAACAAATTTAACAGGATTCTCACTAATTTTAGTACCATATCCAGGAAAATCCATATCTTTAAACTCTTCTAAACCTGTATGAGCCAAATCAATTCCTGGAGGGACAAACATTCCTCTATTTGGGGGTGCAACTGACTTATAACCTAAACCAGACTTAGCTTTATTAAGTATTTGACTCTCTACTATTTTCTGTACCCCTTTTGATGTGTACTCTAGAGTGTCAACACTTAACTTTATATTTTCTTTTTCTTTCTTAAGTGTCTCTAGTTCATATACAAGTCCACTCATCTTGTCATCTTTCAGTTGCAAATCTCTCTTTAACACAGCTATATCATCATTAAAGTTAGACTCATTCTTTCTATAAAAATCAAGTTGTTCTTCCAAAACAGCTAGTCCTCTTTTATGGTTAGACAGACTAAAATTCACTTGATTAAATTCTACTCTAAGATCATCATACTGTTTCTTAAGAGTTTCATAATCTTTTAAAGCATGACAAGTGTTTGAGCATTTTTGAACTATATGTACCTTAGAGTCTGAAAAGACCATCAATGCAATGTTGGCTGGTTCCACTTCCTCTTCCATAAAGCTCCAATCAAAACCAGCTCCATCCACAGCAACCATTGCCTTTGAGGAAGAAGTTTCTTCCACATTCACTGTCCTCCTATTCTGACTCTTGTTGTTTTGCTGTCTTGGGCTCCTACATTCCCTGGCAAAGTGCCTCATCTTGTGACAATTATAGCACTCCACCTTGGACTTATCATACCCAGCTACATCTCTTCCATTGAAGGTAATCTTGTTCCCAGTTCTTTGATAATACTTCTTAGCCCTAATATTTATCAAGGCCAACTGCCACTTTAAATCCATAGCTTCCAAATCATCTTCAGCAATCTAAAGAAGGTCTTCATTGAAGATTTGAGACCCACCAGATTGTTCTGACACAAATGCATATATGGTCTCCTCAGTCAAGCCAGCAGTACTAGTTTTTACACTAGCAGTGCTAACTTTAGGGCTAGCAGTATCAACTGCTTCAACATCACCAGAACTATTATTGTTGGAAGATGATAAAAATGCTGTGTTTCCAGAACTAGAACTAGTGCTTCCACTTTTCTTCACCTTCTGCTCAACAATCTTGAGATTGTTGTAGAGTTCATTCAATGTCATCTTCTCCAGCTCTGGTTTATTACTCCAAACCACAACATAAGTGTTTCATTCAGCAGGTAGGCTATTAAGAAACTTCATGTTAAGATCTTCCTGTGGAATCACAATTTTTAACACAGTAAGTTGACTAATGATCCTTTGAAGCCTATTAAAGATATGATCAAAAGTTTCATTGCTTGAGGCACTGAAGTTCTCATAACTCTGTTTAAGTAGAGTTCTTTGAGCCTTCTTGGTAGCTTCGTTGCCACCAAATCTCTCCACCACTGCTTCAAAAAGAGTCTTAGCAGTCTCATAGTGACTAAAGTTTAACACTTGATCATTAGGAATTGCCATGAGTAACAAATTCCTAGCCTTTTGATTATTCTTCTTTTTAATTCTCTCATCATTAGTCACTGGTTCAGTATTGAGCTTTGTGGTCTTAGAACCATCAGCATGTGTTTCCTCATAAGTAGTCGGTTTGAAGGAATCACCATTAATAATGATATCCCATAGTGCATAATCTTGCACCATGAAATATTGCTCAATTCTGAGCCGCCATAGATCGTATTCATTCTGTTTCAGCATGGGGAGTTTAGCAAGGATAGATGTTTGTGGTGTCTCTATGTCCATCTTCTTGGTAGCAAGAGAGTAAATACTTCTGGATCTTCTAAATCAAAGTATCAGAAACCTGTCTCTGATACCACTTATGGAGATCGTTATGCTCAAGGTTTGTTAGACCTTTTATCTAGGATTAACACAATAATAATGAATAAAACATGTATGCACAGCGGAATAGATTAAACGAATCATTATTATTGAACAAGGTCATCAAGCTTACAAACCTTAGACGTCCATTAGAGGACTTGATGCCTAGGCACACACACACCCCTTTAATGACTACATTGTGGAAGACCTGTATATTAAAACCTACGCCTCTAATCTCTTTATATAATAGAGATTAGGGTTACAAAGACTCTAAATATGACATTATTAGTCCTTTAACTTTATCTTCATAAGTCTCCTCCATCTTTCATCTTTTGTCAATATCAACTCATATTTAATTCCTAACAATTCTGGAGTATTATATATATTCAGAAGGGATGAAGCATTCCAAAGGAGAAAGTTCTATCTAGGTCAAACGGAGAAAAGTTTCAATTTCAGTTCACTATGTTTGTTCATCACTTGCAAAGGCATGCTGATAGATGATTTCACTTGTTGAAACAAGCATCCAAGATACACAGTACCATTGTCTCTTATAATTCCTCCATCCAAGGAAATTGCACCATCTTTTAGGCTTTGTTTAAAGCTTGAAGATAGGTACTAATATTGTCGAAGTCAAAAGAATATGGCAGATGAGTTTCTGAGAAAGATATTTAATCTTGAAGATCAGAAGATAGCTCAGATCAAGAATCTGACTACAGAAGTGTTTGAAAGATCTTCACAATCCAAAATTTAATTCAGAAACATGTTGAAAAGGATTCACGTGTTTAGGGGAGGATTGTTGGGAATTAAATATTCAAGAAGTTTAATATCGGGTTCTGCTCAAAGAAATACTCTAAGTATCATTCTACTGCTAGAGCATTTGATTCTGCTGCTAGCGTTAAACATTCTACTGCTGAATGATTCTGCTGCTGGTGAAGAACTTTCTACTGCTAAGTGGATAACTATCAAGTGATTCTGCTACTGAGTAGATAAGTATTCAAAGATATTATGTGTATTAAAGTCAACAATACACGGTAGATAATATCTTACCCCATGTGATCAGTCATTATGTTATATTCTCAGAACAAGTTGTAAACATAGATACATGTTGTATCTTAATGACTGACACTCTCAAAGCATGTGTTCGATTAGACTTGACAATATTGTAAAGATCTCTCTTGGACTATAAAAGAGAAATCTTAGACTAGATATTAGTATGTATGAATTAGAAGATATCTGTGAAGAACATAGAACAAACACAATAATATCACAAGTCATAAAAACATAAGATTCAAGGTTTTGTAACCCTAGTGATAGTGAAGATCACTCGTATTATCTTGAATAATATTGAATCGTTTGGTGTTAACATTGCATGTTCTTTGTTCAATATACACAAGCATAACTGTTCCATTTCCATAACACAAATAACCTTCTAAGTGTGATTAAGTAAATTCCGCGTACTTGATCATATTAACTCAACTTATCACATACACAAAGCAACAAAGGTTTAACCACCTTCCAGTGTAACGACTCCTCTCAGATTGTTTGGTTCCTGAGCACTTTGTTCAGACTGAATGATTTCATCAGTACTTTGTGCTTCAACAAACTCAGTGATGGTTGGGTAAGGAAGGTTGTGAGGGATGATGTAATAGGAGATGTCAGCATCTGCTTGGTACTGAGTGGAAGGACCATTTTCAGGATGATGTTCATCAGGAGGGTATCTTGATGATTCATCAATACCTATCTCTTCCACTGAGTTGTTAGAGACACTGATTGCATCAGTTCTCTCATCAAAGGTAACATGAAATGTTTCCTCAGTATGTTGTCTCCTAGTATTGAACACCCTGAAGACTTTAGAGATAAGGGAGTATCCCAGGAAGTATCCATCATCAGATTTGGCATCAAATTTCCCTAAGTGATCCTTGTTATTATGAATAAACACAGGACACCCAAAGACATGAAAGTAGTTGATGTTAGGGATCCTTCCCTTGAATAACTCATAAGGAGTTTTGCTATGTCTCTTAACAATTATGGATCTGTTTTGTGTGTAACAGGCAGTCTTTACTACTTCAGTCCAGAAGTGTTTGGAAATGACTGATCCATTTAGCATTGTCCTGGCTGCTTCAATGGGGGTTCTATTTTTCCTTTCAGCCACACCATTTTGTTCAGGTGTGTAAGGTGAGGAAAAATTTTGGGAAATTCCTTTCTCATCACAGAAACATTCAAGTTAATTATTTTTGAACTTTGTTCCATTGTCAGTTCTAATCTGTTTGACTTTGATGTCATTTTGATTTTCGATATTCCTGACAAAGGATATAATTGTTTCAGCTGCCTGACTCTTTTTGATCAGGAAGTATACCCAAGTGTATCTTGAGTACTCATCCACAATGACCAGAGTATACTTCTCATGGTTAATGGATCTAGGACTGATTGGTCCAAATAGATCCATATGGAGAAGATGTAGGCTGTTCCTGATAGAAAAGTTGGTTTTGGTTTTAAAAGATGCTCTGTGATGTTTACCTTTTTCACAAGCTGAGCATGGTTTATCCTTTGAAAACACAAGAGATGGTAAGCCAAGGACCTTGTTTTGTTTCACAAGGTTGTTTATGCTTTTGAAGTTCAAGTAGGAGAGTCTCTTATGCCAAAGCCAGTCGAGTGTATCAGTGGCCTTGGTAAAGAGACAAGTTCCATTCTGAGTCAGACTGGACATGTCCAACACATAAACATCATGTCTTCTTGGTGCAATAAGGACAACTTCCTTATTAGCATTGAAGATGATTCCTTGTTTATCATCAAACTGAACTATGTATTTAGCATCACATAGTTGACTGACACTAATCAAATTGTATTTAAGACCATTTACATAAGCTATCCTAGTAAAGACTATACCATTGTAGTTTACTGAACCATAACCTTCAGTGAGACATGATGAGTTATCAGCAAATATCACTTTGGGTCCTGATTCATCAACATACTTGTGCAGATACTCCTTCACACCAGTCATGCTCCTTGAACATCCACTATCTAGATGCCAAACAGGATCCCTGGCATGTTTCTGCACAAATGTAAACTGGGTTAGTTCTTTCTAGGACTCCACTTCTTGGAGGGCTTAGCTTTGGGGGTCTTTTTAACATTTAAAATTGATTTATGGTCAGTGGTGGAGTGGACTGAGCTACCACAAATTATGCATTTGATTGCAGATGTAGACTCAGTAGACTGAGAGGTTGACTTTGTCAAACCTCTACTGGCCTGAATGGCCTTATCACGTCCTGAGGTGTCATGAGTGGAACTTCCACTATTTTCACAACAATTGTCAATTTAACAATCCTTAGGATGGTGGTCATTGAACCCACAGTAAGGGCAAGGTGCAAAAGGCTTTGCCTTTTGTTTTTGTTTATGTTTAGAATCAGAAGGGTAGTTTAAAGACTGAGCTTTAAGGCTTGCCATCTTTGATGTGACTGAGTGTGTTTTATGATCAGAGGTCTTGTGATCATCCTTTTTTCAAATCATGCAGTAAAGGATTCTATAGCAATCATCAGTGATATGATTGGTATAGTTACACAGTTAACATCTTTTCAGGGGTTTTGAGGGTTTGGGTTTGGTTCTTGAGGAAGCTGGTTTTTGTTCCTTCTTGGATTGAGAAGGTTTCTCAGAAGATGCAATCTTCTCACCCAGCTTCCTGACCATTTCAGCCAACTGATCAAATTTTGAGTCAGGGCTTTGGGTTGTTACTTCAGAAGGGACTGAAGTTGATGAGCCATCAGTATTTACTGAGACTTCAAGGGTTGGTCTTTTCAGGATGGTTGTTCCCATTCCTGACCTCTCCTTTGGAGAGTGTTGGGAGTAGACCATTTGTGGGAGGCCTAAGTTTGGTGCAGCACCCTGAAGGGTATTCAGTGGAGGGAGTGGTGGATATGAATCTGATTCAGGCTCACTTACTAACTCAGTACTACTGAGTTGGTCAGAGAGTCCAAGCATATTTTTCAAGGCCTGACTTTCAGGAAGCAAGATTTTTCCAGTCTCAAAGTTAGGTAACTTACTGACTGGGTTGTCCCTGACAATCCAGTCATTTGACTTGGGTAGCATTTCTTGCTCAAATGATATGCCAGCTGGAACAAAGGTCAATTCACTGGGACTCACATAGGGGTTAACCATGAGATGGTCAATTCCTATTGTTTTCCTAGGGATTAAACCCACAGTATCAAAGACCTTGGGGTTCTTTTTGGTCCAGCCTTGGATGACAGCCTTTTCTTTGTTAAGTTAAGTTTGTAGGGCTTGGTTTTGTTTCAAAATTTCAGTGTTCTGAATTTGTAGAGTAATTGTTTCTAATTTGGCTTGCTTCAGTACAAGCAATTCATCTCTACATTTATTCAATTCTGACACTATGTTGTTATATTTTAAAACAGGTTAAGCCTTTGTTCCTCAACAAATTTAAGATCTACACAAATATAATTCATGTAAGACTGCCAATCAGAATCATCATCCATAGAAAGTAAAGTGTTTACCTTCTTCATGGTGATGTTTACCCACTCTCCATTCCTTGCATGGCTTTTCCCAACAGCCACCTCATCACCTTCAGAGAGTGCCATCAGTGCACTCACTCTAATTTTCTCATCTGAGGAGACCTCTTCTTCATCCCAGTCATAAGCTTCAGCTACTAAAACCTTGTTCTTTGCCTGAACAGGTTTAGATGTTTGAGCAGCCTGAGACATAGATGGATTAGTTTCAAGAATTGAAAGCTTAGCCTTAGCTTTCCTATATTTTGCTTCAAAGTCTTTTTTACCCTTGTTTTGAAATTGTTGGGTCGATTGAAACATTCTAGGTTGAAACTTGCTAGTTCCTGAGGAACTATTTCTTGAAAATTTGTAAGAGGGTTCTGAGATGGTTTTAGAATAACAGTCCCTAGCAAAATGACCCTTTTTACCACAATTAAAACATTCAGTGGTTTCATTTGATTTTCCTTTAGAAAAGTTGGACTGGTTTCTTTTGATGAAACGTTTTGGACTAGCAAGGAGTGCCCTCTCTTGGAATTCCAAGTTTAAATCTTTTAGGTACTCATCACTAGTCCTTTCATCAATTTCATCCTCAGAATCCTCTTGGAAATCCTGTACAACACCATTAGTATAAAAAGCAGTTGATATGGGTGTGGAGGTCAAGGCTTTTTTGGACTAAAGAGCTTTTGAGTCAGGGTATCTCCTTGAGATTAAGTTGTCTTCATAGACAAACTTCCCATAGATCTCAGGGAGCTCAAGATTTTGAATATGATTAGCATTCCTCAGGCCTTGTGAGAAGTTTAGCCACTTCTCAGGGAGACTGTTGACAAAGCCAACATTTGTCTCATGCTTAGACAATACTACACCATTATTTGATAGTTCGTTTATCAAAGTCTTCTATCTGGTATAAGTCTGTGAGAGACTTTCAGAGTCTTTTTCCCTGAAAGTAATATACTCAAGTTTCAAGTCCATGACCCTGTTTTCCTTGGTATCTGAGGGACCCTCAAAGCTATTGACCAAGTCATCCCAAGTTTGCTTGGCTGTTGAACAGTTGATGACTGATTCCATTATATCGTCAGGAAGACATGATATAATGATGATTTTCAGGCGTTGGTCTTGATTGACCACCCTCCTCTCATCAATGGTCCATTGAGCCTCAGGCTTGTTTAGCCCTTCAGCAGTCTTTGGGACATAGGGACCATCTTTGACACAAGAGATGTAGTATGGTTCCATACCAGTCAAGTAGCAAAGCATTCGCTTTTTCCACTTGCTAAATTTACCAGATTCAAGTCGTTGGGCAACAGCTGAAAAGCTTCCACCCTTTTTGTCGACTAGCTGGGGCACATTTGCATCAGTCATAGTAGGATCTTGGTTTTAAAAACCTTGAGCACTCTTGGTTAATTTTGAAAGATTTTATAAACCAGAGGCTCTGATACCACTTGTTGTTCCCTTAACACGCTTAGAGTTAACTAGAAAGTTAATCTATTTGTGTTTATGACTAATACAATGTATTGATTAATTCTAACAGTTAATGAAACGTGAATATAAAAAACACACAAGTATTTTCAACGTTTAAATTCTTATTAGAAATGAATCAAAGAATCTATTACCCAAGTGTTTTGCGGAACAAACACTTGGGATTGAATAGACAAGGTATGGTGTCTCCTATCTAAACTTAAGCTATGCTTAAGTGGTAATAATTCAACCCACTGAGCTATCTCGGGGATACGTTACTCTTTGTAGGAGAAAAGAGGTATTTGTGAAAGTCTAAGCTTTAATTGCACAAGAATACCTTACCCACTTTTCTCCTATCCGTTTGCTATTTATAGGTAAACATGTCAAGAGTACTGAAGATTAAAACTAGAAAAACAAATAGGAAGCGTGTCTGACAACTACAACAGTAGTTGTCATTTCCAAGAACCAATAGGATTGCACCAAAAAGTCTTCGAGTGTCAGACCTTACACTTCTTCGACTTTTAGCCACTTGAGGGATGGTTTGTCTGACCCCGATAAGACTTGTTCATATCTTCTTAAAACCATCCCGCTCAGTCCCGCCTTTTTTTCAGGCATCATAGTTCTTCAGTCTTCGTCTTCATGTCTTCAGTCTTCAGTTATTGTTGTTGAGGAGACATGGGTTCAGTGAGCTCTTGTCTAACGCTCACTGATCCATTACCTTCTTCTTCGTCTCAAGTAACACTTCAGTGAGTACCGCCTCACTGTGTGGTGAATCTTTCTTCTTAGACTCGTCCTGAGCATCTTGAAGGTAACTCACTGAGTGACTGTTCACTCAGTGACTTAGAATGTTTTCGGTTTAATTTACACTTAGCTTAATTTGTATTCAAATCTTGTTTAACGACTCTTGGGTACTGAATGACCCAACAGCTGCTCACACTCGATCGGTCAAGATGGAAGGTCGACCGATATTTTGATCGGTCGAGCCCAATGTGGTGAAAACGAAAATATCGGTCGTCGGTCACAATTTTGAAATATAGGTCAATATATCGACCGATTTTGCACACAACAAAAATCAAAAAAATCTTACCGTTTGAGATTAAAAAAAATAATAATAATAAAAATAAAAATAAACTTTTTTTAAAAAAAAAAAAATTACCACTTTACAACCTTATAAATACCAACCTCAAACACACAATTCAAACAAGGCATGCTACAACTTAGATTACTAGTTTAAGTTTTTAATAAGTATTGTAATGTTTAAGTTTTATTAGTTTAAGTTTTTAATTTAGTATTGTAATATTTTTATTTTTAATGAATTTTAAATTTGTTGTTTAAAATATTTGAATTAAAAAATAATAATAATAATAATAATAATAATAATAATAACTTGATCACCGACTGTGGTCGTGTCTGGTCATCAGAGAGAGAAAGCTAATGTGGTCAGGGTCATGCTAGGTCACGACTGTGCCCAGCCTAAGAAAGAATGTGTTTGAAAGTGTGAATGATAATGAAAGAGTATTGAGGTATTTATAAGAATAAAATTAATTAAAATTAATTAAAAGAAATTTTTTTATTAAACTACCCAACTATCCGTTGGGTATAGTTTGTTTGCGCCAAGCAAACCACACGACTCGGTCGGTGGCAAAACCAAGTCATCATTTTTCTGATTGTTCGACGCGTCTGATGGAGGCATCGTAATAGGGGCTTGACGCGTCTTGGTTCACATGAATCTGTCGTCTTGCCTCCTATTACGGGTGGTCTAAGGATTTTTGAGAGTAGCAAATATATGTTTTGTGCGCTTGAATATTCTACCAAATAGTAATAGTTAGCTTTTTGGCCGTTTGGTTGCTTTAGTTGAACATGCTATTGCCGTAAATAGACCCAATTAAGGACCCCATCGCCATGTGCTCACATGCACTTCCACATACTGTTAACTAATTCTTGTATTTGATTAAGTGCTACTTTCTAAAAGATTTTCGATTCTAAACCATTATTCGACGACATAAACAAATCAACGGTTTCTTACTTTTGGGAAAAGGTATACAAACCACACCGAAGGTTGGACTAGTATTTGATGTATGTTATTTACTTGTTTGATGCATTCATGGGCACAACAAGTGTGAATCGATATAACGTTGGCATATACTCGGGTGATCCTAAGAATAATGAAACAAGGTTTTGAAGATCTTTCGAAAATACGTTCCTATCAAGAATGGAGATGATCGAGGAACCTTTACTAAATGAGTGAGCTAATAGAATAATGAAACAAAGCTTTAGCGAGGACATCTCCTCGCCAATGACCCAAAATCGTCCTCGTCAATGGGGCCGACTAGTGTAGTGATTTTCTTTATAACAAACTCAGTTGTGAAAAAAATAATAATAATAAATAAATAAATAAATTCCAAGAGGTTTGCCGCCATGATTTCTCACTCCTAGGCCAGTTAAAGTTTTTTTATATATAGAGGCGGAGACTGTAGTTTAAGTTGTTGTACTTAAGAATCACTATTAGCCGTTATGGAATCGAATAACCATGATTCAACTTAACATCATAGGAGCACATGACGACAAAAGTCATTTCAAGTGTCATTACTGAATGACACCCATATCCCTCTCGAAGTCATCCATGGTGTCAAGGGATGGTCTCATTCCAATAAAGATATGCTTTTATTGTTTGTTTGGGCATGTATGTGTGTGTTTTTGGTATGTTTTAATGTGTTCAGTTTTCAGGGTTATGAATGCGGATAAAAGGTAAATCGATCTTATACTCGGTGTCGTGCTCATGAGAAGTAGATGACATCAATTTTGGTGTCACCATACCTAAAGCTCTAACTAATAAGAACTAAGTTAAACTGGAAAGAAATAGTTTGACAAGGAGATTTGTTTTAGTGTTGTATATGATTGTTTAAGTTATTTGGTTTTGAAGTTTTAGAACATCTTTACATGAATAAGGGAGCTTCGATTTCAATGTTATTAAGAAATGACTTTTGAACTAAATAATTAATGTATTAAATGAGATAATTAGGGTTTGATAAGCCCTCACTAGTAATCATATTAGCTCTCTTATTTATAAAGCATTTATGCAAGTATTTTGGTTCTTCAAATTGCCTTATGTATGAGTAGAAACATTATAAAAATGAAAAGGTTGCAAAAGATGTACTCACTTGTTGGTTCATGTGCTAATAGAATGTTTCTATGGCCTTAATAAAAGAAAATTTGATTAACCGAAACTTCATGTCCAATTTAATACGTGAATCATGCGAGTGATTTTAAGATGATTATTTAGCTTTTAGCTTCATTATCTTGTGCCCAAGGCTAAATTTTTATTTTTATTTTATTTATTTATTATTATTATTTTTATTTTTTTATTTTTTTTTTTATTTATTATTATTATTATTTTTTTTATAAACAATATAAAGATATCCGATTAACACGTGAGTTATAAAAACTCGTTTTTATTCCATTACTATGATGGAAGCTTTAACTAATTCTATAGCTTCTTCTAACGTTATCTTGTTAGGGACATTGGTGGTGTCAATTTGTAAAACTAATCTCCGACATTATATTCATCAAACTAACTATCATTTTTGGTTTTAAAATAATTATTTACATTTTTTTTTATGTTTCAGAATAATTATTCACTACTAAAAACATATTGAGAAATTTGATCTGGGTTGCTTTATTAATCTTACTTCAAGTTATTATTACAAACTTAAATAAAACGGTAATTACTTGGCTAATATTAAAATTGTCATTTATAAAAAAGAAAATAGTAATAATCATGATTTTTCTAAACTGTACATTTTTTTTCAAGAAACAATTATTTTGAGGTGAAAAGACTAATCAGTAATTTGATTTAATTTACATGTGGAAAATTTCAAAGTTAATTCCATATTTCAATTTTTTCTTGATTCAACTATAAAGAGAAGAAAACAAAATTGTCCCATGTTTTATTTGTGTGACATGAATCCATGATGTCTTGAAAAGTATGTTCGGGGGCACATCGCCCATGTAGCCACAGCATTTAATTTACTAATTACCTTTGAAAATGTATTTGTGATGAAATTCTAAAATATATTTCATGTGGCAAAAATGTGATAATAGTTTGAATCTAAACGAACAACCATAGTTGAAAACACATCCCCCACGTGACGTGTCTATGCATAAAACATAAGTTACGTTATACAACAATCTTCTAATGTACAGTTTATGGCTCTATGTAACTTAATTTTCAGATAAGGAGCTTTCAAGATTTGATACGTCAATCTAGTTATTAGTTAGTTTTTTTTTATTACTATACTAGATATAATGCCCGCGCACGCGCAGGGTTTTTTCTAATCATTTAAATAAATTATTATTTTTAATTTCGGGTTTTAATTATTATAACAGGACCTTCAAAACCATTGTACTTTGATTGAGGTATTGAATTAGGGTTATTTACGAATGTAGTGGGTTTTAATATTAATTAGATTTGGAGGAGATGTTCTTGCGTCAATGATTGTGCATGAATAAATGATAAAAGATCGAGTTTGATTGATGGAGGAGGAATTTGGGAATGTTGGGACTTCAAATATTTAGTGGGAATGATACTGAATTTTAAGTTTCAGCCCAAATCTTTGAAAAACTTGCTCCACCGTTTTCAAGTTTTAATTTTTTATATTTTGACACATATATTTTTGTAAGTTTTTATTGAATGATTACAAATCACATTCTTTTTTTTGTAGAATATGGATAAATTTAGAAGTATTTAGGCTTTTCTTATTTAATATTTAAGAAAATAATAATAATAATAATTTGATTATTACTCCGTACTTAATAAGGTATGATTTGATTTTTTCGAAATGTAAAAGTTCCCGCTAGAGGTTTTGTTTTATTATATAAAAGATTATTCAATGATGATAACACAAAGATTCTTGTAAATGCTACTTATTATTATATCAATATAGAGGAAACACAGACTAATGTTTCAATTCTTTACTTAGCAGCTGTGCCATTTTGTGGCATTTTTTGATTTTTTTCATCAATATAGTCGAGCTGGACTGATATTTTCTTGAGGTTTTGTTCATTGTATGAAAGTATTCTAGCTAATTAATTTTAGTGAGATTTACATAAAACCAAAACGTTTTCAGGTTAAGTTTTGAAATCTAAACGGTTGCATGGTAGTTAGTTAACAACAATTTTCACGCATCCAACTTTTTCCCAAATATATTCGATCTTACAGAACATACGAAAAAAAATCAACAAGTGTGATTCTATTACGGTGTAAGGTTACGACTAAGCAGATATTGCATCAAAGTATATATCATAACATTTCATTTTAGAGTATTGGCGAAGACATGTCCCCGCTAAAAGTCTTTGGCGAGGACATGTCCTCGCTACAAACCCGCCGCTACAAACCCGCCGCCAAAGGCTTTGTAACTGTCCCTTACTTATCTTTTGTAATAGCATTAGGATATAGATGATGGTCCAATAAAGCTAGCTAGCCGTAAAAAAATAGTATGCCATCTGCTTTTCTTAAAGGGATTTATTAGTGAAAAGAGAGAACCCACATATTAATTGAAAGCAATGCTATAAATTAAGTTGTTTGCTCGGAAACTCGAATAGGATATCCGGTGAGTATTTTTTATGATTTGAACATATACGATTTCCCGGCTTGGAGAGCGGTGAGCCCGAAGGCCCTGATTAGAGTAATCTTTCGATAAGGAGACAACTATAATCAAGAGATCGACATAACTCAATCATTTTTCTAAAGTGGATCATTGCGCCAAACATTCAGCGAAAATCATAGAAGGGAAGAAATTAACTAAAAACACGGCATCAATAACTTTCATATTTGGTTCAACACATGACCCTTTCAATTCGTTAACCTAATTTTATGTTCTTTTAGGAACACATGTATTTTTTGCTAGGCAAGAGGAACTATTTGTAACTTGCTAGAAGCTATGATGGGAAATTAAAATTCGACACGGATTTGGTGCTAAAAAGGGGTATGGTGAACGTCACTAGTCTGACCAAAAATCTAGGATAAGGTTTGTTCATTATTTGATTTGACACTAAACAAATCGAAAAATAAACCGGACTGAAACCGAATCAAACTGGACCGAAAATTTTAATTGGTGTATGGTTTGGTTTTAAACCGAACCGGAGTATTTAATTGGTGTTTGGATTGGTTTTGGGTTTGATAAATATATAACCAAACCTAACCGAAAAAACCGAATATCTCTATTCGCATAAAAAAAATAAATAAATAAAATTATATATATAGAGATTTTCTATCTTTATCTTCCCAACTAAGAATCCTAATAATTTAAAATCTTTTGAACTAATCACTCCTCAAATCAAAGCATTGCTTTTTCAGAGATGAAAACAACATCAAATGCAAACATTAGAGAGGATGAGTGAAGTTGTAACTGGGTTTGGATGCTTGGAGATGAAATATTCAATCTAATAATACTTCTGAAGACTTTTGCCGAAGAACACTTTATCGCTTTCACTTACTTCCGTTAAGTTCTTAAACCTTTTGGTATCTTAACCTTTTGTTGATTTCCTTGAGTACTTTGTGAGACTTTTTGATTTGTTAATTTTATTTAAACTTTTAGGTTTTTATTTGTGACTTCTAGATTATATTTTGAAGTTTACTTGAATTTGGTTTTCTTGGTTTTAACCGAAACCAAACCAAATTTTAATTTGGTGTATGGTTTGGTTTTATCCATTCTAGAATTGGTTTGGTTTGGTTTTGGTTTTGACTTTGAAAATTTTTAAACCGATGAACCCGAACCATACAACCCACAAACCCGAAAACCAAACTGATGAACACCCGTGGTGATACACATTAGATTAGAAGCATAAAAGGTTATGAGTCACGTAATTTGACCAGTTTAAGCAAACAACAAAGGTAAGCTTCCTAGCATGTATTAGCATTTAAAAATGGTACGTAGTTGCTGCAGATTTAAAAATGGTACGTAGTTGCTGCATGTCTGTATCTTGGTATGAACTCACAACCATTGTAGATAATATACAATAATATAATACTTGTTATGCTACCTAATGTACACTTGCAGTCTATTTTGGTACACCTTTTTATTTGTTTTGTGTTTGCACATATAGTCAAAAATCTTTTACCGTCTTAAGTTTACTGTTACAGTACTATTAATTAACTCAAGGTTTTCAACTTTTGATAACATATAAATATGAGCTAGTCATTCCGGATCGATCGGTTAAGTTGTTAGAAGTCTGTGAGTAAAATATAAGAGATCTTAAATTTGAGTTTCATTTGGTGCAAATAACGGAAGTGATCGTGACGTACAACTTCGTCACTTAATTCTTTAAAACACAAGGGTAATAGGTTTGTTGTGTTTGGGTCATAAAAGACAACGGATTTGGTTATACCTAAAAAAGAACTCGATTTATAGCTTTGTATCGGTCCACTTTTAAGCGACGTTGTAAGGTTTTCTTCACCGAGAAAGGAGCTTGTTGAATTAGTGAAGTAACTCTCGAGTAGAGAACTCAGAGAGTGGAGTAGGAAAGAGAGGAGCTTCGTGCGGAACCAATATAAACTATCGTAATCTCTCTTTTATTTAGTATCTTTTACTTGTATTGTGTTTGTATGTTTTCTTTCATGTTCTTGATTAGTTTATTTTGTAGAATTCATATTGCATCACACTTGATCGATATTTGATACAAAAAATTAATAAATTTTTTTTTTAAAAAGAACGTAGTCACCTCCTATACGTTTTCACGTTAACCGGTCATAATTAATAAGCACGCAGGTTTTTAAATTCAAGTTTGTTTACTATTTAACTTATCACCTTTAAACAAAGTTCCAAATTAGCTTTAGCTCTTACTAGTATAGAATTAGCAGCCGTCAAACTTTACACTTTCGTTGGCCACTGCTAGCGATAAAAAAACGTCTTTGTCTTATCGGGCGCCGCTTTTCTTCTTTTAGTTGCATATAAAAATTAAAATTTATGTTCGTGGTGCGTGATATGTTATAGACTTAAAGATAAATTATATTTCTTTCTAATCTATATTTTAGTTCTACTGCTCGATGTTTAGCAGGAGATGAAATACATTCAGAAACAATTTTATCAATAGAACGATGAGTTGGGAAGATACGGTGTGAGATAAAACATTTTGAGCATTTTTATGATTGCTCGCCTTTGTATATACTTTTCTCGAATAAACAGTTTAGGCTAAACAATAATATTCTGACCTGAGGTTAAGGGTTCGATCAAGAGTTAACACCTTTGCTTCTGGAGACAGAGGTTAAGGGTTCGATCATTACTCTTTACAAAGTCGGAGGTGCTTTTCTACCTTTGGTAGAATTGGAAGCAGCTTCTCTACCTCTCTACCTTAAATAGGGGTAGGGTTGTCTATATCTTAACCTCCTTCATACATCATGAAAGACGGTATCATAATCTATGAAAGACGGTATTTGGAGCTAATTAACTTTAATAATATTTTGACTATTAAAATTGCTATCAAACAATCACAATCATATTTTTACCTTCCGATTTATATATTTAAAAGCCGGTACACTCGAGACATGCGCTCACTAACTCATTTGCTAATTGGATACTAGCCTTATCCATTTATAAATAGTTCTTTATGAAATTTCACCACTAATCTTGTAGCTTTTGCTAATTAAATTATCATTGTTGTCATTAGTCAATTTTCCACATGTTGCCTAAAAATCATCTTTCACTTATTTATTTTTTAATAAGGGCGGTGATAAATTCACGGATGAGTTTACTAGGCACACGGCTTTTTTCCCCACATGCTTGGCTGCTTCTTTTTTTTTCGGTTTTATACAGAGACGGACTCAGGATTTTTAAAATGGTGTTGCATAATTTTATTTTTATGATTATGACTACTAAATTTCCCCTATAAAGAATTTATTAGCTAAAATTGGAGATTGCGCGTGCCAAAAAAACATATTTTATAAAAAAATTACATTTCGTGACTTAAAAAGGGCCCGTGCCACACCCGGCTCTCATGTGAGTCCGTCCTTGGCTTTATGTCTATCTCCCACCATTTCTAGGCTCCTGTAACATGTAGTAGTGACTTAACTCCAGCTCTCCAATTTTAACGATGCATGTGATGCTGCCCTCGGCATTTATACCCCGGTGTTTGGAACACATTGGACTTTTTGTTTGCGAGTCTCGTCCCATACATTTTTTATCTTTAGTTTGAACAATCCTTTCCTAGTCTCAAATTTTCTTTCAAAGTGTTATGCATCATCAAGCACCGCGTCTTATACCCAATTGCAAGATGATCGAGCACCGAGAACGGAACTGAGATAAATTAACTAAACCATTTATTAAAACTCTATGCTTCAACTTTTGTTTCAATAAGGAAAGAAAATGTTGTGTAAAAGTAATTAGCATTAAACATTACCTGCAACATGGTCAATATAGCCGTTACATTATGGAAACTGGAAAGTTAGCAATATGACTATAAATAAATAAAATCAGATGGTCAAAAGTCCATGTGATCATTTACCATAATTTATTTGACAAAGATCTTATAATGATACTTATAGAGCAAAAAATTAAAATAATCTAAAGCCAGGAACCGCCAATATTCAAGACAAGCTCTGCCAGTAAAAAAAGTAAGTTATTTCCGAGGTAAAAATTGATGGGGCAGGTTTCAGTTTCAAGGGTGGTTCAGGTGTTAACTGGAACGCGTCAAGGAAGAGTTGCATGCACAGATGGCCTGCAAAATATCGTCCAGTTAAGAGAAGATGTTATTACGCAACACATATAGCTCAAAAGTTTGCTTAGGGTGATTTGGATTAAATGAGTTGAAAGTGATCACAATGCATTCAAGTGCTTACAAACTCTCAAATAGCTCTATGCAAATTGCATTAGTTGGTTATGAAATTAATTTAAGAGTGGACAAAAATGTTTGTGGGTCAACTTAACCGGTATAAAAAAAAATAGGGCATCTGACCTGTTCATATCTATTACCCGACCTGCTCATTCTTTTATAACTAATTCATAGTGTCTCAACCAACCACATTAGAATCCATAATGCCGTGTACTAAATGAATGGTGGATATTATGTTTAAAACGGCTGAATCCAATTTTTTTTTTGCCCAAATAAAGCGACTCTAATACACTACAAACAAGAATCCTACCCGAGTCCATATGTGTTCTTGCGCAATCCATCTTTGCAAAT
The DNA here is from genome assembly GCA_021014915.2 of Artemisia tridentata subsp. tridentata. Classification (NCBI taxonomy): domain Eukaryota; kingdom Viridiplantae; phylum Streptophyta; class Magnoliopsida; order Asterales; family Asteraceae; genus Artemisia; species Artemisia tridentata. The sequence goes on along the minus strand of CP139502.1, from coordinate 114,096,899 downwards.
ATTTTACACTGTCCTGCATCAGATTAGCATAACTATCTCGATCATGATGTCCATTTAATAACAGAAAAAACAATAGTCACTGTAACTGCTCGCTAAATCAGCTTATACCTGAAAATGGCTGTCTTGAATAACTACAGTATACTTTCTTCTCTTTGATTTATTTAAATGAAACAATATGAAGGATGTTAATATCTCTTGAGGTTATCGATATTGTTTTAATCTTTTCGGTATTGGCTTTTGGAACCCAAATCTTTCCAAAAATTCCTCAATCAACCTGAAATATGAGGTTCCCAAAATTAGATATGGAATTTAATAGATGGTGTAAAATATGGAGCTAAGATTACTCACATGCCACAAATTGATTTTTGTGTTGCTGCGACTTCTCGATCTGGGAATGAATCATCTAGCCGGAAACTTAACCATACGTATAGCTCCAGGACCTTTAAATAAGACATGTGAGGAAAGCCTAGTAAATGAAGGAATGTTATGATATTTGAAAGTTAGAATTCAATATACAGTTTACTTTCATTGTCAATTAGATTACTTTCTATAGTCATAATATATATGACTAAAAATTTGTTAATTTTCTTGCAATTTATGTTGGAAAATTACATATATGAGATTCATGTTAAGATTTTGAAATAGTTTTATGTTCAGATGAAGAAAGTTTGTAACACGGCCACATGGGTAATTCACATTTATATGAACTTTACAACTGATACGCATTTTATCTATTTATGCATTGTCTGGCGCTAGTGACAAGAAAAGCTTACCTTATGAATTGATTCAAGTTCCTTGAGTTCAGCTTGAGTCTTTGGAACCTTAAGTGTCCTAGAGTAAATATTTCTCGAAGTCGAACAATACGATTCTTTGCATAAGTATGAGCGAACTAGATAAACAATTTATTAGTTAAAATCCCAAACAAACACACGGGAAAAGAAAAGGTAAGTATTATCGTAGATTTTCCGTGTGAGTCCCTGAGATAATATTTCATCAGTCATGTCAGCAGGACTGCAGAAACCAAGAGTCAGTGACTTAGTTAAGAAAAAAGAAGGGGCAACTTCATATCTCCAACCAATTAGTCACAAAATTATGTGATAGTAATCGTATAAACCAGAAATAAGAAAAGGGCTTACCTAAGAAAAAAAAGGTACTTATCATGCAAGAAAATTGGCATCTCGTCAAGTACCGCATCAACTTTCTGTCGTGAAGAAAAATATATCAAAATAAATTGGATTATTAAAAGCAACCATGCCACGTTACTACAAGCACCATAAAACAATACAAGTTGGATTCCTCAAAACCATTCAATTTAGTTATTTAAGTCAGAAAGGATTTGCAAAGCATACCATTCATTTCTTCACAGTTAGCAATAAAATAATTTGCTGATAGCTTAGCATTCTCCACAAATTGCTCCTGGACAAATAGACATAACCAAAAATCAGAATATTCATCATTATTCGGTCAGCATACCAAGACAAAACTTTTGGTACATGTTCTTTCACATAATAAACCATAAAAGAATAACCAAAAGAAGTAGATAATAACCGACCAGTATCTGGCACAGACCACAATTTATATGTGAGCGAGAGTACATGTATAGGAGGTCAAAGGTAGGAAATAATCCAGCGCTCTGCATCATTAACACATTTCCCACTTATAAGTTGAATTAAGCGGAATTAATGAGTGAAACTAGAATAGTGATCTGCTTATTTTAAGAATTGCATATATGATATACCTCTAGAATTGGTGATGGGCAGTTTAGTGAAGAATGAATCAAGGGTAGGTCCTTTTTATCTAAACAAGTCACTTCACCGACAGGAAATTTAGATCCATACCTCCCAGCTCTACCTACCATATAGCATATAAACAGATATCAATAAACATTGAAAATTAGCAGGTTAAAGTTTTAATTGCAAGATAGAGATTCGAAAACGCAATGGAGCAAGTTGGAGGAGATGTCTGGAATTTTCATAAAACGAAGCTTAATAAATTTTGAAAATTATATGAGTAATGTTAAGTTTTGATAATGGAAAAGGTATGGCCAGTTACCTGACAATCACTTTCATAATTTGTACACAAACTGAACAGAATACCTCATTTGTTTTCATAAGAAGAATCTCATAAAAGTTTGCATCTAACTAGAAGGAAAAATAACAACTCCTCACGTTAATTTGTATCTATTTGTGAATATTCAACAGTAATGATGGCAAAATTGTAGTTGTTTTCCGACAGCATTCTTTCATAGAAAATAACCAGAATTTGTGCGGTTTTAATCATTGTACTCTCTTTTGGTACATCTCAGTCATTAAAAAATCGCTTTTGTGCCATGTGAGTAATTCTGTAACCCATCATAATCATAGTGTTTTTTTATGTAAAAGTTAACGTTATCTGCAATTCTGACAATTTCATCCAACAATTTAAGTTTTTTAAGAGTCGGTCCTTAAGAGATTTTTGGTTACAAAATGATTCACACGGGTCACAATACCATCTTCGAGTGACTCATGTGTACAAGAGACAATGACTAATATGGGACTAGATGCAAAAGTACATTTAGGGACTGAGGGCATTAAAAAATAGTTTAATAGAGCTAATTTGGGGAAGAAAACATATAGGGACTAATGGCATTAAAAAAAAAGTTTAAGGTCATTGACTGAAGACTAGCTTCATAAGTCTGAAGGAACAATATTGTTATTACACTCTGTATTATATTTGAAAATTAAATCCTAGTTATAAGAAAAATTACCAGCAATTTGTTTAATCTCCGGTACAGTAAGTGGTCGCATTTCCAATCCATCAAACTTCTCCATTTCTGAAAATATAATTCTAGAAATGTTGAGATTGAGGCCCATGCCAATGGCATCACTTGCTACAAGAACATCAAATTCGCTACTTTCATCATTGAACCTTGTTGCCTGCAGTTTTAACAAATTTTATCAGCTTTAAGCAACTATATGAACATGAGACCAAGAAACTAACAGATCATGAATGTGGACAATAGGTATATTAAAAGTTGTAGAGTAGGTTAAAGTAGAGCGCGTGTGTGTCTTTGCCTTTCAAAAATAGAAGATATACTAGGAAAAAATAAAAATCGAAACATTAGAAGTATTATCTTACACAAAAAGGATAATGTATAAGTGGCCCAAGTATAGATAGTTTCCTTTATACCAAAACTGATCAAAATGCAGAATGGCAGAAAACTTTCTTGAGTTTTCTGACTGTTCGATAACTTTTTTACTTTACTTAATTTATAAAAAAAATTAACCAGGCGTATATTTCTTTTCCCAAATAATAAGGTTATCTTCGTCCTCGAGCCTGTTTTTATAAGATTTGGCACAAACAAACTGATACATGTATAGGCAGCCTATACAATAGTTTTATTTGGGTGGCCTTAATGAAAAAAGTTGAATACTTAAGTGGCCTGCTTGTACATTATTCAAAAAGAAAAAGAGTTTAATAAGTGCACAATAAACATATTGTGATGAGATACAAATACAATAGTGACTGTAAACAGCAAGAAATAAATACCTGCCTTGTTCGTGTCTCTGGAGGCAATGAACCATAAACTACAGAACACAAATGCTTTCCATCATTTTCGATTTGTTTCTGACAATACAAATAGGCAAGCTAAAACTAGTTACACACTTCTTGGTTCTAGAAAGTAGAAACTATGGCTGCCTATATTTGCAATAAAATGTGTAACATTGCTAACAGTTAACATAAATCCATTACAAACATATATAAATCTTACCTTTAATTTGTATATTTTATTGCGTGAAAATGTCACAATACAATCACCAGTTCTAATGTTTGAAAAAGATCCAAGAGGGGTCTTTAGTGCTACTAATGGTGAAAGCCGCTCATAACTTTGTATCTGCACAACAAAATAAATCAATATAAATACTAAAATAAGATTAGACATCCTATAAAGAGATCATCCACAAACACCATTTCACTACCTGCACATTATCGCCGGTAACACTTAAAATCTCTTGAATTAATGGAACAGCAGCAGGATCTCCACACAGATGAAGCTCATTTGCTGCAATTCCTAAAAGAGCACGTGTAAATGAAAATCCACGTGTTCTGCACCCTATCATCTGCATACATAGAGAATAAGTAACTACATATAAAATTAAATTTAGCGTTACCATTAAAAGAACAAACCTGAATTTCATCAATAACAGCACAGTCATAATCAGAGTTGACATCAGCCATTTCTACCGTCACAGCTTTGTGCTTTGCACCGTCAACAACCTCTTTTTCTTGACCAGTAATTAAATCACAAGGAACGTTTGCCTTGTTTAACCGTTTTGCTACCTCCCATGCCAACAATCTCAAGGGACCACAATAGATACCTAAATTTTTTATATAAGAAAAGATCATAAAAATTTTAGCAAGATTGGTGTAAACCCGTTACAAAGGCGTGGATAAAATAATAATGTTGATACCAGTAGAGCTAAGCTCCAACTGCTTCAGTGCATGATATGTCTTCCCACTGTTTGTTGGACCCACATGAAGTATTACATTTCGCTTCTTTCTTCGAGCAACCGGGTACCATGTGTGAGGACGACTAGAATGGATGCAATAAGTTCCATCAGTTTAAGTTATGTTTAACGACATAGGACACAATCATTTGCGCAAACATCTATTTTTTGTCTACAAGATTTAGGATTATAAGTAAATAACAATGGATAAGAGGTTCTTACGTCATGTCTGTAAAATCAAACTTCACTGGACCAGTGGAGCTGCTAAACTGCCGTGAGGAAGCATATATACGAACTGCATTATGAAACGAAATCATCATGATTATAAAAAATGATATCTAAGAATTGATAAACCAAAGGATAGCCAATATCTCTGTTTTGACTTAACAATTAAAGTGGTGTATCATGTATATCATACCAGTTACCAGAATAGATAAAGCTACATGGCACACAACCAAAAGATAAAATAATTTGTGATCCAAGGAGGAGGTACACGATGACTGCAAGTGCCCAAAGGACTACTTTTTAAGTTCATATTCGATGTGGATTTTTCACTATTTAAACTTAGAAAGAATTGGCATGTGACACCAGATATTATTCTGTGATATAGATGGAGCAATATCGGTAAGCATGAGTGTGTGACCCTTCTTTTAGAGAGAGGTGTGCTAAAAGTAAATGACATCCACATATGACCATATGGGTATGATATATTATACATACCTCAGTTTTATGTTAAACTTATGTAACGCTTACGAAAATTAGACAATTACAAGCCTTCCCTTTCTACATATCGATGATTGCTTGTAAAAGATGATGCCATTATTAAAAAGGAATCAACTAACATCAAAATCAAGCACAAATACACCTATGCACACCATTTTTAATAAGTTAATGAATTTGGCTATTTGGACATGAAAATTGGTGGAAAATCATTGTAACTATCACAATCACCACATTTCTTTACACAGAAAATATATAATTGAATATTCAAATAGCTTATTTGCATCTTGCGTTTTGATACAACGTATAAACAGCTCTAAGGGTGTTTGGAATTAATACTCAGACCGCTTATCTATTATTTGAGAGACATGAGTTGCTTTTAATAATCAATTTTCAAGTTGCTTATTCAAAACACCTTATTTCAAAAAGCAACAATCAGATACACATTCATAATTATGACAGCTTAGCCAACCCACTTATCTGATTATTAGCAAATGAAACAAGATGTTTTGAATAAACTAGTTATCCAAAACAGCTTGTTTCTCACAAATAATAGATAAGCAGCACCCTAAAAAATGCTTATACCTTGTATCTAAAAAATAAAATAAGCAAATAAAGTTTGTTGCGATAAGCAATTCGAAACACATACATTCTCTGATATCATATACAACCTAATTCTTAAATACTTGACAAATTATAAGCCTGACATAAATGATACTTTTTTATAAAAATTGAAACTTGATAGCAAATTTATATAAAAAGGGTTATCAAATAAGCTCATAAATGACAACTTTTATTCCTAAAAATTTAAACTTTATAAAGGTAAATTTATAAAGGTAATAAAGAATTAGGTTTATAAATAAATGAATGTACCATTGGATAAAAGAGTATGAGAAATGGTTGACGGTGAGAGTCTTCGTCGAAGAGCAACGGCCGACATGTTTAATTCAATTGACGGAATAAAAATGGCTTTTCAAACAAACAACATATGTTTACTTGTTAAGCTGTTGTACGGAAATTCACTACTTTAATTTAGTTTTCTTTTTTAATTTCTGTTTGAAAGAAAAAAAAGTTATATATAACAGTTAATTTCAAAAATGGTCCCAGTGGTCACCCGGGTTTAACTTTAACACTTTTAGTTCTCATACATTTTTTTTAACGGATCCGCTCCCCAAGATTGCAACCCATAACAGGTTTGGTCCCTTGACCAAATATTACGTCTGTTTGACCGTTTTCTTGGTCATGTGAGCAAAACGTGATGGGTATTTAGGTATTTTTATCTTTGGCGGGATATTGTCCAAGGTTTTATATCACATTTGACTAAATAAGTCGAATCATAACCCTTTTCATCCCCAAACTTATCACACCAATCTCTCTCTAAAATTCCCAAGTTTTAATCAATCCGCAAGATAATCAATGGTTTATGAATGCAGGGTTCATATGCAGGGATCAAAAGCATATCCCTATCATGATTATTGTGAGTATTTTGTATTGTTCATGCTTAACTGAAGTTTTTTTTTATCAATAATCTTGTTTAGCTAACTCTTAATTTTTTAGTGTAACTAGGTTATTTTCCAAGTGTTTTTTGCCTGAAGATCAACCATGGTGGTGCATTTACCAGTCCTCCCAAGATACGATATAAAGGTGGGAAGGTAAATTGGATAGACTCAATAGATTCTGATGTGTTTTCTATTCTTGAAATTAACACCATGATGAAAGAGATTGGTTATGAAAACTCATCATTTGAGTATTATTATAAGGAACCTAACACTGATTTAGATAATGGCCTAAAGAAGTTAGTTAGTGATCAGGATGTCTTGCAAATGATGAAGTTTGTTGCTAAGTATAAGGTAATTGAGTTATATGTTGATCATGGTGTTATTGAGGAGCCACTAAATGTAGAGCCACTGATTGTAGATGACTCTTTGGTTGATAATGTAGTAGATAATGTAGTTGAAGATGTTAGTGAGGATGAATGGTTGAAGAGGTGCTTAGACTTGGTGGGTAGAAAGAAAAAGGTTGTAGGACAGTCAAGTAGGAATGAAAAAATTAATGATGAGTCAGAAAGGAAACATGGTACTGGGAGTGATCATGGTTCTGGTAGTGAGGATGATTCAGATAGCCAAGACAGTGACTACTTTGTTGAACCAGATAACATGATAGATGATGTGGAAGTGGATATGGCTGAATTTAAAAGAAACATTGATGATAATGTTGAATGGGTTGGGTCTAAAGAGAATGTGGAACAAGTAGAAGAAGTTTTTGAGGATGAGAAAGTTGATTATGATGATATGGATACTGGGAGTGAATCTGAGAATGAAGGTGAATTTAGAAAAGCTTTAAAGAAACATATTAAAAAGAAGAATGCTGAAGCAAAGTTGGGTGGCAATGTGTGAAAGGAAAATTTTTTCATTGGCCAGGAATTTGAAAGTAACACTCTAATAAAAGAAATGCTTACTAGAGTTTCAGTAGAACAAAGAAGAGAATTGTATTTGAAAATGAATGACAAGAAGAGATTGAGGGCTCAATGCAGAGGGAAGGTTCCTCAATTCAGTTGTGAGGATAGAAGTGACATAAGGGAGTCAAAAGGGAAAGGTTCAGAAGGGCTAAAAGGTTCAAAAGGAAAGGGTCAAGTAAGTAGGTCAAAAGGGAAAGGTTCAGATGGTGGGTGGAGCATTAATGATAAGGAAGAATCTTGCCCTTGGTACCTTCAATGCTCTAAATTACCAAATCAAGGAACTTGGGCAGTCAAAACCTTTGATGATACTCATAAGGGAAAGGTTCAAATGGTGGGGTTGGAGCATTAATGATAAGGAAGAATCTTGTACAGATTTATAATAAATCCCCTAATTGGTCCTGGTTTTTGGGAAAAATCCAATAACCTAAACACAATTATCCCACCAGATCCTAAACCACAAATTGGTAGGCCACAAAACAAGAGAAGGAAGAGTGCAACTGAATTGTCTGAAGGAATTGTTAAAGGAAAAAAGTTGAGTAGAGCAGGTAAGTGTATTAGTTGCAGCAACTGTAAGGGAGTTGGTCATAACAAGAAGGGTTGCCCAAATGTGAATTCTGCAAGTGCTGCACAAGCTTCACATACTCCACCAACTGGACAGGCTCCACATGCTGCAAGAGACACACACTCTGCACAAGAAGCTCCAGAGATTGACCTTTCCTCACAAGGTCCACCAGCCACTCAAGTCACATAAACTCCACCAATTCATGTAATGCTTCATGCTTCACCAACTAAGATGACAAAGACATCAGCAAAAAGAAAAATGAGTTCTGATTGATTTGGAACAAGTTAATTTCCATGTTTATAGACTTTTATAAAATGCTATTAGACTTTTATGTATGTTTGTAAGACCAAGTTATGTATGTTTTCTGGTAATTCTTTAGTGACTTATGTTATTAGACTTGGTAATGTTAAATTTCATTTTGGTACATTGTATTTTGACTTCTAAAAGTCAATTTCTAAGTGCTATTTATGCTTCAGTTATTACCAAATTTGGTACATTGTAATTTGACTTCTAAAAGTCAATTTCTCAGTTATGGTATAAACCATCTTTTGCATAAAAAACAGATATACATATACATTACTCACTTTATTCCATGTACAAAAGTCAAGGTCTCCTATCATTCAATTCCATTTAACAATATATGCACAAAGTTACAGATACACGAAATACTTTACCAACCTAGCATTTAATTGCATTTACTCTATGCTTGACTCTTTGGTTGACTATAAGGGTCTTTAAATTGGATTCTGCATACACACAACCTACTCAACAAACCTGTATACACCCAAAAGTTTGTCAAAACTACTCAACCATTACTTCCAATCCAGGCATCATTGAAATTTCCTCAGATTCAACATCATCCGGGGAGCTCATGTCTCCCCAACCCCCATAGAATCTACCATACAATTATTCAACATCAATTAACAAAAATTCCAACTCTGAAGATAGCTCTAAACTTAGCTCTATGCCTAGCTTTGTCTCAAGTTATCATTCAACTTCTGAGGATGATCAAGCTCTTTCAAAAAGTCCAAAAAAGTGTACAAGGTCAGTCAGTGCTCATGTTCAAACTCATTCTATTTCAATACCAGGTAAGAGGGTTCAAGTTCTAGGGCTCTGCAATGAGCACATTTGGGAAGGAATCAAAGGAAGAGGGAAAAGAAGCATGCCAGACACAAAAGGGAAAGGGAAACAGATCATGGGATAGCTTTTAAGGTTTACTATGCAAGACTTAATCTTTTGATGGTACTAGTAGTAATGTAATATGCATCTATGAATGCAAGTACTTTGTAATGTAGTAAAGTTAAATGCTACTTGTTTTGTTCAAGTTGAAACTGCTTTTTTTCCATTCATCACAAACCCAAAATACAACTTGAAACTGCTTTTTTCCATTCTAAACATAAGATAACCTCCTAACACTACCTTTAAACATAATGTATAATACATTAACTACTTGAAAGCAAAAACAATAAGAAAAAAGATCCAACTGATAATAAGCATCTTTTTAGCTTCAACTGTCTTTTCTTCTGCTACCCTTTGTAACTCATTCATTGAACCCAACAAACCAGGAATGATTTGGACAGCTCGTTCACACATTGGGGGATCATACCAATCGATTATCCCACAATTGATTGGCTATTACAAAAAATTAAAAAAAAATAGGTCAAACATCAAATTAGGGGTTTTTTAACGAAATTAATATTACACTTACTTTTTTTCCACAACAATAGAATCGTCTTACAGGGTTGATTGCAGTCCAAGAAGTTACAATGGTGGATCATGCTCCACACCTATTGCACCTAATCAGTCGATTCATGTTTGTGTTTGATGCGTGTGTTGTGTTTTTTTTTACTGAAAGCATATATTACACTTTCAATACTAAGTATAAGAGACAACCCCTATGAAAAGACCTAATTACCCCTCAAGTTTTAGTCACTTAACCAAGAAAACGGTCAAACAGACAAAATATTTAGTCAAGGGACCAAACCAGTTATGGGTCGCAACCTTGGAGAGCGGATCCGTTAAAAAAAAGTATGGGGACTAAAAGTGTTAAACCCGGGTGACCCCAGGGACCATTTTTGAAATAAACTCTATATATAATTTGTAGCTTAAGTTTGTGTTTGTATTTTTACATGTTTTATGCCTTATTTTCAAAGTCATGTTTGCAGTAAAAGAGGTTAGATTTAAAGTATTTAAGATACAAGAAGTCAAAATTAGAATAAAAAAAAGTTCTAAAAAATTGAATAAAAAAAAATCATTTTTTCCTTTTATCGGTTGCAGACATAAGAACGCACTTCTTTTATTTCCTATTCTCGCCTACAAATATAAAACAAAAAGCAAACGCTTTTTTTCATTTCTTCTTCTCGCTTACAAACAAAAGTGAAGAAAAAAAAAAAAAAAAAAAAAAAAAAAAAAACTGCATTTAATCATCACAAGATTAAAAGAGCACCTAATTCTATTTAGGAAGCTTACGTAATTATGTTTTAGGCTTAAAATCATGTTTCGTAAAGTTTATGGTTTATAAAGCTCATAAGCTTATTTATTAGTGTTTGACTTAAAGTTAGTGAGGTAAAACTATAAAAGATGCATAAATATTTATATGGTACGAATAATTTCTTCTCACTTCTTGCTAATGAGGAAAGTTCAATAAAACACAAAGTTTGAACTTATCAAAATCTGCTTATATTAGCTCATGAGGAAATTACAATACGAAAAAAAAAAAAAAAAAAAAAAAAAAAAAAAAAAAAAAAACCAAAGAACAAACCGCTCCATCCTTGCCATTGATCTTTCTTTCATCTTACGGTCTATATTAAACATTGCATTTAACACAATGACAGTTTTGTAATTTTATTGTCCTCTCATTACTCACTTTCTTCACTCATCTCTCCTCTCATTGATAACCGCACTCTCTCTCTCTCTCTAAAAAATCTCTCCTCTCATTGAACTGAATCTGATTAAACTCGAAGGTGACGTCATCACCTTCATTCGATCAGTTAAATTTCACTCAAGATCTGAAGCAAACAAACCTTACCCGATACTACACTCAAGATCTTTTAAGACGAGGGTCACAAGAAACCTTTCATTGACTAGATGCGTGACTCCGAATTGACCTCGGCCTAGCTCTCGTCCGATGGTGTAGGTGGCGCGTATGTCTTCAAGTGGACGGCCGAGGATACGGCCGATGGGTTGGGGTGGCGCGTGGGGTTGTGGCGTGTAGGATGGAGGTGGCGTGTGGCGTGGTGGAGGTGGTTCTGAAGGTGAAAGGATTGTTAGGCCATTAGGTTGTTGTTGAGTTTGTTGTTGTTATTGCTGACGTAGCGGTGGTGTCGTAAGTGTGTGTTTATCGTAAGATATTGGAGTGACGAGTTCTTACATACCAGCTTGAAGTTTTCGATTTTTTGGAGATCTCAATCTTAGAGGTCTAGAGTGTTTATACTCTTTTATTCCAAAAGGATTTAATACTCTTCAATGAAAAGTGTGTATAATCGAATAAGTTACACGGAAATCAATCAATGAGAATTTGGTCAGGCAAAAAAATTGGAGAACAGAACACTTGCAATCAAAAATATGAGATGGTGTTGAGATTTGGAGTCAAAGGCATGTGTGAGACATGTGGACAAAATTTTTTCCTGGTGTACAAAAGATGGTGGCTGTATACCATGTGATTCATTAGTCAATCCCATGGGATTCATAATTAATCACATGGATTCAAATGAATCCCATGGGATTCACATTGAATCACATGGGATTCACATGTGATTCATGCTGAATCTCATGTGATTTATTATAAAACCCATGTGATTCATTAGTCAATCCCATGGGATTCATAATGAAATGAATCCAATGGGATTGACTAATGAATCACATGGGATTCACATGTGATTCATGCTGAATCCCATGTGATTGATATTCATAATGAATCACATGTGATTCATGCTGAATCCTATGTGATTCATAATCTACAAAACTCTCACGCCTTTCAAGGAGAATCCCAAGGTAGCCATAGACGTGTGAGGTGTAAATCATCTTTATTCTGAAACATCTCAAGGTATTTACATCATCTTTATCTTTATCTTCTGGTAAATCATCTAAAACATCTTGTGTAACGACATTATTGATGAATCCGACGGTTTTATTGATGAATCCGATGGTTTTATTGATGATTCTGGCGGTGAGTGGTGGCTGTGGTGCTTCGAACAAGGGTCAAATGGACTCCGTGGGTCTTCAACCTTTCCAGATATGATCAGGGGGGCCTGATCTATGTTTTGGGGTAAGTTGGTGGTTGGCCGAAAAATATTCCGGCAATGGTGGTTGCCGGAGACGGCGGTTTCATGGTGATGCAGGCGGTGGTTAGGTGATTCCGGTGAGTGGTTAGGAGAGAGAAAATAGATCTAGGTTTTTTATGAAAGAGAAAGTAATGTATTAAATGTGATGGGTAAAATTACTAATGTGCCCTTGTTTGTAATTTTTGGCTTCCATCTCTGTAAAACCCTCAAATTCTCATCATTTGAATTTCCCAAATTACCCCTCTAATTTAAACTTTACAAGAGCACATCAATAAATAAAAGAAATATGGAAATTACCTAACCTAAGTATGGAATTTAGATTATGTCATGTAAACGTTACATTATAATTAAAGTACATTATATGAATCCTAAAATTAAAGAATTATACTCTAAAGTTTCATATAAATAAGTATATCACAAGTTCACAACGTTATTGGACCAGTTGGCATTTTATTGTAAACACACGCTTTAATTCGAATTTAAGGAAACATCATTTTAGAATTCTCACTTATCACGTTATCTCAATCATACCCCATATATTCAGCTAATCACCCACTATCTTAGCTCAATCACCAAGTTGACTCGATCTCAATTAAATGTTGACAAACCCTTCCCTAAAACTCGGCAATTATTACATACAATATTCTCCATTCAAATCTCTTTTACGTATATCACCTGGCACTACACGTTTGTTTTGACTCACAAATTAGACAAGATAAGATTAAATCAGTGTGGCTATCATTTTATAAAGATACGCCCATGATCCCTTCCTAAACCATGCACATCACTTACCTTTTCTTTGAACACGTTTTGGACAGAAGGCAAATTATCTTCACATATTTTCACGCTGCATGCCAAAACATATAGCATATCTGCTCTTTTCTATTCCTCCACACCGAAGCCAAAAAAAAAAAAAAAAAAACGCAAGAAATAAAAAGGACAGGTCTGATCGTGGGTGTGTTCACTTTGAAGAAGGGTATCGTGTTCGGAAGGAGCTTGAGTTGTGGTCTTCTTCCTGTTTCGTTGAGTATAGTCTCGTAGGTATTCGACCTCCCTTTCCTTTTTTTTCTTTCTCTCATACATGAACATAACGACTTACATGAATATATATGTATAAGCTAAATCAAAACATATTATACGGTCGCGCGAAGTGGGTATCTTCATCTGTAATACGTATGACATAATAATACCCAACATAAAAATCATGAATCTATAAATAATATACGTGTCGACCTATTTTGTTTCAAAGTTTTCGAATGCGTTTTGATATACATATTGATGTAAAATGAATAAGAACATACATGCATATTTACGTAAATGAAAGTGTGTTGAAGTGTGATTTTGATGCGAAATTCGTGTGGTTTTGGACTCGTTAATTCCATGTTGGAGTGGCTGGGAGTTGGGTGTCGTATGGGCGTGTCTAAAACCTGTTAAACATGTTACTATGGTCATGGTAAACTGGTGTTAATTCGTGTTGTTGCTGCCCCGTTTGAAACCCTCGCATATCCCTCTTTTGCCTCGCATAAGTGAGCTATGTGCTAACTGGTCTTGCCTATTTTGGTCTCGTTATTCATGAGTTGTGTCTCGTAATTGTGGCTGTCAAAAAAAAAAAAAAAAAAGGGGTGTGATCGTACGTGAGTTTTGTGTGGGTCGAATAAGGTTAATGACACATTTGCAAACTGTTTTGAAAGGGAGTATAAGGTGTGGTAATGGGTTGCGTTTTTGCATGAGAATGGGTAGAACAATGGTTTCTGTTCGTGTACATGTGCATGAATGTGGTGGCCATAATTTAAAAAGCACATATAAACATATTTTGAAAGAAAGTAGTAAAACACGAGTTTGTGTTGGACTGAGTAAATTGAGATATTTCATATTAGACCCTTGAACTTTGGCATATTGACATTTAAAACCTAAGAGATGGAAACTTACTAATTCTGTGATTAGTATAGAAAGTTACTAAAAATGGAAAGCCGACTAAAATAAGTAATCTGAATTGAATAAGTTGTTAATAAAACCAGTCGTGAACTCGTGTAGATTCGCCGGAGATGGAGTTTGCTTCCGACCTTGGTATTTCTGTTGTGTTTCGTTGCGGTATAAGGTACAGATATTCTGACCTTTTCTTTTAAGGTTTCTCATGATCTCTTTCGTATTCTGATCCGTTAATGTTCTGAGTTGATTGCTATGATTCCCTTTCGCTTGAACCTTCTCTGTTGATCCCATTTGATATGACCTCTGATATGAAGCTATGTTATCAAGACCTTTTATAATTATGCCTTGAAAATGTTTTGAGAAAAACCATTTTAAAAAGATGTTTATCAATGAGGCGAAACCACTTTTATATCAAATGTTACTAACTGTTGTGAATACTATATTTGGAAGACTATTTTTATGAAAAACCGTTTTGAAAGATTATTTTTATGAAAACCACTTTAAAGGATCGTTTTATGAAAATCATGAATAAAGGATTGTTTAAAATGGACTTTTGATAGAAACTTTTGAAATGAACTGTTGTTCGGAACCCTGACTTGATTATTTAATATGAACTTTGATCTGATAAACTCTGAGTTGGACCTTTGATATTACTTCTGAGATATTGATATGCAGCTTCTGATATATGACCCTTTTGATGTGACACTCTGATTTGATATGATACTTGACTCTTAGTTTGATACCCGAGCCATTTCTGTTTCCCTAGCCAGGAAGGTAACCTGGCCATGTCTTTGATGCACCATTGGCATGACTCATGTGTGGGTGAGTGATTTCTCACACCGTCCCCATTCTGATTATGATATGCGCATTACTTTGACTATGGATTATATATGTTTCTGGGGGGCGTATGGATTGCAATCCTAGATCTGTTCTGTTTAGTGGATTTAACATGATTTGATATGATTTGTCTGGTGACTGGTGCTTGTGTGCAATACACGCCTTTCACATATTTCTGGGAGCTAGCTACTCCATTTGAAGAATGAGGACACCCCTCATATTATCTGATTATCTGAGAGGTCTCCCCTCTATATGATTATGAAGATTATGGTTACGATATGATATGATCTGTTTCTGGGCTCGTGGTGGATTACTATCCCTTTCTCTTTCCCTTATACTTATTCATTGACTTATCCCTTGAACCATACTACACCTGTTTGACCTTTGTTTCAGTTATTCTGTACATTTCTCTATTTCTGTTTATTATCGTTATATCTGTTCACTGGGCTTTTTAAGCTCAGCCGCACGTTTTCTTTTCGTGTGCGGCAGGTTATAAGCAGGATGACGGGTTTGGGTATGAGTGAAGAGACGTTTGGACTTAGAAGACCTTGACAGTTATTCTGAAGTAGAAGTCATTAGGAGGATTGCAATTGCAGACTTAGTATTTAGTTTTGATTCATTCCTGACCTTGTAATGTTAGTATTTCATTTGTAACCTTTGACAAGTTATTGTATTACTTTTGAAGTATGCTTTGTTTGATCTGATATGAAACCATTAACGTGACATCTTTACCCTTGCCGGGTTGGGGTGTTACAATCTCAGCCATTAGATTGAAGGTGAATGGATGGATGAGATTTTCCTATTTGTTCTTTAGATACCACAATAATGTGAGAGATCTCACATCATTAGCTCATAAGTTCAATCAATTAATATTAAACAAACACTTACTTGATCTTATTTTAGTTATATAAGGTAATAAGCTCATTAGCCCCTAAAATGATCGTAAACAGACAGACCCTTATTATCTTAACAATCACCGAGTTTTTGATTTTGATATACTTACAAAAAGTTTGAGGTTCAAATAGGCGTAAGACACTAATGGGGCCTAAAATACACTAGTTTTATTGGGCATTTTATCACTGATTTTATATGATTTTTTTTTAATTGTTTTTCCTTGTTTACTTGCCCATGTCTCCATGAATGCATGTAGTTGAAAATTTATGAACTAATAAGTGGACTTATGCTCAGAAATGGCTAAAAGAGGGAAGAATACAAAGAATTAAGACCGAAGCTAGACGCCGTCTTGGATTCACCCAAACAGCCTAAATAGTGAGACGGTCATTCGAGGGAGCAACCAAAATTTAGCATCAAGGTCATACGTCGTTGCAAAGGCCACCAGACGTCGCCTTGGGTCGTTATATTCTTAGAAGTGTTCATCGACTTAGTTGCATTTTTTTTATCATACCTCTCTCATACGAGCTCGGATTAAAGTGATTCAAAATGCCATGAGAATTAGAAGAAGAGAGCTACGATCCTGTGCAAAAAACCAGTTTATTACCTAGATGGGGTCCAGACGGCGCCGCCACCTTTTGGTGACGACGTTCGGGTGTGAAAGTCTATATATACAAACCCTAAAAATGTATTTTCGTAACTTTTGGTGGCTAACCCTTTTGGGGGCCGACTCTAGGGACTGGAGACTTGGTTTTATAGTCATTACTTTGATTACAATTTCCTTGTTTAATCATTACTTTGATTGTCATATAGTGATTTATCTTTTATCTTGATCTTTTGATTAACTGTTCATCATGATTTGCAGAGTTTTTGTGCGCTCACTTGGATTATGACAAACCCTAATTATGTATGATGATCTTAATTGTTGATTAATGATAATGCAATTAACTCCTTCTTTACCGTTTTTACTACTATCAATGTTGAACTTGTAATTGATTGCTATTAAATATTAATCACCATTAATTTAGGTAATTAATAACTTGTTTGACACCTAACTATGCCAAAGTTAGGGATTTAAATCGGTAGGAGACTTATAAGTTAGTAAAATCATAAATATCCAATTAAGAGAGATTTGCAGTTGTATTAGGTTTAACTAATAACTATTTAGTAAACTTAAGCTACTTGTGACACCCTTACAAACAATTTCATTTCTAGAGCTTAGTTCTCACGCTAGGTTATCCATTGTACGTCCAAGGTTTGGTTATATTTGAATTGGGATTGTGTTTAATGCATGTTTAGAAAGGTTAGGATTAGCCGATCCAGCCCTGAATGTATCTATCCATAGGTGGCGTTTTTTCGATCACCCAAGTTGAGGGTGTAACACCCAGAAACATCGCATCGAAATGTAATATTATTGGGGTGCTACTTATTAGTACAATAGTCATAATCATAGAAAACGACTCTAAATGAGACGTTTTAAAATATTATCATTCGATCAAAATAAAACATTAGAGTTTACAAGAGGTCCCAAGTAGTTTTAGAAAACATAATGTATTAACATAATAGTTTTCAAGAGTTTATCAAATGATAACACAATGCAAGCCATCAAAACAATCTCTGTACGACTTCATGCTTGCCAATTACCTTAAGAACTTGAGATAAAACATGCTAAAAAGTCAACACAAAGGTTGAGTGAAATTCATAGGTTTATAAATAATTAAGAATTAATTTCATAAATGGTCCCTGTGGTCTGTCGAGTTTAACGGGCTTAGTCCGTTTACTTTTTTTAACGGATCCAGTCCCTGTGGTTGCGACCCATAACGGGTTTGGTCCCTTGACCAATTTTTTTGTTAGTTTGACCGTTAACTTAGCAATTTGACACTCACATAGAAGGATAGTTAGGTCATTTCACTTAGGTTTTATCTTTAAAATAACTTAATAAAACCAAATACATTTATAACATCCATATTACCACCACACATTCCACTCCCAAAAATCTTCATCTTCTTACTTTGTGCTCTCTCTAATATATTCCCAATAAACACCACACATCACCATGACCCACCACCCCTACCACCGTCACCCACGCCACCACCACAACAATCGAATTTACAACAACAACTGTAAAACCCAAAAATTTAAAACATGCAAAAATTACCAAAATGCCCCTGAAACTTTAAAATTTAATTAAAGCTTAATTAAAGTTCCGAATCGATCCCAAACTTCTGGAAACGAACAAGATATGATACAAAATAATTTTGACGACTTCGATTAATATTTATACAAGTTATGAGATGACCAAAATACCCTTGTGTATACCGAAAATCTAAATACATAATTATTATTTATTAAAAACCTTTTTAAACATAAAAGTAATTAAGGAAAATACATTTTATTTGTTAAATTGATTGGGCCATATGGGAGGCCGGTTATTTGGCCCCATGCCCTCCCCAATGTTCGGTCTATCACAATTATATCACCCCATAAAATTTATTCCACCTCTAAACCCTAAAAACAAATAAGCCGCCAACCTCAAAAATCCCTCACACCACATCCGATTTTTAGAAATCAAAAACCCATTTTTCTGGAGTGCTTGATGATGCAAGGAAGGTGAGAAAAATAGCCACAAGGTCCTGGAGTCGATCGTGGGTTCGTGGTGAATTAATTGGGTCAAAAAAACCCTAACCGAGCAACAATAATTCAAAGCGTGTGAATCCCTTGATCTAAAATATTTTTGGTATTTTTCTAGCTCTCTATTAATCATATATAACATGGGAAAAATATTGAAATCGAACCATGCTTCATGTATTGATCGAATGAAAAATAAATAGCTTAAAACCCTAATTTTGAATAATCGAATCTAATAAAGCCATGCGATTTTTCTGAGGTGTTTACTTATTTTTCCTGGGTTCTATATGCTTCATATAACATCAGAAAAATAGTCATTCTAATTGTTTGAGTTGAAATCTTGATTTATGGAATTATGTTAAAACCGGATTTAAGAAATAAAAAGGGAAAATCGTGGGAAACCCTAAGAACAAATCGACCTAGGGTTTTTAGTGATGAAATCTGGAAATAATAGTGTTATAATGATGGTAAAATTATTGGATAATGATTGGGATTATTAGGGTTTGATTTTTGATAAATAATTTGTATACCGATTTGAAAATAATTAGTCAAGGGGGTGTTTTGTAATTTTTAAAACTTGGGGGATATTTTTTTAATGTTTTATAGACCTGGGATAATGTGTAAAAATTATAACATGAGGGTATTATATGTAAATTAGGCAAGAAAAGGATTTAATTTGTAATATTAATGTCGAATTGAAAATAAATAAAAATGAGGGACTAAATATGTAATTTCTGGAAAGTTGGTGCTGTTTTGAGTAATAAATTATATTCAGGGGGTTATGTGTAATTTTGGTAATTTAATGGCTTAATATGTAATTGTTAATAATTAAAGGTTGAAATTGTAAATTAAAGGACTAAATATGTAACTTTGATAACTAGAGGGACTTGATGTGAAAATTGTGAATGTTTAAGGGTGTGTTCGTATAACATGTTAAAATAAGTGTTCATTGTGTAAAATTGAGAAATTAAGGGCTTAATATGTAATTATGGTTAATTATGTAAATAGATTTGTAATGTAATAAAGTACAAGGACTAAATATGTAATTTACCGAAAGTTTAAGGGCTGTTTGTAACATAATAATACTGAGGGTTACTTCTGTAATTTGAAAGAATAAAAGGACTTGATGTGTAATATGAATATTGTAAAGGTTAAATTTGTAAATTATGTAAGTATAAGATTAATTTGTAAATTAATAAAGTAAAGGGGTGTAATTCGTAAATATTGGAAACTTGGAGGCTAAAAGTGTAATTCTGGAAAATAAAGTATTCGAATGGTAAATTATGAGATTTCTATTTTAAACCTTGAACTTTGGTAAAGTTACGTTTATAACCCTGAACTATAAAAACTTGTCATAATTAACTCTGAACTTGTGTAACTTGTTAAAATGAATGTTACTTCCATAATAAGCTAATTAAAGACTTGACTTAAATTATATCACTTGAATTTTGCTAAATGTGGTAACTTACTAATTATGGAAACCTGCTAAAAATGGAAAGTTACTAAAAATAGAAGTTACTTATAATGGGAAGATAACTGAACCCCTTTCGTACTTCTGTCTTCTACTCCTTTAGGTTCAAGGAGGGAGTGATCTTGATCCCTATCAGCTACTCTTGTGTTTGTGATTGCTATTTGAATAAGGTACAGATATTCTGCCCTTTTTAATAAGGTGCCTTCGACCTCTTGATTTCTGATTTGAATCTATGATATGAACCTTTGGCATTTGAACCTTTGACATGAACCTTTGATATGAACTTTGAGATTCGGACTATGACTATATGAACCTGGCTCTGATACCATAATTGTAACACCCCAACCCGACAAGGGTAGAAGTGTCACGCAAATGGTGACATATCAAAGGCAAGCATAACATACGACCTACATAATACAATTGGTTTACAATGTTACAAAGGAAATATATCAAATCTACGTAGTCATACACAAGTGAATACTAAAACTAAGGTATCGTCTTCATAAGCTAATCTACGTACTTTAGAAACCTTATAATGTTGATAGGAGATGTAAGAATTTTTGCATCTGTAAGATTTAGGTTCATTCCACCGGTACGCTTAATCTGTTCGCTGTTATACGATCTGATACGTTCGATTTTTGACACGCATTTGTTGATCCCTATACTTCTGACAAGAATCATAAGATCTGCTATGAAGTTTCTGCCATTTGATGTCACCAACAATCTATGTTCTGTACGATCTCATGTGATTTGCTTAATCAAATTCTATGGACGGCATATCCGTCAAAATCCTATGTATTCTTTGTATCTCTTCCGAGAGAACGCGATAATCATTTGTCATGTTGGATATGATCTTTGCAATCTGAAATTCAGTATAGTATGTCCTTCTGAGAAACCCGAAGCTATCTTAGATCGACAACGAAGAGTCATGAGAAACAAGTCTTTTACATTCCCGTTCGCTGTCCGTTGTGTCTTCTGTTTCGTTTCATTTCCGTTCGTAAAGATTCTTTGGAAGAACCACCCAGAGCGGGAAGCTGCCTGGGAAACCGAGGAATCGATACGAGCTAGTTATCCGCATTTTGTATTCTGATCTGGTACGTCCCTATTTTGTTTTCGATCCTTTCACTTCTGATTCTTTGCAAATTTCGAGGATGAAATTTTTCTGTTAGAGGGGAAGAGTTGTAAAACCCGAAAATTTAAAACATGCAAAAATTACCAAAATGCCCCTGAAACTTTAAAATTTAATTAAAGCTTAATTAAAGTTCCGAATCGATCCCAAACTTCTGGAAACGAACAAGATATGATACAAAATAATTTTGACGACTTCGATTAATATTTATACAAGTTGTGAGATGACCAAAATAACCTTGTGTATACCGAAAATCTAAATACATAATTATTATTTATTAAAAACCTTTTTAAACATAAAAGTAATTAAGGAAAATACATTTTATTTGTTAAATTGATTGGGCCATATGGAAGGCCGGTTATTTGGCCCCATGCCCTCCCCAATGTTCGGTCTATCACAATTATATCACCCCATAAAATTTATTCCACCTCTAAACCCTAAAAACAAATAAGCCGCCAACCTCAAAAATCCCTCACACCACATCCGATTTTTAGAAATCAAAAACCCATTTTTCTGGAGTGCTTGATGATGCAAGGAAGGTGAGAAAAATAGCCACAAGGTCCTGGAGTCGATCGTGTGTTCGTGGTGAATTAATTGGGTCGAAAAACCCTAACCGAGCAACAATAATTCAAAGCGTGTGAATCCCTTGATCTAAAATATTTCTGGTATTTTTCTAGCTCTCTCTTAATCACATATAACATGGGAAAAATATTGAAATCGAACCATGCTTCATGTATTGATCGAATGAAAAATAAATAGCTTAAAACCCTAATTTTGAATAATCGAATCTAATAAAGCCATGCGATTTTTCTGAGGTGTTTACTTATTTTTCCTGGGTTCTATATGCTTCATATAACATGAGAAAAATAGTCATTCAAATTTTTTGAGTCGAAATCTTGATTTATGGAATTATGTTAAAACCGGATTTAAGAAATAAAAAGGGAAAATCGTGGAAAACCCTAAGAACAAATCGACCTAGGGTTTTTAGTGATGAAATATGGAAATAATAGTGTTATAATGATGGTAAAATTATTGGATAATGATTGGGATTATTAGGGTTTGATTTTTGATAAATAATTTGTATACCGATTTGAAAATAATTAGTCAAGGGGGTGTTTTGTAATTTTTAAAACTTGGGGGATATTTTTTTAATGTTTTATAGACCTGGGAGAATGTGTAAAAATTATAACATGAGGGTATTATATGTAAATTAGGCAAGAAAAGGATTTAATTTGTAATATTAATGTCGAATTGAAAATAAATAAAAATGAGGGACTAAATATGTAATTTCTGGAAAGTTGGTACTGTTTTGAGTAATAAATTATATTCAGGGGGTTATGTGTAATTTTGGTAATTTAATGGCTTAATATGTAATTGTTAATAATTAAAGGTTGAAATTGTAAATTAAAGGACTAAATATGTAACTTTGATAACTAGAGGGACTTGATGTGAAAATTGTGAATGTTTAAGGGTGTGTTCGTATAACATGTTAAAATAAGTGTTCATTGTGTAAAATTGAGAAATTAAGGGCTTAATATGTAATTATGGTTAATTATGTAAATAGATTTGTAATGTAATAAAGTACAAGGACTAAATATGTAATTTACCGAAAGTTTAAGGGCTGTTTGTAACATAATAATACTGAGGGTTACTTCTGTAATTTGAAAGAATAAAAGGACTTGATGTGTAATATGAATATTGTAAAGGTTAAATTTGTAAATTATGTAAGTATAAGATTAATTTGTAAATTAATAAAGTAAAGGGGTGTAATTCGTAAACATTGGAAACTTGGAGGCTAAAAGTGTAATTCTGGAAAATAAAGTATTCGAATGGTAAATTATGAGATTTCTATTTTAAACCTTGAACTTTGGTAAAGTTACGTTTATAACCCTGAACTATGAAAACTTGTCATAATTAACTCTGAACTTGTGTAACTTGTTAAAATGAATGTTACTTCCATAATAAGCTAATTAAAGACTTGACTTAAATTATATCACTTGAATTTTGCTAAATGTGGTAACTTACTAATTATGGAAACCTGCTAAAAATGGAAAGTTACTAAGAATAGAAGTTACTTATAATGGGGAGATAACTGAACCCCTTTCGTATTTCTGTCTTCTACTCCTTTAGGTTCAAGGAGGGAGTGATCTTGATCCCTGTCAGCTACTCTTGTGTTTGTGATTGCGATTTGAATAAGGTACAGATATTCTGCCCTTTTTAATAAGGTGCCTTCGACCTCTTGATTTCTGATTTGAACCTATGATATGAACCTTTGGCATTTGAACCTTTGACATGAACCTTTGATATGAACTTTGAGATTCAGACTATGACTATATGAACCTTTGCTTTGATATGAACCCTTTGCTATGAACCTTTGATATTTGAACCTTTGACCTTTGACCCCAGTTTGATACCCGAGCCAAATATGTTTCCTAGCCATGAAGGTAACATGGCCATGTCATTGATGCACCAGTGGCATGACTCTAGTGTACTCGAGTGATGTTGTACACCGTCCCCATTTTGATTTGATATGAGCTCACTATGATTTGTTATGGCCAATATGATTTGTTTGGGGGGCGTATGGATGCATCCTAGATTTGATTTGATTTGTGAATTTGATATATTTGTATTTGGTGACTGATGATGGGTGCAATCCACGTCTTTCACAAAATTTGGGAGCTCGCTACTCCATTTGAAGAATGAGGACACCCCTCATATTATCTGATTATCTGAGAGGTCTCCCCTCTATATGATTTGAAGATTATGGTTACGATATGATGTGATTTGATTTGTTTGGGCTCGTGGTGGATTACTGTCCTAAACCTTACTCTTTATTTCCTTTTCCTATATCTCATTCATTATGATATGTCTGTTCATTTCCATTTGATTTTGTTTCCGTTTATTATATATATCTGTTCACTGGGCTTTTTAAGCTCAGCCGCATTTCTTTTCCTACGGCAGGTTTTAGTAGGAAGCCAGGAGCTTGGGTTGCTTTGGGATGAGAGATTAGCTTATGAAGACGATACCTTAGTTTTAGTATTCACTTGTGTATGACTACGTAGATTTGATATATTTCCTTTGTAACATTGTAAACCAATTGTATTATGTAAGTCGTATGTTATGCTTGCCTTTGATATGTCACCATTTGCGTGACACTTCTACCATTGTCGGGTTGGGGTGTTACAACAACCCTCCACACCACCGTATCAACTTTAGTGGGTTTAGTGAAATTAATGTTGGTGAGTTTTGAGTTTGATAAAAGAAAAAATGGTGTTTAATGGTAAGAAATATGTGTTTCTGAGGGTTTTGACTTTGCTTATGTCTTTAAATGAAAGTGGCCGCCTGGCCGACGATGACCACCAGATCTGCATCACCAACACCACAATATGATGTTTTGGTTGGTGAAAAAGGAAAAAATAAATGGTTGTTTGAATGAGTTTTGTGTATTGTGTATATGTTATGTTTGAATTGAAGATGTTAATCTCAGATATTGCTTTTTTTTTCTTGTTCTTTTTTTTCTTTCTTCTTTTTTTTGGTGGTGGTGACTGGTGAGGGTCTTGGACCAGTGAAGTTCAATATATACATGTAGTTTAATGTTAAAGTTTGGTATATTGTGGTGTTGTGGAATCAATATTTTACTTCATCAATTTTTGGTTTTGTGATATATGGAAATAGCAGTAGGATTGTGGGTATTTGAGACCTACATTTTTTATTTTTTTCATTTTTCCATTTTTCATTTTATTGGGTTTTGAGGCCTTTTCTTTTCCTTAAATTGAAAAAGGGTTTAAATTCATATTTGAGTATTACTGAGGGTTTATGTGTTTGTGAATTTATAAGGGTTGAAGTAATTAAACTGCTGCTCGACAGTCAACATCCAATATCAAGAATCAAAAGAAACAGCATGATAACACTTAAATCTAACATGTTTTTAGGCGCGTTATTGCTAGTTTTGTGCATCATATTTGGTTATATTTATGTGTATTTGTTGCTAAATGATGAAAAAGTGTGTATGCAAGTAAATATAGCCAAATACAGGAAAAGTTGAGGAAAAGACGAAGAAATAAAGAGATTATGCACATTTGGAGAATTACGAGAAAGAAACCACGCGATACTTCAAGGATTTGATTAGTTCAAGATTTCCATGCTTATATATCAAGAAAAGATCAAGTTCTATGATAGGAAGTAGTGGTTACAGCGAAGGATCAAGCACGTAACGAGAAAAGAGAAAGAAAAAATAAAGTTGTATGGCAGAGTGATCCATCCGATCGGATGGCACCCGCATCCGAATCGGATGGGAGAAGGTTATTTTACCGAGAGCTCCAACCGATCGGTTGGAGCCAAATACCGATCGGTTGGCCGACGCTGGAGTTACAAAGTTGCATTTAATGAAGAAGTTAAGCCCCATAATCATTGAGGCTTATCATTTCTCTGCTATTTACTGATATTGGACGTTTTTGCGCTGAGAATAAGGGTTTCCTCACTTATTTAAGAAACCCTTGGCTAGTTTACAAAGAGAGAAGTTTTTGGGAGGTGACAACCCAAAGGCAAATCGAGTAAGGCTTACACCAAGTCTAACTAACTTATTATTATTGCCCGAAAGCATGTAGTTGCTGTGAAAACGTCCAGGAAGCCTTGAGTTCGAGTCTCAAGAGTTGTGTCCGTGTGTGGAGTTGTTTACGTGTAATAAAAGGCGATTGGAGGAGTGTGGATTGTTATAGTTCCACAATTCTAGTTCTTGTAATTCCTCGATTAGGTATTTCTTGTTGAGTTATTATGAACTACTTTTACTTTTACTATAAGATGAATGAAAGTTTGGTTAATTACTTGTGTTTTATTATGATTGTTATGGAGTAATTTTGGTTGTACTTGTGTGTGTATGATGTGACAATTGTTGGAGTAATCTTATCATAGTGATGCATGAAAACATATCTTGTTTTATGAGTTTGTTGAGATACAATCTAATCTTGCTTAATTGGTTGGTAAAAACAATGTTAAAGACTAACAAAGGCCGAAAGGAGTTTTCTTTATGTTTTTATTCCAAAAAGTTAGTGCACGAATTAGTATGGATTATGGTGTGTGACAAACACCATCTTGACTCATTAAAATGGATTTGGAAACGATTTCATCACGAAAAAGGCCGAAAGGATTCGTAGGAATTCTTAAGATAAGAAATGCTTTCAAACAACAAAAAGCTTAAAAGAATTGTCGTAATAGTTAATCAAGGCCAAAAGGAATTAACTAGGAGATTGAATTCTAGATATGATTTCTCATGATAAAAACCATTGATTGTGAATCATTCATATTAAGTTGTGCATCACTACAAGTCACATCCAACTTGGTTAGTTACTCTAAACAATTGGTCATAGAATTACACACAAGTATATTTGTTTTTGATTGATTGAACCTTGCTTGCTTTTGAATTTACTTCAAATTGGATTGACACCCTTTTTGCTAAAACTTATTTTACTAAACCTAAACCCCAATTCCCTTGGGACGATCTCGACTTACCCACCTTTACTACCACGGACGAGTATACTTGCTCGTATGTGTGATTAGAGAATTGGATAAATCGTGTTTATAAATTTTAAAACTTGAAAACAACGACACGCACATCACAGCAGATTCCGGCGAGCAGCAGCAGTTTCCGGCGAGCAGCAGCAGATTCCGGCGAAGCACCAGCAGATTTCAGCCACCACCACCAACAGCCCCCACCATCACAAATGAGTGTAGAAAATGAAACAAATGAGTGTTACAATTTTGTTGTAAGGTTTTATTTAATTGATTGATTAATGTATTTGTAATTTAGAAATTAGGATATTTGTAATTCTTTTTGTTCTTGAAATCGGATTTGGGTGAATGATATTTGGGTAATTTGCAAATTGAATATATGTAGTATGAATTTCTTTATTAAACACAGATATTGGGTTGTATATTTAGATTTATGTATATTTAAAAATAATTGTAAATTAATAATAATAATAATAATAATAATAATAATAATAATAATAATAATAATAATAATAATAATAATAATAATAATAATAATAATAATAATAATAACAATAATAATAATAATAATAATAATAATAATAATAATAATAATAATAATAATAATAATAATAATAATAATAATAATAATAATAATAATAAATAAATAGTATGAGGGTTGTTTGGTCATTTCATCCCTTCAAACGATCAAACAAACAAAAAATTTGGTCAAGGGACCAAAACCGTTATGGGTCGCAACCACAGGGAGAGGATCCGTTAAAAAAAAGTAAAATGACTATATCCGTTAAACCCGACAAACCAGAGGGACCATTTATGAAATTAACTCAATAAATAATGGACCACAAGATTTCAGAGTTAAAATAATAATTGCAACGAATATAATTATGGGTAAATAGTAAGTATTGCACTAAGCTCACTAACTCAAACGTTAACTAAAATCATAGAATGATAATAATAATGCCCTGAAAGGTAATTTGCCATTTTACCTAAATTCTCAATATTATGTGTCCGTTTGACCTACAGTTATCAAGTGAGCGCTACCCACCCGGACAGGCTCGTCAAGCCCAATATGCATATTCATAATACCAGCATTTACACACAAATAATTAATGGTTCATGATGTTAGGGACTTATTTCTGGCAACAAAGGTACCTAGGCAATAATACTTTCTAGTAAGCATACAGTTTAAAACACTTGTGTCCAAATTGTAAAATAACATGTATCTCCCCCAATGGGTTTATAAACAATTTAAAGAGTTTAAGGGGTGCTATGAACTCACCAACGATGAAGTAGTAGCAGAAACGGAAAGTGTGCACGTCGAGAAAAGTCGCAAAAGTCACAAACGACCTAAATAAAATATAACACGACTTAGGCTCGGGGAAATAATATGTGACGCTTATACTTAAGCTTTCATATAGTACCCAGTCTTATAATACCATAAGGTAAATTAGTTACAAGTTTTATGGCAAGTTACGGGTCAATGTGACATTTATATAAGCTTATACGGGTTGAAATGCAATGCTGATGGAAATTTGGATAAAAATACCGCACTAAACGGGTCGCCATTTCTAAACCGTGAAGGCTAAAATTATGAAATTTATATGATTGGAAAGGTAAGACTCTGTATATTTCAAAAATATAGGCCTCACTTAACTGAGAATTTCATAACTAGGGTGAAATTACTAATTTACTCATGTATCTCAAAGTAGGGAATTCCAGCACTCAGTTAGGCTTAGGAAAATGTGTAGATCTTTTGATCTACGAGTCTAATGGACACAAGGCCAATGGGAAAAGTGTTCTACATGTCTTATCTACAACTTTAATGTTTTGACCAACATAAGGTTCTTTGCAAAATTTTAGAGTATTTGGCCTTTCAAAACTGACATGCATTTCGGAACAACTTTTAGTGTAGATTTTCTCAAATATTCTTCGTGACGAATTAGGACACAAGGTTTTCGGGGAAATGACCCTGAGATATAGTGCTAAGTCCCTATATTTTTCTTGTTGACTCAATACTCACTGAGATAAAATGGGTGAGTCATTTTCCAACAGATACTAAATTGGACAGATTCATCTTTTCAAAGTCATGTTTCTTAGGGCTTATAAGCTAGGTTTTGAGTGTAAAAATGTAAAGACCAATCATGAGCAACTCTTATATGGATCAAAACACTAGTATGAACAGGAATAAAATGGTTTTAAAAGAAATCATGGGTGATCTTTATGAATACTTTAAAATGAAAACAAGGTTTCAACAATCAAAATGTAACTAACAACTCTTGCATTAATCAACACAATCAAACTTAACTACCTATCTAGCACTTAATTTCTTATGAAAACTTGAATCAAAATTTTCCAATATAGTGCATGCAAGAGTTGTTCACTTATACTCTAGAAATGCTATAAATAAATCTAAGTATAAAGAGTTTGAATGAAAAGAAATGGGTAGGAACTAACTAGTATACAAGGACCTTCAAGTCTAGCACCAAAGTGGCTAAGAAAATCAAACTTCAAGGGTCTCTTTGGTCTTGCTAGGCCACGAAATGAAGAGAGGAAAGCCAAATTTTTGAGTGAAATAACTTGGTGATATGATCTATGTGCTAATCTTGAAGTATATATATATATATATATATATATATATATATATATATATATATATATATATATATATATATATATATATATATATATATATATATATATATATATATATTGTGGAAAACTAGAAGGGGGGTTGAATAGTTTACCGTTTAAAAATCCTTTTAAAAATCTTGTTTTAAAAGTTGGTTATTGGAAACTTTGATTCGAACTCTATGTGTAATCAATCAACACCAATATGAACTACACACAAAACTAACTAATATAAACTAATGAAAGTAAAGAGTAGACTTGGAAAGATCGAACCGAGACAGAAGATTTATAGTGGTTCGGCTACGAAGCTCTTCTTCGCCCTACTCCACTCCCCGAGTACCACACTCGAGAGTTTCAAACACTATATCAACAACCTCCCTTCAGGCGGAGAAAACCGTACACGTCGCTTATCCTATTACCGGCACTAAGCTAGATGTCGAGTGCTAATCTTAGCTAGCACCAATCTACCAAGGTCCACGTGACCAAACACTCAAGCCCAGTGGCTTCAAGAGATCACCAAGATCTCAACACAATCACAATGATCAACACTCACTTCACTCTACTCAACTAACACTAATCTATCGACCCTTGATCTTCTTGATCAATCACACAAGCCCAATGGCTATAAGAGATGTTCACTATCTCTATAGATCACACTTGATCTTCACTCTCACTCACAAAAGATAAGAAAGCTTGATGTATGCAAAGATACAACAAGGTTGTAACAAGTGTTACAAAAACCTAACAACTATAACTCTTGTATCTTCTTGAATACTTGAGTTCTTCTCTTGCTAATGAAGAGGGATGACAACACCTTGTATCTACTTGGATACTTGTGTTCTTCTCTTGCTAATGAAGAGGTATGAAGAGGATCACTTGAAGGATGATTGGATCACTCTTGAAACAAAGAAAACTAACCTAAAGAAGTGAAAGGTTTGAGAGGATTAAGCTAGGGGATTTTTCTGTGTGTGAAGGGTGCCTAAAACTGTGAAAGGGGTTGATATTTATAGGCAAGAAAAATCTGAACGTTACAGAAAAAATGGTACGGACGGCTCCGTTAAATACCCCACGGCTCCATTAAATTTAACGGAACCGTGGAGCCGTCGTAGACTAGGACGCTCCAAATTTTGTCTTTTCTGGTGAAAACTTATTTGGGGAAGGTTGGAGCTGATTTTGGGGGGGAAAAATAGCTGTTGTGATTTTCAAACTTATTTTTCCATTAAAACATTTCTTAATATTTCAAAAATAATTTGTCATGTGTATTTTTGAAAAAATGTTTTGTCCCATTTAAAATGTGAATTTTCAAAACATAAATTCACTTCTTTGATCACTAGTTCAAGTTGTAACTTTGTTCAAGAGTGATTTGCGTAGGAACGGGATCTTCCGATTAAAGACTTGTTTACGTTAATTTTAACGTATCGTGATTTCACATTTTGTCATCTTCAAAACGTGAAGTAATTGAAAGATATAAATAACGTTTTTAGAACATTATTTGCATCAAGAATCTCCCCCTTTTTGATGATGACAAAATATATGTTACACCCGTACCCCGACAAGGTACCATAAATGTAAATTTTATGCTATGTAAATATGTTAGGGATTATTTATAACTTAATGTGTGGCTAATTGAGAAAAATAGAACTAGAAGGACCATAATTGATAAGAGGCCAAACTAGTAACTAGCACTAAATAAATATTTAGTTTTTAGAATTGTCTGGAAAAGGTGGGAGTGTTCTATGTGTCGACTTTTGGAGAAGAAATAGGAGGGAAGATCTAGACTAGAAATTGAGCTTAAATCTATCATCAAGAAGTGATCAAGAAGCTTTATAGACTCCATAATTGTATTTTGCTAATCAAGTAAGTAAGTTTCCCAAAGTAAGAAATTAGGGTTCATGTATAGATTTTGGGTATAATGAATTAAGGAGATAAAAACTATGATTTCCATAGTTACTAGTACTAATTAAGGTTAATTATGTAATAGGAATCATTGTAGAAGCCCAAGTCAAGCCAACTAAGAAGCTAGTAGGATTAGAGGTAAGTATATGAGTATAATCTTGGTAAATGTTATGTTATTAATGTTATGATTATGTTAATGTGATTTTATGGAGCTTGTAATGATGTGTTAGCTTGGATCCAATGCTAGATACGAAATGTTATATATATAAATATTACTTGCTTGGTCAAGGTGAGTAATAATCCCACTTGATGCTCCTTGTTAATGTTATGGTTGGTGGTAATCACCAATCTCATGTGAATGTGATGATGATTATATCTTGTATACTTACTAAGCGTTTTCGCTTACGTTTGAAGTTAATGTCATCTTTGTAGGTTCTAGCGGTGGAAGTAAAGGTAAGGATTTGGCGTAGTTGTAGCTTGGAAGTAAGTAGGAAGGTAACTAGAAGCTAGCTTAGAAGATCGGATCTCTTTTGGACCAAGTATATTGAAGTTGGAAGCCCCCAAGTGTTCTTTTGTGTCGTGGGTACACTTCTTTTTATATGGTCATTTTGTTAGTTTCCGGTCATGTCTTGATGTCTAAATTATGGTTTAACTATGTGTGTAAGTCATGAAGTCTCTATGGTACATGTTGGTAGTTCTAGACGTTTTTAAGGGGTGTTTGGTACAAGCATGCTTTTACCCATTTTGAGATGTTAACGGGTCATGTATGCATGGAACGCTTTTGATATGTTAAGTTAATGGTTATGGTCAAGTTATTTGTGAATTGGTGGTAGTATAAATGGTCTTGTAGTGTAATGGTTCATTGTGGGTATTAATGCATAACCCGTCAAATTTGGAAGTACTATTACGTGTGGTCAAACGGGTGATGTTTTTGCATGAAATTAATCTTACGGTCATACTAAAGGATTCTAGAAAGTTTCGTCAAGTTTCGAGTCCGGGAGGTCGGGTTTCCAACCGAAGCTGTTGATTATGCCTATTTTGATCAGTAGGTCTGTCCAGAAATTATGTGGTGCAGGGTAGATACGGCGCATCTCCTTGGAGATACGGCGTAACAGGCGATGCGGCGCATCTCCTTTTGGGATATGGCGCATCGTAGCGATTTTCTGAAATTGTCTGTCTCAGTGGGTCGATGCGGCGTATCTAAATCAATAAATGCGGCATATCCGAGTTTAGGACAATACGGCGTATCACTTAAGATTGATACGGCGTATCGCCTCTCAGCTTTGATGCGGCGTATCCCTGAAAAGGATACGGCGTATCTTGGTCTCAGTAAGGTTGTCAGGTTGTGTTAGACAATTCAGTGAAATGTTTTGAAGGGTCTTCGATTTTACGTTCTTGCAAGTATGTTTAAAAAGGTTGAATGTTATATGTTTTGGTCATTAAATGAAGAAATTGTATAAGTCCGTTTTAGTCAATCGTTTCCGCGTATAAAGTTCAAAATTATTGGTATAAGTGGTCACGGGGCGTTACAATATAAACTCATGTTAGGTTAAAATTAGTTTTAACAAGTTTTTAATGAGTTTACTCCCATTTCTCCCCCTTTTTGTCTAATAAAAAAGGTGACAAAGGCTCCCCCTTGATGTGTACTCCCCCTCATTTGGAGAACACAAAGGAATCGAGCAATGGTTCGTGCTACAAAACAAGGTTAGACGACAAATATACAATATCTAACAAGTAGCACATTTGACAAATATCCAACCACAAAAAATATGACTAAGTAGCCAAAATGAAAAGCCCATTTCATAAATATCAAATAAATGTCATACATAAGTATGACTACAATAGGAAAGCAAATTAAGCTAACAAGAAGACACATAAACATCTAAAGTAACATGAGGCTTCTAGATTTGCTTCCAACTTCAAAAGGTTCCTAATCATTTATTGGAGGGACTAAACATAACCATGTTTAGTTTGGGCTATTGGGTGGTGGAGGTGGTGGAAGGATGATGGGTCCTATGGGTGGTGTGAGGAGGTGTTCTAGGTATGAGAACCTAAAGTTAAGCTCATCTCTAAGGTTCATGATGAGTTCAAGGTTGTAGTTGCAACAAGGGCAACTCAAGGTGTGTGAGTGAAGGGGATAAAGGATGGGATAACCCATTAAGGGTTGAGGTGATGGTGATAGGGAAGGTGATGATGTGTTGCTCCCAAACTCAAAGGGAGTTATTGGTGATAAGGTGAGGGTGAGAGCTAGAGGTTGTGGTGATGGTGAAAGTGATGAGGGTGTTGTGTTAGTTCCCAATTCAAGGGAAGTTGATGGTGATGAGTTGAGTG
Source organism: Artemisia tridentata subsp. tridentata (assembly GCA_021014915.2). NCBI lineage: Eukaryota > Viridiplantae > Streptophyta > Magnoliopsida > Asterales > Asteraceae > Artemisia > Artemisia tridentata. The sequence goes on along the minus strand of CP139502.1, from coordinate 114,063,141 downwards.
TTAAGGCGAAAGGGTGAATGGGACTAGGTTGAGATGAGTATGTGTTGGTTCTTGTTATGGAGGATGAGGATGTGGGTTTGTTAGAGGTTGCCTTGGATGGAGCTTGGGGTGTAGTGAAGGAAGATGATGATTTGGTAGAGGTTATGGGTGTGTGTGTTTCATCTTCATCATCCAAGGTGAGATCAATGAAGGCAATGTCATTGGTGATAGGTTTAGTTGATGATTGAGGTGTGTGAACATTCTTGATCCATTGATCAACTAGAGTGGTTTGATTTGTTGGTTTGATGTTGAATCTAGGTTTCTTGTTCTTGTGTGAGGTGGAAGCAATGGTGGAAGACATGGTGTATGAATGGTGAGTTGTGAAGATGTAGGGATGGGTGTAAGGATGGCAATGCATGATGTTAGCTTAAATAGCCAAATCATAAGCATGCAAGGTTGAAAAGGATGTTTAATTTGGGGATTTGGGTGCATGAGAATCAGGTTTTGTTTGCAGTTTTTCAGGAAAAGAAAGTCAAAAAGTGAAAGAGAATTGTTAAATTCGTCTTCCAGAGGCACGGTACCATTAAAGGTACGACGGCACCACTAAATTTAGTGGAGCCGTGGCCTATTCAATGGAGCCGTGGGCTCTTTTGACCTTCTTTCCAGGTCTGCAGGTTTTAGGCAGCCTAAATGGGGAAGTTTTCTGGGGAATCCATTGGCTGCAAATCTCAAAGCCTCAAATCACTAAACACATAAAATTCCTAAAGCTAGTTTCAACTAGCAACTAACATGATCATGTGATCACCTATGTATTTAGGTAACTATTAAGCATGCATGAATCCAAGCATTTTTAACATCTAGTGCATGTAATAAAGTAAGCTAACATGCATGAGCTAGGCAAGATAAACCAACATGAGGATTAATTAACAAGATAATTAATCATGTTCAAGTGTTAAAAGGAAACACATCAAACTAGTTAATGTATTAAGCAACAATGCCACAAATTATTAGTAGTATTTTAATAATAATACTTATATTAATAATACTACTTAAGTTATTTCCATCTAATCCTTTCTTTTCCCCAACTTCTTAATTTTGTTCCCAAGCCCTTTGATCGCCTTGCCGATGGACTTGAATCCCCCGATAGTTTGCTCATGCATCTCCACTTGTCGATTGTACATTACTGTTTGCCTCCTCATTAGGTTAGGCAGGTTGACGTCACCAAACTCAAGGTTGGAGGTTGGTTGGAATGACGAAGTGTCAAGGTTACGAAAGTAGGTGTCGGGAGAAGGGATTTGAGAACTAGACGTTCCTTCTTCGTTCACCTCATCATCGTCCTCATCCATAGGCTCAGATGATGATTCGTGACTGAAGGAGGAGGATGAATGAGGAATGTCGGAAGTGGATTTACGACCACGTTTGGACCTTTTGTCCTTACGTTGCTTTGTGCGACGTTGTGGTCCACCAAGTGGTTTCATAACCCGATTGACTAGGACATAGTCGACACTTTGAAGATGTGGGAAATGTTCCATAACCCACCTGAACAAACGAGTAAGTAGCATGCCGTATGGCATGAGCTCATCGAAGCGACGATGGATGTTGGCCATCCGTTTGACCATGTAGTATGCGAGGTTGAATGGTTCCTCGATACTGAGACAGTAGAGCATGAGGGCAAGACTTGCCGATACGTGATCACGGTTGCCCGCAAGGCTTAACACATTTTCACGTAGAAGAAGTTCCCAACTTCTAAGGTCGGGACGGAGTTCCCTGAGGTAGATTTTGTGTGGATCGAGAAAGACAATGGAACCATCACGTTTTTTGTACGTGTTGGTGACTCGAGGAATTTGGATTATTTGTTTGATTACTTCAATGTCGGGAATTTCAGTACTATAAGCACCTTCGATCTCAACATTGTGGTAAAGAGACTCTAAAGAATGGTCGTTAGTGAATGCACACTGACCATGAGAGGGAACACCGAGAATTTGACCAATGTCAGTAACAGACAGGGTGATATTTTGGTGTTGAATCCAAAAATCAAGAAAGACGTTTCCGTCAGAGTTAGTGTAGGTACGGACACGACTGTAAAACTCGAGAACGAAAAGGGGACATATTTGATCGTTTATTGTGTATAAACAATCGAACCGAATAGAAGGAAAACACGCACTGACTCTGTCTGACATGACATAAAGTGCATCGACTACACGTCCTTCGTGTATGTATCGTGTTAGCACTTTGGCAAAATAAGCCTTTTGTTCATCAGAAATGTTTGGGTTTTCAAGTGTTTCAATGATGTAATGTCGGGTTAATTGATAATCATTTCGAAGCATTGTTGTCTACAAAAAAAATAATTTTTGTATATGTTAGTTCGTTGCATTTTAATGATTACACTTCTAGTGTGTGTGCCTAAATGCAAACAATGTGGAGGTGCGGCAATCTCGACTCTAAAACTATCCTAATGAGATTACCCAAACGCTCCTAACTTCACTTTTGCTCAATCAAATATGTCGAACAATACATATCAATTATGTACTTCGACCCATATTTGAGAGTTCATGTATGCATGCAAAAACGTTTTTAATTTGCATCAACAATGCATGAAGAAGGTTTCATGATCCTAGACTTGTGAAGTTTTTCGAAAAATGATCGAATTTGGGGTGTTTGGCAAATGCCTCAACATGGCTCCAACGAGCTTTTAGTTTGAAAAGCTTTTAATGCAAAACGTTCCTAACTCAATTTTAATCATCCTAAACATGATTCCATTACAAATAATCAATCATAATCCAAATTTAGTGATTAATTTCGGATTAGGTTTTGCAACATAAATGGGTTTTTGGAAATCCTAGGTTTAGGGAATCATGTGAATGCTACATTGTCTAATCCTAGTCTTAATTTCACAAGGGTTTAACTAATTTTGAAAATCCCCAATTCAATTTTGAACTCAGGAACAAACCCTAGACTCAAATTAAACGAAATTAAGAGTGATTTTACTTACAATTAATGATGTTGTGATTAGGATTTGTTGATTCCAATGCCTCAATCTTGATTTGCAAGAGTTTAGTTGAATTAAGGTGTTATGGTTCGGTTTTGACAGCAAGTGAAAGTGTTTTTGGGTGTGTTAGGAAAGTCTGTGCAGAAGAAAGGGAAATGGGCGCGTTTTTCAGATGCACGGCTCCACGGTTCCATTAAACATTAATGGAGCCGTGGCTCTTTAATGGAGCCGTATATCTGATGGTCCAATTTTTCTTTCCGTTTTGACTTTTGGCTGATTAATCTTACTTATTTAGTAAGACTTTTTGACACGAGGAAAAAGTTTATACCTAATAAACTTTTTGACGAAAGATGATTACATGGGATGACCGGAAATGACCTTAGTGTTTCCAAGGAAATTGACTAAGTTGTCATTTGATGAGGATTTACTTCTAGTATTTCCCGTGAAATAAATAGAAGTTATGAGTTGAGTTTTGGAGGATGACTATAATATTTCTCATGAAATATTTAATTAGTCGGAATACGAGATGCGAGGAATGACTTAATATTTCCCGTGAAATACTCAAGAAGTCATGTGACGAGTTGTGAGGGAATGACTTAGAACTTCTAGAGGAATTTCTAAAAGTCATGAGATGAGTTAGATAGATGACTTAAGAAGTCATGGGTGATTCATGGAGAATGACTTCAATATTTCCCGTGAAATATTTGAGGAGTCATAAAAGGGATAAAACGTACATATGATATGACGCGAGAGATGACTTTAATATTTCCATTGAAATATCGAAATAGTCATAAGCGGGATGAGAGGAACGACTTAAGAGTCATGAGGCGATGTGAGTGAAATGACAAATAAGTCATAGAACAAGCCGTGAGAAATGACGTTAATATTTCAAGTGAATTATTAAGAGGTCATGAGAAGAGAGGTGGACGATGACTTTAATAATTCGACAGAATTATCTAAATAGTCATGAGTGGGGTGACGAGAACGTATTGGTTGGTGAATTGACAATGTTGTCATTAAAGATACGGAGGAGATGACGTACTTCGACAGCTTTGTTCATGAGCAAACTACAGGGTTCCCGGTCAAGTCTAATGGCATCTTGACTGCTACTCTTCATAGGGGGTTGCCTCATCTATAGTGTTTGTTGTCATGCCTTTCCGGCGCTTACGAACTCGGCTTCGGTCGTGGAGACAATAAGAGTAGTTTGTTTCTTGGGGAACCAAGATGTTTGTTAATCAACCTATGAAGGTACAAACATTACTCTTTATGTTTCAATCTACATTAACTCTCACATTATCAGAGTTGGTATAGAAACATTTTCTACATCAATCTCCTCAAGATATCGTAATCTCAAGTGTGTAGTATCTTTAATGTATGGTATGATACATTAAACACTTTGATGTAAGAGATTTTGGGACACTTCTTACAAGTAGGCACAAAGCCAACACTATTCATGATAATGGACCTACTTGCCGTTAGGTAAACTACTTTACCTATTATGCCCCTAACCTAGTTATATCCGCGCACTCACCTTCTTCGTCTCTTGTGAGTTTCGTTTTTGCGGATATTGCTAGGATCCTGGACACACGATTAAGGTGGCTAAACCTTGTGACTTTGTGTGTATGATATGTTGTGTTAAAATGATTAAGTGCGCGGAATTCACTCAACCAAACTTAGAAGGTTGTGTATGTTATGGAAATGGAATTGTTATGTTTGTTAGTTAGCAATGAACACATAAAGATTATCACCAAACGATTCAATATTATTAAAGATAATAATACGAGTGACCTTGAAATATCACTAGGGTTACAACCTTGAATCTTATGTTTTTATCACTTGTGATATATTTTTGTTTGTTCTAACAGTTATGAATGTTCTAACATATGCATGGACTAACTCTTAATGCACGTACTTTTTTACAAATATCACAACTAAGATCTCTTTTATAGTCAAAAGATCTTTACAAATTGCTTAAAGTCTTGGCCGACTTACTTGGTTAACTTATGCTTATTGAGTGTCAGTACATCAGATACAACATGTATCTATGTATACAACTTGTTAACTAAGCACATGGAGTAAGATATTATCTACCGTATATTGTTGACCAAAATACAATAAATATCTTTTCGATCTTATCCTTCCATCAGCAGAGTTGTTCACTATCAGCAGGAACAATCTATCGCTATCAGCAGAATCATCAACAGAATCCATCAGCAGAGTTGTTAAGCCTATCAGCAGAGTGAAATGCTCTATCAGCAGAATCAACATCATCAGCAGAAACCGTTTTGCACTAGCAGCAGAATTACACTTAGAGTATTTCTTGGATTAGAACCCGATATTAAACATCTTGAATATTTAATTCCCAACAATCCTCCCCTAAACATGTGAATCCTTTCAAACATGTTTCTGAATTAAATCTTGGATTGAAGATCTTTCAAACACTTATGTTCTTCAAGATTGAATATCTTCTCAGTAATTCATCTACTTTGCTCTTCTTTGACTTTAGCAATATCAAAACATATTGAACCTATCTTGGACTAAAAGATGGTGCAATTTCCTTGGATGGAGGAATTATAAGAGGCAATGATGCTGTGTATCTTGGATGCTTGTTTCAACAAGTGAAATCATCTAACCAGCATGTCTTTGAAGTGAAATTGAAACCTTTCTTCGTTTGATCTAGATAGAACTTTCTCCTTTGGAATGTTCTTGTCATTTTCAACCTCCTTCCATATATTGGATTATCTTCCTTTTCTGGGCCATTATTTCCTCCCCTGAGATTGTTACCTCCCCTGAAGCAAATAACTTTTGTTTCCTCCCCTTGTTTGGAAGATCTCACTATGTACCTTTGACTGATCTATCAATGTGAACTTGTTGTCAGACAATATTGTACATGAAGCCATCAATTCCTTAAGAGTTTAAGTTACTGCCCTCATCACTTCTAGGTGTGTTAACTCCTATGAGAGGTGAATCAGTGGACATTTTGATTCATGATCCATCAATGGATGGTTTTTGTGAATCCTTGAAAATCCTTTTAAGAAATCATTTAACTTAGTAGTATGTTCATGATTTTAGAATTGAAAAATCATACTACTTTCAACCATTTTGAAGAAATCAAGTGTATAACAGACACTTAATCAGCATTTCGGTTTAAAGCAACCTCTGGTTGTGTGAGAACCAATGTTTTTCAGTTATAAATAACTGCCTGTGTGCAGATAAACTCATTCAAAGAGCTTTCCTAACAGGGTTTCCAGCTCATAGTAATTGTTGCCTTTAACACAAGTGTTAAATTCACTTTTACTAGCTGTTCTTTCTATCAGATGTCCTTAGACTTGCACATTATACTTAAAAGTATAAAATGATAGAAAGTGAGTTGCATCAGTTACTATCTGATCAACTAAGTCATCAATTCAATGTGAAACATCATAACTAGATTTCAAGAAAGAAGTTTTAAGGAGCTTTAAAGTCCCAAACTCAGTCCATCATAAACCTATTATGGTCAGCAGCTAATATCTCAATTCTGCTGTTTCCATTTCACTTGAAAACATCCTTTGTGTTTTACATATTCATACCTGAAATTGTTAGTCTAAAACCAAAAGAACAATGTACAAAGTACTTGTCTTGCATTAGAATAATCATAAGACCAACTATATGAATAACACAATTTACATTTGTACTAGCAGCACCTTGTGTGCTTTAGCAGTACCTTATGATACATTAGCAGTACCTTATGAATCAGTAACAACAACAAAAATTTATTTACAAAAACACATCATATTGAAAATTTAAAGATTAAGCATTCCAATACTTGCTACCAAGTACTGAAACCTTGAAACATTAAAAGCTTTTGTTAGCAGATCTGCAAAATTATGTTCTGAAGCAATTTTAAGAACTTGAATTAATCTTTTCTCATTGCAGTCTCTTATAAAGTGATGTCTAATTTCAATGTGTTTTGTTTTAGAATGTTGCACTGGATTTTTAATAATACAAATTGTACTAGTATTATTAATATGAATAACAGTGTTTAAGAAATTGTACCCATAATCAAGGAGTTGGTTTTGAAGCCATAGAACTTGACTAGAGCAACTTGCAGCAGCTATGTATTCAGCTTCAGTTGTTGAATTTGCCACACTTGTTTGCTTCTTACACTGCCATGAGACAAGTCTACACCCAAGGAATTGACATCCTCCAGTTGTTGACTTTCTGTCCAAGCTAGCACCAGCATAATCACTATCCGAATATGCTACCAAGTCAAAAGGAGATTCCTTTGAATACCATAGACCCAACCTTGGTTGACCCTTGAGATATCTAAAAATTCTCTTGACTGCAGTTAAATGAGAAACCTTTGGAGTAACTTGAAATCTTGCACAAACACAAACAGGAAACATGATATCAGGTCTAGATGATGTAAGGTACATCAAAGAGCCTATCATAGATCTGTAATTGTGTACATCTACATTTTCTCCATCTTCATCTTTCAGAAGGTGCTTCTCAGAGTCCATTGGTGTGCTTGTTGTTTTTGAATCAGCAAATTGAAATTTTCTAAGTATCTCTGCAACATATTTGTCTTGACTAATAAATATGCCTTCAGATGATTGCTTAACTTGCAAACCCAAAAAAAATGTAAGTTCTCCCATAGAACTCATCTGAAACTTATCTTTCATAAGCTTCTCAAATTCTAAACACATATCTTTCCTAGTAGATCCAAAGATAATGTCATCCACATACACCTGCACTAACAGAAGATACTTCTTGTGCTGTTTGATGAACAATGTCTGATCAATCTTTCCTCTTTGAAATCCATTTTCTAGTAAATAGGAAGCTAGTGTTGCATACCAAGCTCTTGGTGCCTGATGAAGGCCATAGAGAGCTTTCACTACTCTGTACACTTTGTTTGGATGTAATGGGTCAATGAAGCCTGGAGGTTGTGAAACATACACCTCTTCTCCAATTTCACCATATAAAAATGCACTTTTGACATCCATTTGGTAGACTGTGAAGCCTAAAAATGAAGCATAAGCTAGAAAAAGCCTAATTGCCTCAATCCTTGCTACTGGAGCATAAACTTCATCATAATCTATCCCTTCTTCTTGTGTGTACCCTTGCGCTACTAATCTAGCTTTATTCTTGATCACAATTCCTCTTTCATCCCTTTTGTTCTTAAAAACCCATCTAGTGCCAATTACCTTCACACCTGTAGGTAAATCAACTAGCACCCAAACCTGTTGAATCTTGAACTGAAGAAGCTCTTCTTGCATAGCCTCTAACCAGCTTGAATCATCTAGGGCTGTAAGAATTGTCTTTGGTTCAGCTTGTGATAGAAAACATACAAACAAGCAAGAGTTTAAAAGCTCATGCTGTTTTGAAGCATAAAGGGCATCAAGAAGCCCTTGTTGGTCTGAAGACTTCAATTGTTGTCTTGTCTTCACACCTGACTGTATATCTCCAATCACATGATCCAGGGAATGAACTTTGTGAATTCTTGATTGTGGTGTAGTAGGAACTTGATAATTTGATGGAAGATTGTTGTAATCCACCTCATTATCTGAGAATTCTGCATCTTTTGTTTCTGAAGGGCCAGCAGCAGAGTCATTTGGCCGAACAGCAGAATCAGTAAGCTTATCAGCAGAGTCATCAGCAGAAAAAGATACACTACCAGCAGCAACAGAAATACTACCAGCAGAAACACTTTGTTGTTCCTGAGTTCCATATTCTTTACTTTCATCTTCAACACCTTCTTTAGCTTTACTAGAAGAAGATTCATCAGTTGTCGAAGTTGATTTCACAATTGTACTTGACCATATTGGCATAATCACATCATCTTGATCTTTCTCTAACACTGCCTCATTTGTTGTATAAGAACCTGCAAAATCATTAGTTTCTGCAACAAAAGGCACATAATTCATTGAATTTGTTAGATATTCCAGATCAAATAGCCATTTTGGTCCGTGACCTTCTACATTGGATTTGTTTTCTAAAAACTCCACATGTAGATTTTCTTCTACGATTTCTTTTCTTGTGTTGTAAACTCTAAATGTTTTGCTATTGAGAGAATAACCAACAAAGAAACCTTCATCTGCCTTACCATCGAATTTTCCTAAATGGTCTAAGGTATTGAGAATTGTCACATGACATCCAAAAGGTCTAAGAAATCCTATTGCAGGAGTTCTACCATTAAAAAGTTCATATGATGTCTTATTGTGAGGCTGCACAACTAAAACTCTATTTTGAACATAACAAGCAGTGTTGACTGCCTCTGCCCAAAAATTTATTGGTAGCTTAGAATCAGCTAACATTGTTCTAGCAGCTTCAATTAGTGTTCTATTCTTTCTTTCAGCTACACCATTCTGTTGTGGTGTTCTAGCAACACTAAATTCTCTCTTAATACCTTTTTCTTTGCAGAAATCATCCATAACTCTATTCTTAAACTCTGTCCCATTATCACATCTAATGACTTTTACTTTCTTGCTTACTTGATTTTCTATCTGTGTAATGAAGTCCTTAAGGATGCTGGATGTCTCATCCTTAGTGGCTAAAAAGAAAACCCATGTAAATCTACTATAGTCATCAGTAATAACTAGACAATATCTCTTATGCATTATGCTCATCACTGAAACAGGTCCAAATAAGTCCATATGCAGCATAAACAAAGATTGATTGATAGAGTTAAAAATCTTGGGCTTACAAGTGGCTTTGTGTTGTTTGCCTTTTAGACAAGCAATGCATGTTTGATCATTTTCAAATCTTTTGTGAGGTAAACCTCTTACCAAACCATTCTTAACAATTTTATTTATGGTTTTGAAGTTAATATGACCAAGCCTTCTATGCCATTTCATTAATTCTTCCAATGTGGCCTTTGCAACAAGACAAGTTAAATTCTTTTTAGGAATAATATTCTTCATGTCTACTCTGTACATATTGCCCTTTCTAGGAATTCTAAGAAGTACTTGACTTTCATCAGGCATCTTAAAATCAGGAGAAAGTACAAGACATTCAGTCTCACATAAAAGAACATTATTCTTTTTGTCACACATTTGTGAGACACTAAAAAGATTATAATTTAGCTCTTTTACATAGTACACATCTTCAAAATCTAAATTTCCGGTTTTGATTGTACCTTTACCAGAAATTTTGCCACGAACACCCCCTCCAAAGGTAACATATCCTCCATTTAAAGCTTCAAAATCTGAAAGATAAGACATGTTGCCTGTCATGTGCCTAGAACATCCACTATCTGAGTATCCTTGATCCTCTTCCTGATCATTTGAATGTCCCTGCACATGAATAAGAGTGTTAGTTTCTTTTGGGGATCCAAGCCATTACTGACTTGGATCTGCCTCTTGCATCAATATAATTGAATCTTTTAAGGACTGTTAATGCAACATTGGATTTGAGAATCCAACATGCTGAGGCCTTAACAGCATTTGCCCTTTTTCCCTTAGCAGCAGAGTGAACCACAAGCTTATCAGCAGAGTCTGCTAACTTTGTAGTTGAACTCTTTGATCTCCAAATTTGTTTATGGACCACTGCTTTTGTTTGAATGGGCCTTAGAACAGTTGTAGGTGCATGTTTGAAAAATGATTTTGCACCCTTAGCTGTTGATTTTGGGTTAATAGTCATAAATGGTCGAGCAGCAGGAACAAATTTTCTAGCAGCATGATCATTTGGTCTATCAGCAGGATCAGATTTTGAGATAGACTTATTTTTGGCTACTCTGGGGTTTGATTTCTTATAACTAGAGTGAAAGTGAAATTTAGGTGTTTGCCTTTTGAGGTTCACTCTATGGTTTTCATACCCAGATACCCATTGGTTGCAGAAAGCTGCAAGATGGTCAAAACTACCACATGTATAACAAGCTTTATTATAAAAAGCAAAGTCATCACCTAATTGGTTAGACTTGAGGTTGTTCCAATTCCTTTGGTTACCTCTGGGCTTGTTGGTGGTTCTATATTGCTCACAATATCTAACTGGTTGCCTAACATGCTTAATGTTTGATTTAGGCCTATCAGTATTGTGTTTGACTACCTTAGGAACCTTTGTTCCTACTTTCTTAACCACTTCAGGTTTAGACATAACCTGTTCTACTTCATCATCACTATCAGTTGTACAATCTTCAGCAACTATAGCATCTCCTTTCTTAGCAAAGGACACCTTGTCCTGATAAAGTAAAGTTTTATCTAAACTTTTACTTATCTTTGCTACCTTAAGACTCTTACTAGTCTTAGAACCATATTCCATGATTGGTTCTTGAAACTCAGCTAAACCTGTATGTGCTAGGTCAACACCTGGAGGTGAAGGAACACCTCTATATGGTGGAGGAACAGTTTTGTAACATACACCTGAATTAGCTTTATCAATTACCTGAGCTTCCCAAATCTTATTCATTCCTTCTGAGGAATGTGCTAGAGTATCTATAGTTACCTTTACATTTTCTTTTTCAGTTTTGACTTCAGATAACTGTCTACTTTGATCATTGAGTAGTTCATCTCTAAATGCTATTCCTCTTTTTAAAGCATTTAAGTCATCAGTAAACGTAGATTCATTCTTTTTATAATGTAGAATCTGTTTTTCTAGAACTCCTACACACCTCTTATGATTAGCTAAATTATGAAGGGCATCAATTAACTCTTCTCTAAAAGCATCAAATCTCTTTTTAATGTCTTCATAATTTTTAAGATTAGGACATGAATTAGTACAAGTAGGAATAATATCTACCTCTGAATCAGAAGAAGCCATTAGAGCAATCTCATCGACAACAAGAGCAGCATTTGGTGGTGCATCATCTTCAGTAGCCATAGAGCTCCAATCATATCCAATACCATCAATGGCTAGCATATCCTTTGGCTCTTCCACCAGTACTTCCTTATTCCTTTCTTGTTTATACCAAGTGTTCCTATTATCCTGCTTCCTTGGGCTTCTACATTCTTTAGCAAAATGTCCCAACCTGTGACAGTTAAAACATTCTACTTTCTTCTTATCGAACCCAGCAGTATCATTACCATTTATGGTAATTTGCTTTCCAGTTTTCTGCCAAAACTTCTTAGCCCTCATGCTAAGTAAAGCAACTTGCCACTTAATATCCATCTCTTCCAAATCATCACCATCAACCTGTTCAAGGTCTTCATGATTTAAAGGAGAACCACTAGCTTGACTGGTTATAAAGGCATAAAATGTTGGATCTCCAAGTCCAACAATATCCTTTTGTAAACTAGTAGAAGGACCCCCATAAGTAACATTAGAAACACTTTCAACTTCATCTACCTCCTTTGTATGACTAACACTAGGAACTGACAAGAGTGCAGCATTCCCAGAACTAGTACCATAATTTCCACCTCTCTTCAGACTTTCTTCAACAATTTTGAAGTTGTTGAACAAATCATTGAGCTTCATTGTTTCAATTTCTGGCTTGTTCATCCAGACAATAACATGAGTATGGAATTCACTAGGTAGACTTTTCAAGAACTTCATGTTGAGATCTTCCTTCTCAGTCTCAACACCCAACACAGCTAACTGACTTACAAGCTTGTGTAGTCTTGAAAATAGTTTGTCAAGAGACTCATTACTAAAAGCAGTAAAGTTTTCAAATTGGTGCTTTAGTAAAGTCTTCTGTGTCTTTTTGGTAGTTTCATTACCACCAAACCATGCACAAATCTCTTCAAAAAGAGTTTTTGCATCAAGATATTTGTTAAAAGATAACATTTGCTCACCAGGAATGGTCATAAGCAACAAGTTTCGTGCTTTCTGATCATTTCTCTTTTGTATCTTTTCATCATTGGAGACTGGTCCAGTATTTCTTTTTCTTACTGTCTTCCCTTCAACAAGAACATCTGAATAGCCTAAAGTGAAGGAATCACCATACTGAATTATGTCCCAAAGAGCATAATCTTGAACCATGAAATATTGCTCAACTCTCATCCTCCATAACTCAAACTCATTGGGTTGGATCATGGGCAACTTTGCAGCAACATTTGTTTGAACATCTTGTACATCCATTTCTTGTTTCTTCTAAAAACAACAATATCAGCCTGAGCTCTGATACCACTTGCTAGGATCCTGGACACACGATTAAGGTGGTTAAACCTTGTGACTTTGTGTGTATGATATGTTGTGTTAAAATAATTAAGTGCGCGGAATTCACTCAACCAAACTTAGAAGGTTGTGTATGTTATGGAAATGGAATTATTATGTTTGTTAGTTAGCAATGAACACATAAAGATTATCACCAAACGATTCAATATTATTAAAGATAATAATACGAGTGACCTTGAAATATCACTAGGGTTACAACCTTGAATCTTAAATTTTTATCACTTGTGATATATTTTTGTTTGTTCTAACAGTTATGAATGTTCTAACATATGCATGGACTAACTCTTAATGCACGTACTTTTTTACAAATATCACAACTAAGATCTCTTTTATAGTCAAAAGATCTTTACAAATTGCTTAAAGTCTTGGCCGACTTACTTGGTTAACTTATGCTTATTGAGTGTCAGTACATCAGATACAACATGTATCTATGTATACAACTTGTTAACTAAGCACATGGAGTAAGATATTATCTACCGTATATTGTTGACCAAAATACAATAAATATCTTTTCGATCTTATCCTTCCATCAGCAGAGTTGTTCACTATCAGCAGGAACAATCTATCGCTATCAGCAGAATCATCAGCAGAATCCATCAGCAGAGTTGTTAAGCCTATTAGCAGAGTGAAATGCTCTATCAGCAGAATCAACATCATCAGCAGAAACCGTTTTGCACTAGCAGCAGAATTACACTTAGAGTATTTCTTGGATTAGAACCCGATATTAAACATCTTGAATATTTAATTCCCAACAGATATGGGCGTCAGTGTCAATTAAGACTATTACTTAAACTATGTATCTCATACATATAGTATACATAAGTTTAAACAAATACTTAATTCAGGCAAGATTACTTATGTGCAAGGAAGGAAACTTGATTCACTCATCAATGCTTAATTCAAACTTGTCACGCGTGATCTTCAAGCGATCATCGAACATTTCTGGACAAGTTGAGTTTGACATGATGAGATGTGAATAAAGTTTCTGTGTTATAGTGCCTACCATGTTAGATTCTAACTACACTATTTCATGCCGAACATTACTACTAACAAAGGGTGTTTTAAGAAAGCGTACCTATGCCTGAGGTGTTGCTCTTAAAACTAGAGGATTAGACTACCTTTGTTGAATGTTGAGCATATAAGACACGACTTGACTTATGCGTCACCAGACTTGTTTGATAACACATCATAATCCTTTTGTTACACTCCGAAATTTATTTACACTCATGTTTTCCTAGCAAAACAAGAGTTCAAACATCTGGTCCCCAATATCTCATGGGTCCAAAGTTGTTAGAGTCAAACATCCTACGCATTTGTTGCGTTAGTTTAGGATGTGAGAATGGAGGACACATTTCCCATGGTAAGTAACCTTTTGGTGGACGATCATTCCAAGTTACGGGAAAGTTACTTGGATGATTTTGTCTTCTAAAGTTACCTCTCGGTAGAGGAGTTCTAGACCGAGGTTTGGGAGAGTTCACCTTTCTAGGCGGAGGAGTAGTCGACCTAGTGTCACGCTTTACAAATCCATGTTTGGGAGATGACAATGGTTTGTAAGAGCTTTTGACCTCCGCTTTACTTGGAGTAGACACACTAGAACTATTTTTAACTATGTGACTTGGTTTAGGACTTAGGCTACTTTTTGAGATTAACCCAGTTTCGTCTTCAGCACCAGACGGTACCACGGTACCACTAAATTTAGTGGTGCCGTCTGTACCTTTAGTGGTGCCGTCCCCATCAGACTTAGACGTTTCAGGCATTACAAATTTAACTTGTTTGGTACCACTTGTAGAAGCCTGATTTGGGTCAAAACCTAAACCCGCACGGTCATGTTCACTATATCTAATGTTTTCAAGTATATCATTAAGTGTTTTAGTTCCTTCATCAAACTTAATGATTCTTAAAGCATTTTCTTTAAGTTTTTCATTTTCTACTTGAAGACTTATACATGACCCGCATCCTAAGTCTACTTCCTTGTTTTTCTCAAGTCTTTTGACTTGATCTTTTAGTTCTAGGACTTGTAGCTCTAGTTCTTGTAGTTTTAATTTAAGTTTTGTGTTTCTACCTAAAATCTTAGTACTAACTACGCATAGTTTGTTGTATTCGTCATGCAATTCACTATCATCTATTGACGAATTATTATCACTATAATAAGAAGAGTCGGAATGTACCTCGTTAGAAGCTTGAGCCATTAGGCACTTTTCATCGTTAGGCTTCTTCTCTTCTTCTTCACCGCTATCACTCCAAGAACCTCCTACAAAGGCTCTTTGGTTGTTGGATTTTGGTGGCTTAGGACATTCACCTATGAAGTGATTAGGATCTCCGCATCTATAGCATTTCCTATCACTTGTCCCTTTTCTTTCATCATGATTTCTTTTGGATGACCTCTTCTCATTGCGAGGTTGTCTAGGAAATCTACCTTTCCTCCTAAAGAACTTTCTAAAGTTCCTAACGGCTAGTGCGTACTCTTCATCTTCACTACCGAAACTCGAACATTCCTCATCACTGGACTCCTTCTTGGCTTTTAATGCTAGAGATCTAACTCTCTCGCTTTTGCCTTTGACAATGTCGAAGTCCTTCTTGATGATCATCTCGTGAACTTTCAAATTTCCTATAAGTTCATCGAGTGACAATGCCGCCAAGTCTTTTGACTCTTCTATGGCGGTGACCTTTGCTCTCCATTTAGGATGTAGAGCTCTAAGAAACTTCCTAACATAGTTCTTACTAGAATAACCTTCATCAAGAGCTTTAAGACTAGTGATAATAGTATTAAATCTAGCAAAAGCATTATCTATTAACTCATCCTCAGAAATGGAGAATTGTTCATATTGTTGAACAAGAAGATCTATCTTGTTCTCTTTGACTTGGTTATTACCTTGGTGAGTGACTAACAAATTTTTCCAAATATCTTTTGCCGTATTACACATGAAAATTCTTTCGAATTCCTTTTTAGGCAAAGCATTATAAATCATCATTTTAGCCTCATTATTTTTGGCTAATTTCCTTTTAAGTTCATCACTTTGTTTATCATAAGAAACTATTTCATCCTTTTTAGTTTCCGGATTCATTTGAATAGGTTTAAAGTCACCCTCGGTAATAGCATGCCAAAGATCAATGTCTTTTGATTTCACATACGTTTCGAATCTTGTTTTCCAATATATAAAACAGTCGGTTTCGAAAAGTGGTGGTCTTTGCATAGATTGCCCTTCTAGATATTTGTCGGAATCCATTGATCGATTCAAGTTTTAAAATACAATATACTTTAAAATCTTGACTAACCTGGCTCTGATACCAATTGTGGGAAACTAGAAGGGGGGGTTGAATAGTTTACCGTTTAAAAATCCTTTTAAAAATCTTGTTTTAAAAGTTGGTTATTGGAAACTTTGATTCGAACTCTATGTGTAATCGATCAACACCAATATGAACTACACACAAAAATAACTAATATAAACTAATGAAAGTAAAGAGTAGAGTTGGAAAGATCGAACCGAGACAGAGGATTTATAGTGGTTCGGCTACGAAGCTCTTCTTCGACCTACTCCACTCCCCGAGTACCACACTCGAGAGTTTCAAACACTATATCAACAACCTCCCTTCAGGCGGAGAAAACCGTACACGTCGCTTATCCTATTACCGACACTAAGCTAGATGTCGAGTGCTAATCTTAGCTAGCACCAATCTACCAAGGTCCACGTGACCAAACACTCAAGCCCAGTGGCTTCAAGAGATCACCAAGATCTCAACACGATCACAATGATCAACACTCACTTCACTCTACTCAACTAACACTAATCTATCGACCCTTGATCTTTTTGATCAATCACACAAGCCCAATGGCTATAAGAGATGTTCACTATCTCTATAGATCACACTTGATCTTCACTCTCACTCACAAAAGATAAGAAAGCTTGATGTATACAAAGATACAACATGGTTGTAACAAGTGTTACAAAAACCTAACAACTATAACTCTTGTATCTTCTTAAATACTTGAGTTCTTCTCTTGCTAATGAAGAGGGATGACAACACCTTGTATCTACTTGGATACTTGTGTTCTTCTCTTGCTAATGAAGAGGGATGACAACACCTTGTATTTACTTGGATACTTGTGTTCTTCTCTTGCTAATGAAGAGGTATGAAGAGGATCACTTGAAGGATGATTGGATCACTCTTGAAACAAAGAAAACTAACCTAAAGAAGTGAAAGGTTTGAGAGGATTAAGTTAGGGGATTTTTCTGTGTGTGAAGGGTGCCTAAAACTGCGAAAGGGGTTGATATTTATAGGCAAGAAAAATCTGAACGTTACATAAAAAATGGTACGGACGGCTCCGTTAAATAACCTACGGCTCCATTAAATTTAACGGAACCGTGGAGCCGTCATAGACTAGGACGCTCCAAATTTTGTCTTTTCTGGTGAAAACTTATTTGGGGAAGGTTGGAGCTGATTTTGGGGGGGAAAATAGCTGTTGTGATTTTCAAACTTATTTTTCCATTAAAACATTTCTTAATATTTCAAAAATAATTTGTCATGTGTATTTTTAAAAAAAATATTTTGTCCCATTTAAAATGTGAATTTTCAAAACATAAATTCACTTCTTTGATCACTAGTTCAAGTTGTAACTTTGTTCAAGAGTGATTTGCGTAGGAACGGGATCTTCCGATTAAAGACTTGTTTACGTTAATTTTAACGTATCGTGATTTCACATTTTGTCATCCTCAAAACGTGAAGTAATCGAAAGATATAAATAACGTTTTTAGAACATTATTTGCATCAACATATATGTGTGTATATATATATATATATATATATATATATATATATATATATATGAGAAAGGGTGTAGTGGAGTACATGTGTCTTAAATTGTATAAGAGTTTGACACCACAACATGACTCACCACATGAATATGCATCCATGTGACTTTTGGGTCGTTCATGGTGAGTGGGGAGGGGTAGTGGGTTTGATTTTGTGTTAAATTTGAGTTACAAGGTGTAGTTTGATCCCGGTAATTTAAAACGTAAATGTTTTTAAGACGCGAATGTTAAATAAATATCAAAACACAATATTTTTGTAAAAATAGTTACATTTAGCTTTAAATGAGCTATTTTGATGTTTCATATATTTCCCGAGCTTTTCAGAGTGTTATAACGTCGTTAAAGCTTAAAACGTGAGCCGAAAACGCGTAAAACGTAAAAAGTGCACACTTCGCGTAGAAATGGAAAATTAAAATATTCCATATGAAAACAAGTATGTGGGGGAAATAAATCATATAAACAAGTAGACTGGGCATAGTCTGAATTAATTTAAAGTTTAAATGTACGCGTTATGATGTTTGCGGATAACTTTCCCGGCAAAGCTAATTTACTTAAAATATAATAATTAAGTAATTAAAATAGTAAAAATAATGATCTCAAAATTGTGAATTGTTACAGAGGGCATCACATTTAAGGTCATTTTATGTATTTGCATAATTAGGTATTTGCCTTAGATTAATTGTTTAGATGGGAAGGGAAGTGACAGATAACTGAGCCATTTGTAACCATTAGTCAACTTCGGATTTGAATCATTCTTTTTAGGGGGCGTTTTGTCTAAGTAAGCACATTTTCCTTATCCTTGTTTAAAACCACATGCTCATTGTCTTTTATTTAATTATTTTAATCGGCCTAAAACCTCACTTAAACCACGTGTTTTGAACCACTTTTGATAACACCGGTGCAATTGCAATCTCAAACAATCCAATACTTTATTCTAAAACCAAGCGCATTGACATCAGACATAACTTAATCAGAGGCCAAATATTTAAGGGAGACATTGAACTCCATTTCATTCCTACTAGAGACCACATAATTAGGGTCCGTTTGGTTTGCTTATAGGAATCACAATGAATATTGGTATGATATTATGGTGGTATGAGAATAAGTTTAATAGTTCAAAAAATGTTAGATTTATATATTTGGGTTTGAATATTGTTTGATAAATAGAAAGAAAAAGAGTGGGGCGAGTGAAATTAGTTGGAATAAAGCCCACAGGAATTGTTTGGCAAAATCCACCAAGTCCAAGTGGTATGGATCTATATGTTTCATCTGTAGGACCCACACGAATTGTTTGGCAAAACCCCTCAATCAACTAAACATAAATGCTATCAAACTCATACCCTGATTCCTACACCCTATACCAAACGGACCCTAAAAAGAGACATTGAACTCCATTTCATTCCTACTGAGTATCAACTAGACGCTATATTCACCACACCATTCATAACAAAATACTTAGAGCTTTTTTTCACTCAACTAAAATGAAGGTATAAATCAAACGTTTTTTATTTCATCCATTATATTTAAAAATGGTAAATTTAAAATTTGAGTTTTTGTATTTATACATATGAACAAATTAAAAAATGTGTCCACATATGAAGCAAAGAAAAAACAAGTTCACTAGCTTTGCGAAAACGATTATCAATTAAGAAATCAATGTAAAGTTAGTATGTTACAACATTTCACGACTTTTTATTTTTATCGATATCTGACATTTTCATCTTCTATTGTATAGCAGGCCAGGAACGATACTGTCGATCTTCATATTCGTAAGGTAACAGTCCTTCTGCACTTTTTTTGGTTTTGTCTCTCATATCCATATATTCATATGAAGGTGTAATGCTGTTTTCTGTCTTTAAACCACAACAAGATCGCAACGTGAAACTTGATACCCATTCGTTGCTTGATGAGTTCTGTCACACATCTAAGAAAAAAAAAAAAGAAGCAAACTTGGCAACATCGAAATGGAACAATGTTATTGAAATTAAAAGTTCTCACGATGAGAGCATTTTCGATGGGGATGATGATACTCTTGATGATACTTTGGATGGAGATACGAAATTGACAAACAATGTATGGATGTCTCAATCCTTAAATCGATTATTACTTAATATGCATCTTATAGACTTGCTATTTCTTATTAATATGCAGGACACTAAGGTTGATGATGTTTTTTCGATGGCCAATATCAAGAGGAAAAAAAGAAACCAAGTTTTCGTCTTTAGCCGCAACAAAATTTACCACTTGATTGACGAAGATGATAAATAAGAATGATTTGCACTTTCAGATAGTTCATTTCCAGTTGTATTGATGTCTTTTTTTTAAGCATTTGTTTATAAAATGTACTCATGGCAAGTTTCTAAATATTTTTTGTAAATATCGTTATCTTGTACCATCGTAGCTTGTTATGTTACGAACACGAAGACAAAAATGAAATGATTAACCTCTTTGACAAAAGTCACTTCTCTTTCCTCAAGTTAGGGAGGAATCCATGATTCTTGTGAAATTCAGCTTAGTAAAAAATTAAGGCAAACCGTTCCACATTTTCATACCAATTACGACAAATAAAAATGACCAAAATCCATATTGACACACACATACCAACGAACGTAATAAATCATTAACTTTGTGAATAGAGAAGAGTCGTAATTTCAAAGAGAGATGTTTTTTAAATATTATGCCGACAAAATTCATTAGGTCATGTGCATTTGTTCACTTCATATTCTTTGCTTATCAATATTTTCATAAATTTAGACGTGATTTCATTATATTATTGGGCCCATTAGTCTATCGTTTATGTTTAACAATCATTTTCCTGTTATAAAATCACAATTGTTTTTCTAAGACCAGTTTATCATAATCCTTTTTGACATGCTTTACCCAATATATAAGAAAACAATGAAAGCCGAGAATAATTTTCTCAAACGATATAAAAAACCGAAGTGAAAAAACAACCAACTTTCAATAAGATGCCGAATGCGAGTCATAACATAAGTTGTTGAGAAAAGTGACACCGGACTGAAGCAAACCCGCAACTAAAATAAGAAAATACTAATAAAAGATGACCACGGCAAGGAAAGATACGTTTCACTATGATGGAAACTAGGAGTTACACCTTCTCTCTAGTTAAAAGATAAACACTAATTGTTATATCTCTTGTATTAGGAGATACCACACAAACTCTCTAAGTTAACTCACAATACTAGGAGAACTACTAAAGAAATACAAAGAACACTTTGTGTGTTTTGAATTGAGATGGGATGCTAACCGATGCGAAGATCACTCCCTTTTATAGGAAAGAATTTTGGCCCTTACACATCATGCATGACCGCATCAAACCAAGTTGCATAACCAACTTGCAAGATTCTCTGAATGTAGATACAATGTATCTATGTTAACAATCTCCCACTTGAAGATCCGATTGAAACTAAATCGATCTTCACACCGTTATCCTTCCTTGCACTTCCATGTTGCTTACGTTTCCGCTAGGCTGCATGAGGATCGACACCATATAAACTTGTCACTGTTGATTGCTTTCGTCAGATAATCTGCCACGTTATCATCAGTATGAAGTTTCTGCATATCCACGCTTCCTTCTTCCACTTTCGCACGAACGAAGTGATATTGAACTCGTATATGCTTTGTCTTTGAATGAAATGCCGGATTTCTTGCCAGATACAAGGCGCTCTGATTGTCACAAAATAGAGTAATTTTCTCTTGTTTGTGCCCGAGCTCTTCCAACAACATCTTCAACCATACTGCTTCTTTGCTGGCTTGAGCAGCTACAACATATTCTGCTTCTGTTGTTGACATGGCCACAACTGACTGCAGTTTTGAAATCCAACTTACTGTTCCGCTAGAAAGTGTAAACACATACCCGGTGGTTGATTTACTTACGTCAAGATCACCTGCATAATCAGAATCAACATATCCCTTGACAATTAAATCCGATTCCCCAAAACATAATGCAACATCTGAGGTTCCTTTAATATATCTAAAGATCCTCTTCACAGCTTCCCAATGCTCTCTACCAGGTTCCGCCATGTACCGACTCACTACTCCCACTGCATGTGCAATGTCTGGTCTTGTACAAATCATTGCGAACATTAAACTTCCCACTGCTGATGCATACGGTACTCGAGACATCTCCATCATCTCTTCTTCACTGCTAGGACTCATCTTGGAGGATAACTTGACATTAGTAGGAAACGAGGTTGATATTGGCTTACAATCTTGCATATTAAACCTTTGCAAGATTTTCTTCATATAACTTTTCTGTGAAAGCCAAATTTTCCTACTAACTCTATCTCAGTGAATTTGCATCCCTAGAATCTTGTTTGCGGTTCCAAGGTCTTTCATCTCGAATTCCCTAACCAGTTGAGCCTTCAATTTATTGATACGATCTTTGTTAACTAATATAAATACCCATTTGTTAACTAATATAAATACCCATTTATACACAACTTTTTTTTTCACACTTCCACAACTCAAACTCAAATTCATATACTTCTTCTTAAAAAAAAAAAAAAACTTGTGAGATCCGAGTCAAAGTGACGAAGAATGTAACAACTGGTCTGATGTAGATGACGAAACTGATGTATACTTTATGATGGCCGCGTACGAAATATAGGGGATGGGAAGATGTTTCTATACATTGATATTGACAATTGTTATGAGGAGTACATGACTACAATATACACCACAAATTTATCTCATACGTCTTAAGCAATACTTAAACCCACGATCAATTGGTTGAAAGTTTCTCACACAATATGGGGTACCATTAGGACATAAGTCATTTGTGTACGTGCTCTTTTATTAACTATATTAGTTCAGCATAATTCATTCTTTTATGTTTTTGTGCTCTATCTAACGTTTAGAATTGCGGCTGCACATGGTTGCAGCAATATGTTAGGTTTATGTTTGTTAAACGAATTACAAAAGTTACAAAAACTAATCTTTACAAAATATAGATATAGAAGCAGCCAGCTTTTACTAAGACTATCCGTAGTGGGCGTCAATGCCAATTCTAACATGTCATGACCATATATAATTATTTGTTTTGGTTACAAGCTAGGTATAATATGCTTAACTAAAATATCCTAATTAAAGGTCTAAAAATAAATCGAAATTTATGTCATATACAGTTTCCCAACATACTAATATGACACACTGAGCCCACCTGTGCCCCTTGTGCACCTACATCAACGTCGACCCTTTGCCACTTCCCTTTCGCGTAGGTTATGTTTTAAGTTTCGTCTTTGAACTTTAATCAAGGGTATAATAGTTCATTAAAATTACTTAAATTTTAAGCATTTTAAGTTTATGTAATGCATATGCATGCATTATAACTTTATAAGTAGTAGAGAAGTGATATATGAATTAAAATAGGAAGAAATGACGAAAAGGTAGGGAAGTAGAAGATGTTATGTTGCATCATTGCATCATATTATGGGTCGTTAAATTCTTTTAGAGACGATGATTAACCAATTGGGGGTTTGTATTAAAGTAAGCCGTTAGTGACATTGATTTTCAATTGTTTCAAAAGTTACTATATTTAGCAACTACAAAAGAGATGATGAATGAATTGGCAGGTAAGATATAATGTTTATAGGAAGTAGGAAGTGTCACTTTATATCTTGGTTTATTCTATATAAAATGTTTATAGAAAGTAGGAATTGTAACTTTAGATATCTTGGTTTAATTTATTCTTCTGTTAAAATTCATTTAAAAATCCAATCCCACATAGGTTAGTGATTGGAAATGTTGCTAGCTTTTACAGCCTAGTTATTTATTATTATTTTATTTTTATTTATTTATTTATTTATTTTTTGATAATGTGTTATAGATTAGCAGCATGTCTTAGACAGCAGATATAAAGATACAATATGTCTTTACACTAAAGATATGTTATTTTGGTTTCTAAAATCTATATAATTCTTGACTTTTGTATAATTTTTTACGAGTACTTTTTATCACAAATATTTTGTCAAGAAAAAGTCTGCAAATTATACTTTTACAAAGATTGATATTTTATTCATGTGTGTGATAACATAAGTTAGATGAACTAGTTATGACGGTGTCATAATTTGTCATAACCAGCACTCTTATGTTGAACAATCAAACAACTACTCCAAGGAAGCTAAGTTCTACTTATTTCCTTTTAACCAGTCGGCTTTTAAGTTTTAGCTACCACACAGACAGTGACGGAACCAGGACTAAATATGACTGGGTGAAGAAAAAAAATAAACACTAATATTATAAACATGTTTCGATAGACCGGGTGCATTTAAGATAATTTTAGGAAAAATCGATGTTTTTTTCAAAAATTAACACTACATTGAAAAAATTCATGGGTGTCCGGGCATCCGCGAGAACCCCCCTGGCTGCGTCCCTGCATAGAGAGTTCTTTCACTTTTAAAGAACTAGACCAACATTTAGTCATTTATTCACCAAATGTGCTAGAAAGGTGGAAAGAATAGGGAATTTCACCATATCGTTAAAAAGGTAAACCGAAATTAAGCTCATCTCATCTTTTAGCCAACTAGTTACTATAATATGGTTGAATTTCAAGCGTTTCAAACAAACAAAATCCAAATTGCACTTTGTTTCTAACTATGCAAAGGTTTTCTACTTTGTCCCACAATTCACGGTGTCACACTTTCCGTCATTGTTACCTTAAAAAACTTCCAACCGTAAAATCATGCTGCTAAAGGGTCCATGATGCGGGCCCAAGTGTTGAGAACGGGCCATCATATTTCTGGAGGCTTAAGATCACGTGACAAAAGGAGCCTCAGTAAAATGGGCATAACTTGGGCTACAGGGCTTCATTTCAGGCCTATGACCAGTCGATTGAAGCTTGGAGCAAGGAGCACGTTGTGGTAAACAGACTAAGTCGGTTTACGAAATTTTCGAGCCCCGAAACACTTTATTTTATGAGTTATTTGCATTTTAATGTTTTTTCGGGTTTTTTTGGACTTTGTTTATGCCATAACTTTCCGCCCGTTTGTCCTTTAGGGCAAATTTCAATTTTGTCTCTTTATTTAAGAGTTCCTTTGTAATGTCAAATAATCAGTTCAAAGAAATATCAAAAGTCTATTTTTGTCAGTTTTATTGCTAAGAATCCTAATAGTTGGCATTCTATTGAATCAACGATTATTGGTAGAATCATTCCTGGTATTCGTGTAATCAATAGGTCCGATTTGTGTTATGTAGGCTACATCAGTCCACCAATATCATACTCCTTCCGTCCTTAAATAAATGTCCATTATTGATTTTCAAAGTCTTTTTTTGTCAACTTTAACATTAAATTATTTCATTTGTGTTATGTAATACTTGATGAAAATTATACCAATGAAAATAAATTTAAAACCCAATTCATTCTATATATTTTGCATCAAGTATTACATAACACAAACAAAATAATTTAAGGTCAAAATTAAAAAATAAAGACTTTAAAAGTCAATAGTGGATACTTATTTAGGGACGGATGGAGTAATATTCTTGTCATAATATGAAACCATTAGGGGGAGAGCAATAAAACCGAAAATCCGAACCGAAAACAAAAAACAAAAAAAAAACGCTCCAAAATAACCGAGCCAATTCTAAAACCGATTGTGCGGTTTTGGTTTTTAAAAAAACCAAAAGTTTTGGTTCGGTTTTTGGTTTAATATGAAAACACAAACAAAAAAAAACCGAAACGCCCCATACTAGTATTAATATTAATAAAACTAATAAAAAAGAATATACATTTTGGTTTTGATACAAGTTATCACCAAAGTCCAAAAACTAAAAGACACATGTATTCTATATATTCTTAACATATGTTTATTTAGACGCCGCAATAAATTCGTAAAGTTAGTTTTCTTTATTTCATATATGTTCACACATCTCATCTTTATATACATGCTATGAAATCTTATTATTTTTCGGCAAAATATTCAACTTACTTTCTATGATTTCTTGATTTAGGTTGTGGGTGTTCAAAAAATATCCGTAATTGGTTATCCGAAAAATTGATTATAATTTACTAAAAAGATTGCATTTTATGAGATGTCAGTTTTAAAGCTTATATAAAAGTTTTCAAAAAATTATAGATATTCGGATATATAAAACAGTTATCCGAAATTTTGAATATCCGAATTGAAAAAAACTTGGCTAAAATAATAGCTATAACATAAAACCGTCATCGAAAATTTTGGTTATCCGAAAACCAAAAACTGAAAACCGAACCACAAAAAACCAAAAACCAAACCGAACTTTTGGTGTGGAGTTTGGTTTTAAAAAACATAAAACCGAACTTTTGGTTCGGGGTTTGGTTTTAGCCAAAAACCGCCCTACGCTCACCTCTAGAAACCATAATGATTAGTTACCTATATTTAGTTACTCAATTCGATTTATCTACTAAAAGCACAAAAACAATAGAACAAGCATTAGAAATGGTGGTACTAATATATGCTTTTTAACACGGCTACAAATCACAACATAATTACATACACAGTTGCATAATGTGTTGAAAATCAAACTAGTCTAATTCATTACGCGAATATAACTTGTGCACCTGAAGGTGTCATGTCGGAGATGCCCGCCGGAGCTTCTACGACATGCCACTCGACTAAAAAGTCCAAATTTTTATCGTTTGAAGTTGTGTTCAACCGATGAATCAACCCAACTGCAACATTAAGATTTTTGCCAGTTACATATATCTTATCACCACATCCGTTCACTACAAACGGCTTGCATATTTGCTCTGGTAATGGAGACCCCTTGACTGTTCCCCAAACATCTTTTCTCGAGTCATAAACCTTAAGTTTAGTCCTTTCATGTTCCGACACCACAAACAAATGCCCAAACATAACCACGCTCGAGCCTGTCCACCCTTCCCTAAGACCCGAGGCCATACATTCCCACTTATCCGTCCTTGGGTCATAAACTTGACCCCTTGGTATGAAATAAAAAGGCCAAAACCACCCTTCGGTCACATAAAGCTTCCCATCAAGCACAGCTGCATCATAACAAGCCATACTCGCACCCATACTTTCAATTGGCTTCCAAACACCATCTCTCAGATCCATAACCTCGCCCGAATTAAGCTCAAACCCATCATTACCATTCCCTCCTGCTACATAAACCATCCCATCAATCACACCACTCGCGAAAAACGACCTAGGAGTATTCATCTTCTTCATCTTAATCCACTCATTCATACAAACATCAAACTTCAATACAAAGTCAAGTGAACCACCACATACTAAAACCGACCCATCCCTGGGAACCGAAACACACCGAAACCCGTGCCCACACACTTTTTCGACACATGGCATTTCCGGAATCATATGCCATGAAAAACTAACAACATCAAGCACATACCATTGCACCTTTCCACTACATTTATCATAAGAAAACACAAACAACCATGGATCTATCAACCCCATTTCCTTCCTTAGTCTAAAAAATCGACCTTTATCTCCAAACACATTACACCACCGCCTGCAAACACTCCTGCCACCGGAATGAAACTCCACTGGTAGCCTTAGTAAACAACTTAAAGCAATATCATCAGGAAGACCAGGAATTAATGGCTCAAAACTTGACTCTGATACTATTAAACCCTCTTTAACATCTTTAGCAAAAGAAACCAACTTCATCTTTGAATCCCCTAACTTTTGCACCTGTGCTTGATGTGATACCATTTTTACCATTTGCACAATCAATGAAAACAACCCTTTTCTGCAAACTTCTAAAAACACCCCACAACTAGAAAACCAAACTTATATAGTATGCAAGGAAAACTAAACATACATCAACTAGCTACCAAACTTCAAAGAAAAAAAACTAGTAAAACCAAATAGCAGAAACTTTTACCATATAGCGGTATTAAAAGGCCTTTGGTCTAGCAGTATGCGAAGCTAATAAAATAAAACATGCCCAAGTGGTTATGAACATTTTGGAGATAAACTCAAGGGTTTATGTGTGATAGAAATATGAAAGAAGGATGGATGTTGGGTTGGTGAGTGTAAAGTGATGGTGGGGCGGTTGATGCGTGTAAAATTAATGCCGACCCACCCGTGCAAACACGTCTGTCGATGTTGGCTAGAGTAGGATTTACTACTTACTTTTTATATAAGTATTTAACTTAACGATGCATACACATACTGTGTATAAGCTAGCTAGCAAAGAGCATTATAGTTATACTGCCAGGTTGGGCCCACTGTTATCCAGCCACTTTATTAGAAGAACAAGCGTGTACATTAACATACATGTTCATATGTCTTTAATTTTTTCAACAATAATAAAAGTGGGGTTAACTAATAACGAATCATTAGAGTTGTACATGGTCCCTTGTGTTTTAAAAATGTTGCTTATTTTATCTTTTTAGTATAGAGATTCCTTGTGCATTTAAGAAGAAAAGTACGTATGATTATTAGTTAATATTACCATGTTAATCATAACTTAGATCATATTAGGATGACCATTGATTTGCACACTCTTGAAAATAATTGGGGCACTCAACTATGTGCATTATATAGCTGTATTATGTTTACAGTGGGCTTTATCTGATTGTACAATTGAGTGTCTTAATAATTTTTAAAAGTATGCAAATCACTTCCCTATTAGGATACTTCACAAAGAAAAAAATCAGTCAAAAAGATAAAACTCTAATTATCAATTGTTTTGAAATAAATAAAATGATTAACATTAGTTACAAAATTTTCAACCTTATTTATTTGACCATCTTTACGAAACATGTTTTTCAAGTAGAATTACTGAAAGCAATATATTTGTTGTGTAAAAACAACTTTGATCAAATCGGTAACTATCTGAAAGATCAAGAAGTGTAGTCATAATAACGTTTTTGATAATTTATTAAAGGTTTTGCTAACAAGTGCTCACCGGACACAAGTTAGCGGGCAGTTAATAAACACAAATTTTCTGATTTAACTAAAAAATGCATTAATAAATATTAAATAAACTCCTAAAGTACTATATTTTACAATAATTTTCATATAAATAAACTAAAACATTCATTTTATTAACACGTTAATATGTGCCCAGTTAGTTTCAACGGAGGGGGCAGCTAGTCCCAGGATGAGCGGATCGCGCGGGGGGAAGTCATTTTGTCCATCCAACGCCGGCTTTTAGCTTCAAAGGCCTTTCAAGCGTCGAAGAACAGACTTTGCCCGTATGCAAACAAAAGACCACTTCGAGGTCAAGGTTCGGATCATAAGGTCCTTGATCAGATAAGGGGTTGGCAGGGCAGGGGGCTCAAGCTCTTGACTCCCCCAATAGCACTACAGGGAAGTCGTCTTTGGAAAGGCTCTATAGCTTCTTATGGGATTTAGAGCAAATGCATTCTATTTAACACTGTTTATCTTCTACCTTCTCATACTCTGCTCCGGCGGATCCGCTATTGCCACATTCTATCATTCAGTTAATTTTGTGTAGATAGTTTCCAGTTTATTACTCCGTATTTCACAACTTCAAAACTGATTATGACTATCCAATATTGCATGATTCCTATTCAACCTATCGAACTTATCGACTGTTACCTTCTAACAAATGATCAAATTCTTCCATCATATACTATGGTTACTTTAAGAGTTCACAAAACTAAACAAAAGATACAGCATATTTGATTTCCAGTTATACTAAAAAAAATGAAATAATCACATATTCTAATGCGATGGTGAATTTGAAGTTTACTCATCCATAGTATTGGCTAATAGCAATACATCTTCAGATTTCTATTAGGATGGCTACTAAAAGAAGCATGAGTCGTTTCTCTCACACCCCATGTCCGAAACCAATAACAATTTACAGTAATAATCTGAATGCGTAACTAGATTTAAAAGAAGACCAGAAAGACCATAAGTATAAAAATTAAGTGAATTACAGCAGTTTTATATATATGATCGCAGCAATGGTACCAGCATGATAACGGAGACTCTTGTCTTTCAGTTTTCTACAGGCACAAATGCTCCACTGCAGCCACAATTTGGGGCGGCTGAACCACGGTCCATTCCTCTAAAGTCCCTGCATATGGTGTCGGAACATCCTGTGATGACAGACACATAATCGGTGCATCCAAATAGTCATTAAAGTTTTCAGTAATGGCTGCAGTCAAACTAGCACCAATTCCACCCGTTCTCATACATTCCTCCACAATAAGCACACGATGAGTCTTTTTTATCGAGTTCCCTATTGTATACAAATCAAAAGGCTTCAAAGACCTAATGTCAATAACTTCTGGGTCATAACCTTTATTGACTAAAGTCTTGGCTGCCTGCATCACATGATACCTCATCCGGGAATAAGTAAGGATGGTGACATGTTCTCCCGACCAGACCATTTCAGCTTCCTCAAGACTTAAAACATATTCTTCATCAGGTATTCTTTCCTTAAGGTTGTAGAGTAAGACATGCTCAAAAAGTATAACCGGGTTGTCACTTCTAATAGCTGCTTTCATTAGTCCCTTTGCATTGTAAGGGGTTGAGCATGCCACCATTTGGATTCCAGGTATAGATTGAAAATATGACTCGAGACGTTGGGAATGCTCAGCCCCAAGCTGCCGCCCGACCCCACCTGGTCCTCTAATGACAACCGGGATTTTGAACTGACCACCCGAGGTATAGTGAAGCATACCACAGTTGTTTGAGATTTGATTAAAAGCAAGAAGAAGAAACCCCATGTTCATTCCTTCAATAATTGGCCGTAAGCCGGTCATGGCGGCACCAATACCCATTCCAGTAAATGAGTTTTCAGCAATTGGGGTATCGAGGACCCGAAGATCACCGTATTTATCAGCAAGTCCTTTTGTAACCTTGTATGAACCACCATAATGGCCTACATCTTCACCAATGACACATACACGGGCATCTCGCTCCATCTCTTCTTCCAAGCCTTCTCGGAGAGCTTCAAAGAGTAATAATTCATGACTGCAGAACATAATATTATATAATTTATCCAACCTTTGACTATATTAGCTACACAAGGTACTTGTATTACTGAAAGAAACATTTGTGATGGTTGGTTGGTGCTAGAGCGAATAAATAATACAATATATACCATAGATAACGCAGGGTTAAGAAAGCGCGACACACATCACATAACCTAGAGGTGACAATTTGGACCCATTGACTTAAAGATCTGCCGAGTTATCTTTAACGTGTCAAATGTCAACTTATAAGAACACGCCTATGACTAAAACAGGTCGAGGTTGTAACACCCCAATGAAAGTAACGTTTTAATGGATTAAAGGGTTTCATACGCATTGGTTTATATAAAGTATACATTGGGGTATTTATATTCATATGAACTAAACACAGTAACTAAATATACTAATGAAGAAATTGATATTGATAATAAAAAAAAAAAAAAAAAAAAAAAGAGACCAAATTGTTAAAAGTCAAATAAGATGCAAAAGAAAAATCAATCAAATGTCGTAACAGGACACTAGTAAATGTATCCACCATGTGGAGCTAACGATCCACTAAGCGTCCCCTCAGGAGAATGCCATTTTTTACAATAGAAAAAGATGTCAATATAAACTTATAAGCAAGGGTACTCTTCCCATATTGAAGAAACACATCATATAACTCCATGATAACTAACCAACCTGATGACAACGACTTATTAGTCATCGATGCATACATAACACAGCAATTATGGAGCCGAATTTTTTTCATGTCACTGATTGATGAATCATATTACACTCTCAATCCCTCCCTTCATAGAACTATGAAGCCTCAGTTATTCCCTCAAAGATCCATCCTCATCAGCACTTTCTCCATGAAATACAGTGATTTTGATCCTCATGTGTATACTCGTTGTACTTCATTTGCTGCAAATCCCACTCATAAAGCATTAATAATCAAGATCTGGTGTGTATCAATTTTCTTAATCGATTGAATCTCATCAATGGTAAGTAAATACGACTCTCCTCTACCGTCACGGAATTCCATGTGTCTCAGCAAACATTATTTCAGTAGTCAAGGGAAGATCTTTCAGTAGTCAAGGAAGATCTACCCATTCTAAATAAGCTTGTGAATGTGAAGAAGTTCAAGACTTAGATTGGCCAGTACGTTGGACTATTATATGTATTGGCAGTGGCTCTCAAAAACTTGTAATAAAGTAATGTATACACCAAGGTGTGTTTATTCAGCAGCACCTCCTAATGCATCTCTTTGAGGGGACGCATGAGATTCCTCGAGGGTACGTTTGAGAACCTTATTTTCTTACCATTGCTGATATCCTACCAATTGTGAAGATTATACACACAAAAACTAACAATCATTTGATTCCAAGATGTGACAGATTTGCAGCATACGAAGAACCATGAGCGAGGTATTATAGCACCTTATTTCATGCAGTTTGCTTCTGAGGATGGATCTTTGAGGAAGAACCGAGGCTAGTTCCAACAATATTATACAGGTTTGAAGCGTATAATATGTTTCCACAAATAAAGGGCGGAAAGAAATTTCGATTATGTGATTGTTATGTTTTGTACGCATTGAGGTATCTCTGAAAGAGAGAACCATTTCCAAGTTTATATTTTACAAACTTTTGCAACAACAGTCTGTTACGCAAGGAACATTCGTGGATTGTTGCATGCATTCATCTTTGACTGCATTTCCATGATGAGATTTGGGTGTATGAGTCTCATCATGGATATGTTGCAGTTGACTACTAGACGCAAGATATCACTGTCAGTGTGTTTTATTCTCGGAGAGAAGGATACATTTACTAGAATGTTGCATTATTGTCCAAATGAGATATCAAAGGGTTAAAACTAGCTTTATTCTAATGACTGGCCAAAAGAGGTTTAGCAGCTATAAGATCTGTATTAATCGGGACCCAAAGAACTTTACTTACTATACATCCGCGAAATCATACTATCATAACATTTCTATTTTATAGCAAATCGTGTCTTTCCATTACACCTATGAAAAACCAAGTTAGCCTTCTTTTTAAGGCAATAAAACCAGAAACTGAGCAACAACATGTATAGCTACTATCACACAAATGGAAAACTGGCAACGGATATTCATACGCATATGAGACAGAGATACGCTTACCCAGGCTTATACACAGTCGATTCAGCTGGAGTATTAGCCTTTTCCTACAACACAGCAATTAATCACATCAACCACACACACCAACACAAACAAACCATGTCAACAACTAAAACACTCACCGCCACAGCATTCGTAACAAACTGATCACCTCTACAACATATCCACTTTAAACCACTGTCCTTCACACCCCCGGATCTCACCACAACGAAACTCGCTTTCCTCTCTACAAATTCAACCAATAAATCATAAATTCTTAATCTCCGCCAAATTTAACACAAAATAAATAAAATACCTAACACGTAACCAATTAAATGTAACTAAAAAACTGATTAATCTTTATCTCACACAACTAACAACTGTAAACAAACTAAATGTGCAGCTAACCGTGCATGAACTGTTTGGCATGAAGTTCATTTATTTATTCCTCGAACTAACATGAACAAGGTTCATATAACATGAATAAAAGTTTCTTTCGCAAACGTCAGATTACCTGTTTGTTTATGTTCGACCATCGCATCATTTAATTAAATATGAAGAGTAAAATAGATACACTTAATAAAAACAAACACAGACAAGATGAATATTATACAAAGTTTGAATATTATGTTTGTTAGCCTACATTGCGTTTATGGTATGCTTGGCAAAACAAGCAGTAGCGTAGCGGTTAACAGTAGCGGCAAGCAGTCTGACAGTTTGTTTTATAAAAGTGTTTTAGCGTTTTACAAACAATGCTTGTTTGGAAACAAGTGACTAGCATTTCTAATTTTTCTAGACGCTAAAAATTAAAACGTTGCTTCTAGTACTTTTTTTCTTGTGTTCTTTTGTTGGTATTCTGCCTATCTGCCTTGTATGCTTGTTTGCTTATTTTTATCCTTTTTGTCTTTCGACTGTTTACCCTGGTTTTTGCTCACTTTCACACATGCACTTATTTCTGAGCACTCTCACCGCACAATTACACTTGCCGGAGGTCTCTCTACTCTCGGGTTTATCCTGGGGTAGGGGTAGGATATAATCTACATTCTACCTCCCCATGCCCCACCCCGGCGGGATTGGGTATGTTGTTGTAGTAGCATTTACTAGAAACTAGCGTTTACACTTAGCAATTATGGCTATACAGTTATGTTAACAAACGGTTTATCAAAACAAACAACTAACGCTTCCGCTATTTTCGCCAAACATACCCAAAGTGTAATCTATATACCCATGATTATAACTAGAGGTGGCAAACTGATGATAATTCTAGGGGCAATTACATATATATACCCACTAAAACTTGCATATTTGCATATTTTCCCAGAACATGCTTACACACCATGGTACATTATGCATTAAAAACTTGTATTTTGAAGAAATATGCAAATATACAAGTTTCATTTGGTATATATATGCAATTCACCCATAATTGTATATACCTGTAAGAGATCGGCGTGAAGATAAAGTTGATGACGTCAGCGTTGTTGTAGCTCTGACTGGTTGAAAAATTGAAGCCATTCTTTTAAACAGAAACACAGTTTGTGTGTGTCTGTGTGTGTCGGAAGGTTTTTTATTGGTTGTTGGTGTGATGCGTGTGAGTTTTATTATGGTAAGGGACGTTATGACCAGTAGTAATATGACACGTGGAGGATGTGATTTAGAGAGAAAAATTATTTTTACTACTAGTATATTTTTAGCGAATTGGGTCGGGGTTAATTTAAGGCAATAAAAGTGTTCTAGTTGATGCATCTAACAATTATTACGAGAGCAAAAAAATGTCGTGGAAAATTGTATTGACGCGCTTGCCATTTTTCTAAATAAATTAAGCTTAAAACAACGCGGTTATTTTATTGAAGCCACAATATTAAACAAATTGAACAAACCTGTGACACTAAAAAATTGCAACTAGATAACTTATGTCGTTAATACATTAATCATCCAAATTTTCACATGTAAACAAAGTATACACCAAGAACATCTTGAATTTCTATCACAAATTGTGAGTAATGTAATTTCCTACGGAGTAATTTTTACCTAATATTGTGCAATTAATGGTAAAAGAAAAATAAAAAAGATTATATTAAGTTTATAATAATCTATTGTGCAATTATTAGTAAAAGAAATTTATCAAAGATATATTATCACTACTTTTTAGGTACTACAGTAGCTATTAGCTAAGGCTGGTCGGCAAGGGAGTGAGTGGCTCACCTTGCAACCCCAACTCACGCGCGATTGCCCTTGCCATGTATCCCATCTCACGCGTGACTCACTCCTCCCAAAGCAACATATGGTGAACTGATCACCTTGCGAAAAAAAAAAAAAAAAAAAAAAAATCCCCACTACCCATTTTTTTCTCTATAAATACATTAAAGCTACATCATTTTTATACATATCTTCTCAATATATCATTCAAACAACATATATCTAATTCCTTTTATTTTTCAAATGAATTCCGATACGATTATGTTCACCGACTCAGAAGAAGAACAAGAAAGAATATTTAATATGATGTATACTTGCATCATATTACATAATATGATTCGAAAAGACACAAAAAAGGCAATATCTCCCGAATGGTACCCAGAGGAAGCACATCAACCGGATGACCCCATACGATCCGATGAAGAAATGCGAAATGTTATTAGGTACATCAGATCACATCAAATGCATCAAAACCTTCGTGCTGATTTGGTCGAACATTTGTTTCGTAATATTTAATTCCATTTTTTAATGTAGTGTTTTTAATTTCTAAGTCTGTATAATGTTTTTAATTTATGAATAAAAGTTTTCTATTTCGTATGTTTACGTTTTTGTATTTATATTTTACGTTTTTAATTTCGTAAGTATTAAAAAAAATGAGAGTTAAGGTGACCAAGGTGACTACGTTGCCCACTAAAAGGTGAGTGGAGGTGAGGGGAAGTGAGAGGAGAGAGAAATCTGACGTGGCGCTGAGGTGTAAGGTGAAGTTTGTGTGTCCTTTCCATCTAGTCTAATGGTACTAGCCTACTCACCCAAGCCATACAGCTATCTTTCCCATTTCCCTAGGTAACTCTTCTTCTTCTTCACTCTTTTCTCCATTTTTTGGGACCAAAAAGACCACCGGAAAAAATATTAGAAGGCTTTCTTTCTTGGTTACCAAAGAGAGCCGAGGGCACACGGATTATTTGCTTGAGGGCACTGCACATTTTTTCTATCAATTTGACTTTTTTCCTATATAATTTGTGTGTCCGTGGGAGCTTCGTCAGGGGCAACGCCCCCCACTACCATATACATGGCTCCGCCCCTGGTTGTGTAGTTGTCTACTTTGGTTGAAGGGGTGACCAAATTTGGATGAGTTTTTGGCATTGATTTTAGAATCGGATCGAACCTTTTTTTTTGGTTTTTCGGTTGAGCTTGATTTTGTTTGGGTTATTATGATTCAATTGGTTGAACTGGCCTGTTCGGTTAAATTTTCAAAACACTGATTTTTGTTTATACAAATGAAAAAACAAAAATAGTTGTGATAATATCCAAAACTCAAAAATTAATTCATACTTTGGTTGCTAGTAACATAGTTATTGTATATAAGTAACATTGATGAAAAGAAGAGTTGTAAACTTAAGACTATCTCCAATCTTTACATCAAAACATACTCTATCTTTATATTTGAAGATTTGGAACTTAAAATTTGAAGATTTGCAACTCCAATCATTGCTTTATAAATAAAGTTAGTTTTGGAGGAGGCTATATTCACTCCAAATATGGAGATATAATATTCATCCTCCAAAAGTTAATTTATTGTAATAAACTAATTATCATTTTTGAACCATTAGTTATTGTAATAAGTGAATTACATTAGGCCATCTCCAATCATAGTTTTCAAACCAGTTTTCTTCATATTTGAAGAATGGAGCATCAAAAAGCATCTCCAAACATGCACATTACCAACTTTGTAATGCCTTATTGAACATCTACAGGGACAATATGATATTTAAAAGATTAGATTTTAAATTATGCTATAAAATATAATATTTATTGTATTTTTTTAAAACCAAATTAACAGTCAAGACCAAAAATATACCTTTTTTACCTAATCAAACTTTTTTTTCTTTATCTTACCAAAATGAACCATGAAAAAAAAACAAAAACTTTTAAAGCATATATTAGATGCATTTCATCAAGATAAGCGAATCATATATATATTTCGTTCTTTGCTAGTCAAATTTGTTGCTAGCAAGATTGCAAAATCACGAATCGGTAGTAAGTTGGTCGTTGGGAATTGACAAATCACAAATAGACACGTAAACATTTAATATCAACATCATAAATTTAGCCAATGTGTCTACTTGTGATTCGTCAACTTCCATCCACGGCTTCTTTAAACAACTGGGCACCGGACCAATTGCATATCATGCCTATGAATGCAAAATTCTCTCAAACAATCCCATCACATTCTAAAAAAATAAAAATAAAAATAAAAATAAATAAATAAAAATGTATTGGATGGCCAGTTTCTTTCCACATCAACCCCTTAAATAAATTGTATTATTTTAAATAGGATAACATTTATTTTTAACTAACATTTACAATGCCATAACACCAAATATGGAAGCACTTTATCTTGTATGGTCAATCATGACCACCACATTTACCACCATCATTTTATCCCTCTTCCTCCCCTTCACCCTCCTCCTGTGTCGTAAAGCGAACACATCGGTTTCGCTTTACGACGGCACGGTGTGGCACGAAAGACGTCGTCCAGTTCACCATTCATTTAAGTACCATGTACGTTATGCTTTCATTGACCTTGATGGTACAAGTCAGCCACTACATCATCATTTGACTGCTCAGGAGGTTCGGGATATAGCTCAAACTAATGGACCTGTGTAAGTTTATAATTTTTTTTTATTTTTTTATTATTATTTTTTTATTTTAAATATGTATAAAGTGCTCTAGTTGATGCATCTAACAATTATTACGAGAGCAAAAAAATGTCGTGGAAAATTGTATTGACGCGCTTGCCATTTTTCTAAATAAATTAAGCTTAAAACAACGCGGTTATTTTATTGAAGCCACAATATTAAACAAATTGAACAAACTTGTGACACTAAAAAATTGCAACTAGATAACTTATGTCGTTAATAAATTAATCATCCAAATTTTCACATGTAAACAAAGTATACACCAAGAACATCTTGAATTTCTATAACAAATTGTGAGTAATGTAATTTCCTACGGAGTAATTTTTACCTAATATTGTGCAATTAATGGTAAAAGAAAAATAAAAAAGATAATATTAAGTTTATAATAATCTATTGTGCAATTATTAGTAAAAGAAATTTACCAAAGATATATTATCACTACTTTTTAGGTACTACAGTAGCTATTAGCTAAGGCTGGTCGGCGAGTGAGTGGCTCACCTTGCAACCCCAACTCACGTGCGATTGCCCTTGCCATGTATCCCATCTCACGCGTGACTCACTCCTCCCAAAGCAACATATGGTGAACTCAGATCACCTTGCGAAAAAAAACAAAAAAAATGGGCCCCATGTGAAGAAAGTTACCGTTGCAATAAAAAAAAAAAAAAAAAAAAAAAAAAAAAAAGTTTTTTTTTCTCTCTCTATAAATACATCAAAACTACACCATTTTTATACATATCTTCTCAATATATCATTCAAACAACATATATCTCATTCCTTTTATTTTTCAAATGAATTCCGATACGATTATGTTCACCGACTCAGAAGAAGAACAAGAAAGAATATTTAATATGATGTATACTTGCATCATATTACATAATATGATTCAAAAAGACAAAAAAAATTCAATATCTCCCGAATGGTACCCAGAGGAAGCACATCAACCGGATGACCCCATACGATCCGATGAAGAAATGCGAAAAGTTATTAGGTACATCAGATCACATCAAATGCATCAAAACCTTCGTGCCGATTTGGTCGAACATTTGTCTCGTAATATTTAATTCCAGTTTTTAATGTAGTATTTTTAATTTCTAAGTCTGTGTAATGTTTTTAAGTTATGAATAAAAGTTTTCTATTTCGTATGTTTACGTTTTTGTATTTATATGTTTACGTTTTTTAATTTCGTAAGTAAAAAAAGAAAAGAAAAAAAGAGTTAAGGTGACCAAGGTGACTACGTTGCCCACTAAAAGGTGAGTGGAGGTGAGGGGAAGTGAGAGGAGAGAGAAATCTGACGTGGTGCTGAGGTGTAAGGTGAAGTTTGTTGTAACCACTGCAAAAATTTCACCTGGTAATAAACTATTATATATTCTAGTAAAGAATACTTATCCATTTTCTAGGTGTGTGTATATATATATATATATAGGGTAAAGTTAAAATAAAAAGACAAATATCCGTACACTACGTAAAAAGAATTTTTTTTTATAAAAAATTCGCGAAAAAATCCAAAAAAATTCCACAAAATCGGGTATGTTGGTGCATAAAACTTTTGTGAAAGAAGTTTTTCTGATTTCGAGTTTTTATACGTTTTTTTTAATGCACAAAAAACGAATTTTGATGCGAAAAAAAATTTTTGATACACAAAATTTTCAACTTATTTTAGTTAGATGCGTAATGTTATTTTGATTAAAAAAGTCAAAAGAACTTGGGTGTAAAAATGATTTTTTGATGCACAAAAAAGCGATTTAATGCACAAACGTATTTTTTCGGAAAAAATATCCACTTTTAGAAAAACTTCCTTCACAACTTTTTCATGCACCAACATACCTTATCTTGTGGATTTTTTTTGGAATTTTTAGAGAAAATTTTTGAAAAAAAAAATCTTTTTACGTAATGTACGGATATTTGTCTTTTTATTTGATCTTTATCCTATATATATATATATATATATATATATATATATATATATATATATATATATATATATATATATATATATATATATATATATATATCTGATCATAACTACTATCTCATGTGACGTAACCCACATCCTCGATAAACGTGCTCTCACGCAGACCAATCTTAACTTACTTAATATTTATTTATTTATTTAACATAAATATTTCCATATAAAATCCTACAACATATCATTTGCCATTTTACGATAATTCGTTAACAAACGTACAAACTAAGTATTTCTTATCTATTAGAGTTTCTAACGAAACCCTAAATTATTATAACAACAATTATGAATAACTAAACCCTAAAACACTAAAGTACAACTCATTTGAACCAAAGTACAAGTTACTAAAGCACAGAAACCCTAAATCCACTTTAACTCCTGATACAAACCCTAATTTCATTAATTCATGATTTTATGTAATAAAATCACAAACCCTAATTTATTTATATGAGATTTTTACAAAATATAAATGTACAAGTCTTTCAAGACAATGTACAAGTCATTTATGCATAAAAACTATATATTGATAAAAATCCTATTAAAACCCTAAATACATACATTTTAAAGCACAATTTACAAGTCCTTCATACACAAGTCTTAAAAATAAATTTTCTTATAAGTACAAGTTTCTAAACCTAATGTACAAGTGCCTAATGCATAAAAAACTAAAATTGCATTTATACATATTTAACTTAATAAAATCAACATATAATTAATATAATTTAACCAAGCACTAAAAATATATTTTTCCTATTTCTTAAACCTTAGTACAACCTCATTAAGCCCATGGTACAACTCCCTTAAGCAAAACATAGTTTCTTTTCTTTTCTATGCAATTCGATGCATATGTATATATATATATATATATATATATATATATATATATATATATATATATATATATATATATATATATATACACAACCCTAAATTAATTTCTAATTAATATTTACATACACTAAACCCTACAACTAACTAGTTACTTCTTCAAACCCTAGAATACAACAACCTATAGGCCATGGTACCACCCTACTAAGCCCATTCGATCCTCATTCCATTTCTAGTTCGATTTCCTAACTAAACCCTAACTAAATAAATCTCACTAACTCCTAAACCTATACTACACCACATATACCTTCCTAAGTTCCACATCACCATGTCCTAAAATATCCAACAAAGGTAGGTTACATGTATGGAGAGGGAACTTCCACCTCATCTTCCCTCCCCCTCCTTCCAAGTGTCACCCAACATAGTATTGCCACATCTTCTTGTCTCCCTCACACCTCACAAGACACCTTAGAAAACCAAGAAACCCTAATTTTTCCTTGCCTATAAATGTCGACCCATGCATGCTCATTTCTCATCACCACCATTCGAACACACTCACCACAGCTCACACACCTTCAACCACTAATCTTACAGCCCACATACAAGTTAAATAAAGATCTTAAGGAGCCTAAGGAAGAGGAAAACCCTAGGTGCTCCATTTCCAAGCAAATCGCCATATATTTCATCTAATCGAACCAATATATATAAGTAAGTATTCCAACCCTTTCTCATTCTCTTATATACTTTATATACTCTTAGAACACTACTAAATAACCCCTAATAATAATCTAGGCCAAGAGATAAATATTTCTTTTCCTTTTCCTTTTTATCGAATCAACTAGGAACACCCCTAATTTGTTTATTTCTTTTTTACTAATCGGGAAACCACTAAAACATGTTAAAAGATGGATTTGATATGCCAATAATAATGTTAACATGTACTAGAAATGATGGCATGAACTTAAGAATTAAAAACCAAATTTTCTTTTCTTTTCTTCCTTGTCGAGCATAACCAAACACATCCTTATTATATATATTTAAGCATTACAAATCAAGAAACTTTAAGAACATGTTAAGATAACTTAAATATGTTAAACATTCTGTAAACAAACTAAAAATACTAGTCCATAAACTTAGAAAATCAAAAACCAAATTATTTTTCTCTTTTTGTTGCTGTCGCCAACCAGCCCCAACGTCCCAACTTTGGACTAAGTTTTCGACCCCTAAATGACCATTAAAAATTTTGAATTTTGGCCACAATAAAGACCACCCAGCTGACTAATTTTAGGAAAAAGAACGTCATAAAAGATGGATTTTTCACAAAGATATTCGCGTCCAAATTATGTCCCTCGCTACTGATTTTTATCGCACCCTTAATAAATTGTTTCGAGCTTTATAAGCTCGAAATATAAGCTGATAAACCAGGAATAAGCTGTTTAGTAACTTAATAAAACTTGTATAAAAGAGTCGTAAAAGTTCGTGCCTTTTTCCGAAGTGTAAAACGCGTTTTAGCAAGAAAAGGACCACGAGTGAAACGACATAAATGTCTCAAGTGTATTTTCTGCCAAAACTCTACTTAGTTTTATAACTTGGACTTAAATTGATATCGACATGCAGTTAAAGGGTAAAAAGTGTCAAGGTTGAAAGATGGAGTTTTATTGGGCCAAAAATGTAAATTTTTCAAAGTTAATAAATCAAGGACTTATTTTGCCAACGATCTAAAGATGAGGGTGTAAAGTGTCGTTTTCAAAACTACAGGGGTAAAAACTGCCATTTCACCAAAGTTGAGGGGTAAAAATTGTCATTTTATGAAAGTTCAGGGGTAAAAATTGTCATTTTATGAAAGTTCAGGGGTATAAACTGTTAATATGAGAAACTATATAAACTGTTAATATGAGAAACTATAGGGTAAAAAGTGCAACTTTATATAATTATTATTACTACTTTATAGTAATCTTCGTGGTCGGTGATTACTATTTTAATATTTTCCCACATAGCCCACTAACTAGCCCAGAGAGTGATCCAGTGAAAGCCCATTATGCCGTCTGTTTAATATCTTACTCCACCGCCAATTCACACTTTCCAGATAAATCCACCGCCAATATAGATTTATCCACAGAAAAATCCACCGCCAATTGTATTGCAAAAAAAAAGTTTTTTGATGAATTCATTATTCGAAAGTATCATGTATTTATTTAGTACAATGCAAAATTGTTAATTTTTCTGATTGTTTTGCATACTTTTTTTCGTTTAATTAATATTATGATTTGTTTTCAGAAGTATCAGGTTATAACAAGAAGGAAAGACGTGTGAGGTAAGTAATATTAATCTTATGTTTCATTTATGTTTTGTTATTTGTTGATTGATTGTCTTTGTGTTTGGATCTGAAACTTTAATGGTGTTTAAGGGTGTTTGGGTAAATTTTGTGGATGATCTGATAATTTGTGAGTGAAGTAAGGTTTTTCCAGAAATGGTTATTTGAAATATTGTTAAAAATTTAAGAATTTATTTGTCAATTTTTTTTATCGCAAATAATCGGATATGTAGTTTTTCAAGACCCTTGAACCTGTTGTATCAACTGTATATATATATATATATATATATATATATGTTATCTTCCCATTCGGAAAGTGTACCTATTGTGAGTAATAGTGTTGTAGATACTGGCAATAAGGATAACAGTGTTATTGATGAACATAGTAATGCTGTAAGCCAAAAGAAATCAGGGGCTTAATCCCAAATACTATGTTATCGCTTTATTTTGTTGCTGCGTTTTCATCTTCAGATCTGAGTTTTGGTATAGTCACCTTACTTTTAAAGTAAGTGATGATGGTTGATTCATTATTACACGTTTCTAAATTGATTGATAATGCTTTTTTGTGTAAGGCCCGAAGCTGCTACAGAGATGGAATCTGCTCTCTTTGATGGAATTTGTTTTTTTGTGATGGGATCATATATGTTGGAATCCGCTCTCTTATGGGCTCATTGACGGTTTGTCTCCTGTTCAGCTTCTCTTTTTGGCTTAATCGATATGTAATATCTATAGTGTTCTCATGAAGTTTATGAGAATGCAGGTGATGTGTGTGAAAGCAGTTAGCAGTAGCAATTGCTATTAAGCTATCATTTTCAGGAAGCAACCACTTCATATACTTTCAAACACGGTTTCTCACCCTGCTACTTGCCGTATTCTGTGTTATGCAAATCAACTATTTCAACAAGTTATAGTAACGTGCATACACTGTTATTCATTTTTGTAGTGTAAAAATTAAAATTTCAAGGAGTCGTGTTAAATTTTGTTTGCTTACTTGCAAACAAATTAAACCAAACTATGTTGCATTATTATGCAATAATTCTATAGATGAAATAAATG
Organism: Artemisia tridentata subsp. tridentata; assembly: GCA_021014915.2. Taxonomy (NCBI): domain Eukaryota; kingdom Viridiplantae; phylum Streptophyta; class Magnoliopsida; order Asterales; family Asteraceae; genus Artemisia; species Artemisia tridentata. The sequence continues at coordinate 114,019,167 of CP139502.1, read as the reverse complement.
ACAGTAATGTTATTGTAGAGGATTTCCAAACATTTTATGTTATCTCAGTTTGAAAATCCTAAATGTGCTACTGTAAAATTAGTATTCTTATCCTGAAATTATGATGTTCATAAATTTGGAATGCCTATTTGCAGGCAGTAGATACCTTCAATACCAACGTCATTTCCCCGGTATACTATGTCATGTTTACAAGCGTCACCATCGTGGCTAGCGTGATCATGTTTAAGGTAATTTAGTATGTTTTTGCATACTAAAAATTTTTACCATGAAAACCGGAAATTTGCCACAGGGTGGTTGTGAGTTTCTGGAAGAGAGGTACGTGACTGCAACTTAAAGAGGTTAGTACTTGCTATGAATTATGAAATGTAGCTGTGTTTTGTAGGCCAATATTTGTGCACATTTGGTTAGGCCAAAAGCCTATTGGTTGAGGTTGAGTCTTCTTAAAGATTTATTCTTTTGTTGGTCTATGTGTAGGAAGGGAATTATAGGAGGAATGAACAATGCGGATTTCTTCAATCTTTTAACATGTAAGTAGGTCACCTTGAATCCGTTTTGACCTATTAACCAACCTTCTAACATGCCTAACAAGCTTGAATCATGCAGGTATGGATGACCCAAATAAATTTCATATAGATTTGGACGGGGCACTACAGGACGACAAGCGGATAAGTTACCACAGGGACTATTTGTCAAACCTCTCAGTTGCTATTAGGTAAACAAAATGCAACCTTCATTCATTTGACTAAGTTTGGATACTATGACTTTCGCTAACAGACTATACACTTCACTAATACAGGGAAGATGCCTGTGATGTGCGTGGCTATTTTGTGTGGTCACTACTTGACAACTGGGAATGGAACTACGAGTACACACTCAGATTCGGACTGTATTATGTGAACTACAAGAATAATCTAACAAGGATCCCAAAGTCTTTCAGTCAACTGGGTTCTGAAATACTCCCTCCGTCTCAATTTAATTGTCCATATTTCCTTTTATGGATGTCTCAAATTAATTGTCCATTTTCCTTATTTATTAAACTTTGTGTTTTCTCTCTCCTGACAAATAAATTGAGACGGAGGGAGTATAACAATACAAGCTCATTAGCTATGTAGAGAACCTTTATGAATATGTTGCATGTATAGAACATGTTACAGAAGAAGAATTAAGATGCAGGGGAGGATGATAGAATTCTCAATTAGTAGCGAAAAAAAAAAAAAAAAAAAAAATATATATATATATATATATATATATATATATATATATATATATATATATATATATACCCTGCCGCAACGCGGCGGGGGCGTTTCTTCCTCGTTAACTATATAGATTAAAACCCGACGCCTCGGGAGTACTAATTTATTAGTGTAACAATTATTATATTATACCTTGACTAAAATATTCGTTGGGCTGCCGTTGCATTCCTTGAGCCCATTGACGTGTATTATGAAGTCCAAAGCACAGTCCACATTCCTGTGACTAATACTGAGTTTAGTATACAGACGAGCCGCCTTCCTACTTCTTCCAGAAGCTATCCTGTGCCAAAATACGTGTCTTCAAATATGCACTCCACCTGTGATTTCACCGCTTTATACCCATCAGTTCAGCAAATCCAGAAAGATAACGTCTGCTGCAATTAAACTTAATCAAAATAGAGGATTTAGGGTTTCGGTTGTGGGGTTTTTTTGGGAAGTAGATTCTCTTTCTTTATGGTCGATTCATGTTCAATTATACGTAACTGGGATACTCAATAAGGTTTGTAAGTTTAATATCGGTTTTCTTGATTATTATATATTTATATGTAATATAACGTTGGTTTTGAAATTTATCGCCTGCTATACTATGATTAGCTAATCGATGATGGTTTATTCATTATTACACGTTTCTATATTGATTGATAATGTTTTTTTGTGCAAGGCACGAAGCTGCTGGAGAGATGGAATATTCAGCCCACCATATAGCAACACTGACGACTTATACTCATGAATATAATGATAAAATCGTTTTTGTATTAATCTTTGTAATACAAGAAACGCAAGGATATGTAATCAGAATCAGGTATATAGTGGTTTCATTAGCTCATCGTTTTGGTTTCTGCTTTACAGGTAGTTGACAAACCTGAACACGAGTGTCAGTTGCAATACCATCTTGAGGTATAATATTTATGATTTTAGCTTTTGTCGCAAACTCGAGTCGTTTGTGCAAAAATGTTACTTTGTGTGCCGTAGTTTGTTATGATGGTTTATTCATTATTACACGTTTCTATATTGATTGACAATGTTTTTTTGTGTAAGGGCCGAAGCTGCTGGAGAGATGGAATATTCAGCCCGCCATATAGCAACACTGACGACTTATACTCATGAATATAATGATAAAATCGTTTTTGTATTAATCTTTGTAATACAAGAAACGCAAGGATATATAATCAGGTATATAGTGGTTTCATTAGCTCATCGTTTTGGTTTCTGTTTTACAGGTAGTTGACAAACCTGAACACGAGTGTCAGTTACAATACCATCTTGACGTATAATATTTATGATTTTAGCTTTTGTTGCAAACTCGAGTCGTTTGTGCAAAAATGTTACTTTATGTGCCTTAGTTTGTTTAAGGTTATTTTTTGGCACGTACTAGGTAATTTGAATTTGGGTATATTTTATGAGTTCAATTTTTTTATGAATATATCATTGGTAAAGGCATCCTTCCTTAACAAGGGTTAAATCACCTTTTTGGAAGACGACAAACGAATATCTGTGTGTCACGAAAGCAATGCAATATGAGTTGGAACAAGTTTTGGAACTAAAGTGAGAGGGATAGCCTATTTTTTGTTTTAATTTTTTTTTGGTCATATATGACTTTAGTCATGCTAAAATTTTAACGGTAATTGTTTATGAGTTCAAATTTTGAATTTGCAGTTTTCATGGTATACAGGGAGTTACAGTCTCAAACAAGCTGATGTGACGGAGCGGAACGAATGACATGTTGGGGAGTCAAACACTCGAGCACACTGCGCGTAGCGCAAAACATGTTGCGGTAATTTAGCTGTCTCCATGTGGTTGAAAATTAGGAAAGATGCTGGAAGACACATCAGGGTCCCGGGGTATCAATTGGTGGTTTCCGAAGTTGCTATGTCCGACCGTGTTGGGAATATTAGTTTCCATAAGGTATCGTGTTTGTAGTTGATTGTAATCATCATTTATTTTCATTATTAGAAATGCATATGTAATCCTTATTGTCGTTAGATTGTTTTTGCAAACTGCTTATACAAAACATATTCGCTTATAAGCTGCTTTGCGAAACATTAAGTGCCTGTCTATTTTATGGCAGGGTGGTAGATACAGACCACTTGGAAGGAAATGCAGATTGTCGAGTAACCACTTCCAAGGCACCAACGTGGTGCAATCTGTATTCGTGGTGATCAAATCATGAAAGCTTACCTAAACGACTCTGGAGCAACAGAGAGAACGATTGCAGACGGATGGTTGCATACCCGTGATATTGGGTGCATTGATGACTTGCTCTACCTGAGCTTGAAGCATTGTTGCATACCCGTGATATTGGGTACATTGTTGTCCCGTAGGTACTGCACATTACGAGTATACGATGTTTCTTAGTTACTGTTAACAGATGGGGTGTTTTTAACATGGTCATTTTAAATAGCAAGTTACTTATCAGGTCAATATAATTGTAGTCACTAGGTCTGCTGTACCCAATTAATGACGTGCATACATAATTATTAGCGGCTATTTGTTCTAAAATCGTTGGAACATGTTCAGACGTTCAGTGATTAAAAAATTGTATAAGGAAGATATTCTTTGTAGCTTTCTGTTATATTTGAGTCTCGGGTATGATTAACATGCTGAATCTCATCTTTTTTTTACGCAGATCGGGTATTTGGGCCTACTACAACAACACGTCATGTTTATGATATTGCAGCCCATCATGTTGTTGGCGGTGTTATGGAAGGCGTTAACGGTATGAAATATTATGTTTTGCATATTGATCATTGGTGGTTCAAGAACAGCGGAATATCTTAAGAACAACCTTTTCAAGAATTTAAGTGGTCATACAGACTTTATTAAAGACACAAAGAATGCTATAGGTATAAACTATTGTCAGTCAACTGTTTCATTGATGTGAGTTTGAGGCAAGAATTTCTTCTGATTTACTTTTGAATGGGTCGAATTAAGTTGTTAAACAGGTTGAAAGTCAGCAAAAGTCTTTCTGTAATATACAACCTCACAATCTTTTTATTCAAAGATTTGGATCATTATTGTAATATATTATCTTTGCAATCAAATATTGACCCATAAATTGTTAGACCCGTTTCCCGGGTGTTGGGACCCCACCCTAGATGAAATGGATAGAGAACTCATGTGATTGGCCGGTCAACGAATGTAACGTTTTAGTCAAACCCGATAGTCAAAGTGATAGTTAAAGAATGTGTTGGAAGGTTATAGAAATATGATGCATAGACTTAAGGGGCTAAAGTTGTCAAGTTGTAAATGTGTTGTAAAGTTAGTTGTGGCCAAAATAGAAGAAAAGGGACTTGAGGGGCCATTCCTGCCAATGACCCAAACTTGTGTTATAGTTAATATATCCAGGAAAGTTGTAGACTTTTCCATATTATTCTGGAGTCCTTGTAGTCCGGTTCTAGAGGAAGAAAAAGAGAGGGAAAGGATGAAGGTGGAAGTGCTATGATGATGATTATTCAATGGCATGATCCCTAGCAATGATTTCCCAAGTAAGTATTATGCCTATTATGATAATTATTACGGTAAAGGTTAACGGGTTAAGTGGGTTTTCATCATATGATATTGTTATGATCATATGATGATATAGAGATGATGTTGGGTAAGCTTAGATGGGTTTTATAGCCCTTGATTATGATATATTGTGTTAATGAGTCTCGATGATGATTATGGTTTAGGAAGTAGTGATGATGATGATGATGATGGTGATGATAAAGGATGAAGATGATGATGTTCTTGATATGTTTAGTTTGGATTAAGGTAACTAAAATGATGATAGCATATGTTATATGGATTTCTATCATTATGTGTTATGTATGTTTATGTTGAGAAAGATGAGCTTGGATTATGCTTATGTGATGCCATGTTTATGGCTTATGTAATGAGATGATGCTATGGAATAAGTTGATGTTATGTGCTAGATGAGACTTGAGTATGTAAGCCATGAAGTAAGTGTTTATGTATATGATGCATTATGTGGATTGAAGTATAATTGTATGTTATGGTCATTTTACTTACTAAGCCGTTGTGCTTATGGTTTAGTTGTTTAACCGTTTTGTAGGTTGGCATGCTTATATGGATAATTTGGATATATGGGTTAAGGCTTGGTAGTGCGGAAGGATAGAATATTGGTAAGAATGTAGAGCTTAGGTAGATACCGAGCTCATGTGTAAGTTTGTACCCCCGTTGGTCTTTTATGAGTTGGTAAAGTGTAGCCGTATGGCAAGTTGTATGTTAAGGTCGCTCACACGATTTGGTAGTCAAATGGTGTGTCAAAGTGTAGTTTATGTGTTTATGGTTCAAGTTAAAGGGGCGTTTGGTTTAAGTGTAAACGTACCCATTTTGAGTAGTAAACGGGTCAAGTGTTATTGGAACATGTTTGATATGTTAAATGATTGAAGTTGGTCAAGTTTGGTGTAAAACGAAAGTGGTATAAGTGGTTTGATGTGAAAATGGGTCAAAACGGGTTATTTGCATAACCCGTCTAATTTGTAAAGTACCCCTTCGGGGTGTCGTAAGATAAATGTTTTTGTATGAAAATGATCTTATGGATATACTAAATAAATCTGGAAAGTTTGGTTAAGTTTCGAGTTCGGGAGGTCGGGTTTCCAAGCGGAGATAACGAAAGCTGAAATTGGGACAGCAAGCTGTCCAGATTTTCTGGGTAGTTTGTGCAGATTTTTGGCAGTTTTCAAAAATTCATATCTTTTAATCCGTAAGTCATCACGGATCGCGCTACCTATCGTTTCGAAGGTAATTGAGTCTACTTTCATTTAAAAATAGCCTCAAGTCCTGAATGTGTATGCATTTCTGTCAGATTGTAAAAGAGTATAGCAGGTCAGTTTTGGTTCAAGCGTTTCCGCGTAAAAAGTCAAAGTTTTTGAAGTAAGCGGGCACGGGGTGTTACAACTTGGTATCAGAGCTTCGGTTTAAGTGAATTAGGTTTCCACTATAGGTTTTCTAGTCTTAAACCACTTGTAGAAGCGCTAGACGTAAGTGTTAGTCGCGCGGAAACTAATTGCTAAGTGTTAGGCGGGTTATGTCTTATGTTAGTTGAGCCTATTGATGATAGGTGATGTATACTTGTAATAGCGTTGTTGTGTATGAGTTACAAGTCCATGGGGACTTGAGATGCTTAGTTGATTAGTTAGCCGTACACCTCGGTTGGTGCCGGTGAATGTATTGTGATTATGTGAATGTATAGTAGAGGTGATGGCATGCGAGTAGAAATGCTATGTGGTATTAGAGATGGGTTAGCAAGTGAATTAAAGTTCATGATACCTTAGTTATAAGGTAGACTAGTACTCACGGCTATTAGAATGTTGATGCTTAGACATAGATTGCTTGTGCAATGCGATGTATGAACCATAGACTATGGTTGTTGATTTTGATTATGAATGTTTTAACACTTGTCGGATAAGTGTTAAGTGTTATGATATGATTGCTTATGTGATGTTAAGTCTATGGTAGTTTATTATATGTCTAAGTTTTATGTGGTGTGCTTGAGAGCACGATTGTATAGAAGTGTATGAAGTGAGATAGACGCATTGGAATGCGTGTTATGTGTTGACCTAGTTGAGGTCGGTAAAATTAAAAAGAACACATCGACATGTGAAATAAGAAAAGATAAGTATGGTAAGTGTTGGATAAAGCATAAATGCTTTGAAAGCGTGATATAAAGTAAGGTATGAATATTGAAGTATGTTTGTAGTTGGTTGATTAGAAAGACAAGATTGTTATGATAACGAATAGATGCTTGAAGGCATGAAATCTTTATATGAGTAACTAAATGAGAAAGTTAAAGTGTATAGTTAAAGCATGATGAAGTCTATATAAAACATGAAAACTGAATTGTGTTAGTAATAAATGAGTAAAAGTGATGAATGAGATATAGATTGCGCTAGAAGTCATAAGTGACTTTAAGTGTACTAGAAAGAAATGTAAAACATGAATATAACCATGTTAGTATATATTTGGAATGTGTATGATGAGATTGCGAAAGTGTTATAGAATAAACCTATGTAAGGTTTATATGCGTGAAAGTTGAATAGACTAAATGAAGTGATAGTATGAGTTGAAAATATGGTCAACAAGGGTTGACAAGTATAGTAAAAGTGTGTTGTAAGAACACGTTGAGATGTGTAAATTGAAATGGATAAGCATTATTCATATAGAACTTGTCTAAAATAAAGATGGCACATAGTGAGTGTATGAGTCAACTTAGGGTTGACGGATGAAAGATAAGTTGCATTGTGAGAATGCAAATTTAATAAATGGGAAAGTATGATATAGAAACTTGTCTAGATGATAGTAAGCGTGATAGTGAATGTTGAGATTGCGTAAGGCAATGAAAATTGAATAAATGATAGTGTGTGCCTAATGATAGAAGTGCATGAAAGATAACATGAGAAAAGATGATAAGACATATATAGCTTAGATCCAAAGCTCTAGTTTTGGCATCCTTTAGGATGGCCTAACTTGCTTTTTATGGCATGATTGTTAGCTTGCCTTCACCGGCATGGTTTGCCTACATCCTTGGCATGTGTTATAGTATGGTATCCTTCGGGATAGCCCAGCTTGCCTTTATGGCATGGATGTTATAGTATGGTATCCTTCGGGATAGCCCAGCTTGCCTTTATGGCATGGATGTTATAGTATGGTATCCTTCGGGATAGCCCAGCTTGCCTTTATGGCATGGATGTTATGTTATGGTATCCTTCGGGATAGCCCAGCTTGCCTTCATGGCATGGATGTTATGGTATCCTTCGGGATAGCCCAGCTTGCCTTTATGGCATGGATGTTATGTTATGGTATCCTTCGGGATAGCCCAGCTTGCCTTTATGGCATGGATGTTATGGTATCCTTCGGGATAGCCCAGCTTGCCTTTATGGCATGGATGAAAGTTAGTGAGATTGGATCCAAGGCTAAAAAAAGATGAAAAGTAAAGTATGTACGAATGTTATGTTGGAAGCATATAAGTAGGACAGTTTATGGTTTCTTGATTTAAATGGATTGGGACGCCTTTTCATTTAAATGAAGAATTGTAAATTGCCGAACAATAAGTTTATAATTCCTTGTTTACATAGATTGGGACACCTTTTTATGTAAATAAAGAGTTATAAATGAGTGGGCTTATGTGTAGCCGATATAACATGAGTACGGATAGTGATATGAGAAAGTGGAAACTAAAACATGTTAGACGTCATAAGAAAATATAGATATGAATAAAACTGATAGCAGTGTTAAGATCATGTGTGAAACCTCAAGATAGACGTCTAAACTAAATTATGTTTTAATTTGATAAGTTAAATGGGTGAGTGTTTCCCAAGATTTAATAAGAAAGATTGCTTAAGTAATGCGTGTGTAAGAATTTGGAAAGGTACCGTTGTGTGGTACTTTGTATATTTTGAAATGAGTTATCGGTTTTCGATATTGATATGTGTTTTGGTATTATGTGAATGTGAGATTAGCCGGTATATGATGTTATGTCATGTTAGTGCATTGATGAATGCCATGTGTATAGTGCCAAAGTTTGAATTATATAAAGCCAAATAGTAGATGTTTCCGGATGACAAGTAGTCATTGTTGGAAATTTTAGATAAGCTTGTGATGAGAAAGTTGTTTATAGTGGATTATGAGTTATGTTTATGTATAGCAAGTTAGAAATTGCACGGTTATTTAGATCGTTGCAAGGTTGTGGCCTAGAGAGCATGAGAATAAGATGCATGTATATGTTGCGATATGGTTTTGGATAGTTTTAGACGAGAGATTTCGGGGACGAAATCTAAATAAGGGGGTAGAATTGTTAGATCCGTTTCCCGGGTGTTGGGACCCCACCCTAGATGAAATGGATAGAGAACTCATGTGATTGGCCGGTCAACGAATGTAACGTTTTAGTCAAACCCGATAGTCAAAGTGATAGTTAAAGAATGTGTTGGAAGGTTATAGAAATATGATGCATAGACTTAAGGGGCTAAAGTTGTCAAGTTGTAAATGTGTTGTAAAGTTAGTTGTGGCCAAAATAGAAGAAAAGGGACTTGAGGGGCCATTCCTGCCAATGACCCAAACTTGTGTTATAGTTAATATATCCAGGAAAGTTGTAGACTTTTCCATATTATTCTGGAGTCCTTGTAGTCCGGTTCTAGAGGAAGAAAAAGAGAGGGAAAGGATGAAGGTGGAAGTGCTATGATGATGATTATTCAATGGCATGATCCCTAGCAATGATTTCCCAAGTAAGTATTATGCCTATTATGATAATTATTACGGTAAAGGTTAACGGGTTAAGTGGGTTTTCATCATATGATATTGTTATGATCATATGATGATATAGAGATGATGTTGGGTAAGCTTAGATGGGTTTTATAACCCTTGATTATGATATATTGTGTTAATGAGTCTCGATGATGATTATGGTTTCGGAAGTAGTGATGATGATGATGATGGTGATGATAAAGGATGAAGATGATGATGTTCTTGATATGTTTAGCTTGGATTAAGGTAAGTAAAATGATGATAGCATATGTTATATGGATTTCTATCATTATGTGTTATGTATGTTTATGTTGAGAAAGATGAGCTTGGATTATGCTTATGTGATGCCATGTTTATGGCTTATGTAATGAGATGATGCTATGGAATAAGTTGATGTTATGTGCTAGATGAGACTTGAGTATGTAAGCCATGAAGTAAGTGTTTATGTATATGATGCATTATGTGGATTGAAGTATAATTGTATGTTATGGTCATTTTACTTACTAAGCCGTTGTGCTTATGGTTTAGTTGTTTAACCGTTTTGTAGGTTGGCGTGCTTATATGGATAATTTGGATATATGGGTTAAGGCTTGGTAGTGCGGAAGGATAGAATATTGGTAAGAATGTAGAGCTTAGGTAGATACCGAGCTCATGTGTAAGTTTGTACCTCCGTTGGTCTTTTATGAGTTGGTAAAGTGTAGCCGTATGGCAAGTTGTATGTTAAGGTCGCTCACACGATTTGGTAGTCAAATGGTGTGTCAAAGTGTAGTTTATGTGTTTATGGTTCAAGTTAAAGGGGCGTTTGGTTTAAGTGTAAACGTACCCATTTTGAGTAGTAAACGGGTCAAGTGTTATTGGAACATGTTTGATATGTTAAATGATTGAAGTTGGTCAAGTTTGGTGTAAAACGAAAGTGGTATAAGTGGTTTGATGTGAAAATGGGTCAAAACGGGTTATTTGCATAACCCGTCTAATTTGTAAAGTACCCCTTCGGGGTGTCGTAAGATAAATGTTTTTGTATGAAAATGATCTTATGGATATACTAAATAAATCTGGAAAGTTTGGTTAAGTTTCGAGTTCGGGAGGTCGGGTTTCCAAGCGGAGATAACGAAAGCTGAAATCGGGACAGCAAGCTGTCCAGATTTTCTGGGCAGTTTGTGCAGATTTTTGGCAGTTTTCAAAAATTCATATCTTTTAATCCGTAAGTCGTCACGGGTCGCGCCACCTATCGTTTCGAAGGTAATTGAGTCTACTTTCATTTAAAAATAGCCTCAAGTCCTGAATGTGTATGCATTTCTGTCAGATTGTAAAAGAGTATAGCGGGTCAGTTTTGGTTCAAGCGTTTCCGCGTAAAAAGTCAAAGTTTTTGAAGTAAGCGGGCACGGGGTGTTACGTAAAGATCTTTTCACAAATTTTAAGAAATGAAAAATGTTTGTGGGTCAGTTCAACCCATACTAAAAAATAACCAGTTTCAACCAGATGTCGTTTTGACCCATTAACCAACCCGCCCATCTTGCAACCTCCAACGAGTTTTTCTTACATTATTGTCTCAGTTTGTTAGATGGTTTGTCAATTGTTCATTTGCAGTTGAAGCATTTAGACAGACAGATACTGATTACCTTAGTGGTGAAAATCCTTAGCAAAGAGATGCTGCTTCTACTGCATCAAATGCTGTAATGTTTGGTGATCGCATTCTGGTAGCAAATGTAGGAGATTCCCAAGTTGTTGCTAGCAGGGCTGGGTCAGGTTGGTTGACTTAGCTACTGAATTTAGTACCATATTTTATGACCTTAGAAGGCTAACATTAAATCCTCCTGATCTATCTATTGAGACGTAAAACTAGAAGTGGCAATTTCGCCCCACTTATTTTTAATTTAGAGTTCAGGCTTTGTTTTTATCTTTTAAGTCTGTAACATAATTCAGTATTAAAGGAATGGGTCCATTCGGTTTAACGAGTCATACGGTTTATAGGTCACCCAAAATGTATATTACGTATATTTTAGCACTCATGATTCGTGTCTCTTTCAATTATCTTATCAGTTGAAGTTCTTTTCTGTTCACGGTTTTAAATATCAACGAAAACAATAAGAGCATCAAAGATGACCAGTACTTCTGAAGGTAACCTTCTAATAAGATGATTTATTATCTAAAAAAAATCCATGATTGTTGCTGGAAATGTTCATAGGTTGTTCCTTTTTTTTCCATATCATGTAAGCTAACAAATTCCAACAATTTTAATCAAATAAAAAAACATAATTTATGTAAATAAAAATGAAAAACACTTTGTCTATTATATCAAAAATACAATACGAAAAGCAAGTAAAAAAAAAAAAATAAAAAATAAATAACTAACCGCGACTGTTTTTTATAAACCTAACGAATATCCCCTCGCAACGCGGGGGGTTGTATTCCTCGTTATTAATATATTCTAATTATATTTATAATAAAAACTAATAAATAAAATACGTATATTTCGATAACAAACGAACGGAAACATAAAAATGAACAATAAAATAAAATCTTATCCAACTTTGAATAGACTTCATGTTGTCTCAATTAAACATTTATTCGACAACCAAAAACGTTACGAAACGAATAATAAAACTTATATACTGGGATATGATTACTGAAACTTGACATACCAACCCAGGTTGCGTGCCGGAGACGTTTATCAACTCTAGTTAATTTTGTTTTTCATCCAGACTGCAAAGGTGAGTTCATAGTCCCACTTTTCATACATTTTCCAAACTTGTGGGGAGATACATGCTACAAAACCGAACACAAGTATTTTTCTGTATGCTTTCCTGATAAATATTGTCTAAGTTACCTATTGCCTAAAAGACCTCCCATCATGGACCATTAATCACCTGCGGGTGAGCGCGAATATTATGGATAGATCTATTGGGTTTGACAACCCCTTTGTGTTATCGTAACGTGACCAAATGCATTTTATTTGAGATAAATAAAGAGACCGACAATCTCCTACTCGGAGGCAAAATTATTTACATTTAATTATGGAATAATATATGCATCATAGTTTATGACTATGATAGTAAACAGTTAACGTTTTGCGTGTCATGAGGCTTAAGGCAATATATTGAAGGGATTTTGTATATAGAGGCCACTCAAGTTTTAACATTTTTTCGTTAAGGCCGCTCATCTATGAAAAATATCTTATAAGCCGTTCAAGTATATTTCTATTTTTGTTTATACCAAATCCCGCAATATGAAGTGTTTATTGACTAAAATATCCTTGATATATCAAAAAGGCGAAAGTACCCTTGACCATATTGTTACAGTTCCATACAAATCTTAATATCAAATTTTCTTATGTTCATTTCATTAACGGTTTCTTAAGCCACATAAAAACATTAAAATGATATGTGTTACAGCCATGGAAAGTCATGAGCTCGTGGTTGTAGCCAACGGTAGATCGACCCATCTTTTGTGAGTAATGGCCAAAAGAAACTAATCTCCCATTTCAGTCTATCTTACAAACGATTTTCTATCCATGAAAAACTAGAGCTAAAGTTGTGCTTATTCTTGTAAATAAACTATCATAGGAGTATTAAACAGTACACGACAGTATGCAAGTTTCCATACGTGCATAGCGTGATTGTATAATTCTTAATTTTGTCGTAGAAGCTATTACTAAATGTTTACATCTACTATATTAATAAAACAGGGTTTTGAAAATTTCATCTCTCCCCAAAATTCTTTAAAACCTGCCACCTGGAAAATCATTTAGATCCAACGGTTCTGGTTGTATTCACGTTCTAAACATTAACTGCTCAACAATTTTGGGCGGCATTACTCTGCTACGCTTCATTTTGTATCACAACATCAAAAAAACACAAACCGAAAAACGCAAAATCAATAGCAGATCAAAAAACACATACCAGATCCCCATTTTTGAGAACCCTAGCTCAAAAACATAACATCACATAACATCAAAATCCTATCCATCGCAATACCATTCGGTATACCCGATCAAAAAAACACAAACAACCCTGGATCTGGGAAGAAACTAAAAACCCGTCACAACAAATCTTTGGACGAATCAAATTCTTTTTATTGATGCTATGGTGTAGGTTCTTTTGTGATTTCTTTTTATATGCATTGTTCATGTTCTATTTTTATTTGATTTGGGATATAATTCTAACCCTAATTTCAATTGCAAATTCATAAATCAATTATGTGTTTGAGTTAATTGTTCATAAATTAGTTTCTGATTTTATTTTTTGGTTGTTCTAAAATTAAATCGGCTAAAAAAATGGAAGTGATTAATAGATTTTTGTTATGCAAATAGTAAAATTGTATATATGATTATGATGATGTTAGTAAGGAGTGGATTAATTTTTAGATTAAGAATATTTGTAAAGATAGTTTAATCAAGTTTTGTGTTTCTGTTTTTCAGATTTGACAAAAGAATAACTGAGTTTGCTGAAGAAAAATTCCAAAAGGATGGTATTCAAGTGAGAGCCGGGTCGACAAAGGTTTGTGCAGGCATATCTTAGCTCCACATGTCAGCAAAAACAAATTTTCAATATGGTGTCATATCAAATGAGAATGAAAATGATTAAATTTCTATGGAATTTTTTCAAGAAAATCTGAAAATTAGCACCCATAAACTTTGAATGATACAGTTTATGTATTCCTTTTTCTTCCTCCACTAATTATCTCATTATAAATCCAATTATTATTTTTTTCTTCTATTGTAGGGCTTAAGAGTCTATGTTAAGAGTATTGATGCTCATGTTAGTGAGGATCAGCTCCGAGAACACTTCAGCCATGTGGGACAATCAATACTGCTAAATTGATGTGTTGATGTAGAAAGAAAAGCCATTTGTGTGATTTACATGAAAACAAATAGGAAACTGATGTCGCATTGCTGTAGTCCATTGTTATGCTTGAGCTTAATTACGATTTGGGCTTCAAAATCATATGGAAAAAGAAGCATCGGAGGAAGCAAAGAAAGTAAAAAAAAAAGCAATAGAGGAAGAGGTGGCTTACTTGACACTTGTCATTACATTTATTTCCCTAAAATTATAGATTTGTGTAATTATTAACCTCAACTATAAAATGTGCAGGAAGCACAAAGGGCAAGAGAGGAAGGTGAAAATAGGAAAAGTGAACGAGGTAAATAATCTACTATCTTTGTTGTACAATCTCATAAAATAAAGATGCTTATAGTGCTTTTCTTTGTTGCTATTACAGGTCATTCATGGATGGAGGAAATATAAGGATTAGGCTGAATGAGCTATATTTTTGCATGAGCTATCTCAGCTGCAATTGCGCCATCAAAACACTACACTCTATACCAAACAGCCCTGCTGCAGCTCTAAACTCGGTACCAAGCATTCCTTGCTGCAACACTAAACTCAATACCAAACAGTCCTTGCTGCAGCACTAAACTTAGTACCAAATAGCCCTTGATGCAGCAGTGAGTCAACACTAAACTCAGTACCAAACACACTTAAAATCTATTGTTATTAAGATAAAAGTTGTCAAATCTGTTGTTATAAAGGTATTCCTTCTGATATAAAGGCATATGCTCTTTTCCAGAACATGAAATATTATATAAAACATTATAATCAGCAAACAATATACTTTATTTGTACGATATAAAATAAAAATGTGAATTTCTTTTTGCTAAATAAACTTCAAGTTGCCAACACACAAGTTAAGAAGTGTAGAAACTACTTGAGCTTTTTATCTACAATGATTTCGTAGGAAGTCAAAGTCGAAAATATTTTAATAGTTGTATCTGTTTATGTTTGTAGAACCAGCTGCTCTCTTTAGGAAATTAATGAAAAACCTCATTTCGTTACGGTATTGTCTCATGTAATACTGACACATACACCGATAAGTGAAGAATTTATTTATGATCTATCAAACTCGCTGCAATTATCAGCATGTGAGAAAATTGGTTTCGGTCTTCGTTTGTTAATCGTATGAAGATTGCCACCTATGTTTGAATATTAGGTTACAGATTATATAATCCCAATAATGATTCTTTTATGATGTATATGCTATAAATTTGAATTTTTTTGACTAAGCTACTTTTTTTTTTTTTTTTTTAAGGATGATGGTGAAGCTGAACACGATGAAGGTTGGACATGTGACAAGGATTAAGGCTCACAATCAGATGATGACATGGAATATGAAAAAGAGGAAACATTAAAAACTGTACATGGATCAACACCGGCGCGTGAAGAAAATGTTGTAAGGATACTTCTTTGCTCACCCTTCTTTAAAGCATGTTTGTGACTGAGATTAAATATAATTACGTAGTATTATGACGTTGTATTATACTATTATGTAGAACTCGAATTTTTCAGTTAATAGCCTATAAATTATACCACAAAAAAGGAGTTTTTCAGATAATAGGACCTGAGCAAGCAGTTTTCTAATGGATCTCAGTTTGTGTCAACATGACGTGTAAACAGAACTTTGACTTCCTATGTATGTTTGTGTTTGATGGTTGAATGATTAACTTGGTGCAGTGGCTGGTGTCTATCTTGCTGAAGGACTAAACACTATCTTGATTGATAACTAGAAAAGCTTTGTTGGTCATAATTATTTTGATTGCCTTAGAGTCTTCCTCTCCGTGCTGTGGTTTGTTCCTCTTCTCATTTTCACAACAATAATTCTGGTAAGTGCCTATATTTGCTCTAATGTCATCACTCTTTCCCTTTTTATATGAATGGGTTGACTTTGTGTTCTTTTATAAATGCGTCAAGTGGTTCGACTATCTTTTAATATCTAAAGCCTCCTAATACATTATGCTCTTGATTATCTTAGCAGATACCTGTTGTTTTTTAATTTATTAGAAATTGGACAACAAGTGTTAACGGTTAAACCCAACCTGTTTTGACCCACATTAGAAATGCCCGTTTCAACCTGAACATGTTCTTTTGTTTTGACGTTTTATCAATTTCTGTTTTTTCAATTTTGTAGTTACGTTGCTTCAATTTACTTTTTAGGAAATTTAGGATGTGTGAGCTAGAACTTATAAGCTGCCCACATTAACATTAATCTTTGTTAAATGGTGTCCGCATAAAATTTAATTAATGATTAGTCAGTTTTATGATTTGCTTCATTAAGTACACATGGATTTTTTTCAATTTGCTTATTAATGGATTTTTTTTCAAAAATACGAAAGGGGCTGGTGATGGTAGATGGTAATACAAATTAGAAGAAAGTAGAAGCTTTGGCTCCTGTTTGTAAAGCTTTTATAAAAGTCAAACAGAAAAGTTTCATAAAATTCTGTCGAAATCTTTCAATAAGGTTGCTGTCCAAAATGACTGAAAGTCGTCTTTAAAGGTTTGTTTGCATTTGTATAGAAAAGGAATCTTAAAATGGTGTTTGGCTGCTGTAATATTTGTGCGAAAATGGACTTTTAAAAGGTTGTTTTTTTTGTTGTATTAATCTTTACATTAAAGGATGTTTTAGAAGATGTTTTGAGGAAGTGTGAGACTGCGTATCCAAAATGCTCATGTGATTAGTCAAGGGTAAAATAAAAGCTTGTAATGATCATGTTGGGAGTTACTTTGCACAAACTGCATATTTGAAAAGGCATAAGCAGTTTAATAGGTCATCCCAAACACCCCAACAAAGAGTGCGGATCATAAGTAACCAGTTACTTGCTAAATAAGCTTCTTGAGTTTACTTAACATGTTCTTGAGGTTACTATTAATATAAATGAGGATAAAAAGATGACTAAAATCTGTAAAGTTATGCATGGTCTTAACAGCAATAAAGAATTAATGTCTATATATACTTTTTGATCCTTTTTAACAAAAACTTTATTACTTTATATATATATATATATATATATATATATATATATATATATATATATATATATATATATATATATATATATATATATTTTATATGTATAGAACTTTTTTATAAGTCTTTATTATTTTGAGCTTAGATTTCTACTAATGTTTCCCTATTTGGTGATCCATAATATGAAGTTTTTAATTATAAAAAGAATGCCTAAGTAGTTGCAGACATCGAGTCATATGACGGGGCCGGAAGCATCACATGTGAACGAAACAGAAAAGACCAAAGTAGCACTTGAGAACCATATGGTAAAACTGCAATAGTGTAAAAGAAAACACTAAACAACTATCTTGCGATAAAGAAGTTAACATATACCTGCTTTTTATATTATTTAACGTTATTGTTTTAATGTTATATTATTTAACGTTATTGTATCAGACATGACCTTATTTTTTTTGTTTTAATGTTATATTATTTAACATTATTGTATCAAACATTTTACTACTTCTTTCATCTTTTAAAGAATTATATTAAAGCTAGCCGCCCATCGGGCGGGCCTTGAGGCTAGTACTAAAAGAAAACAAAACTATTGATACACGAACGGAAATTGTTGATTGGTGAAAATGGATTACCTTAAATCAAATTGGCAAAATACTGTTAACAGTATGCATAAATATAAAACTATAAGCAAGAGGTGGCTTAAGAAAGGATTTTCACATTCTTTTTCATGAATATGGTATAACTTCTTTTACATGAATCTTCACATTCAGTTACAAATCTTCATTAGACTCACATCAGTTAACTCAGCTTTAAATTTTAAGGCATGCCACGTCAGCTTTTTCACCCTTTAACTTAACTCAGCTTTAACCCACACATCAATAACTCAGCTTTAACACACCTTAACTCAACTTTACACATAAATTTTCAAATTCAACCCCTAACTTATACATTACTTCATTTTTTTTTAAAAACAACACATTTATTAAAACATAACATTACATTCATTCAAACATAACACACTTAAAAAAAAAAAAAAAAAAAAAACTTACAAACGAAATTAAAGAAATAAATAAAAATAACGACGAAATTAAAAATTACATAATAAAAATAAAGACAATCATAAATCTACTGTGGAATATAATCCCCGAGCTTGTATTTTGCCACGATGCGAGCTTTTTCTTGGTTGATATACCACACCACATCTGGAGGCTGCCCGTCGGTCTTCTCCTTCAAAAACTTTATTTCCTCCAACCTTGTTATCGCCTCCTCTTTTTCTTTTGTTGCCCGATACGCGGCTTCGGCAAATTCCCTTTTGTGACGATACTCGACTGTCATATTCTCCATGAATTGCACTGACGACATACTTCCCGTACTCGCTCCCGTGCTCGTTCCTCCCGTGCTCTCGGATCGAGCTTTCTTTGCAGCACGCCTTCCCATTGGCTTTGGTTGTTCATTATGACCAAACAACGCATCATTTGCTTGGCTTGGTGGTTCATCGGCGGTTAAATCAATTCCCTCCGGCGTGTCCCACTTCACATGACCCCGTAAAACCTCCCAAGCCTCCTCGTTGCTAAAAGGAGCGGTTTTGTGCTCGTCCCGGTACATTTCTCGGGCACGTTTCAGGATATCAAGTTCACTTTCGCCACTTCTTTCTTGGCGTTGGGAACGTTTGTAGTACGCGTTGAACTTTGAACAGTCACGGTTCAAAGTTCTCCACTTACTTTGGAGCATATCCTTGTTTCTTTGTTGGTAATTGACCCTGTCAAACTCATTCTGCACTCGTTGCCAAAACGTATCCCTGCTTTGATTTTTCCCCACATGTGCGTCTTCCGACGCTGCAACATAACACTGAGCAAGCACTTTTTCCTCTTGTGGGTTCCAACGTTTGGTCTTGTTGGCAACGGGTTCTTCATCATCATCCTCCAAAGGTTCGGGGTTTTTTGGTTTTCTAGCTTTGCGTTTGACACGCGAGGACTTGTTTTTCTTTGGAGGAGACGTTGGAGTGTCGGGAACTTCATTGGTTGCGGTTTGAGATTGTTGTGAATGTTGGGTGAAGTTGAGATTGGAGAAATTTTGGGTGTTTAGGTTAGATTGTTGTTCCAAATAGAGCATTCGTTGATGTTGTTGGTACATTTCTTCGTCCGACAATCCAAGTGGGTTCGGGATTGAAGATGAGCGGACGTTCGGGTTAGAAGATGAGCCGACATTGGGGTTATTAAACCCGGAGCTTAAGAGATCTAAGAACGATTCGTTCCCGTCATCGTTTAGGTTGAATCGAGACATTTTTTTTTGGGTTGAAGGTTGAAAAGATAGTGTAAATATGTAGTGTATTGAGTTGTGGAAATGTGAAAAAAAATATGGTGTGAAATGGTTATTTATAGGGGATTGAAAATGGTTTTGAATTTATTTTTTATTTATTTATTTATTTACTTATTTATTTTTGGTTAGGCCGCTCCATTTCAACGGCTAGAAATTTTAGGGGGCTAAAGTGCAATTAATTCAAACTGCAACGGTTACTTTTAGGCAAAGTTGTGAAAATCGGGACTAAGGCGCGCCTAGGCGCTAAGGCGCACGAGGCTCTAGCCTTGGGGCTTTTTTTGGATCGAGGCTCACGACATGCATGAATCCCAAAAAAAGCGCGCGCCTTGGGGCTTTTGTGCCTTTGAGCCTTGGTGCGCTTTTTGCGCCTCGGAGATGTAACAGGTTTTTGGGCTTTTTTTCTAAATATTAAGATAAGATACATGGGCCTTATAAGTTATATACATGGGCCTTTTAAGTCATAGGGTGAGTATTTGTATGATTTGTAAATTTGAACTGATTTTATGTTTATTTTATTGATTAAAATTTTCTTTAAGAAATTACTTTGTTTCATTAAGTATTTTTCTTTATTACATATTATCATGAAAATGTGGCATTATGACTTAAGTATAAATACGTTGCTTGCTTGATATTTTGAGTTAAATTGTGAGCTTTGTTAAATGTAAGTCTGCAAGTGTAGGAAACAAACATATTTAGTCTGATATGAATTTTAATCTCTATATAGGTCATCGAGCCAAAGAGTTGATCCATTTGAGAGGTGACAACTTGTCCATTTTAATATTTATAACGACAATATGTGTCATGTATTAAGTATTTTAATGTTATTTTGTATTATTTAAGCTACATAAATGGTCATATATGTTATAAAAAACTTAATTTATTTAGTGCGCCTCGTATTCATGAATCCCGCGCCTTGGAGTGCGCCTCGCCTCGAGGCTCTTTGACCCCCTTTGCGCCTTAGTGCGCCTCGAGCCTTTCAAAACACTGCTTTTAGGGGCGAATGTGTAATTTTTTTTTTTTTTTTTTGGGCAGATATCACCCTTAACGCTGCGTTAGGGTGTTAACGCAGCCCCTAACTCAGCGTTAACGCCCAACGCATGCATCGCTTAACGCCCCTTAACTTGCGTTAACGCTGCAAAATTGGTCCTTTAACGAGCTTTTAACGTGGGCGATGGGAGTGGTCTTAGTAATTCATTTCAGATTTTGTTATGTTATTGGTAACTTATGATAATGATAAATAAGAATCTCAGATTTTGTTATGTTGTGAGTATTAAGTGGATGAAGAGAAAGAATGAATTTGATTACGGGATAAGTGGATAATCAATATCATTGGTATTGTTTTTTCTTATTAAAGAGTATATTAGACATTACATATTTATGATATAATTTTCAATTTTTTAGATGGGGCATTTTCGTCAACATACAATTTTCCAGTTTAATTTTGGACGGATTTGGTATAAATGAAAAGGAAATATACTTGAACGGCCTATAAGTTAGTTTCATAGATGGACGGCCTCATTGAAAGAAAATTAAAACTTTGGTGGCCTCCACTTACAAAACTACAACATTACTGATTTACTTTCTATTTAGCTTGTGTTCAACTAATATTATTTTAAACACTATGGATTCACTCAACCTTTGTGCTGACTTTTTAGCATGTTTTATCTCAGGTAATTAGAAGCTGGTTTTGGCAAGGAGTGGCTGTGGACTTTATCTTATAAAAAGAGTGTCCAATTTATTATCATTCAATGAATAATGTATCTTTTATAACGTACTTCGAAACTTTCCTCGGGGACCTATATTATGTACTCTGATTAAATAAATGAATTATAACAATTTTATTTAAAACGTCTCTTTTCGAGTCGTTTTCTATTTTCATGACTGTGATACTTGAAGTAATACCCCAACTTATAATTTCGCTGCGATTATCGAAAACGGGAGTGTTACATAGTACAATCTCATCTCTTGCATATCAATGGTTGTAGAATAATAGTGAAAATTTCGGGTAACTGGATGGCCCCGGCGGGGTTGCCCTGACTCAGACGGCCCTGAGAAGCGCAATCTCATCTCTTGCATATCATGCCTATGAATGCAAAATTCTCTCAAAAACAATCCCATCACATTCTAAAAAAATAATAATAAAAATAAAAATAAAAATAAAAATAAATAAAAATGTATTGGATATTTGGATGGCCAGTTTCTTTCCACATCAACCCCTTAAATTAATTGTATTATTTTAAATAGGATAACATTTATTTTTAACTAACATTTACCAAATATGGAAGCAATCTATCTTGTATGGTCAATCATCACCACCACATTTACCACCATCATTTTATCCCTCTTCCTCCCCTTCACCCTCCTCCTGTGTCGTAAAGCGAACACATCGGTTTCGCTTTACGACGGCACGGTGTGGCACGAAAGACGTCGTCCAGTTCACCATTCATTTAAGTACCATGTACGTTATGCTTTCATTGACCTTGATGGTACTAGTCAGCCACTACATCATCATTTGACTGCTCAGGAGGTTCGGGATATAGCTCAAACTAATGGACCTGTGTAAGTTTTATTTATTTATTTTTTTTTTTTTGAGAATCCAAAAGCTTGTGTTCCGATGGTATTTCTTGTTGTGTGAGAAGCTTCCCAACCAAACTGGTTGCAGGTTCAAGTCCTGCTTAGGCCATGTGAGAAGCTTCCCAACCAAAATAGTCCGTGGTGTGTATATTGTGAGATAGTTAGTTGCCGTTCCAAAAAAAGTTGTTTTTTTTTTGGAGAAGTTTGAATTATGCTAGATTATTTATATAACGCGCCAAAGCCGAAAGCAATTGACTACTCGGAGCTTCTCATTTCAACTAATAGCCACGATAGAAATGAAATGATACTAGTAGGCCACAATTTCAAACTTATTTGGGGCTCAAATGTCTTATTTCCTACTCATGTGGGACGGTTGTTACTGTTAAGCTACCAATTACTACAATTATAGCTTTGTTTGTCTAGTACTATGATTTTTACATGACTTAAATATGGTAAAACTTGCTAAAGTGGACATCTTGACACTCTGACTATCTATACTCAAAAAGCCAAAATGCCCACGGATCACACGAGATGCCATCTCGAAATTGCTTGTTTTAGACGTTCTACCTACTGTGTTGAGATTTTATTGCTTTTTACTACTATTTTTTAAGATACGGGGTAGTGTTTTGGTAAAATGAGAACAAGGTCCAAATAGTAGATATTTTGTGTAAACAGCTTGAAAATAAAAGATTTTCTGATGGCTATTTTTCTGGGTGATTCGTGGGTGTCTGAGTTGATTAATTGGTCCTAGTGTTATATTGTCTACTTTAGTGATTTCCCTTCAAATGACCATGGTCATAAGTTGATCCCGTGGTCCGTTGTGTAATTATAAACCCCTTGTGAAATCTTAAGTTGTAGCTAGTAGCTACTAGCCTACTACTGTAATAAACTTCCAACACAGTTTTAAGGGGTGTTTGGGATTGGTTATTACTGTTTGAATAAGCAGTTTCACGTACATTATTCAAATCAAGTTACTATATGCTATGTCAAAACACAACAGTTTTGGGGTGTTTTGGTGCAACGATTAGTATTTTGGGACCAACTTGTTTGTAAAGCTTCAGAATAAGCCAATCCAAACGCTACCTTCTACATTGCCAATCCACACATTATCTTCTTGCATTGTGTTTCAACACCACATAAGCTTACAGTTATTTCTATATAAAAGCATAAGCTGTTTACATAAGCTTTTCTAAACACACATTTATTCAAAACTGCATACATCACTTGCAACTGATCAAATAAGCTGTAAGTTGTTAAGGTAATCAACCCAAACATCTTCGATACTGTTTATCTGTTGTATTGAAACACAATAAGAAGATTAACGTTTTTAATAAGAAATCGCAAACACTCCAAGTTGATTTGAAGGTTGTTCTTTTTGGTAGTTAACTACTTAGGACTAGACTTGGGGGATGAGGCATTACAAACTGCAAAGAGTTGACCTCTTCCACATTGACCGTGTCTCTTAATTGTGAGCTTGTAAGATACTTATAACATGTACTATAATTTTAACGGTGTTAGACTAGTATACAGCTGTGTGCGACTGGAGGCAACATATCATAGTCGTCAATTAGTGAGCTTCAAACAATGATGCATCGTTGGATGTATGTCAGAATTATACTTGTTTGTGACAAGAAACTTTATTGCTATTTGCATTGTCATTTCTTTCATGTGCTGATAAAAGATGTGCATTGACTAACTTTTGCACCTTTATTGTAGTTTCCTCTTGACAATCCCTCCCAGTGTCGGATATGACCAAAACCCTTTGAGTATATACTATTGCTTTGATGTAGAAGGCTCAACTAGATCATTAAAGAAGTGCATAGCCGAGGTCTGTAAATTTAGTTTTGGACATAATTCTACATCTTGCAATCTGCTAAGTAGTTTTTACCTACTTGAATATGACTTATTTCGTTTATTCCTTTGTTCATAAAGTTACTTTTTTCAATATTTACGATTTAGGTTACCAATACACCATGGGGCGAAAGAGTACAGTTTCTTTTTAACCCGAACTCTGATGTAGTTGCTAAACCACTTCATGTCAGTCCTTTCATGGTATGTATGTGTGCATGTTTACATAGTATTTACTTGCTTGTATAAATGGTTCTTTTTTTTCTTTTTTATCTCAGACTGTTGGTATTGATTTTTTGAAACTTTTTAGGACATGCTCGGTAGCTGGAGCTTGAGAACAAATACTCCTGGGGATAATCTCGTGGTAACTATCTCAGTTAACCATCCCAAGCTTGGGGACTATTTCACTGCTTCTTTGACCGCAAATAGGGTATCTTCATCATCTGTTCAACATGCCGTTTTCTTCTGGTTAATGCCTCACAAAGTTGCACTATGGATTTATTGGCATGTACGTTTCTTCTTTCTGATTTATTTGAATGCCTGTAGATATTACCATTTGTTGCGCTAAAGAAAGTGAACATGTATGTAAAGGTGGAAATTTCGACCCATTTACTTATGAATGGGTCAATGAGGATCATGTTTTATCTGTGATGGGTCAAACGGGTAATATGAAAAATAGCATAAAAAGTAAACAGGTCAAATAGATTGAAAAGTCATCAAAAAAGTATTTTAATTGCATAAATCCTAATCAATTCATTTAAGAAATTATATTATCAATACAAAACTAGAGATTGTCTGCAAAAACTGATTCAGGTCAGCCTAACCCATATCAAAAGGTACCCGTTTTGACCCTATCCATGTCAAGACCAGCATATATTGCTACCTATATTTGTACGTGAGGTTCTGTCCGACTTTGTTCATCATATGAGGTAACTCAAAATCGTATATTTTCATGATGCAGGCTCTGAAGCTGTTGTGGAAAAAGGTGGTGTTTATTCAGCATCCAAGGTATGAAAATTCGTCATACAAGGAAGATGCATTGGCACGTGATAAAAGTCTTGGGTGTTGCCCGGGTTTTTCAACGCAAACAAATAATCACCAACAAGTTGAAAGTAATAGCCAAAAAGATCGTTGGTTTAGATGGAGAGACGCTAAATGGCCATGGTGCTGATTTTGACCCTGTAAGTTATTCAATTTACTGTTAAGTTAAATCGATTATTAAGATGTAACATTTGAATTTACAACAGACTTAAGACTCCTTAAGGAGTTATTAATTGTTGTTTCTATAAAATTTTTTTATTTAGCAATATGAATTTGATAATGTAAACTTTTCCACACATTTATACTTACAAATGAAGGCCGTGAAAAACCTCTACGTCTTTTGATTCACAAATTTGTAATAATCATTTTCACTTTTTTGGGCGTGATTTTGTTTACAGTGTTAGAGCATCATTTTTTTTGTTGTCATACACTGCATATACAGTTTGTTTTCCATGCCCATGAGAATATTTTATCATATAAAAAGGTGATTACATCAAAGATGTAGCTCGCCGTTTTTCTTACCATCTATATTTTCGTCCTCCAATACTTTACAGACTGTTTTGTATCCAACTGAAAAAATAAACTACTCTCACATGCTACTTGATACTTTCATCCCCTTCTCAGTATGAGTGTATGACGATACGCAGAATACGAAATTCACTATTCACAGAAATAAATATATGCATTATGTCATTGAGTATACACGTACACAAAGATACTTTTGTACCATTTGGTATAACCAAAAATGAAAAATATTTTAAGCAGATAGCAAAACTTTACTGGTTGTATAAAAAAGTGAAGGATATAGGATCAGTGAAACAAATGCGCACAGATGTTGCAAACAAAGTAAGACATTGCCCTCAAAGGCACATTAGTTTGCAAAAACCTGAGAAACCAGCGTACCTAAGACGGTTGAACTAAGTTAGAACTGAACACGATTGAGCTTGCTCAGTAAGGTTATGGTTAATCCAACATGTTTCAATGCCCAAGCGCAAAACTGTGACCAAGCTAGGTGCGCCCCGACATGAAGCCAAATGAAGCAAGTTTCCGTAGCCAGCAATAGTACATTGATAACTGGACCACACTAAACTCACCACGTTATTCATTTTTGTACTTTTCTCATCAATATATTGTTTCCGGTCAGAGCATTTCTTCAACAAACTAATTACATTAACGACACTTCACCAAAATTACCAGACAGAAAATGGCAATTGTCAACATCACACCGTACCACCTAATGTGCGCAACCAAACACCAAGAATCACTAGGAAAGAT
This sequence comes from Artemisia tridentata subsp. tridentata, assembly GCA_021014915.2. NCBI lineage: Eukaryota > Viridiplantae > Streptophyta > Magnoliopsida > Asterales > Asteraceae > Artemisia > Artemisia tridentata. Next base: position 113,992,816 of record CP139502.1, on the reverse strand, counting down.
TAATAGGCAAACTCCGAAGGTACACATCAAAGAAAACCAGAATTCAGTTCAATGTAACATTCCAAGATGAAAATTTTGATTATTGTTTCCTTCTAGTAAAAATTATAAAACTAACTGAACTTAGTTACCCATTTTTTATAAACTATATTATAGGTTAGTCATTATTTCTACGGTTCTACTATGTTCAAAAAGTAAAGACATGCGTAACTAATTGTAGACTGACGAATGCATATAAGGATCCACAGGACCACACCCGATCTAAGGTCACGAAGTGTAAATTATTTTTTAAAAGTGTCGTTTTCTGGTACTTGTAAGTACCCCGATAATATTTTTGTGCTACTTTCTTTCTTTAACTTTAGTTTAGCCAAAAAAAATTCTTTATGAAGCAACTTTAATTGGTAATAATTATGATAAAATGGAAAACATAATAACTATGCAAAACCCTCCCAAAAATTCTAGGTCCGTTCACAATTCTGCATATCCAGTAGTGTAAACATCTTAAACCTAACATGTTTCACAAAACCCTTTTAATTATAAGGGTGGAAGTTAAAATTATATTTAAAAAAAAAAAAAAAAAAAAAGAAAAAATAACAGCTTTAATGGTGTATAAAACTAACTGCATGGGATCATCTGCATGACACAAATGGAGACTCTTTATCTTTTATGTTCAATCATCCCCACCACTGTAACCACCATTATACTATCCTTCCTCATCCCCTTCCGCCTCCTCTTTCTCCGCATTTTGCCGGCCGGAAATCCAACTTGTACTTCAGTTTCCCTTTACAAGGGTACCGTTCAGCATGAACGACGCAGTCCTGTTCACCATTCTTTTAAGTACAATGTACGGTATGCTTTCATTGACCTTGATCACACAACTCACCCACCAGCTGATCATATTTCAGCTCAACAAGCTCGTGATATTGCTCAAACCAATGGTCCCGTGTAAGTTTATAAATGCAACATATATATTTTGGGTCAATATCTTTTATAAAGACTCTATTATAAAAGAACGACATACATTTAACTAGAAAACAGGCCCTAAGTTGTTTCGGACCAAGTCTTTGTAAATATGTTTCAGTTACATGCACCTGATAAACTAATAAGCTGTTTAGATCGTTATCCGAAAAAATAAGCTGTTTAGATAAGCTTCCCAAAACATCGTACCCCCTAATTAAGAATTTCCAAACACCCTTTTTAGTCGGAACTAATCAGTCAACTTGTTTGGATAACCAGCCCAACACTTTTGAAACAACTTATTTGTTGCACCAAACGGATATAAGCAGGACAGCAGTTTTAACTTACTATTTTTTAAGCAGTATTGACTAATTTTTGAACCTTTATTGTAGTTTCCTCTTGACAATTCCTCCTAGTGTCAGATATCACCAAAACCCGTTAAGTGTGTACTATTGCTATGACATAGAAGGCTCAAGCAAAAGCTTAAAGAAGTGCATTGCCGAGGTCTGTAAATTTGGTTACCCAAAAAAAAACCTTACATTTAGTGATTTTTATCTACTTGATCATGACTTCTTTTTGTTATTTGTTTATCATATTAGTCATGCTGATATAATTTGCTGATATAATTTCCAATTCGGTGCTTTAGGCCACCAATTCACCATGGGGAGAAAGACTACAGTTTCTTTTTAACCCGAACTCTGATGTAGTCGCTAAATTGCTTCATGTTAGTCCTTTCATGGTATGTATATGTATGTATGTACTTGTAAGAATATGTAAAAAAGGGATCGTTTTCGAATGTTGGTTTAATTACTTGTTAAACATAGGATATGCTTGGGAACTGGAACATGAGAACAAGTTTACCTGGTGATAATCGTGTGGTAACCATTTCAGCTCACCATCCAAAGCTAGGTGACTATTTCACTGCTTCTCTCAGTGCAAAAAGGGCGTCTTCATCATCCATTCAACATGCGGTTTTCTTTTGGCTAATGCCTCATAAAATCTCAATATGGATGTGTTGGCAAGTAAGTTTTCTAATTCATTAGTTTACTTTAGATATCACTAGTCTTTGTGCTATAGAAAATCTTGACTTGTATGTATAAGGGGGTAATTTCAATACATTTCGTATGAATGGGTCAATTCAGGTTATGTTTGATCTCTAATCGGTCAAAGGGTTATCCAAAAAAACATATAACTTTGAAATAGTATCCATTGAATGATGTGCCTCAAGTTCTGGATTTTCATGATGCAGACTTTAAAGCTATGGTGGAAAAAGGTGGAGGTTATTCCACATCCTAAGTATGAAAATCTGTCATACAAGGAAGCTGTATTGGCACGCAATAGAAATCTTGGGTGCTGCCCAGTGTTTGCAACACAAACAGATAATAGCCAGCAAGTTAAACAAATCAATCAAAAGGAACATTGGATTAAATGGAGAGATGCAAAATGGCCATGGTGCTGATTGCTGAATTGATCATGTGAGTCCTGATCATCATTGGTTAAGACGTCATATTTAAAAGTACAACGTATTGATTATTATGCTCCTTAAGTATTGTATGTAGCAATATACTATGAATTTATGATTGTTATTAGCCTGACTTAAAATATCACTAAAGACTGTAGACGCTTCTACTATTGTCTCTTAATGTAACTGAATTAGCCTCAGTTGTGTTCAAAGACATCTGGCTTGCTTGATATCATAGACCACATACAGCGTTTGTTTTATATGTCCATGAGAACATTTATCGACTATCTAACATATACTGGTGGGGGTTAAACCTCAATAGGCAAAAGTACAAGACAATACATTACCATGTCTGATTGTTGGACACTCGAGCATTAAACATCATTTATTGTTAAGATTAACAGGCATTCGTTGAACTAAAATCTTGGAGAACTAGTCTACTAGATGGGGATTTGTCACGTTCTTTCTCTCGCTCTTGATATTCAAGTTTTCTTAACACAAAAAGTAATATAATCAAAATTTTAGACAGAATTTATGTTTTTTAATGCCCAATAGTAACACAAACAGACATGCAGGCACAATTTAATCGAAGGTTCTGAATTATGATCAAGCTGAAAAAGATATACTCACATGCTATTTTATCCTGTCATTTCCTTCTCAGCATGACTATGCAGAATGGACTAATTGATCATCTTCGTCATTTTTCAATTACATTTGGCCATTCAAAGAATAAATTGTACCCACAAATTTAACAAATATTGTATTACCTTAACATCTTATCATGTTTACATCACAGCATGTTGCAAACACAACAGGACAACGCCCCTCAGAGGCAAGGGAATTACAAATAACCAAAAACTTAAGTACGCTTTAGGCCTTCTGCGACAAGTCGACAACTAGCATGGATATCACTCCTATTGGATTCTATAATTTGAAACGTCAAAAGTTATTTAATAAACTAATGTTCTGTTATTTCACACTTGATAACACAACAAATTACAGTACAGAGAAGAAAAAAATTGGTAACTAAAAGAGAAAAAAGGAAATTACTTTCACTCTGCCTCTCAACTTTACAACATAACTGGTTACAACAATAGTACCTTAGCCTGCCTCTTTCTTCATGACGTAACTGTATATTTATTCTCAGTTGGTGCAGTCAAAACCATGGCAAATCGAAAGCCATATAACAAGGACTAGTAGCAGAAGAATACCAAGAACAACTAGTTTTATTTTCATGTTTTGATACCACATCTTCCTTCTGATTTTGGTACCTGCTTTCTTAAATTGTTGTGCCTGAAAAAAATAAAAGAATCTGAGTACAACATATTCCTGACATACAAGATCAATAGCTTGATAGTGGAATACTGGAATAAGATATGGGCATACCGAATCACGTAGATTTTCAGCCTTGTCGTTTAAATTTGTAAGGTTTTCTCCTCTATCAATAGCCTGCAAAGAAAGTTGACTTTTGGGTCAAACATGCTTATGTTTGATATAAACAAAATCAAGGATGGTCAAACAGGTGGGTTGGTCAGGTTGGGTAATGGGTAATGTGCGGGCGGGTTGAATCGACCCGCAGAACACTTTGTTTAACATTGATTTATGTCTTTAAATATAACGATTTAGGATGTCATATGTAATGAAGGAGACATTGGGTCACTTCAACACGTTTGAACCCCCAGTCGACCCTATGCTTTTGAGATAATCTATCTTGATTTGACCTGTTTGAAATAATCCACCACCCAAACCGACCCAATTATAAGTAAATGGGCCAAATTTGCCACTTCTATCAGCAATTAATTAAGTAAACCAGTACTCATATCATGATAAATGAACGCGTAACCTTCATTTAATCATGAACGTCATTAGTGCCTCACAATGCAAATGCATGAAAATAAACACCTCATGTGGAAGTGCCAAATCAGATTACAAGGAATTTGAAGTCGCAAATTAGTTGTGAGGTCTAAAATAGGGTCGAAACAACAGGATTATAAGAAACAAGTAAGAAAATGGCTGCTATAAGATAACTAATTACGTAGTATGTATATAAAAGTAAGTGTTGCAAGTTGCAATAGTTACTTTGAATACACACATCCAAACACCTCAAAATGAGATTCCAACTGTAGGAGCGTACCTTGTCTATATTATCCAACATAATACTTTTAACTTCTGAAACTTGTGCTTTCACTTTTATCAGCTTTTCGATCTCATCTGCATGCTCGATTATATACTGCATGTGCTCTTTCATTATTGGGCTGCATGTTCATATCGTTTCAGTATCAATTTAATGCCAAGAAAACATGGTTATACAAGACAATCATCCGCCTATACATACCCAAATTCCTTGTTGAGACTTTTAGCGACTGCTGTATCTGCTTTACCACCACCATATCTTTTCTTAAAGTCTGCCCGCACACGTTCTAAAAATGCAATAGATATTTGTTTGCCAACCGATTCTTTAGCAACCACACAATAAGCTGCAATTCGAACACAACAAACACGAGCCATACAACTTTATGAGCTAAGATCAGGAACTAATTGTGAAATTAAGGGGGTGTTGGCAATTAACAATGTGTTTTAAAGGTGCGTATCTGGTTATTGTGTTTACAAGCTGCTGACAGCCAGTTTATAGTGTTTGGGTATTACGAAGATGATTCTGAATCAGTTTAGGACTCGTTTCGACAAAACTGATACTCATAATCTGGTTAGTTAGGATCATTTTACATGTGAATCCTTATATAATCAGAATTATCAAAAAAAAAAAGAGTTTAACATCAAATATTCTGATTATCACCACTTTAAACATCAAAAGCATCCAAACACAATATCATGCAACTTGTTTGTTACAACTGATCATCTTATATTTTTTCATATCACATAATCACTTTCACTACCAATGCCAAACACCCTAAAAGTATTTTGAAGAACTAAGTTGCAAGCGCAAGCTAATTTTCTAGTCTTGTTTTTAACATTAGGTTTCAACTTCTAGTTATACATCCACTTATATGCATTTAACTAGTTACCAACTTACCATTATGGCAACTACATGCTACAAACACATATTTAGAACACTAAACATACCAGAATCTAAGAGTAAACCCTTAGCAAGAAATAAGTGATCATCTTTATTTGGCCATAATGAAACAAATTCTGATTATCTGATCTCCTCTAAAGAATGATTATCCTAAACAAATGAAAATCTTTCCAAACACTTAAACAGCTAATTATCACAGCTAAAAATAACAAAAACACATCCAAACACTACCATGCATATTTTTTCACAACTGATTATCTGATCCTAAATCCTAATTATATCATATCAAATCATGTCACAATCTCAAACATGCAAATACCCCCCAGATAACATAAATAAACATAAAAGCTACCCCTTTTTCACCCACAACATACCCTACTTTTTTAGGAAACTTTCTTCTTCCAATCTTTCATATTTCCAGTCAAATCAAATCAAACCCTACATAAATACTACAGCACATCACAATTTTTCCTTAAAACAAAACCCTAAACCCTACAAACATAAATTTCAGAACTTTCCCCCAAAGGTATCATTCAAATCAATCAACAATTAGATAAAAACAGACTAAACCCACATCTTTATTTTTTGGTTACTATAGTTTCCTGACTTTTTGGCTGACTAATTCACAGGGCTTGAGCTCACAGCATCACATAATCTAACCAACTAAACCTAAATCTTTTTATTTGGTAACTCAGACTTTTTGACCGACTAATTTGCGACACAGACTCAAACCAACTAAACACACTTCTCAATTGTCCTTTAAAAAACTACCCTTAAACCCCAAAGCATAAAGTTCCATATTTTACCACAAATCAAACAGCAATAACACAAAACAAACCAAACCCACATCACAAGTTATCCTTCAAACAAAACCCTTAAATCTTACAACATAAAGTTTCATTTTTTACTTTTATTTTTTTCCTTTCACAGTTTACAAAACAAATTAAACCCACATCTCAATTACCTCTAAAAACAAAACCCTTAAACCCTTCAACACAAATTTCAAATTTTTATCACACACCCATCAACAATAACACAAAACAAACCAAACCCAGATCAGATCCATCACAAAATTATATATGTATAAAAAAAAAAAAAAAAAAAAAAAAAAAAAAAAAAAAAAAAAAAAAACCCTTACCATAACCATCTTGAACCAAGAAGTTAAAAGTATGATGATCACAATTATAAGTAAACTTATTATTAGTTGATGGGAGCTTTTGAAGACACTGAGATGCAATTGCTGGAAAGTTGCCAGTGAACTCAGTATATTCAGCTAAGATCATTGTTCCTCTAGCTACAAAGCTGTAAATAAATGACTCTTGACCCATTTTTGAAAAGAAAATAAAACACAGAGTTAGTGTGTGTTTTCTGTGTTTGTGTTTTGTGTTCAAGTGTTGTTTTCCGACACAGGAGTGGAGTATGCTTTTACTTGATTCATGGTTTAAGAAAAGTATATTTTTTGGCATGGGTTTGGGTTTAATGATTATTTTATTTGGTGTGGTTTTTTATTCTAGATTTCTTTTGCTTTCAGATATCATTTTCTTGTTTTTGTGATTAGTTTTATATAATTGTTTTGAGATGAGATTGTTTTCAAAGGACAATAGTCAACATAGTTAGATTTAGAAGAGTTGAAATTAGTTAGAGATTAATAAGAGTAGATAGGAAGTGATGCAAAAAAATATTTTATTTTTAACCGAGTAAATTGCAAAAATCGTCCTTGTGGTTTGGCCAAATTGCACGTTTCGTCCTTGTGGTTCATTAAGTGCAAAGATCGTCCTTATTTTGCACTGTTACGTGCACTTTTGGTTCTCCATCATTGCAAAAATCGTCCTTGTGGTTTGCCAAATTTCACTGTTGAAGGACCAAAAGTGCACATAACAGTGCAAAATAAGGACGATTTTTGCACTTATTGAACTACAAGGACGAAATGTGCAATTTGGCCAAACCACAAGGACGATTTTTGCAATTTACTCTTTTTAACCAGAGTTGTTTTCATTGATAGGAAATTATGAAGAAGCTTTTCTTATGTAAAAAGATATTCATAGTGCCTTTGCTCGGATTGGTAGAGACTAATCAAACGTGAGCAAGGGTACAACAACGTTTTTCAGCGTTGTACCTCAACAACATTGAAGTTACCACATGGGCTCCGAGGTTGTTCTCATAGTTGTTGGCCAAAATTGTTTAAATAACGTTGTGTTATCTTGCATGTTTATTTTTAGGGTGCGTTTGGTATCCCACTATGGAATCAAACTATGACTATTAAAGTGATTAAGGGTGTTTGTTTAAGATGAGAGGGCCCACCACTATGACTATGAAAGTGAGATATTATCCATACTCCATATACATCAAGAGAGGTGAGAATAAATCTTTCATAGGTGAGGAACCCACCACTACTATCAAACTTATACCCATTGTCATTCATGGCAGCATACCAAACACACCCTTAGTGTTATGATGATGCGGTAATAATATTTTCTTAGGATTTTAGAGTTATCACATTGTATGCTATGAGTATCAAGTGTTGTGGGTATCAGAAATGCTCATCACTACTACTAAATCGGTCTTTTTCTAATATGTAATTAAAAAATTAAAAAATACACATGCATACAACTTTTGGCATGGGTGCCACTAGTACCTTTCTCTCACCACGCAAGTCAACACTGACTCTTCCCGACATCCACACCCTATGCTCTTTTAGAATGATGATTTTTAGGGTTTGTTTAGTTTGTAGGCTTTGTTTAGAAAACTGAAAGACTTGATCACATACAAAGTAAAAAGATGTCAATATTTTTTTCTTCTCTAGCGATAGAACATAAATTGGTGACAAACGTCACATCAACGCAACTTAAGCTACACGATGCGTTGTGTGTTCAAAAATCATTAAAATGTTATGAATGTATTTAGCTGTGAAAACCTTAGATGTTGAAAATCATTCTTAAGAGGGAGATATCATGTCACAACTCGCGCTTACTTAGGCTAGATGTAATAAGGACACCTCAAGATCGCATTTATCACCGCCACTTGACTAACTTCATACCAATTTAGTGTAATAAGTCCAATCAACTTTACCACCAAACATACCCAACTTAGACACAAATATACCTCACAAAAACTATTTAATAATCACACACACACAACAAACCTCCCACGATTCGTCATTTGCACGACCGAGTATTCATTTTTTATCCAAGATGCGTGCTGTAGGAGGGACTGTAACAAATAAGATGCGTCTTTATTGGAGGAAGACTCGGTCTTGAGTCTCTTATTACGCCTGGTCTTAACCTACTACTTGACCATTCATGTTCGTGAGATGCTATGGCGAAAGTGAGATAGTTGTGGATTTGTGATTGTGTGAGAATGTATATATTATAACTGTGGGTAAAATTTGCCTTTCGTAAAAAATAAATAAATAACCTTTTCTGTCACGACACAAAACCTTGGATGACTACATTAGAAAATTCAGTTATACAATCACGGTTATTTAAAGATAAACCTAAGTTTAAATATGCCTTACTTTGTCTTAAACATAACCTCTGATTGATACTTCTCTTTTATCTTAATTCTTTGAGGTGACATGATATTAACGCTGCGTTCCCGAGTTTTATTTTTGAAAGAAGAGAAAAGAAGTGAGAAGAAATCAAAATAAATTCATGTTCCCGACTTTTTTCAGGAGAAAAGAGATGGAGAGGAAATTTGGTTAATTTTCTCTCCAAAATCTTCTTTCCAAAAGTGAGATGATTTGGAGGGAAAGTAAATAAGGAAACTTTTAATTAATATAAATGACTTAAATGCCCTAAACATGTAATATAATTTTATATAAAATAAAGGGTATCCTTGTAAAATCATAATTTTTCTTCTTCTTCTTCTTTTCTTTTCTTTCTAACTCAGGAACACGAACTAAAAAATTAAATTTCATTTCTCTCCTATTCTCTTCTGCTCATTTTTGTCACTTCTCTTCTTTTCTTCTATTTCAAAACTCGGGAACAGAGTGTAAAGGTACAACTCACAAAACTTAACCTGTATAGACCGGTTCTAGTCTTGACTCTTGACAATACTACTAGACCCAATCGAGCATATTTTTATTCGAACATTGTTTCACAGGATGACAGGAACCAAAAAAAAACTAAACCAAATAATACAGCACATAAGCTGCTTCTCATAAGTCATAACATAACCTTTCTACCATAACTAGCACATTTTTCAATTACATTTTAAAGCTTAGGAGCAATACGCGGTGGGTCCCATGGTGCCACGATATGGTTACGTGTTATCTCTGCTAGGGAACGACAACCACTTAGTGCCATTGTAAGCTCAAGTTCATCATGCAACATTTGAAGAGTCTTCCTGACACCAGCCTCACCATCAACTGCCAATGAAAACACTACTGGTCGCCCAATCTGTAAGCAATCAAAACAATTGAGTTACTTGAGAAAAACAATCTAAGACACTGTAAGCATTTGACTACACACTAAACTACTTTTGACAAATTTAACCTGACCCATATCTGTATAGGTGGGTGGAATTTGCCACAGTTACAAAGGTATAACCTTGTGATGAAACTAATCATCGAGATTTCCCTTGAATATAGGTTCACTATTTGTCGGATACCTAAATTTTTGTTCAAAAGTTCAACGATCTTGTTGGCCAAATCAAAGAGGTATATCTATCTGTAATGATTCCTATTTTTTAACATTACAAACTTTCTTAATGTTAGGTAAACCAACGCCCAACTGAATCCAATATATATTGTGGGGCAGCAGAAAATATAATAAAACCACGAAAGTTTACACTTACAAATACTCCGGACGCTCCAAGAGCCAATGCTTTGAAGACATCTGTCCCACGACGAATGCCTCCATCAAGAAATACTGGAACTCTACCTTGAGTAGCTCTCACAACCTGTATATAATTACATACTTAGAACCATAAAGACACTAGTGGCAAAAGGCCGGGCTACTTAATGGTTAAAACCGGTAAACTTTAATATGGGTCCAAATGGGTCGACCCAGCCCACCAATACTTGTTCTCCACTTTTTACTTTTATAAATAAAATTATACAAACAACGTGGTAAAATCAATTTTATCTTTCTCGAATGAACTCATGAAGTGATCAAGGAGTGTTTTTATTCATTAGAATACACTTTTGCTGACTTTTGGCCCAGGTCAACACATTTCCATTTTTTGGTAAGTTCTAGATATATCTCCGATTATCCATTTGACCCATTAAAAACTACGGCCCAAATCGACCCATTCTTAGGAGGATGGGTCAAAATTGCCACCTCAGACATGATCAGAGATAATATGGCGGGTTGGGCCTGAGTTCCTGAAAACATGCAGATTACAAAGATCTGTTAACAACAACGCCATCAAGCAAGGTATAAATGGACCTCTTCTAAAGCCATAATAGTTGCAGGAACATAATCAAGTTGCCGAGCCCCATGGTTTGACACAATAATTCCCGCTACTCCATATTGCACCGCGATCCTTGCTTAAAAAAATATGGAAAATGGATATGAGACGGTGAGATGAATAATCGGCACAATTAGCATATAGAAATATGAATCAACAAAATCACTTGTTCCTATCATTTACCATCCTCAGCAGTCAACACACCCTTCACTAGAATAGGTAACGGAGTTATTGTCTTGAGCCACATTATATCCTGTTCCAAACATCAAAGACAAAACTTTTTAAGGAAACCAGTTGTGAAAATGCACTTAAGAAACCACAAAGTACACATTACCTTCCAACTAAGAGATCTGTCAACTTGACCAGCAACGTATGAAGCTAGCCCCGAGTCATCTGTCTGCATATTGATCACAAATTATTGATGTTATTATAAGAGAAAACAAACTTAAAATTCGTTATATGCTTTATAATATTCACCTTATCTAGCTTTCCAAGATCTAATCCATCAAAGTTCTTCAAAGTAAGATTTGGTGGCAGAACGAATCTGTAAACATACAAATTTAAACACTAAAGAAACTTACAGCAAAAGGCTTGAACTTGTTCATTGAAATCTGCATTTTACCTGTTTTTTATATCAGATTCCCTTCGACCGAGTCTCGGGGTATCAACAGTAAGGACAATAGCCTTGAAACCAGCCTTTTCGGCTCGTTTTACCAGCTGAGTAACCACATTTCTGTCTTTATACACCTAGCAATCAGCAAAAATATGGAAATTTTAATATGAAAGAATTGTGTGTATTGTTGAATATGTTGTAAAGACAGTTGGACTCTTACATAAAGCTGGAAAAAACGAACACCAGGACCAGTTGAAGCAACCTCCTCGACACTGGAAGTACCCCATGAGGACAGTGTCTATAAAATTAAGGTGTATCACATAAACCAAATGATCAAATTAGAAGCATCAACCAAGTAGTGGAAAATAAATTTAACAAAGAGGGTTAGAAACTAAACCATGATCGTTCCAGCTGCTGCTGATGCTCTTGCCGTTGCATACTCCCCTGCGCCAAATTAAACTTGTCTAAAGGGGTGTATGTTTTGAGATTGAGTATGTGACATTAGAAGGTGAGATGTAAATCTTCAACTGTAGTATGAGTTGTAGGAGATAGTGTTTGGCTGTGTTTATGTTGTTTGATGTTATACTAATTATTTAGCAGATTTTCATAAGTATGAGTGTTTGAAAAACCTGATTAATTAGATAAAGTGATAAACATTATTTCAAATGACCAGCGGAACATTTTGTGAAAAAAAAGGAGAGATGATTCCTGAAATGGGAGTAAAGGTCTCTCATATTGTTACTGTAAAATAATCAATTTTGTCGCAACTGATATAAAATCGACTATCCAAAACTGAAATCAGTTGCAAAGCAAATCCAAAGACCCTCAAAGGTACAAAAGAAAATAAAAGCTTTCAAGTAATCAACTTATTTTAAAGGTCAACTTTTGATTGATACAGAAACGGATACATATTGAGGCCCACCCAAATACCATTTGCATTAAGTTGAAAGGTTCTTACAGATGACTGCTTTCTATGTTCATTTATAATACGAAAAAAGTACCACAATAAATTTCATGGGTCATGGTCTTAAATCTCATTCTTGCTTTACAGCGAGTCACGCTGACGTGTTTTATTATGTAGCATGTTTATTAATTGCTAATCTTTTGATAAGTAACCTTCAAAAAAGGAGTCTTTACCTTCAGGGTGAGCCATTTTCTGCATAGCCGTAGGCGCAACCATGATAGGCATTGAAATCTTGAACCCCAAAACCTGTGCGGTCAAATCTATCTTGCTCACATCAATAAGTATACGAGGTCGAAACCTAATATTATAGACAAAAACCATCAAGATTATTGAGTGAGTGGCTAAATAGCAATATACCCTGCTATAACCCATGAACTAAATAAAAAAAATACTTACAAGATTCTTGCAAAAGCATTTCGGTTTTCTTGAAGAGTCCATTGATCTTCTGCACCCGATGCGTAATAATCATATATCATCTTTGGCAACTTCTCCTTGGCAAGTGCCTCATATTCCATCACATTGGTGATCTCCATCTTACTGAAAATTTAAAATTTCAAGCAATGTTTATTTCGTATGAACAGAATTCATATCACTCAAATAACACATCTTTTATGTAAAATTTAAACTGGGAGAATAAGGAAATGCATCTATAATTTTATCGAATATGATTATAAACACAAAATGGACCTCCATAAATATTAACCATCAAGCTACTCATTCAAATGATCAAATCAAATCCATATATCCAAGTCCAAGTGATCTTTAACCTATAGGTATCAGTGTCGGACATACTTGAGTCATAGAGTATACACGCACGTACCCTTTGAGAACCATCAATAGTTTAAAAAAGATTCCCTTAAATTTTTTATAACGTTTAACACTAAGTGCATACCATTTGACACTTTTTTTATCTCATAAAAAAAGCACATAATGATCAAACTTTTTAAAGCTAGCACATATAACCTTTTATTCCATTTTAATGTAAACCAAAGCACTATAAGGTTACACAAAATTGCATATCACTTTAAGGATCAATACATAACTAAAGCAACCAATGATCATATGATCACTAAATTTAAGTTCAATGAAAATTTCACCATAACTATATAACCCATAACCCAAATAACCCAATCAATTCAATGAAATAACAAACCAAGAAATGAAAGATGAAAACAAACCTTTGATTGGGTGTTTAAGAAAATATGAAAACAGGGGAATTTATGTTTTTTTTTCTAAGGTGGCGACTGGCGAGTGAAGAAAAACAACTTCACGAGGAGTTTAGTTTTGTTATACAAACAACAATTGTTGTGTAAGAGCTCACGTGATCATTGGTTTATTAAGTCTCTCAAGAGGTTGAATTGAATTTTGCATTCCATTAAAATAAAGATAATGACAAAAAAGTTATGAATTTTTCTAGTGTAACTTGTTCAACAAAATACCAAAAAATCATGGTTTTAAACACCCATTATTTTGAAATTTTGAATGTTTTTTCATATATGATATATCTATACCAAGCATCGAAATTACACTTATGACATGTTCAATAACGAAAGTACACTCATTTTAATCTTTAGTGGCTAACTATATGGTGAACAATGTCAAAAATTAACCTTTATACTCCGTATATACTCCTAGCATGATACCCACGCAAAGCAGCGACGATACGAAATACTCCCTCCGTCTCAAAATTATTGTCCCCTTTTGACTTTTTCGGTCTTTCTTTCTCAACTTTGACTATAAATATTTTTGTTTGTGTTATACAATTTTTGGTAAAAATTATACCAATGAAAATATATTTAAAAATCAATCAGGTCATATATTTCGTATCAAGTATTATGTAATATAAAAAAAAATACTTCAGGTCAAAGTTGAAAAGTAAAGACCGAAAAAGTCAAAATGGGACAATAATTTTGGGATGAAGGTAGTACTCCGTATGCAGTTTTTGCGTATCTTGATCTTTAAGCGGTATGCAATATAGTCGGTATTTGATGATTTATCGGTTTGATAGTTCTAAAAAAGTAAATGCGTGTTTAAATTTCAGTAAACTATAAATTTGTATTATTATAAGTTTGTAACACATATTTTAATACTAAAATTTAATGTGTCATTAGTATATAATGCAATTAGTGTAGTGTAGAATTTAATTATAATAATACTTGTACAAAGGATATATATGCAATTATTCATTTTGGAAGGGATATATATGCAATTTTGCCTTTAATTAGAACATCAAGGTGTATTAATAATTTATCATAAAATAAAATTTAAAAAAAAAAATCTTCACCTTACATTGTACTTGTAAATGACACATGTCACTATTTAGATGAAGTCGATCAGTTGAGCAATCGAGCATAACTAAAATAGGAAATGGATGCCACTGGTGACCAAGTAATGGACCACTCAAGTTTTTTTTGTACTAGTTTTGGAATTATATATATATACTAAAAAGCATTGAACAGTGGTGCCACAGTACTGTGGCTACAGTAGTTCCGCAATTTTCATTTTAGACCCTGAGGTTATTGATCCATTGCAAAGTTAGTCCTTAACAGCCGTTACTTAACAGTCGTTACTTAAATTTGCAATGGATGAATAACTTTAGGGACTGTTTCTGTGCAAATATTGAGCAGAAACAGTCCTTCAGGTTAACTTTTAATTTCAAAGTTAGTCCTTAAGGACTAACTTTGCAACATACCGACACTTTCAAGGACTAAAAAGGAAAATAACTTCGCTACAGTGCAGAACAGTGTTTACTATTCATTGAACAGTGTTTACTATTCATGGGAAAATGACGTGAATAGTCCCTCAGGTTAGCTATAAATTTCAAAGTTAGTCCCTAAGGACTAACTTTGCAAAATGCCGATAACTTTAGGGACTTTTTCCGTAAAAAAATCATACTATTTTCAGAAATACTTTACAAAAATAGTACTTGCAGTTATTGATCTTTTGCATATTTAGTCCTTAATAACAAAAATAACTTTTTTACAATCGTTTCATTTCGAGTTTATATTAAACACAACATTCCCACAGCAACGCGCGGATACCCCACTCGTTTTCTCTATAAGTAATTATTTTCTAAATATTTTTAGAAGTATTAAACAAAAATAAACAAAGATCCACCTATAATGGGCTTTTCATTAAAATTCCACCTAGAGCAATAGCCCATACATCTATTTTATAACTTTTGGAGTAAATATCAAAAATCGTCTCTGTGGTTTACCGGGTCATTTGAAAATGCTCCCTGTGGTTTAAAAAACCCGGATTCGGTCCCTGTGGTTTACGACCCATACGGATCTGGTCTCTTGACCAACATATCCGTCAGTTGACCAAGTTATGTTGTGACGTGTCTAATATGTGGGGGGTAATATTGTCTTTTTATGTTTGTTAAATACTTATAAACATCCTTCTTCCTTTTTTTGAGCCGTGACACAAACAAACATCAAACACACAATGGTGAGATACAATCGATGTGGTTCAGTAGCCATAATCAAAACTTCATGGACACCTTCAAACCCAGGAAGAAGGTTTTATTGTTGTAGTAAAAGAGTAAGTCTTTAATTTTGTATTTTTAAAAAACCCCCCATTTTGACCTAATTTGACCTAATTTTTGGATTTGGTTTATAGGTATCAAATTGTGGGATAGTGGATTGGTATGATCCTCCAATGTGTGAGAGGGTTGTCCAAATAATTCCTGGTCTACTGAATTCAATGAATCGCCTACAAGGAGAAGTAGATGAAAAAGGTCAAGAAGCTAAAAGACCCAAGAAGTGGTTGATTATCAGTTGGTTGTTTTTTTTCCTGTATTTAGTGTTAAAGTGAGATGCTGGGTGTAGTGAATTAGTAGGGTATGAATGTATTATGGGTATTTTAGCAAGACAGTTAAGTGGTTAGTCAAGTTGTATTTTGGCTTAATTTGAATGAAAATAAACAGTTTCAACTTGACAAATAAGTATTCTTTAACATTTTATTTAAATAATGCATACATAGATGCATTTTTCATTAGATAGTTGGATCATACATTGGTGCATTACACAAAGCTTCTTAAACTGACATCATAAGAAAAAGACATTACATAGAGTGTGCCCTGGATGACTTCATTCATTTCCCTTTGCCTCTCGTCCACCTCTGTCCCTGGATGACTTCAAAAGTGTGCCCATTTGGTAAGCCAAGCACTTGAAACCTTTCATCATAGGTTGGGTTACCTTTAACAAGAGCAGTGTTAACATGATAGCTAGCATAAGCAGTTGCAGGCTTGTTTGACACACCTTGATGACTTGCAGCCTTCTTTGAGTCATCTTCCAACCCTTTACCCTTTCTGGACACACAATCCTCTTCCTCAGATGTTGAATGATAGCTGGACACCCAACTATCATTAAGAAAGCTACCATCAATGCTTGGGTCAGATGAAAGTTCCATCTTTCCCTTTTTTCCACCAGAGCTTGATTGACAATAACCCATTGGAAAGTACTCTTCCCATGATACAGGGTTTTTAGGACCTTCAGAACTTGAGTCACTGTTGTTAGCATAAATGATTTATGCAAAAAAAAAAATAAAAAAAAAATAAAATAAATATATATATATATATATATATATATATATATATATATATATATATATATATATATATATATATATATATATATATATATATATATATATATATATATATATATTAAAATTATAAAAAATATAAAAAAATAAAAAACAAGTAAATGTTGGAAGTCAGGTTGTGTTTGAAACAACCTTTGTTCTTGGAAGTCATTGTTTCAGTATGTTAAATGGGGTGGTGGGAGAATGCTTGGTGTGTTTGGTTTTTATAGAGGAAAATGCATTCTTGGTTATTGGCCAAAAGAGTCAAATTCATATTTCTAAAACAGTCAATTGTGCAGACATGAGAAAAAGCAGCCAAGTGACAGTCAATTTACTTTGTCATGTGTGCAGAAATGAGAAAAAAATAGTGGCCAAAAGAATCAAATTGCAAGACCATAAGACTTGTGCAGACATGAGAACAAAATAGTGGCCAAAAGAATCACTTGTGCAGAACCTTTTCCTGCATAACCAGTAACATAAAGACCTTAATTCTAGTTAAACATAACTAGTAACATAAAGACCATAAATGGCCATTGTCTTAACATAACATAAGACCATAAATGGCCATTGTCTTAACATCATAAACACATAACATCTTAATCCTTACACAAATTGTCTTAACATCATGAAATGACCATCACACATTAGGCTAAAGAACCAAAACACAAAACTAGCAACATTAAGTCTGGTTACACATAACTACTAGGGATCCACTACTAGAAAAAGGTCTATCCTTGACTCGCATTTTATGACGCACGCTACAAGATGACGCGCAAAGAGCAAAGTCATAAAATAAGAGTCATAACGAGTAAATTTTCTATTGGGGATGACTCATTTTCAGAAGCGTCATAACATATGGGTCATAATCAGTTAAAATTTAACCTGCTAGATGACGCTCGTTTTGCTTCGTCATAAACAGGGGTCATCTATGTTTTTTTTTAGCATCTGATTTTTTAATTTTTGGCCAAAAACACTTCCCGCTCTCAAGTCCCTACAACTAATAAAACCCTACCTATCATCTTCTCTTCTTCATTATCACTTAAACTCACATACTCTCTTTCTCTCTTCTCTGCGCCGCCAACTGCCACCACCCAAGACACCATCACCGCCACCCGAACAAGCACACCACCACCACCAAAACACTCACCACCATCTCCCCTTCCATTTGACGTGACTCACGCGCTCAAACACCACCTCACCGTCACTCTAGCACCACAACGCGTATCGTGTATTCGCACCGTGATTCAGCACCACACAAAAAACAATTAGCACCACACACATACATCTTTTTCGTTATCGATCCATCAAGTATCGTGTATTCGCACCGCCCCGATCTCTAATTTCACCAATTCATGGAAGGTATATTCAATTCCTGATCGTTATTTGCTTATTTAGGGTTTTGATTTTATATATATTTTGTGTAATTGATGTTTAATTGCTGTGTTTTTTTCTTCAGATAAATTGAAAGAAGTGGAAACCCTAACGGAGAATATGAAGGCTTTGAATCTTGATACAGGTATTATTTTTTTTCCCCTTGCTACGTACCTGTTTTTTTTCCCCCAAAATGTCTGGGACGAAACTTGCAATTTGGCCCAACTTTATGGAAGATTTTTGAAAATTTATTTGTCTATATAAGGATGCAGGTTTCTCTGTTAGCTAAAACCAATTCGATATATTACGATGAATCTGCATATGGATCCGATGTATCCGATAATAATATCTCAGCTTAAAAATGTGAGTTTACTTTGTTACGTGTCATGTGGTAATTAGGCTTTTATGTTAAACTGATTGATTTTTAGTCATTATTATGCGATGATCTAGTTATGAATGTTACAAGACTTAAAGTTAGGTTCTGATTGTTCTGTTTTTTGTTGATCGAGTGATTTGTGAATTAATATTGTTAAGTTGATTGAAATTAAGTAGTTGCTATGTGATTATCAGGTGATGAAATCCTAGGTTAGGTACGGATTGATTAAACATGGATGTATATGAATTTTTAGTTTATTATGTTAAAATATTGATTACTAATTGTGCTATGCGAGGAGTTATTTTGTTTAATATGTTGATTTGAGTTGTTTCGGTTACGAAACTTTAGGTTAGGTGTACTGATTGTTATGTTATTGTTTGTTGATTTATCAAAGTGTGATTGTATATGAAATTTGAGCTTATTTTTGTTATATTGATTGAGTTTAAGCCTGCTATTATGCAACAATGTTTTTACGTAACAAGTGAAGTAATAGGTACTTATTGATGTTGATTGATTAAAGTGTAATTTATACGAAATTTGAGCTCATTTTGTTGAACTAAATGATTTAAAGTTGTTACTATGCGATGATTTGGTCATGTAAGTAACGAAACTGCAGGTTTGGTTTTGATTGTTCTTTTTTCGTGATGATTGAGTGATTAACTTATAATGTATTAAAAATGTGAGTTTATTTGTTATGTTGAGATTTTAAGTAATTTTTATGAGATGATCTGGTTACGAAATCGTAAGTTATAAGTTTACTTTGTTACGTGTCATGTGGTAATTAGGCTTTTATGTTAAACTGATTGATTATAAGTCATTATTATGCGATGATCTGGTTATTGAACAGGTAACACATCCACTTATTTTCTGTAGTGTCTTCAATATAGTCTAACAGTTATGCTTTTTGACCAAATGTCGCTCGTTTAGGTACTCGAAAAAATGATTTATATGTGATATACTATTGTAAAATGACATTTATAACTATTTTCCATTTTTAAAATTAACAGTAAAAATCTTGTCTATTAATTATGAGTTATGATCTATACTTTCAAGCAGGTCCCCGCCTTCTCTTGTTTTGTCTGATGAGCTATTAGAGAGCATTGCTACCACAATAGGCGGTGAAATTAATCGTGCTTTGGGTTTCCTTCAGAATGTTGGTTCGAGAGGGGATATCAAGCAACTTGCAGTCGTAAGTAGCTTACTAATTTGGAAAACTTGACAGTAGTTTTATTGACGGATATCATTCTAATCTTGCAAAATGTCACAAGTAATATGCCTTTTTCTTTTCCTTTTTAGGTTTGTGGGAGCTTGCTAATTGCAGCAATCATCGGAACCTGGTGTAACTTCTGGACTGTTATATACATAGGTAAGATTTTGGAACTTCTCTATTCAGCTTATGACATGTACAAACTCAAAATTTTCTTTATTAACTTTCGCCATTATATCCTGCTATCATTCATAGAATGTGAGGACACAGTTGTAGTTTTAATCTACAGGTGTTGTAGAATGATAGTCTGTTTATCTTTTGACCTTATATAATACTCGTAACTTATTTTGTTAGTTTTTTTATAAGGTTTTGTTGCTGCCCACACTCTGCCTGTTGTGTATGAGAAATATGATGACCAGATTGATAGCGCGGTGTACAATGTTCTTGGACAGCTTCAGAACAAGTACAGTAAGCTGGTTTATTATTATTAGGTATGTTGTACATTCATAGTTTTTGTGGATTGGAGATTGATAATCATTGCATATTCATAGTTGTTACAAACTAATGCATCATATAAACTTTGTAAATGTAATCTAAATAGATGTTAAGATCATGTTCTGTATGTCTAGACGCAGGCTTGGCAAGAAGAAGTAGAACGTGCACGTGAAGGCCAAAGAGACGCTGAGAGAAAGCTATCTTCTTTAGAGGCAAGTATACCTGGCATCTTCCTGGGACACAACACAACAGCGAAAGCTTTCTTTGTTAAGTATGATTATTTTATGTTTAAGTATTTTCTAAAATGAAGACCCAATGTATGATTGCAGGCTGAAGTTCAAAAAATGAGAGTGGAAATGGCTGCGATGAAAAGAGATACTGAGCATTATTTCCGCCAGGTACTTGACTGTGAATTATTGTCAAATTTTGGTCATTAGCTTATTGGGGCTTAATTTAATTGGTACTGTGCTTTTCTCAGTTTCTTTAAGTTATTTAGATATTAATAGGGTAGGAATATAAGTTATCTCAGTAATTTATAGTTTTACTTTCAAATTCAGTCAATTAAAGGGTTGTTTGGCTAATTAGTCAAACAGGGTCAAATTCAAATTTAACTGTTCATTTGCAATTCAGTTGGCTTTGATTTAACCTTTAACAGCTTATATAAGCAGTTTTCATTGACAATCTGGTTGTTTTGAGTTCTTAGTGCAGGTTGGAGTTGAGAGTTGGAATCACAGGTTAAACTGTCCTCATAAGCTCCTTATAAGCTGAACTAATTTTGGACTCTAATTCAGCACTTTTCAGGTTCATTTTCACCCATATTTAGTTTGCAATACATTTCCTTAGGCCTAGGTAATTTTAAAGTCAAGTCTGCATGATGCAGACCGCATATTAGTTACATTTCTAGTTTTTTGCAGCCTGATCTAGGATTTTTAGTTGCCTCAAACTTAGATGTTAGGAGCTGATATTGTGGATTATTAGAGTCACTCAAATTATATCTATTAATAGTAATTTTTTTTCAGGATTTCTTGTTTAGCTTATTACAGCTTTTCACAGCCTTCAAATAAGCTGAAGTTGCCCTGCACCCTGGCATATTTGCAGACTGTTTCAGCAGTCCTATAGAGTGGAATTCAGTGTTTATTTGCCCTTTTTTGTAGCTTATTTAGTCTCTATCTAGCTTATCTCAATCTGCTTAATTAATTTTTAGTTGCCTCCAGCTTATTCATAGCTTAATCTGCCCTTTAAGCTTCTAGTCCTAGTTGGTTTTTACTAATTAGTTAACTGCCCAGTTTTGGGAACAGGTGGCTAGCAACTCGTCCCAAAATGTCGAACTACTGCTTCAGGAGAGCTGCACGGATGACTCGGGTAGTCTTGTTGTATACTCAGTGGTCGATGTGGAAGCTGTCAAACTAACTTGTGAATTACTATCGATATGTAATTTTTGTCGTTAATTAACTTGTGACTTATCGTGAATTAGTACTTGAATTAACCTCATTGTTTTGATATATATATATATATATATATATATATATATATATATATATATATATATATATATATATATATATATATATGAAATGCGTTATTTTGATATTTGTGTTTTTAATTTTGTATTATCAGGTTTTTAATTGTCATTTAATAGAAAATTAGGAACTGGAAAAAATTAATTTTTTTTAAAAAAAAAATTAGGTTATGACTCGCAAAAAGGAGAGTCATAAAACGTGGGTCATAATTAAAAAAAATTAGGTTATGACACGCAAAAAGGAGAGTCATAAAACGTGGGTCATAATTGCGCGTCATAGAGGGATGACGCACAAATGCGAGTCATGAAGCTTTATGACGGGTCCATCCTTGACTCGCATTTGCGCGTCATAAAGCCTCTTCTTGACTCGCATTTGGAGTCAAGAATAGCCCTTTTTCTAGTAGTGATCAAACATCAATTAAGTCTTTTTGCAGCTGACTTTGTCCACTTTGATGGTGAATTTTGTAGGAGTAAAGGTACTTGTGTCACCATACTAGGGGCACTTGAAGCCTGTGTACCAACAACATTAGTTTGTGAAGCCATTGGACTTTCAAACACCATACTTTATTGTGATTGTGATCCCATACCAGACTTCTTTGAACCACTTGCTTTGTTTGAACCACCACTTCCTTTTCTTGAACCACTTGCTTTGTTTGAACCACCACTTACACTTTGTGTACCACCATCTCTTTGACCCTTACATCTTCTCTGGTTGTGACCAACTTGCTTACACAGTTTGCATGTGGCACTCTTTCCTGACCTACTTAACTTGGATCCTTTAACCATTATGTCAGCAAGTTCAGCAGCACTCTTTCTTCTCTTCTTCCTAGGCCTTCCAATTTGGGGATGATGATCTGGTGGGATAATGGTATTTGGAACATTGCATTTTTCCCAATACTCTGGTGACCTTGTGGGATTAATCTTGGACCTATACATATCTTCCCAAGTTGACAGCCAATGAGATGGGTGACAATATGATTCCGGTATGGCAGTTTCAATCCCATTTGTAGCCATATTCCACATTGAGGCAACTGCATGTTTGCATGGTATCCCACTCAAATCCCACCTTCTACAAGTGCAGTTCCTATCCTTGATGTTTACCACACACTGGTCACCCCAAGGACCATTTACTTGATACAATTCCCCACCATTCCACTCAACCTGTACAAGTATAGAAATTTACTATTGACTTATAAGAAATAAAGCTGTTAAAGAATTCAAAATAAGTTAGATTACCTTTAGTTGTCCTGCTTCTTTAACAATAACCTTGAACAACCTAGCAGCATGAGGGGTAAGAGGCCCATCAGTCTTGCTGATCACCTTTTGAACATTTACTATTCTTTTCATAAGGTATTCCCTTATGAACTCCAAACAAGTAATGATTGGCTTGTCCCTTCCATCCACTAGTTGCCTGTTCAACACTTCACACATGTTGTTTAAAAGGACATCACACTTTGCCCTGCCTGCAATGACATGAATGAATATGTTAGACTGTTTCAGAAAAGTGACTTTTAATGACAGATGATATACCAATTAATCTTACCAGAAAAGTGACTTTTAGACCAATGTTGTGGTGGAATATTCTTTAACCACTCATAGGCTTCTTTGTTATGAGCTTTTAATGCTTCCATGTTTCTGTCAAACATCTGAACAGTTGTTGAGCTGGCACACTTCTACAACAAATCTTTGTACATCTTCCCTCTCCATGACAGCTTCATGTTGTCATATATATGCTTTACACAATACCTATGTTCAGCACATGGAAAAGTCTCTGCAATTGCTGGTATCACATCCTAATATACAACAAGTTTCTATGTTGAGATAACAATAAAACTTAAAATAATTTAAAAACAAGAAAATTAGTAATCATACCTTTTGCCTATCGGTAATAAAGGTAAAGTTTGAGTTGCTGAATAGATTGAGATCATCACCAAGCCAATCTAGAAACCATTTCCAGCTCTCTTTTGTTTCAGCCTCAACAATAGCATAAGCTAGTGGGTAAATTCCATTGTTAGGATCTACCCCTACTGCTGTAAGCACTTGACCAGAGAATGGACCAGACAAAAAACAACCATCCAACCCCAACAAATCTCTCTTTCCTTTCATAAAACCCTCTTTCAAAGCACCTAAACATATATAAACCCTTTTGAACTTCCTTTCAAGAACTCTTATGGGATCATTTGGTCTTTCTAGATCAATCCTAACAGTTGTATCTGGATTCTGTTTTTCTAATTCACCAAGATAATCTCTCAGCATTGCATACTGCTTTGTATAATCACCAATGATTCTTTCTTTGGCCATCTGCTTAGCTCTTTGCAATTTTTGTTTTGAAATCCCAACCTCAAGTTTTTTCTGCAACTGATCTTTAAGAGTGTAACGCCCCGTGACCACTTATACCAAAAATTTTGAACTTTATATGCGGAAACGATTGACTAAAACGGACTTATACAATTTCTTCATTTAATGACCAAAACCTATAACATTTAACCTTTTTAAACATACTTGCAAGAACATATAATCGAAGACCCTTCAAAACATTTCACTAAATTTTCTAACACAACCTGACAACCTTACTGAGATCAAGATACGCCGTATCCTTTTCAGGGATACGCCGCATCAAAGCTGAGAGGCGTTACGCCGTATCAATCTTAAGTGATACGCCGTATTATCCTAAACTCGGATACGCCGCATCTATTGAATTAGATACGCCGCATCGACCCACTGAGACAGACAATTTCAAGAAAATATCTACGATGCGCCATATCCCAAAAGGAGATGCGCCGCATCACCTGATACGCCGTATCTCAAAGGAGATGCGCCGTATCTACCCTGCACCACAGAAATTCTGGACAGACCCTACTGTCCCAAATATGCATATTCAAAATCCTCGGCTGGAAACCCGACCTCCCGGACTCGAAACTTGACGAAACTTTCCAGAATCCTTTAGTATGTCCGTAAGATTAATTTCATGCAAAAAACATCACCCGTTTGACCACCCGTAATAGTACCTCAAAATTTGACGGGTTATGCATTAATACCCAAAGTGACCCATTGACACTACAAGACCATTTATACTACTACCAAATCGCAAATAACTTGACCATAACCATTAACTTAACATATCAAAAGCGCTCCATTCATACATGACCCGTTAACATCTCAAAATGGGTAGAAGCATGCTAATACCAAACACCCCTTAATGAGTACCTTAACCATACAAGTTCTAACTTAGACATCATATGGACATCATAACTTATACACAAACTTGACCCTTGACCTAAACATAAACAAAGATCATATATGACCACAAGACCGTGAACTAACAAAATGACCATATAAAAAGAAGTGTACCCACGACACAAAAGAACACTTGGGGGCTTCCAACTTCAATATGCTTGGTCCAAAAGAATTTCGATCTTCTAACTACCTTCTTATGCTATAAGCTAGGCTATATCCTTACCCTTGCTTCCTCCGCTAGAACCTACAAAAACATTAACATCTAAACCGTAAGCAAAAATGCTTAGTAAGTATACAAGATATAATCAACATCACATTTACATGAGATTGGTGATTACCACCAATCATAACATTAACAAGGAGCATCAAGTGGGATCATTACTCACCTTGACCAAGCAAGTAATATTTATATATAACATTTCATATCTAGCATTGGATCCAAGCTAACACATCATTACAAGCTCCATAAAATCACATTAACATAATCATAACATTAATAGCATAACATTTACCAAGATTATACTCATATACTTACCTCAAATTCCTACTAGCTTCTTACTTGCTTGAGTTGTGCTTCTATAGAGATTCCTATTACACAATTAACCTTAATTAGTACTAATAACTATGGGAATCATAATTTTATCACCTTAATTCATTATACCCAAAATCTATACATGAACCCTAATTTCTTGCTTTGGGGAAACTTACTTACTTGATTAGCAAAATACAATTATGGAGTCTATAAAGCTTCTTGATCACTTCTTGATGATGGATTCAAGCTAAATTTCTAGTCTTGATCTTCCCTCCTATTTCTTCTCCAAAAGTCGACACATAGAATACTCCCAACTTTTCCAGACAATTCTAAAAACTAATTATTTATTAAGTGCTAGTTACTAGTTTGGCCTCTTGGCAATTATGGTCCTTCTAGTTCTATACTTCTCATTTAGCCACACCTTAAGTTATAAAAATCCCTAACACATTTACATAGCATAATATTTACATTTATGGTACCTTGTCGGGGTACGGGTGTAACAATTCTCCCCTCCTTAAAATGAGAGTTCGTCCCCGAACTCTACTCTTGAAATAAATGAGGATACTTGTTCCTCATTTTTGCTTCCGTCTCCCACCTAATGCTTGTACCCTTACGATGTCTCCATTGCACTTTTACCAATGGAATCTCCTTGTTCCTTAGTTGCCTCACTTTTCTTCCTAATATAGCCTCCGGTTCATCTTCTTGCGAAAAGCAACTCCGGATCAATTTCAATGTCGTCTAAGGTGACTACACTTGTTACGTCCGCCAAACATTTCCTTAAGTATGACACGTGAAAGGTATTGTGAATACCTCTCATTTCTTCGGGTAAATCCAGCACATATGCTACTTCGCCTACTCGTTTCAAGATTTTGAAAGGTCCTATAAACCGAGGACTAAGTTTCCCTTTGTTTTTGAACCTAAAAACACCTTTCCACGGGGAAACCTTTAACATAACCAAATCACCCACTTCAAATTCAATCAGCCTCCTTCGGTTATCGGCATAGCTTTTCCACCTATCTTGTGCCGCTTTAAGTCTTGCACGAATCATCTCTATCTTTTCCGTTGTAGCTAACACTACATCCGTACTTGCCAATTCCCGTCTTCCTACTTCTTCCCAACACACGGGTGTCCTACACCTCCTACCATAAAGCATTTCATAGGGTGGCATATCTATACTCGCATGGTAACTATTATTATAGGCGAATTCGACTAACGGTAAATGATCGTCCCAATTGCCTCCAAAGTCGATCATACAAGCTCGTAACATATCCTCCAAAGTTTGAATCGTCCTTTTGCTTTGCCCATCGGTTTGAGGATGAAAAGCCGTGCTCATATGAAGTTTCGTACCGAATTCTTCTTGGAAATCTTGCCAAAAGTTGGATGTGAAACGTCCATCTCTATCGGAGACTATAGAAATGGGTACCCCATGACGTGCGATTATCTCATTAACGTAAATGTTTGCTAGCGTATGAACGGGCATATTTTCTCGGATTGGAATAAAATGAGCACTCTTGGTTAGGCGATCTACTATAACCCAAATCGTGTCGTTCTTCTTTTTCGTCCTTGGCAATTTTGTAATGAAGTCCATTGTGATCTTTTCCCACTTCCAAACCGGAATATCCAAAGGTTGAACTTTTCCATACGGTTTTTGATGCTCGGCTTTGACCTTCAAACAAGTCAAACACTTCTCAACGTACTTTACACAATCTCTTTTCATACCCGGCCACCAATAGTCTTTCTTCAAATCGCGGTACATCTTTGTAGCTCCCGGATGAATGGAATATTTCGACTTGTGTGCTTCCCCTAGAATCAATTCTTTGATGTTACTACGAAAAGGGATATAAACCCTTCCATACCGAGTCTTAATTCCTCGACTATCTTCTTCGAGATGCGGAATGTGGGAAGTGATACGCTCACCTTCCCTATTTTCTTCTTTCAATGCCTCCTCTTGAGCTAACTTGATCTTATCAAAAAGGTCGGTTGTGACAATCATCCGCAACGAATGAATCCTAGTAACTTCATTTTGATCCTTTCGACTCAACGCATCCGCCACAACATTCGCTTTACCGGGATGGTAGCGAATTTCGCAATCATAGTCCTTCAATAAGTCTAACCATCTTCGTTGTCTCATGTTAGGATCTTTCTTATCAAGGAAATATTGAAGGCTTCGATGGTCGGTGTAAATTACAAACTTGACACCATACAAGTAATGCCTCCAAAGTTTTAAAGCAAAAACCACAGCCGCAAACTCAAGATCGTGAGTCGCATAATTTTCTTCATGCTTCTTCAGTTGTCTCGAGGTATAAGCAATCACTTTTCCCCTTTGCATGAGAACACATCCAAGACCGGAATAAGATGCGTCACTATAAACCACCATATCTTCGGTCCCCTCCGGCAACACTAGAACCGGTGCTTCACACAACTTCCTCCGTAGAGTACAAAAGGCTTTGTCTTGTTCTTCACCCCACTCGAAGGTTGCATTCTTCTTAGTAAGTTTCGTTAGAGATGACGCGATTTTGGAGAAGTCTTGAATAAATCTTCTATAATATCCCGCAAGGCCAAGAAAACTTCGAATCTCACCAACATTCCTTGGTGCATGCCATTTCATTACGGCTTCTACCTTTGAAGGATCGACTTTGATACCATCGGCATTAATGACGTGACCAAGGAACTGAACTTCTTGCAACCAAAATTCACATTTCGAGAATTTAGCATACAATCTTTCTTTTCTCAACGTTTCAAGAATTTCTCGAAGATGTAGTTCATGTTCTTCCTTGCTCTTAGAATAGATAAGGATATCATCAATGAACACTATAACGAATTTATCCAACATCGGTCTACATACACGGTTCATGAGATCCATGAAAACCGCAGGTGCGTTCGTAAGACCAAATGGCATAACCGTAAACTCGTAATGCCCATATCGGGTCCTAAAGGCCGTCTTAGGAATGTCTTCTTCTCGAACCTTCAGTTGATGATAACCCGAACGGAGATCGATCTTGGAAAACCACTGCGCACCTTGAATTTGATCAAATAGGTCATCGATTCTTGGTAACGGATACACATTTTTCACCGTAACTTTATTCAATTCGCGGTAGTCGATGCACATCCGCATACTACCATCTTTCTTTTTAACAAACAAGATTGGAGCTCCCCATGGCGAACTACTAGGACGAATGAAACCCTTGTCAAGCAATTCTTGAAGTTGACTCATCAACTCCTTCATTTTGGATGGAGCAAGGCGATAGGGAGTTTTAGCAATAGGGGTAGCACCCGGAACAAGATCAATACGGAATTCGACTTGCCTTTCGGGTGGAATACCCGGCAAGTCTTCCGGAAAAACATCACGAAATTCATTCACAACCGGAACATCATCGATATTTTTCTCCTTAAAGCTCGTATCTACCACGTGAGCCATGAAGGCATAACATCCACGTGATAAATATCTCCTAGCCTTCATCACGGTACATAACTTTAGTTCACCTTTTCTTTTATCCCCATAAATAATCATTTCACGACCGCTAGGATTCACAACTCGAATGATCTTTTGGCTACAAAGGATAGCCGCGTTATATTTATCAAGCCAATCCATACCGATAACAATATCAAATTCCCCGAACATAATGGGAATTAAGTCGATCTTAAAGACACTTTCATCAATCTCTATCTCTACGTCTCGATATACATTAGTCACAACAACGATTTTACTATCGGCTATTTCAACTTCTAGGGGTATCGGAAGTTTAGCTAGTGGGGAAGTTATTTGCTTGCTAAAGTCATAAGACACGAAAGAAACACTAGCACCCGAATCATACAAAACCCGAGCGGGTATGGAATTAACAAGATGAATACCTGTGATGACATCGGTCCCCGATTTGGCTTCTTCGACACTCATTTGATAGACTCGAGCTGTTGGTTTTGGAATCTCCACTTTCTCTTCCTTGACGGTTCTCAAAGGCTTTGCTTCAATCGCCTTTGTTTTCGGGCAATCCTTCAACCTATGCCCTATCCCATTACACCCATAGCATACTATCATCGGCTTGGTACAATCTTTGCTTTGATGATCTAAAGCTCCACACTTGTAACAACCCGGCGTATTACGCCTACATTCCCCAAGATGAAACTTACCACACTTTGAACATGCTACCTTAGTCTTGTTTCCCACACTCTTCTTGCCATGGTCAAATTTGGCTTTCTTCCCATCCCTATCCGCAAACTCTATCTTACTTTTTGGTTCTTTCGCCTCTTTCTCCTTCCTCCTAAGTAAATCCGCTTCCCTTACCCTAGCTCTACTCAAAAGATCCTCCAACGTAGTACATTTGAATGGTGAAATCACCTCACGAATATCATCCTTGAGCATCCTTTGGAACTTGTCAACCTTAAGCTTGTCATTCCCGAGATACTCGGGACAATAAGGAATCATATCATTAAACGTCTTCCACAACTCATTTACCGTTTCATTTGTTTGAGTGAGAGATTGGAATTTCTCTCGAATTTTGTCAACCTCTTCAACCGGAGCATACTCGGCACTAAACAACTCCTTGAATTCTTTCCACGTACAAGTCTCCACCCAAGGTTCACCTTTCTCACACACCTTTCCTTCCCACCAAGTCTTTGCACTATCACGAAGAAAGTTAGTAGCATGGATAACCTTCTTCCTTTCTTCGCAACCACTAGTACAAAAAGCGCCTTCCACTGCCGTGATCCACCTATTACTAACAATGGGGTCAAGAACACCGGTAAACCGTGGCACATCACAAGCCGTGAAGTCCCGATAAGTAGCTTTGTAGTTCTTAGGTTCTTTTGCCACTCCACATTCTTTCTTAAACACTTTAAACTCTTCCTTCATTAGCTCCTTAAGATTTTGCGTCGTTTGTTGAACATAGTAGGGCATTGCTTGCTCAATAGCCTTACCCACTCTTTTTGCTAACATTTTGTCTAGGGCTTTCATTTCATCTCCCGTGAAGCCTCTAAAGTCAGGGCCTCCGGAGTTTGAGGAAGAACTTTCATTATCCTTGTTAGCATTACCCGGATCACTTTCCGAAGTCTCGGCATGCTTGGAAGCCGTGACTTTCGCGACTTCCTTCGTGAGAGGGGTTTCCATTTCTTCTTACTGAAAGATTAGCAATTCACAACATTAAACACAATTATGTATACTTAGCCAATGCATGAATGACATTTCTATCTTGTTCTAGCACCCTAGTTTGTCACTCATGTATGATCTAAATGATTTCAATTTCACATATGCCCCGTATTTTCATCACTACGGTGGCCAGGCGTAGTCATGAAAATATTGAACATATGGGTCCTCCAAATCATCCAAACAATACACAAATAACAAACACTAGCTCTAACCGCATCTATACAAGGCCTAAGTCTAGGAAATCCTAAAGTGAAATCCTAAATCTCGTAGACCGAAGCTCTGATACCAAGTTGTAACGCCCCTTGACCACTTATACCAAAAATTTTGAACTTTATACGCGAAAACGATTGACTAAAACGGACTTATACAATTTCTTCATTTAATGACCAAAACCTATAACATTTAACCTTTTTAAACATACTTGCAAGAACATATAATCGAAGACCCTTCAAAACATTTCACTAAATTTTCTAACACAACCTGACAACCTTACTGAGACCAAGATACGCCTATCCTTTTCAGGGATACGCCGCATCAAAGCTGAGAGGCGTTACGCCGTATCAATCTTAAGTGATACGCCGTATTATCCTAAACTCGGATACGCCGCATCTATTGAATTAGATACACCGCATCGACCCACTGAGACAGACAATTTCAAGAAAATATCTACGATGCGCCATATCCCAAAAGGAGATGCGCCGCATCACCTGATACGCCGTATCTCAAAGGAGATGCGCCGTATCTACCCTGCACCACAGAAATTCTGGACAGACCCTACTGTCCCAAATATGCATATTCAAAATCCTCGGCTGGAAACCCGACCTCCCAGACTCGAAACTTGACGAAACTTTCCAGAATCCTTTAGTATGTCCGTAAGATTAATTTCATGCAAAAAACATCACCCGTTTGACCACCCGTAATAGTACCTCAAAATTTGACGGGTTATGCATTAATACCCAAAGTGACCCATTGACACTACAAGACCATTTATACTACTACCAAATTGCAAATAACTTGACCATAACCATTAACTTAACATATCAAAAGCGCTCCATTCATACATGACCCGTTAACATCTCAAAATGGGTAGAAGCATGCTAATACCAAACACCCCTTAATGAGTACCTTAACCATACAAGTTCTAACTTAGACACCATATGGACATCATAACTTATACACAAACTTGACCCTTGACCTAAACATAAACAAAGATCATATATGACCACAAGACCGTGAACTAACAAAATGACCATATAAAAAGAAGTGTACCCACGACACAAAAGAACACTTGGGGCTTCCAACTTCAATATGCTTGGTCCAAAAGAATTTCGATCTTCTAACTACCTTCTTATGCTATAAGCTAGGCTATATCCTTACCCTTGCTTCCTCCGCTAGAACCTACAAAAACATTAACATCTAAACCGTAAGCAAAAATGCTTAGTAAGTATATAAGATATAATCAACATCACATTTACATGAGATTGGTAATTACCACCAATCATAACATTAACAAGGAGCATCAAGTGGGATCATTACTCACCTTGACCAAGCAAGTAATATTTATATATAACATTTCATATCTAGCATTGGATCCAAGCTAACACATCATTACAAGCTCCATAAAATCACATTAACATAATCATAACATTAATAGCATAACATTTACCAAGATTATACTCATATACTTACCTCAAATTCCTACTAGCTTCTTACTTGCTTGAGTTGTGCTTCTATAGAGATTCCTATTACACAATTAACCTTAATTAGTACTAATAACTATGGGAATCATAATTTTATCACCTTAATTCATTATACCCAAAATCTATACATGAACCCTAATTTCTTGCTTTGGGGAAACTTACTTACTTGATTAGCAAAATACAATTATGGAGTCTATAAAGCTTCTTGATCACTTCTTGATGATGGATTCAAGCTAAATTTCTAGTCTTGATCTTCCCTCCTATTTCTTCTCCAAAAGTCGACACATAGAATACTCCCAACTTTTCCAGACAATTCTAAAAACTAATTATTTATTAAGTGCTAGTTACTAGTTTGGCCTCTTGGCAATTATGGTCCTTCTAGTTCTATACTTCTCATTTAGCCACACCTTAAGTTATAAAAATCCCTAACACATTTACATAGCATAATATTTACATTTATGGTACCTTGTCGGGGTACGGGTGTAACAAAGAGCACTCAAAGGAATTTTTGGATTAGGTTTGATTGTTTCCTCTAATTCTTTTGACAAGAAGGTTGCTGTGCATTTCTTCACAGTTCTTGACTGTAAACATTTGTGAACATCATAAAAGGTTTTGACTTGCCACGAATCCTCATTTGGTAACTTTGAGCAGTGCAAAGACCAAGGGCATTCAGGTTCACTAGGTATAATAGAGACACTTTTTGACCTAATTTTAGATCCACTAGCTGTTTTGGACTTAATGGGCTTACCCTTAACTTCTGGCCCATCATCTTGCCTATTTACTTCTGGCTCATTATTAGATGTAAAATTTGGTATCATTCCTCTACAAACCGCCCTGACCCTAAGCTTGTCATTCTTCTTAAGCCACAACTCTCTTCTCTGTTCAACTGCTACCCTTGTGACCATCTCCTTTATGAGTTTGCTATTACCAAAAGTTTGACCAACAAAGAAATTTTCTTTCCATATATTACCCTGACTACCAGCATGCACCATATTCATCTTACACACCTTCCTTAATGCTTTTCTCCTCTCACATTCATCATCTGAGTCACTCCCACTAACAAACTCTTCATAATCAACATCCTCATCCTGTACCAACTCAGTAACTTTTTCTACACTATCTACACATTCAACCCATTCTGCATTTGTATCTATGTTACTCCTAAATTCAGCCATATCAACCTCAACATCATTCACCAACTGATCTTCATCAACTACAAAGTCACTATCATCACTGTCACTATATGAACCATGTTCACTATCTGAACCATGGTCACTCTCAGAACCATTGTTACTAGACTGGCCTACATTCTTTTTCAACCTTCCAACCTTGTTTATGCAATTCCTTAACCACTCATCCTCACTTACATCAGTATCCACATTTTCTAGTACCTCATGAGTATTATCAGTTACATTTTCTAGCAAAGCAGGTTCTACAATCTTAGGTTCCTTAGAGTGATCAACATATAAATCAATAACCTTATACTTAGCTACATTCTTTAACAATTCCAACAAATCATTATCAGTTTCTAATTTTCTAATACCATTATCTAAATCAGAATTAGGTAACTTAAAATAAAAGTCCATACCTACTGGTTCATATCCTAACTCCTTCATCATAGTCACAACCTCCTGAACAGAGAACTGGTCTGAATCAATTGTGTCAATCCAATTGACCTTCCCCCCTTTGTAACGTCTCTTAGGAGGGCTTGTGAATTCACCTCCATGGTTAATCTTTAGACAAAAAACGGTTGGGAACTCACCTAATCACACGAAAACCAAATAACATTAGAAACTCAGTGTTACATTGTAAACAGAGTATCAACATGCAAAAAAACGATTTACTTACTATAATCATGGTAAGGATTTGAAGCTGAACCCTTTTTACGGACCCTCCATTCACACAACATTGCTTAATTCGATTTTTCGTTTAATTGAATTGGCAGGTTTTAGAGATTGAATTGGTGGGTGTGTGAATCTGCAAACCTCAGGGATGAAAAATGAGATGATAGGGTTTGATAAGAGGGATGTATTGGCGCAAAATGTAAATTACCAATAATACCCCCCGCACATTAGTATTCTTTAAGGATTTAACGGTCAACTGACGGATATGTTGGTCAAGGGACCAGATCCGTATGGGTCATAAACCACAGGGACCAAATCCGGGTTTTTTAAACCACAGGGACCATTTCCAAATGACCCTGTAAACCACAGGGACGATTTTTGATATTTACTCTAACTTTTGAGTATATCGTATACGTATCGCACAAACCTCACATACATATCATAACACATCTGACATCCCTGACATCATAGAGCAAAAGCCTTTTTCCCGGGTATGAATTTTTTCGTTCATGTTGTTTAGATTTTGCTTACATTTTTTTACTTTAATATTTGTTTTTAGTTGGTTTTATTTAGTTTGAAATCTTGTTCTTCTTCTTAACTTGATTCATGCAGTGGTACATAATTGTTTTTTTGATATACTAATTTTAGATCCACTGGTCTTTTTAAGGTAATATTTATGAGGTGATAGGTGTTGTTGGGTCTTCCTCTATATATTTGATCGTCTAAATGGATATTTGATATTTGTTATATTGATAGCAGACACGATTTACCACTTACATGGTATTACAGCCAAGATCCTAAAATTTCTAACCCTCAAAAATTTTGGTCGTTTCCTCGCTTTATCCCTAACAACCGAAGTTTATTTTTTCTTCTTTCTTGGTTCGTCAATTAAGTTATTCAACTGACACAGTAATACAAATCATTATTACTTTATTCCTAGGCGATCGTGCATAAAGTCCTCCCATTAACAAAGCATTATTATTTTTATTTTTTCTTCTTTTTTGGTTCGTCAATTAGTGTATCTTACCAGTCGACACACGTTTTGTTATCATCACGATTCTTTGTTCTTCGTTCAGTAAATTGTTGATGTTTTGATTACCAGTCGACAAAGTATAGTCGATCGTTGGTTGTTTTAGGCTAACCACAGTGGGACGGATATAGTCGGTCGAGGAAGAGGGTCGACCGATTTCAATATCGGTTGAGCCCTATGTAGCACATGGGTCAAATATCGGTAGAGGTTCCAAAAAAAAAAAAAAAAAAAAAAAAATCGGTCTGTTATAAGTAGAGTACAATAATGAATACAAGAATAAGAGAAGGAAGAATTCTTATTGAGTGGTCATCTAAAGTGAATACATTAAGGGTGTATTTATAAGATACAAAACCCTAAGAGTAATGATGAATAGACATTAGCTACAAGCCCAAGCCCATATTTACAATACTCCTCCTTGGATATTCATCGTTCATTACATGCCATGAAAACTGCCTCCTTAAAAACCTTACCAAGAAAAATCTAATGGGATAAAAACTTGATGAAGGAAAAGAGTGCAGTACATATAATGCTCCTCCTCAAATTAATGCATATCTTTTAAGCGTCGAAGGCCGATTTTCCGAACCAGTAGCTCAAAAACTCTTGTTGGCAAAGACTTTGTGAATAAATCTGCCAAATTGTCACTTGATCGAACTTGACGGACATCAATAACTCCATCCTTTTGTAGATCATATGTAAAGAAAAATTTCGGAGAAATGTGTTTTGTTTTGTCCCCTTTGATATACCCTTCCTTGATTTGAGCTATACATGCCGCATTGTCTTCACATAACATGGTTGGATTCCCTTTAATAGACTCGAGCCCACATTCTTCTTGGATGTTTTGGATCATCGATCTTAACCAAACGCATTCTCGACTAGCTTCATAAAGTGCAATAAGTTCAGCATGATTTGATGATGTTGCAGTTAAAGATTGCTTTGTCGACCTCCAAGAAATTGCAGTGTCTCCATATGTGAAAACATACCCTGTTTGGGATCGTGCTTTATGTGGATCAGACAAGTAACCAGCATCAGCATATCCAACCAACTTTGATTTCGAATTCTTTTGGTAAAATAATCCCATATCACGGGTACCACAAAGATAACGAAAAATGTGTTTGATTCCATTCCAATGTCGGCGTGTTGGCTCGGAACTATATCTTGCTGGTAAGTTCACTGAAAAAGCAATATCTGGGCGTGTATTACCAGCAAGGTACATTAAAGCCCCTATCGCACTCAGATATGGTATTTCAGGACCAAGAATGTCCTCATCATGTTCTTTGGGGCGGAACGGATCAAGTTCCCGGTTAAGTGAACGACCGACCATTGGTGAGCTTAGTGGATGAGCTTTATCCATATTGAATCGTTTCAATATCTTTTCCGTATAGTTTGATTGATGGACAAATATTCCACTTGACAAATGCTCAATTTGCAAGCCCAGACAAAACATTGTCATACCAAGGTCTTTCATTTCAAATTCATTCTTTAACAAATTTGCAGTATGTTCAATTTCATCAATATTTCCGATGATATTTAGATCATCAACATACACTGCAATGATTGTGAAACTCCCCTTTGATCTTTTGATAAAAACACACGGATTTATTGGATTACTTTTGTATCCTTCTTTTGAAAGATATTCACTCAGGCGATTATACCACATTCGTCCTGATTGTTTTAGACCATATAAAGATCTTTTCAATTTAATTGAAAACATTTCACGGGGCTTAGATTTACAAGCTTCCGGCATTTTCAATCCTTCGGGGATTTTCATGTAAATGTCACTATCAAGTGATCCGTACAAATAAGCTGTGACAACATCCATAAGGCGCATTTGGAGCCTTTCAACATTTGCAAGACTAATTAAAAATCTGAGAGTCGTTGCATCCACAACAGGTGAATATGTTTCTTCATAATCTACCCCGGGTATTTGTGAGAAACCTTGTGCTACAAGTCTTGCTTTGTATCTCACAATCTCATTTTTCTCGTTTCTTTTTATAGAAAATACCCATTTATAGCCTACCGGCTTCACATTATTTGGGGTTAATGTCACAGGGCCAAATACTTGGCGCTTTTCAAGTGAATCTAGTTCAGCTTGTATGGCATCTTGCCATTTTTGCCAATCTTTTCTTTGTCGACATTCTCTAATAGATTTTGGCACAGAAACTTCATCATTTATTATTTCACTTGCTATAGCATATGCAAAAATTTCATCAACACGTGTTTCATTTCGATTCCATGTTGTACCATTTTGTACAAAATTTATTGAGATCTCATATTCATTAGGTACATGGCCCTTCTCAAGAGATTTTTCCACATTTTTCTGTGTTATTATTAATCTCTTTTGGGATTTTATTGATAACAACTTCTTGGGCTTTGCCAGTTGTATTCTGCGTTTCCTTTTTCGTGGGTTTGTATCCTTAGAACCCATTGGTCTTCCACGCTTTCTGCGTACATTTGACTCATTCAGAGTTTCAGGAATATCAATTCGAGAAGGCGCATTTAAAGCTGGAATATATGATTTTGTAACTCTTTTTGTATCTGTAAATGCATCAGGCAATTCATTTGCTATTCTTTGCAAGTGAATGAGCTTTTGAACCTCTAATTCACATTGACTACTCCGAGGGTCAAGAAAAGATATTTGTGATGCATTCCAAGTTACATCTTGTTTGTCCAACTTTTTATTTTCTCCTCCTAAGATTGGGAACATTGTTTCATCAAACTGGCAATCAGCAAAGCGTGCTGTAAAAACATCTCCAGTTAATGGTTCCAAATATTTTATGATTGATGGAGAATTAAAACCAACATAAATTCCCAATCTTCTTTGAGGTCCCATCTTTGTTCGTTGTGGTGGTGCTATTGGGACATAGACACCACAACCAAAGACTTTTAGATGAGACAAATTTGGTTCTCTTCCAGAAACCAGTTGGAGTGGAGAATACTTATGAGATGCGCTTGGTCTTAATCTAATAAGAGCAGCAGCATGTAAGATAGCATGTCCCCATGCAGAGGATGGCAATTTTGATTTCATAAGTAGTGGTCTAGCAATAAGTTGTAATCTTTTTATTAAAGATTCAGCTAGACCATTTTGTGTATGCACATGTGCTACAGGATGCTCAACCGTAATCCCAAGTGACATACAAAAATCATTAAATGATTGAGATGTAAATTCTCCTGCATTATCAAGTCTAATCTTTTTTATTTGATGATCTGGGAAATGTGCTCTTAATTGGATTATTTGGGCTAACAGCCTCGCAAAAGCAACATTTCTTGATGCTAACAGACAGACGTGGGACCATCGGGATGATGCATCAATTAATACCATAAAGTATCGAAATGGTCCACACGGAGGAGTAATTGGCCTACAAATGTCTCCTTGAATTCTTTCTAGAAACAAAGGAGATTCTTTTTCAAGTTTATTGATTGAGGGCCTAGTTATCATTTTTCCAAGAGAGCATGCTCCACATGATAATTCTTTTGATAATAGGATCTTGAGATCCTTTAGTGGATGCCCATTTGAGCTCTCAATTATTCTCCTCATCATAATATCACCCGGATGACCTAATCGATCATGCCAAAGGGTAAATATTTTGGGATCTATATCCTTTCGGGTAGAAACCATATTTATTTCTGTCTGATTGATGTATGTAAAATACAATCCAGAAGATAGACCTTTCATTCTTTCCATTATGGTCTTTTTTCCATTTTTATTGGAAGTAATTTGGAGATACTCAATTTCATTTTGAGTCATGGTTTCAAGATGATAACCATTGCGTCTTATATCTTTAAAACTTAGTAGATTTCGCCTGGATCTACTAGAATATAACGCATCATTTATTATTAATTGTGTACCTTTAGGTAACACAATGCAGGCTTTGCCAGAGCCTTCAATCAAGTTGCTAGTACCACAAATTGTGTTGACATTTGCATTTGCTATACGAAATTCATAAAAGTATTTTCTGTTTTTCAAAATAGTATTTGTTGTTCCACTATCTACTAGACACTCGTCTTCACCGTTTTCCAAAATGCGTTTCATATCCTTTTTTTTTTATTTGAGCAAACTTCATGCTGATAACGTGTTATAAGTAGAGTACAATAATGAATACAAGAATAAGAGAAGGAAGAATTCTTATTGAGTGGTGATCCAAAATGGTTAAATTAAGAGTGTATATATAGGATGCAAAACCCTAAGAGTAATGATGAATAGACATTAGCTACAAGCCCATAAGCCCAAGCCCATATTTACAATATAATTTACGACCAATTCTATACACACATATAAATTCAAAAAATCTAACCGTTTGCTATTTAAAAAAAAAAAAAAAAAAAAAAAAAAAAAAAAAAAAATATTTTTTTTTTTTTAAACTTTACTACTTTACAACCTTATAAATAAAAACCTTAAACACATTTCTAAACACACAATTTCAAACAACTTCTCATCTATATTCACCATGTCAAAAAAAAAAAAAAAAAAAAAAAAAAAAAAATACTCCCACATCAAAAGACCGACGATCTCGACTACTCCCAAAATGCCCCAAATTTGAATTTCTCGCCGGAAAACAACTTCGAATTTGTAACACCCCCAAATTTGGTTATGTGGCAGCGGAAAATATTTAGGTGTTACACTGAGGATCGATGTCAAAATTTTCAGAAAACGGCTCGGGAAAGGCGTTTTGAAAGTTATATGTCATTCAAAATATAGTTTTAGTAAAAAGGCGAAACACCTTATTTGAAAACCTCATAAAAGTGTAGTAATTTGGAAAACAATGACATATTTGATTTTACACCATTTAAGTTATCAGAGTATATAGGATGCCCGCTCCGTGTCTTGTCCTGCTCCGTTAAGTACCTGAAAGACACATGCTTAAAACGTCAACACAATGGTTGGTGAGTTCGTGGGGTTTGGTAGAAAATAATTTTCTTTCAAAAATGTCGAGAGTTGTAGAGCAAATGTTGAAATAAATGCTAGTACTTATGAAAGTAACTAGCAAGTTTGCAAATTTGGGTAAAAATCCAAGAGTAATTCATTTATGACCTCTGACGATCATATGTCCAAGTTTGAGTAAAAAGGAGTATTGTCGTTATATACTTGCAATGAAATAATGGTTCCACTTTCAAAAGTAACGATATGTCGAGCATTATTTTGTTCTATCATATGATAACAGTTAGGTTTCAACTACATGATACATATTTATAACACATAGTGAAAATAATAATATAAGGTCTGATATCTATCAGTAAGGAGTGGTGGTATACAGCTGTATCCAAATATATATAGGAAGACATATATATTCATAAAGTTATATTGTTCTAAGCCTCATGACGCGCAAAGCATTAACAAAGGTTCCGTAAAAACGGTAAGGTCACATCAGGTTATGATGGTTTGCCCCCAGGTAGTAGGTGATTGCCTCATCCTACTATTTATTCAAATATAGTGTATCGCGACTAAATACGACTAGCCCTAAGGCTTTCCGTCCATACTTAGTGGGATAGGTCGTCAGCCTCTACAGGTTTCGAAGCTGTCCACTATATTCGCGCTCACCGTAGTGATTAATGGCTCATGATCGAGGGACTTTATGGCAATATAGGTAAACTTAGGCAATATGGAGTTTAGGAGTTCATAGCATATATGTACTTTAGTTTTGGCTATTATTTCTAATTGAAAAGTAGAAATATCATAGTAAAGTTTAATAGTACACTCAGTTGTTATTCGAATGCCTATAATAAGTTTCAGTATCGTGTTACAACACGTAGTTTGAAAGTGTTGACTTTCAATACAATGTTAAGCTAGTAAGTAATTTGTAAGTATACAAGCACATATCTCTTTCAAGAGTGGTTTAAGACATGTAAAACACAGTTGCTGGTTTTGAATAATTCATAAGAGTTTCTCAGAATATAAAAGTAATTTAAAACAGTTGAAGCATATATCTCCCCCAAAAGAGTTATTAAAACAATTAATAAAAAGTAGGGGACCACGACTCACCTGGAGTGTAGCTGGCAAGATAGAATTATAAGATCAAGTAAGACTTATAGAAACGATCACGTAAACGTCTTCAATACGAGACCTGAATGTGAGGAATATCTAAGTATTCGACTTATAATTAACGATGAGTGTGATCGTGAGAAATCGTATAACGATTTGATGATGTGAGTATGATATGCTTAAAATGCCTCAAGTTAAGAAAATATAATATCATACAATGATATTATTCCGATTCTTATGTCACTTGACTAGAGGTATTATCTTCTTAAATTATGATGAGATGATATGCATGTGAAATCGTTTACCGAAAGTTAAATATACGCAACTAGAATGAAATGAATGCTTGTGTAGAAATGTGGTGATGAGAAATGAGGATGTTAAGTATAAACAGTAGGTCCTTGTTCATTCCCGATTTTTATACTTTTTACCCTAACCGTATTTGCGTTACATGGTTAGTCCTTCGTTAGATATAAGTTTAATAGTATTCCAAAAATAGTTCAATATATCTATAAGACTTGAAATTAATTTAAAATTCATTTTAAATCCTTTGGAAACTGTTTTCATTGTTTCAATACACAGGTTTCACAATTTGGCAGTTTTGGTCCTTCTAGTTAAAACGCGTTACGTTTTTAGTCCAAACATGGCAAAATGATAAAGAAAAATTGGGCGACTTTGTATAAAACTTATTTAAGATAAATGAAGCTTATTCCACTAGTTTATTCGATTAATATCTTAATCCTCACACTATTGGGCCCTAAATCGAATTATACAATTTAGCCCATTTATGGCTTCTAACTGTTTTTCAAAATATGATTTGTGCACTTTGCTTGTGCTGTTTTTAAAGAGTCGAGATTCTTAAACCGTTCATAGCGGAGGTTCGACATTGTTTCAAAATAAGTTGGCGTTAAAATATGTATGTTTATACGTTAGGTTTGGAAAACGAGACAAAAGAGAGTGTGCATGTGCATGCATGCATTCTTAGCGTGCTATAGTTATTACATAGTATCTTTATTTTCACACGACATAGAAAATATGGGTACATTCGAGTAAGTGCATGCATGTGTTTCTTGAACAAGTGGGTTTCCATGTAATTTACTTATTACTTCGAACATGACTTATGTAAAACAAGTGGTTCATGTTTTAGTTTATGCTCTTAGGTGGATAACAGACAAAAATGCATGCATGTGTTAAGTACTAGCGTGGTTTTTGGGACTTGTCCTCAGTGACAGTTATTCTAAATGAATATGCACATATATCTACTAGTGAATGTGTAAATGTGGCTAGTCACATATTCGAACAAAACAATTTAAAATAATGCATGCATGGTGTCTAACGTGCACTTGTCATTAATGAGGGTTATCAACAGATGGGTTTTAGGTATCCTACTCGAATTTAGAATGTATACTACTCTTACAGAATACTTCATATGTTCGAATGCAAGAGTCTTACTATGCATGTTGTGTTTTGGTGTGTGCAAAAATGGAAACAAGGAGGTCATAGGACACTTACTACACGTGCAAAGGTGTGAAGAGGGAACAGTGGTGATCGAGGGAAAATATCAGAATGAAGCAGTAACCTTGGCAAATTTAATATGTTCTATATATCCATCTTCTACTCGATTTGTATTTCAAACAGGGAGGCAAGTGTTGTTTGAGGTTTTTGAAGTGTTAGTGAAGGTGGGTTAAGTGAGAAGTGAGAATGGGGTGAAAGGCGTATGGATGTTTTGGGCAGTGAAGGACTGATAGAACGAGTAGGTTTATATAGAAGTTGTTACACCAAGTTCTTGACGAGATTACCCTCAATGCTTCATTATTGAAGTCCACTGTGGATCAGCAGCAATGAGTGGTAACATCTATTCCACTGTTTTGGTGTTGAGTGATATTTTTAGTTGTGTATTCAAGTGTCTAAACGGGTGCATGCGTCTTGTCTTTTGAATCATGGGAAACCATGGAAGAGTTTGTAGGACCTTGTCTCTTGTGGTTGGATTATATACATATTCTCTTGATATTTAGGTTGAGTGTCAAGTGGGTTGATCTAGGTCTACACGCTTACTACTGTCCTAGCTGTTCTTTGCAATCGTTAAGAGGTAGAACTTGTCTTTTCTTGTTGGAAGATTTACATATTCGACTGGTATTGATAGATAGGTGCCAAGTGGGTTTATCAAGTTGTACTCGTCTACTGCTGTCATGGATGTCCTTTGATCATCTTGAAATGTTAGTATTTCTGCTGGGAACTCTTAGGACTAAACGTGTTCTAAAGAGGTCGAGTGTTGTGGTTAGTATAAGTTTCGAGTATTGTTGAAATGGGACAACCGAATAGATCTTGAAAGTCATATTAAAACTCGACTGGAGTTGCTGAAACTTAGTACTCGATTAGACTAGTGGGTCATGAACGAAGTGTGTAAAAATATTCGAGGGTTATATTTAATAATGGTGAGTACGCGATCTGTTTTGGAGGTGCCAGGGCAATCGGTTGTTCATAAAATGAGGACAGGAAATTGGCTTGAGTTTCTTGTCTATACATTTCGAGTGATTATGGTACGAAGAGTTTGGTCTCAAGAATCTTATGAGTACTCCGTATCTGGGTCCGAAAATTAACATGGTCATAGTCTAGTGGTCAGGGATTAACATGATGAAAAAATATTTGTATGTTGCGTTTATGAATCAAGAGAACTCAAACTGTTTTGAAGGGTGTTCGGCTGTCGGGTATTTCATAAAATCACAAGTTAACACTTGAATTTGAAAGTGGCTTGGATCAGTGTTTGGTGTAGCGTGTAAATGGGCTGCTGATTCAAGATAGCCCGTTTGGCGTTCAATTGTAGATTAGGGTGATTTTAAGTCCAATTTAG
Source organism: Artemisia tridentata subsp. tridentata (assembly GCA_021014915.2). NCBI lineage: Eukaryota > Viridiplantae > Streptophyta > Magnoliopsida > Asterales > Asteraceae > Artemisia > Artemisia tridentata. Next base: position 113,948,514 of record CP139502.1, on the reverse strand, counting down.
TTGATGAGTTTATTATTAAGAGGTGTAAATTAAGTGTAGTGATTTAGGGTAATTAGGAAAGTGCTTTTATCTTTGCGTAGAAATTTGTCATTATCAATTATCATTATTTGTGAAGTTTTCGAATTGAGTGAAAATGGAATCTCGTGATCTATTGGAGTTTCCGAGTAACGTTTGCTATTAATATATATATATATCACGAAAACATTTCATGATAACAATAGCGATGATAGAAAAGTTTAAATTTTTCCATAAAAATGGGTTTTATTAAACCGTAAGTTGTGATTATCATTAATCACTGAGATTTATTACGAGGGATTTTTATGGGTTGTCACAGAATTAACCGGCATAACACCACCACAAAATCGGGGTATTCACTTTCGTGCACTCGCTTTTGAATATACATCACGAAATGAACTTTTGCAGCTTAAGGCAGCAATCAAGACACGCTACAACTTAGATTACTAGTTTAAGTTTTTAATAAGTATTGTAATGTTTACGTTTTTAATTTAGTATTGTAATGTTTTTATTTTTATTGAATTTTAAATTTGTTGTTTAAAATATTTGAATTAAAAAAAAAAAAAAAAAAAAAAAAAAAAAAAAAAAAAAAAAAAAAGACGGTCACCACTGTGGCAACTTGGTCATGTCTGGTCACCGGAGAGAGAAAGCTGATGTGGCAGCTGGGTCACTACTGTGCATAGCCTTATCTTCGTTACCAGTCGACACATGTGAACTCGACCGTTGGTTGGTTAAATTTAACGTCCCATTGATACAAATCTTGTTGGAGTTGTTTTTTTGTGGTAAATAATATTGTTTAGACGTCACTGTTGGAGTTGTTTGTTGGTAACCAATATTGTTGGTTGAATTTCAGTTGATACAAATAGATCATAAACCCCACTTAAACCCTTAAACAGCCGATTCTCTTTATCCTTCCCATCATCATGACCGTTACACCTACTCCTAGTATGACACATGACCAAATGATGGCACTCGTTCAAATGCAACAAGCACTTTTGGCTAAACTTGGGTATAATGGCACAAACGGTTTAGGACAATCACTTGACAATCCATATGTGCTTACTTCGAGTGGGAATCATGCTTCTATGGCTCTTCATACCAGCCTTCCTAGGCCATCCTAGTCCTTTGCACCCTTTACCAGCACACCAGGCTTCACACACAGCAGCAACAGCCTTGTTCTCAACCGGCCCAGGCCTTTTCTTTTCACCCGGGTCCATTTTAGCAAGCTCAGCCCACCTCTTCTCAGCAAGCCCAACCCAATTTGTTACAGACTAATAGCTTGGTGGGATAGTCGGGTTCAAATCCCACGAACATGAAGCTTTATTGCCGATTGCATTTACTATCACAACTGCACAGGATCCTACTACTAGTGATGTTTTAAATATGTGCATATATCCATCTGTCTTGGTTGGTGACAGTTATACTATACCCGTCACCATCTGGACATAGTATTTTACCAAAACCTCATAGACCCCTTCACCTTAATAATGTTCTTATCACACCTAACATTGTCAAAATTTTAAATTATGTCTGTCAGTTTGTTAGTGATAATAATTGTATTGAATTTGACGCTTATGGTTTTTCTATTAAAGATTTCATGACCCGTCGAGTGCTTCTCCGATGTGATAGCACGGGGGATCTTTACCCCATCACGAAGCCCTCTCCACTTCCTCATGCTTTTCTTACCGGTCAGCATATGTGGCACCAACGACTTGGACATCCAGTAAGTGAAGTGTTACGTCGTCTTATTTCTCGTAATTTCATTTCATGTAATAAAGAGAAACCTCCTGCTCTTTGTCATGCTTGTCAGCTTGGCAAGCACGTGAGGCTTCCCTTTGTTAGTTTAATACTTTGGTTAAATCTTGTTTTTGACATTGTTCACTCGGATGTGTGGACTTCCCCCATTCCGAGTCTTAAATACTACTAGTATGTTCTATTCGTTCGGGACTAATCAAGATTTAACCAAAGTATTAAACTAACAAAGCGTCGGTTGAACATAGTATTTAAGACTCGGTTGACGTTTAAGACTCGGAATGGGGGAAGTCCAAATTGGCAAAATGCTATGTGTGAACATAGTATTTAAGACTTGGATTGGCAACACCACGATACTCTGCCTTAGCACTAGATCGAAAAAGCGTCAGTTGACGTTTAGAGGACCAAGAGAGTAAATTGTTGTCAAGAAATACACAATAACCTGAAGTCGACACCAAGTCTTAAAGAGCATTGTATTTATCACACATAGCATTTTGCCAATTTGGATCATTAAACACATCATTATAAGATTTTGGTAAAGGTGAAATGGAAGACACATGAGGATTAAGATGATTAGTCCCGAACGAATAGAACATAGTATTTAAGACTCGGAATGGGGGAAGTCTACACAACCGAGTGAACAATGTCAAAATAAGATTTGACCAAAGTATTAGAACTAACAAAGGGAAACCTCACGTGCTTGCCAAGTTGACAAGCATGACAAAGAGCCGGAGGTTTCTCTTTATTACACAAAATGAAATTACGAGAAATAAGACGACATAACACTTCACTTCCTGGATGTCCAAATCGATGGTGCCACGTATGCTGACTAGTAAGAAAGGCATGAGGAAGGGGAGAGGGCTTCGTGACGAGGTAAAGATCCCCCGTGCTATCACATCGGAGAAGCATTCGACGGTTCATGAAATCTTTATTAGAAAAACTAAAAGCGTTAAATTCAACAGTACAATTATTATCACGAACAAACTGACGGACATAAATTAAATTTTTGACAATGTTATGTGTGATAAGAACATTATTAAGGTGAAGGGGTCTATGAGGTGTCGGCAAAATATTATGTCCAGAATTGGTGACGGGTATAATATAACCGTCTCCAATCAAGACAGATGGATATATGCACATATTTAAAACATCACTAAGACTAGTTGCTGAATCATGAAGGTGGGAACTCGCACCTGTATTCATATTCCAAGCACCAGTAGTAGGATCCTGTGCAGTCGTGACACTAAACGCAATCGACAATAAAGTTTCGTGTCCCGCGGGATTTTAACCCGACTGTCCCACCAAGCTACTGGTCTGCTGATACCTTTTTTTGGTGTTGTTGGGTCTTCCTATATATATATTTGATGGTCTAAATGGATATTTGATATTGACTCCAATTGTATAACAATTAAAATTTTGAACACTTTTTTTTTTTTTTTTTTTTTTTTTCATTTGTACTCGAATATATTTTTTTTGATGAAAACCTGATGGGTTTATCTTATAATTAGTAATGTACTATTATGCCTTATGCTATTGTTACATAGACGTGAGGATTTGAAATATTAGTTAAAATTATGTATTGTATGAGAGTTTGAATTAATCATAAGCTTAGTTAATAATCATATAAAGGTGTTCGGGTGTCTTCTTGGGTCGGTTTCGGGTTGGTACAATAGGATAGCCGCCTTGTGAGAACTTAACTAATCTTAAAACCACTTGAACTTACATAATGGTCAAACCGTGTGATAATTTACACTTAATCAGGTTTGCGTTATCATAAAGAGCACGATTCATATCATAATCACATTCAGCAGCTTCCATTTCTTGGTTTACCCTATCGATCTTTCAGAAAAAGAAAAATCTCACTTACCAGAACTGCATTTTCCGGTTCCTCATGTCATTATTGTCTTACGTGATAACACAAGTGTAGCTTATTTAGTATCTGAACCTACACCAAACATGCACAAAATGATTTACCTGTACTTAGGGAACATGCTAAGTTCGATAAGGTTGGTCACCTATTGTTTACGCTCGTCGTTATAATTAGCCGAGTTTAAATCGACTTAAAACATTGAGAACTGCGAGGCGGGTTGCCAGGGGTATGTTACGTATAAATATATTTCCTTTACAAAAACCAAACAACACATGTATAATCACATTGCTATTCTATGACAAAACCGGACAAACAGCGCATATATAATCACATTACTATTATAGTATTATACTACTAAGAACACTCTTTTTGATACAAAAGGCAATGAACTACTTAAACAGTCGTGCGATGCTTGTAGTGAGCAAGGAACGTGAGGATGAGTTGATTCACGTGGTCAGGGAATTGCTCATGAACAAAGTGAGATCCATGAGGCACATATATTGTTTCTAGATCGGGCACATACTTCTTCACCTCCCCACTCCTTATGTATTCATCCATACCAGGAACTTTTAAAAAATAATCTTCCTCACCCATGATCACCATTGTTGGTGCTTCTACTTCAGGAACTTGTTGTGTTGATCCAAGGTTCAAGTGAGATGACCTGCAACAATTAAAATGAAAACATAGAGAAGTGAGGAAGTCAGTTCAAAAGTGCATAAGGACATGCATGTGTTGATACCAGACGTTATTCAAGACTTCAGAATATTCTCGCTCTCATCACCAGACAGATATGGATGTCTTTGTTTAGGATAGAGGTGGTTGTAATTTATTCACAAAGGGTCAAGAGATGTATTAACCCTCTAAACCGTTTGGTGCATTAGCAAGTAATTCGTACAAGAATATAAAAAAAATGGACAAAAAAACCGGTTAAAGATTTACCAAAAATTCTAAGAACCTGCTAGTCCATTGGTTATTTGTACAGAAAAATCTAAAGAATGGGAAAAAAGTTATGGTTGGACCCGAGTTCATGGTGTTTGAACCGCACAAATATTACCCATTTTGACCCATTACCCCAAATTTTTAATGAAACTGTGCACTAATATAAAACGTTACAATTTCATGGATTGACAAGATACATTGAAAACTTACAATAATAAATTTTAAAACAAAACTCTCAAACATATACTGTAAATATATAAGGAAGTACCTGTATGGAACTTGAAGTGCAGTTCGAAATCCAGACTTTTCATACAAAGCAGCATAGGTTGCAAGATCTTCCTCCGTAAACCAAGAGGGTAGAGGGTTCGATGGTTTAACCAAATCCATTATTTCCTGATTTCCACTAGCTATTGGTATTTCACTTTTGGAGAACAAGATATATATGTTTCTCACCACAGTTTTAACATCAAAGCGACCAAAATCAGCTTCGGCTCTTCCAGGTTCCTATCAAAATTTCAGTAACAACTTCATGAATCCTTTCAATATAAAACTTTCTTATAGTGGCCTGAATTCCAGATTTCACATTCCAGTCGGTAATGCCTAAGGATTGTTATCGATGAGGGTTTCACCTTTTGCTGATTGAATTTTGTAACTACATAAAATTTATTAAAAAGCATGGATTGAGCATTTCTACTTCTATGTAGAGGTGTAAGGTCCACAGTACAACCCCACTCTTTAAAAGTTGGGTAAATGACAACTACCCTTGAGCGTAATTCAAATAGCCTATATAATCTGAGTTAATCAAGCTTACAAGTGTAAGCTCACGCTTGATTTTTCTTAGTTTGGTGAGACATGGCCTAGTTAATTTCATGGATACAGCTTTGGCTGAGCAAGATTTTGACTGCTAGATATCCCTACTTTTAGTACGTTTGTAAAGGCTATCCTGTTTACCTGCCATCTTCGAACGTAGAAGCCCTCTGGAAGGGTAAAATCAGGCTTGTAGGCTGCTGGAGGCATAAATGCCATGCCAAGTGTTATAACTCCTGCGATTTTCTCTGGATGGAGAAGGACAAATGAGTAGGCAATCCATGTACCAAAATCTTTGGCGATGACAAATACCTATGCATGTTTAAACAAATTTGGTCAATGTATGTTACTGTCAACTGAACATTTAGTATTTTAACTCAAAATCAGAAGTAAAACTGCGGCTATCCTTTGGAATCAATGAGCAGAAACACAAAATATACTCACCATACAGTCAATTTTTGAAAACCTCATCACCAACTCATTAGAATAATTGTAAAAGACCAAGACAACATGCTATCTTCGTCTTATGATCAAGATTAACTGATTAAGAGAGATTTTAGATCAGACAGTCACACCAATGATTTTGCAAATAAAAGTGAGACCCTTTACATAAGTTTGACATGGGTTTGAGCCATAGACAAAGTCGCTTGTGAACAGAGAACCACATCTTTAGCATGGGGTAAACCCTTTATGCTCACTAACCATCTGGCCCCACATAACACCACAGGCCTCACATAACACCACAGAACATAATTGCATCTGGTTGCTCTTTACCACTGACATTCTTACCACAAGGAAGTCACCACCCTATATATATATATATATATATATATTTTCTGAATAGCAAATTATTACACACATATACCACCTATCACACACATAATATGTAATAAATGTCTTCAACAAGACTCAAACGCACAACCTCTTGGTTGATGGGCCATTCACATATGACACACCACTTAGACCAAAGGCCTTGGGTACTACCCGATACATTTATGTGTGGAAATTTTTTAAAGGGATGAAACAGCTCATTAACTGAGTTGTGGGTTTTTTTTTTTTTTTTTTACCCATATGGAACGACTGTAACAAAATCACAACATTACCGCCATCCTTTATTCCTTATTGAAGACTTAGATTGTCAATTAATTCATCAGTCACGAGTTTGAATAACCAGTGAAAACTAATGGCATTTACGAGTCGAATAAACAAAAGAATCTTAACTCTTAAAGCATTACCAAGACAATTCTATGCAAATATAACATGGGAACCAACAACTTTTTTAAAAATGAAGTATAAGTTAATAATGATGACTACTAAAACAAAACCATACCTTAGAAATGTCAAGAGTATCAAGTATAGAAACCACATCATTAACAAAGTCATCGTAAGACGCCTTCTCAGGTTCTACAGGAGAATCTGACAATCCGTATCCTCTGAAGTCAGGTGCAATGGCTCTAAAACCCGCGTTTGCAACAGCAATCATCTGGTGGCGCCAACTGTACCATATTTCGGGGAACCCATGAAGAAAAATCACTGCTGGTGAAGACTCTAACCCGATATCAGCTACATGAAGCTTTAGCCCGTTGACTTGTAGAAACCTGTGTGAAATTTTATCCATTTCTAAAGAGCTAAGGTGTCTGTTCAAACTGGTATATGAGTTTGTTGTTCTTTAGATGTTGCCACCTCCTCGTTGTGTGGATTTGTTTTTGTAAAATTTATGTGGATGTAGCAATCCTGTTTTTTTTTATAGCAGCCGTGTTTGAAATGTGGAGCTGTTTTGAATTTTGAGAACCTTTTTTAAGAAATAATATATTGTTAACCACCAGTACACTCTATTCTCTCAAATTATATATAGAAATCGTGGAGGGTGATTTGTATAAACGTAAATTTAAACCGAATCGCAATTTATATATATTTAAAAAAATCACTACTTTAGGGTGCGTTTAGTTGGAGAAAAGTATCTTATTTTTACAGGAAACTTTTCATATGAAAACGGAATAACTGAAAACACGTTTAGGGGTCACATTTTTTCCAACCATTTTCAGAAAAGTGGAATTCTCACTTTTCAAAATTTAACTAGAAAAATAAAAACTCCAATCTGTCATTCTCCACTTTTTTCTTCACTTATAGTTGTAATTAGTTTTTATTATTTCTATTTGTATTTTATATTTTATTACGTTATACTCGTATACATAATCCAATATGAAAAAAAAATGATTATGAAAAGAAAAATGATTAAAAATAGCTTCTTTTAAACATCTTTTTGAAAAAGAAAAAATATAACCCTATAATAAACGGGATTTCAAATTTCTCAACTCTTCTCTAGAGAAGAAAAACGATTCCCTTCTCAAGGAATCTAAAAAAAAAAAAAAAAAAAAAAAAAAATCTACAACTAAACGACACCTTAATTTCTTGTATGATAAAAGAAAATCTCACTTTGAAAAAATTAATATTCTAAAAAGCTAACATTCTTCGAATCAAGATCTACATATATATATCTAAGCATTAATTGGTCTTTGTAAAATTGCATACATTGATAAAATCTTAAAGAGATTTGATATGGAGAATTCCAAACATGGAAGTATCACAATTAGGGCTGTAAACGAATCGGACGAACACGAATGGAGCCTTGTTCATATTCGTTCATTTAATTTTAACCGGACAAATAAACGGACACGAACGCATAAACGGACGAATTTTCTTGTTCATGTTTGTTTATTAAGAAAATGAGTTGTTCATGTTCATTCATTAAGACACTAAACGAACCCTAAACGATCAAATATAAATGAACGTAGAAAAAACAAACATAAGCTTTATTAAACTATGCATAATATTTTGTTTTATAAGTGTTCTTTTGTCTAAACAACCAGTTTTAAAAGTATACAATTGAAAGATATGATATACGAACATAAACAAATAAATGAACATAAATGAACGTTAATAAACACATAATCGGACGTTCACGAACATAAATGAACGAACGCGACTGATCCGTATTGGGAAGTATATATATAAAAATATCAGATACACATAAGGCGCGGGAACTGACAAGCCAACCCTTTGGGAAAAAGGCCAACTTGCAAAACCTGTGAATACGATATAAGAATCCGGGCAAGTGATACCCGGGTCGTTTCCCGACGAGGTGTGAATCGAGGATTTCGTATACGGTTTGGAATTAAAGTGCTTGAAGGATGGAATTTGGAATTTTGTGTTTTTTAATTCTAATTAAGTTATGGAAAGTAAAGAAACAAAGCAAAATAAAGCACGAATGAAATTAAACTAAAAACGTTAACCGGGAATTCAAAACGAAAATGGAAATTACGCAATTTTGCAACTATGGAAAGCATAAATAAGCTAAATACAACTTAACAAGCATAAGAAATAAGTCTACAAAGCATAATTGAGCAAAAACGTAAAGAAAATAAAAAACGAGCTTAAACCGGGAAATCCCGAGCCCTAGAAAAGTGAAATGATGAAATATTAACTCTACGGGTGCAAATCTAATTTTCCTAAATCCTAAATGATAAAATAAAATTTTAGAAAAAAGAATTTTATTTTTTTTGACTTTTATTTTATTTATTATGATTTAAAAACTAAATTTAAAAGAAAAATATATTAAAAATACTAAATCAAAATGAAAAAATCTGAAAACTTACAGGAAAGTGCTAAAAGATTAGCTAAACCTAGGAAAAATAAAATGGAGAAAACTACTTATTCAGATAAGCAATTGATAAGCTAAAAGGACAATTAAGCTAAAACTAGAAAACAATGGTTAAATAGAAAACTTTGCAAATCCTAACCAGAGAAGACCCAAGGGCACGTTGGTTAGGAGTGGTGTGTTTAAGGGTTGAGCTGGGTTGAGGTCCAGGGTTCGAGCCCTGCTCACCCTGGACTTCCCTAGTTCCCCTTTTGTTGGGTCCGTCAGTACCCACGCATCCTGAAAACAGGATTTGAATACAAATTAAGCTAAGTGTTAATCAACCGAAAACATACTTAAGTCACTGAGTGAACAGTCACTCAGTGAGTTACCTTCAAGATGCTCAGGACGAGTCTAAGAAGAAAGACTCACCACTCAGTAAGGCGGAACTCCCTGAGTGTTACTTGAGACAAAGAAGAAGGTAATGGGTTCAGTGAGTGTTGGACAAGAACTCACTGAACCCCAGTCTCCTCAACAACAATAAGTGATTGAATACTGAAGACTGAAGGCGATGACTGAAGAACTTGAAGCTTGAAAGAAAGGCGGGATTGAGCGGAAAGAGTTTGAAGAGATAAGGAGAAGTCTTATCGGGCCAGAAACAAACCATCCCTAAAGTGGCTAAAAGTCAAGAAGTGTCAGAACTGACACTCGAAGACTTTTTGGCCCATTCCTATTGGTTCATGAAAATGACAAATACTATTGTAGTTGTCAGACACGCTTTCTTATTCTTGTTGTATTTTAATCTTCAGTACTCTTTGATGTTTGTATATAAATAGCAACAGATGGAGAAAAGTGGGTTAAGTTTTGTGCATTAAAAGCTTTGACTTTCACAAAACCCCTTTTCTCATACAAAGAGTAACCAATCCCTGAGATAGCTCAGTGGGTCGATATTGTTACCACTCAAGCATAGCTTGAGTTTAGATAGGAGACACACCATACCTTGTCTATTCAATCCCAAGTGTTTGTTCCGCAAAACACTTGGGTAATAGATTCTTTGATTGATTTCTAATAAGAATTTAAACGTTGAAAAACTTTGTGTTTTTATATTTACGTTTTACTTATCAGTTATAATTAATCATTACATTAATCTCACTCATAACACACTTAGATTAACTTTGTAGTTATCTCTAAGCGTGTAAAGGGATCAACAAGTGGTATCAGAGCCTCTGGTTTATAAAATCTTTTCAAAAACTAAGAGTGCTCAAGGTTTTTAAAACCAAGATCCTACTATGGCTGATATTAATGTACCCCAGCTCGTCGATAAAAAGGGTGGTAGCTTTTCAGCTGTTGCCCCCAGACTTGAAGCTGGAAAATTTAGCAAGTGGAAAAAGCGAATGCTTTGCTACTTGACTGGTATGGAACCATACTACATCACTTGTGTCAAAGAAGGTCCTTATGTCCCTATGACTGCTGAGGGGCTAAACAACCCTGAAGCTCAGTGGACCATTGATGAGAGAAGGGTGGTCAATCAGGACCAACGCCTGAAAAGCATAATTATATCTTGTCTTCCTGACGATATAATGGAATCAGTCATTAACTGTTCAACAGCCAAGCAAACTTGGGATGACTTGATTAATAGCTTTGAAGGACCCTCAGATACCAAGGAAAACAGGATCATGGACTTGAAACTTGAGTATAACACTTTCAGGGCAAAGGACTCTGAAAGCCTCTCTCAGACATATACCAGATACAAGACCCTGATAAACGAATTATCAAATGATGGTGTAGTTTTGTCTAAGCATGAGACAAATGTTGGCTTTGTCAACAGTCTCCCTGAGAAGTGGCTAAACTTCTCACAAGGCCTCAGGAATGCTAATCACATTCAGACCCTTGAGCTCCCTGAGATCTATGGGAAGTTTGTCTATGAAGACAACTTAATCTCTAGGAGATACCCAGACTCTAAAGCTCTTGAGTCAAAAAGGCCCTGACCTCCCCACCCATATCAACTGCCTTTTATTCTAATGGTGTTGTGCAGGATTTTCAAGAGGATTCTGAAGATGAAATTGATGAAAGAACTGGTGATGAGTACCTAAGTGACTTAATCTTGGAATTCCAAGAAAGGGCACTCCTTGTCAATTCAAAATGTTTTATCAAAAGAAATCAGTTAAACTTTTCAAAAGCTAAAGCAATTGAAACCACTGAGTGTTTCAAATGTGGTAAAAAGAGCCACTTTGCTAGAGATTGTTATTCAAAAACCATCTCAGAACCCTCTTATAAATTTTTTGGAAACAGTTCCTCAGGAACTAGCAAGTTTCAACCTAGAATGTTTCAGTCGACCCAACATTTTCAAAACAATAATGTTCAAAAGGGTCAAAAAGACTTTGAGACTAAATATAGGAAAGCTAAGGATAAACTTGCTCTTCTTGAAATTAATCCCTCAATATCTCAAGCTGCTCACACTTCCAAACCTGTTCAGACAAAGAACAAGGTTCTTGTAGCTGAAGCTTATGACTGGGATGAAGAAGAGGTCTCCTCAGAAGATGAGGAAATTAGAGTAAGTGCACTGATGGCACTTTCTGAAGGTGATCAGGTGGCTGTTGGAAAAAGCCATGCAAGGAATGGAGAGTGGGTGAACATAACCATGAAGAAGGTAAACACTTTACTTTCAATGGATGATGATTCTGACTGGCAGTCCTATATGAATTATATTTGTGTAGATCTTAAGTTTGTAGAAGAACAAAGGCTTAACTTGCTTTCAAAATATAACAATCTTGTGTTAGATTTGAATAAGTTTAGAGATGAATTGCTTGTATTAAATCAAGCCAAGTTAGAAACTATTACACTACAAATTCAAAACATTGAGATTTTGAAACAAAATCAAGCCCTTCAAAATGAACTTAACAAAGAAAAAGTTGCCATTGAAAGTTGGACTAAAAAGAACCCCAAGGTCTATGATACTGTGTCTCTTATTCCTAATAATGACAAGAAAATTATAGGAGTAGACCAACTCACTAATACACCCAGTGATAGTCACAAAGAAATGACCTTTATTCCAGCTGGCATATCTTTTGAGCAAGAGATGCAACCGAAGTCAAATGACTGGATTGTCAGGGACAACCCAGTCAGTAAGTTACCAAACTTTGAGACTGGAAAAATCTTGCTTCCTGAAAGTCAGGCTCTGAAAAATATAATTGGACTCACTGACCAACCCAGTAGTACTGAGTCAGTCAATAAGTCTGAATCTGAATCATTCACACCACTCCCACCTCTGAATATCCTTCAGGGTGCTGCACCAAGCTCAGACCTCACACCATTGGTCTACTCTCAGTATTCTCCAAAGGAGAATCCAGGAATGGGAAGTACCATCCTGAAAAGGCAAACCCCTGAAGTCTCTGTACATTCTGATAACTCATCAACTTCAGTCCCTTCTGAAGTAAAAATAGAAAGCCCTAACTCCAAAATTGATCAGTTGGCTGAGCTTGTCAGGAAGCTGAGTGAGAAGATTGAATCTTCTGAGAAACCTTCTCAATCCAAGATGAAGGAACCCAAATCAGCTTCCCCAAGCACCAAACCAAAACCCTCCAAACCCCTGAAAAGGTGTGAGCTGTGTCACTATACCAATCATTTCACTGATGATTGTTATAGAATCCTTTACTGCATGGTATGCAAAAAGGAAGATCATAGGACTTTTGATCACCAATCATACACAGCCACAACAAAGATGGCAAACTTTAAAGCTCAGGCTTTAAAATACCCTTCTGATTCTAAACAGAAACAAAAACAAAAGGCCAAGCCTTTTGCACCTTGCCCTCACTGTGGCTTCAATGACCACCATCCTAAGGATTGTCTAATGGACAACTTTTGTGAAATTTGTGTAGATTCCACTCACAACACCTCAGGACATGAAAAGGTCATTCAGACCAGAAGAGGTATGACCAAGTCATCCTCTCAGTCCACTGAGTCTACCTCTGCAAACAAATGCAAAACCTGTGGTAGCTCAGTCCACTCAACCACTGACCATAAATTAATTGATACTTTTAAGAAGACTACAAAAGTCAATCCCTCCAAGATGAGGGGTCCTAGAAAGAACTAACTCAGTTTACCATTTGTGCAGAGGCATGCCAGGGAGCCTGTTTGGCATCTAGATAGTGGATGTTCAAGGAGCATGACTAGTGTGAAAGAGTATCTGCACAAATATGTAGAAGAACCAGGACCCAAGGTGATATTTGCTGATAATTCATCATGTCTCACTAAAGGTTATGGTTCAGTAAACTGTAGTGGTATAGTATTTACTAGGATAGCTTATGTCAATGGTCTTAAGTACAATTTGATCAGTGTCAGTCAACTGTGTGATGCAAAGTACATAGTTCAGTTTGATGATAAGCAAGGGACCATCTTCAATGCCAATAAGGAAGTTGTCCTTATGGCACCAAGAAGGCAAGATGTTTATGTGTTAGACGTGACCAGTCTAACTCAGAATGGAACTTGTCTGTTTACTAAGGCCAATGAAACCCTCAACTGGCTTTGGCATAAGAGACTCTCCCACCTGAACTTCAAAAACATAAACAATCTTGTGAAACAAAACAAGGTCCTTGGTTTACCATCTCTTGTGTTTTCAAAGGATAAACCATGCTCTTCCTGTGAAAAAGGTAAACATCATAAAGCATCCTTTAAAACCAAAACAAACTTTTCCATCAGGAACTGCCTTCATCTTCTCCATATGGATCTCTTTGGGCCCATCAGTCCTAGATCCATTAACCATGAGAAGTATACTCTAGTCATTGTGGATGAATACTCAAGATACACTTGGGTTTACTTCCTGATCAAAAAGAGTCAGGCAGCTGAAACAATCATGTCCTTTGTCAGGAACATTGAAAATCAAAATGATGTTAAAGTCAAACAGATTAGGACTGAAAATGGAACAGAGTTCAAAAACTATGAACTTGAATGTTTCTGTGATGAGAAAGGAATTTCCCAAAATTTTTCCTCTCCTTACACACCTGAACAAAATGGTGTTGCTGAAAGGAAGAATAGAACACTCATTGAAGCTGCCAGGACAATGCTAAATGGATCAGTCCTTTCCAAACACTTTTGGACTGAAGCAGTCAAAACTGCCTGTTATACACAAAATAGATCCATCATTGTCAAGAGACATAGCAAAACCCCTTATGAGTTAATCAAAGGAAGGATCCCTGACATCAGCTACTTTCATGTCTTTGGGTGTCCTGTGTTTATTCATAATAACAAGGATCACTTAGGGAAATTTGATGCCAAAGCTGATGATGGATACTTCCTAGGATACTCACTTGTCTCAAAGGCCTTCAGGGTGTTCAACACAAGGAGACAGCAAACTGAGGAAACATTCCATGTTACCTTTGATGAGAGCATTGATGCAATCAGTGTCTCTAACACCTCAGTGGAAGAAATAGGAATTGATGATTCACCAAGATACCCTCCTGATGAACATCATCCTGACAATGACCCTTCCACTTAGTACCAAGCAAATGCTGACATCTCCTACAACATCATCCCTCACAACCTTCCTTACCCAACCATCACTGAGTTTGTTGAAGCACAAAGAAGTACTGATACAATCCATCAGTCTGAACACAGTGCTCAGGAACCAAACAATCTCAGTGATCATTCAATCCAATCAGACACTCAAGATACTGAAAATCATCATGTGTCTGCACCTGATCCCACCAATTAGGCCTCCTCAAGTTCTAATCAGTTTCCTAGACCTCAGGACAGTTGGACTAGGTCTCAGGATATAGAACTTGTCAATATAATTGGAGAGCCCACTGAAGGCATGCTCACTAGAAGCATGGCTGCACAATTAAGAGCGGCCTCTGCCAATGAATGCCTATTTGTGGACTTCATCTCCACAACTGAACCCAAAAGTGTCAAAGAAGCACTTACACATCCAAGTTGGGTTCAGGCCATGCATGATGAACTAGAACAATTTGACAGAAACAAGGTAATGACCTTGGTCAAATGTCCTGAAGATATTTCAGTCATTGGCATGAAATGGGTGTTCAAAAACAAATCTGATGAAAATGGCATAGTCATTAAAAATTGTCACACCCCCAAATTTCGTGACTTGCAGCGGAATGAGTCATTCAGGGGCACGACTGGTCATAGCACCAAAGTTGCAGTTATATTGAACGACCTAAAGTGTCGTTTAGAAAATACATCGTTTGATTATTTAAAAACATTCAGAGTTTCAAAGCTAGGTCCCAAAAGGTGAAACAAGTTTTCATAAAACAAGTTCATACAATTCAAACGATGGATAAGTGCATAAAATATAAAGTGAGACGCGTTGACTCCGCGACTCCATGATGTCCATATGCAAGCCAACATGCGATACCTTAATTACCTGAAAATACATTGCTAAAAATGGTCAACAAAAATGTTGGTGAGATCATAGGTTTATGTAAATGAAATATTGTACGGATACCACAAGTATAAAGTGTATGAAAAAACAATGCCACATAAAAATGATACATTAGCTCTTAAGCTCATGACCCCGAAGCTAGACTGAATGAAATGCCCCAACTGAGTGTTTGCCAATCACTCTAATATGACAGAAATGAAATGCGTTCGTTTGATAAGTTGGCGCTACCAACCCGAACGGAGGAGTCACCCTCAATAGATCTATTCACTCACTCTCGCTTGCTAACAATTAACGGTTCATGATAATGAAAGGGGACTTTAATCTGGGCAATGATGTAACTTAAGCAATGTAATGAGTTTGTATACTTTGGTTCGTATATAAAAATGGTGCAATGTATTCTCCCCCGAGAGTTTAGAAATCAATAAACAATTTAAAACGGGGCTATGAAAACTCACCTGATATGATATAGCAACAATGACAATGATGGATGTGATGAAATAAAGCTCGGTCTCTAACCGCGACCTATTATGAATGATGTGATTCAATGTAAGCAATGATACAATGCAACACATGCAAATACGTATGTTAACGATACCACTTGTTAGTTTTGAAAATAACGTTTATCGACGAAAAATACACTTTTGACGTCTCGTTAAGTTATAAACTACTTTTCGTGTAAATATGTTGAAACGGTACTCCACGATCCTCGTTTGGTGTTCTATCTGCAAAATGTAGCGTTTTCATTGCAATTTAATATTTTCCTTAACTTGTGAAAATATGCCCAAATGGGCTTCGTGAAACTAGTCGCGAAATATTGCACGTTACGTGTTAGTTCCATTTAAATTTTGATTGTACACGCCTCGATCAATTAGAAAATCGGCTAACAATATTATGTTTCGCAAAAACACTAGTTTTTATACTTAAAACACTTTCTATTAGTGGGCTGTCAAAATAAACATGGTACGTCGGGCTTCAAACGTGAATAACTCGGCCGTTACAAGCTCGTTTTCTACGTTCTTTACATCCACGGCTTCGTATAAACATGAACTAACATAATCTCAGTAGGTCGGGTCGTCTAGATCACGTCTAACGCCTCGTTTTGTCCTTTGAATCTCGGCGATCAGCAACTAAATTTTCAGAAAATTAGTTTTCGTCGTCTAACTTTGAAAAATCATATCTCATTCGTTATAAGTCGGTTATTAGTGATTCTTGCGGCCACGGTTTCGTTTTTGAAAGAACTTTCTGAATATGAAGGCCAAAATATACCAAAAGTTACTGAGTTTTCCAGTTTACACGTTTTTGGACAGTAGCTATTTTAGATTCTTAAAAACTCATTTTCTTGGTTCTAAACTTGATCATACTAACTCAAATCAGCTCCACAAGTTCGCAAATCCTACCATACACCTTCTTAGGGTGTCATGGGGTCCTAAACATCACCAACCTTGGTGGTTTTAATGAGATCATTAGTGAAACTTATAGATCTAGTGATTAAGATAGTTTATGTTCAAAAGTGCTATGTAAAACATAAATAACTTGCATGGATAACTAATATAACTTGAAAATACATGAACATATGAATCAAATGAAAGTATAAGATGATCAAAACATGTTCTTGAAACTTACTTGATGACTTGATGAGTTTTGGTAAAAAATGAGTAATAAACTTGAGATTTGATCACAAAATCATAACTACGAAGGTAAATGGAGTATGATTATGACTTGAACTTGAAAAATTTATGGATTATGGGTGTGTTCTTGATCTTGGCCGAATGGGGTAGATGGGATGGGAGGGGTTTTGATCTTTTTTAGCTAATTGGTTTATGTGTGTATGTGTTAGAGTTAGTGGGATGGGAAATAAAATGACACTAAATTCATTCATGGTTCTTGGAAGCATTAAGCTAAATGGGGGGTTGGGGGGGGGGCACATGTGGCTAATGGGGAAGAGATTTAATGTAATTGTAAGGCTTTGTCTCCCATTTAATTAAGAGTTAGCTAGTTTAGTGTATACATTGAGTGTTATCGGGTACCGAGTTAACTTGAAATAACTCGTGACGAGGTGAAATGCGATATGACGAAGTTGTAAAAATTGTAAAATCATGTTCCTTGCAAGAATCGGGTGTTAGAATGATTATCGGATTGAAATTTCGTAAACCGACGGAGTTATAAGTGTCAAACGAAAAATATAGCGATTGGTTTAAAAACACCGGGTAAAGTAATAATATAATCTCTATATCATTATAATTAGCTTGAAAATGTATTAGGATCATTGTCGGGAGTATTGGGTATATTGTTAGTAGAAATGACTGAGTGGTAACGTTAATTAAACAATTAAGCATACGTTAATGAAAATCACACAAACCCATGCATGAACTGATATGGTAATGATGTTACTGATGATATGCAGACTACTCTAGTCTGTATGATGTGCCTTTTACGGATGATGCATGAATACGCAGCTAAACCTAACTGGTTACGCGCATTTGAATACCCGTATACCAAATTTACGACATGATGAATGATGCCTATGAATAGTGTCATATGAATAGTAAATTTTTTTGACGACTTCTCAAAGTCTCAAACTGGCTTCAAAAATGATGAATAGTGAAATGATGAATAGTGATCGGTGAATAGTGATTGATGAATAGTAACTCATGAATAGTAAATTGTCGAGGTTTGGAAAATGACCTGAAATTACGAGTTGTGACAGTCGACCACCCTAAAAGGAATTCAGTCCCTGAATTCAGTTGATGTTGGTCTCTGGAGTGGTCTTGGTGAAAAGATGTGGGCATTTGAGTCGCATCTGGTCTTCCCGTTCCCAAGTAAACTCAGGACCTCTGCGAGAATTCCAGCGAACTTTGACGATCGGAATTCGACTTTGCTTCAACTGTTTGACCTCTCGGTCCATGATTTCTGCTGGTTCTTCCACAAAGTTATGCTTATCATCGATCTGAATTTCTTCCAATGGGATTACGAGCGTTTCGTCTGAAAGACATTTCTTGAGGTTTGAGACATGAAACGTGTTATGTACATTGCTGATCTCTGACGGAAGCTCCAGTCTGTACGCTACCGGCCCGATCCTTTCCAGAATCTTGAACGGCCCAATGTATCTCGGGTTCAACTTACCGCGTTTCCCGAATCGTATCACGCCCTTCCAAGGCGAGACCTTCAACATGACTTTGTCTCCAACCTAAAATTCTAATGGTTTACGTCGAACATCGGCGTAACTTTTCTGTCGGCTTCTGGCTGTTTGGAGTCTTTCTCTAATCTGAATTATCTTTTCTGTTGTTTCTCTGACCAACTCTGGACCTGTTAGCTGTACATCACCAACTTCGGCCCAACAAACTGGGGACCTGCACTTACGACTGTATAGTGCCTTGAATGGTGCGGCTTTTATGCTCGAATGATAACTGTTATTGTAAGAGAACTCGATCAATAGCAAATGGTTAGCCCAACCATTTCCAAAGTCAATCACACATGCCCTGAGCATGTCTTCCAATGTCCGAATCGTCCTCTCGCTCTGACCATCGGTCTGAGGATGATATGCGGTACTCATGTCTAATTTAGACCTAAATGAATCTTGCAATGATTCCCAAAAATTTGAAGTAAAGCGACTGTCTCTGTCGGAAATGATGGAAATTGGTGCACCGTGCTTTGAGACTATTTCCTTGACGTAAAGTCTGGTGAGCTGATCCATAGTATAAGTCTCTTTGATTGGAATGAAATGGGCTGACTTGGTGAGACGATCAACTATTACCCAAATAGCATCGTAACCTCCTGATGTTTTGGGAAGTTTAGTGACAAAGTCCATTGTAATGCGTTCCTATTTCCACTGGGGAATCTCTGGTTGCTGAAGTAATCCTGATGGCTTCTGGTACTCGGCTTTCACTTTAGCACAAGTAAGGCATTTACTGACATACATAGCTATCTCTGCTTTCATATTTGGCCACCAATAAAGCTTCTTGAGGTCCTGATACATCTTATCAGAACCTGGATGAATAGAGTACTTCCACTTGTGTGATTCGTGCATAATCAACTCTTGTATTCCACCATAGAGAGGTATCCGGCTTCTATCCTTGAAGCATAATGTTCCATTTGATCTCTTTACTAAACCGTTTGCATTATCTTGCATTCCTTTAAGTGTTTCACTTGGTAGGTTTTCTTCCTTGAGTGCCTCGACTTGGACCTCGAGGATCTTTGATGGTAGTGGTGAAATGATAGTCATTCCCAATGATCTGACTCACAAAGGCTTGAGTCTCTCTTTTCGACTGAGTGCATCTGCCACAACATTGGCTTTTCCTGGGTGATATCTGATTTCACAGTCGTAATCACTAAGTAGTTCCAACCAACGACGTTGCCTCATGTTAAGTTCCTTCTGATCAAGAATGTACTGTAAGCTTTTGTGGTCTGTAAATACTACACACTTTGTTCCGTAAAGATAATGCCTCCAAATCTTGAGTGCGAAAACCACGGCACCCAACTCTAAGTCGTAAGTAGTGTAGTTCTTCTCATGCTTTTTAAGCTGACGAGATGCATAAGCTATCACTTTCTCGTTTTGCATTAACACTGCCCCAAATCCTTTGTGTGAAGCATCGCAATATACCATGAAGTTTTCAATCCCTTCTGGAAATGACAAAATTGGCGTGCTGCAAAGTTTCTGTTTCAATAACTGAAAAGCGATCTCTTGCTTTTCTCCCCAATCGTACTTCTGGTTCTTTTGTGTCAACTTAGTCAGTGGCTTAGCTATCTTGGAAAAACCTTCAATGAACCTTCTGTAATATCCGGGAAGTCCTAAGAATTGACGAATTTCTGTGGGGGTTTTTGGTGTTGCCCAATCTTTAACTGCCTCAATCTTTGCTGGATCAACCTGTAGTCCCTGACTATCAATGACGTGACCAAGAAATTGTACTCTTCTGATCCAAAAATCACACTTCGAAAATTTGGCGTACAGTTTCTCTTTCTTGAGCAGTTCTAAGATTGTTCTGAGGTATTCTCGGTGCTCTTCTTCACTCCTTGAGTAAATCAAGATATCGTAAATGAATACGATCACAAACTTATCTAGATATGGCTTGCACACCCTGTTCATGAGATCCATGAATACAGCTGGTGCGTTGGTTAGTCCGAACGGCATTACCTGAAATTCATAATGGCCATAGCGTGTTCTGAATGCTGTCTTCGGGATATCTCCCTCCCGAACCTTAAGCTGATGGTAACCCGATCTCAAGTCGATCTTGGAGTAATAACTATAACCTTGCAACTGATCAAACAAATCGTCGATCCTGAGAAGTGGATAACGATTCTTCACCGTTAATTTGTTTAGCTCTCGATAATCAATGCACATTCTGAAAGATCCATCTTTCTTCTTCACAAACAAAACTGGTGCTCCCCAAGGCGATGAACTCGGCCTAATGAATCCTTTATCCAAGAGCTCTTGCAATTGGTTCGACAACTCTTGCATTTCTGAAGGTGCAAGTCGATAAGGTGCTCGCGCAACTGGTGCGGCTCCCGGCACTAAGTTAATCTGAAATTCGACTTGGCGAGTAAGTGGAAGTCCTGGTAAATCTTCTGGAAAATCTTTAACCGTTGGCACATCCTCAAGTCGCTTCTCCCCTGACTTCTTTTCTGTGATATGAGCCAAGAATGCATAACAACCATTCTTTAGGTATTTCTCTGTTTTAATGCACGAGATGATGCTGAGTCTAGTCCCACTGCGTTCTCCGCGAACGACCAATGTTTCGCCATCATAAGGAAGATGAACAACTTTTTCATCACAGATGATTCTGGCATGATGTTGAGATAACCAATCCATTCCGATGACAATGTCGAAACTTCCAAGTTCTACTGGCATGAGATCTATATTGAACGGGTGATTGAGAAAATTGAGAGTGCAACCACGAATGATCGTGTCGGTGCCAACTAAACTACCGTTAGCTAGTTCAATGTGATATGGAGTGTCTAATGCGGTTGGTTCAATGTTGAGTAATGGTGCAAATGTAGTAGAAACAAAACTTCTATCGGCTCCTGAATCAAATAGTATGGATGCATAACGATTATTAATGAGGAACGTACCCGTAACGACACTCGGGTCCTCCCTGACATCTTCTCCTCCAAGGACATAAGCTCTTCCTCTAGCTGTTCCACCTTGGTTATTGTTTCCCTGATTATTTCCTTTTGGCCATTTATTCTTGAAGTGTCTGACTTCTCCACAACCAAAGCATGTTACTAGGGGTTTCTGATTATCAGCCACAATCGGAGCTTTGCAATCCCTGGTTGAATGACCAACTTTCTTACAGTTCCCACATGGATTCGGACAATTTCCAGGATTATGATGGGGTTGACATTTGTTGCACTTGGGTAAAGTACCATTGTAACCTCTTTTCTCAGCTTGACCTGCAACATAAGCCTTTGCAGTTTCCTGTCTCTTGGGTGGTGGTTGAGTAACATTGCTACTCTGGTTGTTATCCCGATTTCTTTTGTTGTTGTTTTTATTGGAATTGTTTCAGTTGCTGTTATAGTTGTTGTTGTTTCGATAGTTGTTGTTGGAGTTACGGTTGTTGTAGTTACGGTTACTGTTGGTGTTGTTGTTTGAAGCAGTTTCTTTCTTCACTATCTGAGCCATGAGTTTCTGAGACATTCTGATTGCCTCATCCAATGTTAGCGGGGCAAAAGAAATCACATCTCCACGGATGTTGTGAGGTAATCCTCCAATGAAATTCTCTAATAGCTTCTCAGTTTTCGGAACCATTGTCGGACATAACGCTGCCAATTCCTGAAATCTCCTGATATATGTCTCAATATCATTACCTGCTGTCACTAGCTCATAAAACTCTGTTTCCATCTTTTTCACTTCTGTTCGTGGGCAAAACTTCTTTGTCAGCAATTTCTTGAATTCGTCCCATGTAAGCTTGTGAGCATTCTCCATTCCCATGGGCTTTGCATACGAATTCCACCATGACATAGCTTCCCCAACGAGTGTACTAGTAGAAAACTTAACCTTGCTGTCCTCCGGACAGTTGCATAGAAGGAATACTGATTCTGTCTTTTCAAACCATCGGATCATGGCAGTGGCTCCTTCAGTGCCTTTGAATTTTTCCAGATCACCACTCTTGAAATCTTTGTACGTACATTTACGACCATTTGTACCATTGGTATTTGTTCCTGCGGCTTCCGCGGTTTCTGCCCGCGAAGCGGCTTCAGCAGCAGCTGCAGCTACGACAGCTCTTTCTGTAACCAATGCTGCATGTTTACTGTCGGCAACAAGCTTTCTGACTTCCGCTGAGGTCATAGCAGTAGTGGCTCTTTTGGGTGGCATAATTCTTCACAATCACAAAAGATAACAACAATGAGAATCCACAATAGAAAACGATCATCATGCACAATATATACAACCACAACATATATAACCACAACATGTATATACATCCACAACACGTATAAATACAACCACAGCATGTATAAATACAATGAAACCACAACGAAACATCATAAATATAATCACAACGCACATGAATATAATACATGAAAATTTCGGTTACACAGACTGTTAGGATCTCTGGGAAATAAGTGTTTCTCAGTGATGGGAGGATTGTTGGGATATGAGAAATAAGGAGTTTCTCATTGCTGCAGATAGTGAAGCTGGTTCCTGCCGATAGTGTTGCATTGCTGCTGCGGTTGGTTCCTGCCGATAGTATTGTTTTGTTTCTGCCGATAGGGTTGATTGCTGCGGATAGTTATTGTTTGTTATCCGTAGGTTTAGAAAGTTTGTTAGATTTATTTTTAGAAGAGATTGATCTTTATCTCTTCACACGTTTTCTTGTAAGACGGGTTAGGGTTAGGGTTTCTTATTGTTATAAAAGAAACATCCCGTCCATATGTTTAAGATACTTTTTAACGATTTCAATATTGAATAACACCTTTCTTAGTTCATAGTCTGATCCATAGAGGATCATTAGCTTTCTTCTTTATTATACTTGTTGTTTAGTTTCCGCATAAACACTTGTATTCCATACAGAGGTTCTTGTTTAACCAAGCTCAATCTAGCTCGAAGTACTCGATCCTACAAGTGGTATCAGAGCCTGGTGAGGATCTCTGATAAAGAAGGAAACATTGTTGAAGTGTCTCTCTTGAATCTTTTCACAATGTCGCTATCAGGTGATAGATTTGAAATGTGTGCAAGGAAGATTAGGAGTTTGTTCCATAATAAGTCTATGGAAATGCTGACTGATAAAGATGAATCCTATGAAACAAAAGGAAATATGGAAGAATATGCTCTGTTGGGATTCCCATCTCAGGTACAAAGATGTAATCCTGCTTGTCAAGAATTATACTCAACTCTTAATAATGAATACGATGACATGAAATCTAAGTATAATGAATACTTTATTAAGGTTCAAGCATATGACAATGCAGTCAAAACATTAGAAAAACAAAAAATTTGGTTTCAAAATAATCAGTTAGCTTATGAAGAAAAGATAAGGGTTTTAGAGAGAGACTTGAAAAACACCACTAATGAACTTAAATATACTGAGTCTCAAAAAACTAAGGTGGTGTTAGAGAAACAGGATTTGCAATCTAAACTAGATAATGCCTTGGCTAGGTTTGATAAATGGAAAGATTCATCTAAAAACCTAAACAAGTTAGTCGATAGTTCTATGTCTACAAAAACTAAAAGAGGTTTAGGTTATGGTAACCTGATAGGGGCAAATCAATTTTATGACCCTAATGAGTACAGTGTTTTTAACCCTGAACCTGTAGACTACCAAATACCTGTTAAGTATGTGAAAGAAGGAGGATTGAATGTTGTTCCTCCACCTATCAGAGGAGTCTTTAAGCCTGTCCCTGTTCATTCAGACTCTGACATTGACTCAAATGAGTCACAAATGGTTTATGGTCAAAAGTTAAAAGATTTACCTGAACCTAATGATTGTGTCTCTTGCTCTACAAGTGACAAGTCCTCAGAAGCAAAGTCTAAAGACTTTGTTTCATGTGACTCAAGTGAAAAATCAACCACACCCAAATATCATAAGCCCTCAAGTTCAACTGATAATAAATCTGCTTCTAAATCAGTCTTTTCAGATAACAGCTCAATTAATTCTGTTAAAAGCAAATGTGTCTCTAGTTCCACTAGTGATAATGGTGTCTACATTAAGAAAAGTTGTAGTAAGAACAAGTCTGTTAGGAAGAAGACATGTTTTGTGTGTGGTAGTCAATATCATCTCATCAAAGATTGTGATTTTCATGAGAAAAGAATGAAAGGTGGGCATCAACAGACCAGATCATTGTGGAAAAATGTTAAACAAATACCACCATATGTTCCACAAGCAGCAGGAATGAACTTTTATAGGGGTCCCTTTCCTGCTGATAGACCTGTTCCTGCTGTTACCTCTGTTTCTGCTGATATTCAGGGAACCATTCCTGCTGGTACCTCTTCATATTTTCAGAGGGATTTCAGGCATGCCTATTCTAATCAAATCTTTGGAGGGGGAATGGCTTATTCTCCATGGTATCCTTGGTAATTGTCCTGTTTGGTTAATCATGTTGTTGTAATTGTGTTTGCTGGTTTGAAGGGTGTCATTAGCCTAAGGGGAGGCTAATGCTTGTATTTCTGTTTGTTTTTCATTCATGATTATGCTTGTGTTTCTCTAATTTTATTTTGCAGGTTTTTCAGTGTCTTTTGTTAGTTAACTTTGTTTTGCAGTTTTCTTTATCTTAATGCTTAGAATTTAATCTAAAGACAGTGATCTTCATTCATCAAGAGAAATTTTAAGGACATTCAGTTACAAGTTTCAAAAGCTACTTGTCAACATCATTCAAAGACATCATTCCAACCTTCATACATCAATCTATCTAAACCCTACCACCTATTCCATCTTCCCTTTACCCTTACCCATATTATCAGGCATGAACCTCCTTCCTCTCTGGCGACAGATCTCTTCATAAACATGGAGGACTGGAAGGGCTAATACCACTGGAAGTGGCCTCTTGATTCAGGGGCTGGAGTTGAAGTGCTTGAAGTAGTTTGCCTTTGATGTGTTCTGGAGCTGTCCTTGCAGTTGGATGGCTTGGTTGTGGAGTAGGGTTACTTGATTGTGGGCTGGCTGACTTGGCTTAGGAGTTGATCTGATGGGATTCTTTCTTTGTCTTGGATCTTGGCTTTCACGTTGTCGATTGTTTCGACTTTGAGGGTTAGGTTTTCACGGCTAGAGCCTTCTTGAAGATTAGCCTTGCCTTTTGGTACCGGTACTTTATAGAAAGCTGCAGTTGTTCTCTCCATCTCTCAGTAAGCAGAGCCACTGTTCTCTTCATCTGTTCTCTATCCTCATCAGTAAGGGGAAAATTGGGAGGGAATGTCTCCCATTCACCCTGACAATAAACCAAGGACTTCAACTCTGATGAATTTTCATCATCAGAGCTAAAGTACTCAAATGAAGAAGGGGTAGATGGAAGAGGATCAGATGAATCCTCCTCAACCTTGGCCTTACCTTTGTTTTGAGAGGATGATGCTGTTTTGGGAAAGTAGTTTTTCCATCCTGAGTCACTGGAGGAGGAAGAATCTGATGAGATTTCGATGATTGGATGTTTGGATGAACTCATGTTTTTGCTTGATTTTGATGATTTTTGGTTCGGTTTGTGATAACCAAGTTCTGTGATTTGAGGGTTATATAATGATATGGAGATTAGTGCAAATTTATTGGTGGTTGGTATTGTGAGTTAATTCGGGTAAGTTATTCTTAATGACTAAGTTCGGAAGGTTGACTTTGGTCAAACCACCTCATTCCTGCCGATTGGTCAAACCTCTTATTGCTGCCGATTGACCAAGTGTTACTGCCGATTGGTCAAACCTTCTTAAGTTAATTGGTCAATGTTTCGTGCAAAGAATTGCAGCAATTTAAAGTGATATTTTTGGCAACCAAACATATAATTGCACTTCTCTCATCTCAATTTCTCAAAAACCTATCGAACCCTAATTTTCTCATTTGAAACCCTAAATCATTCCTCCAACACAATGACAACTCTTCGTTACAAGGATGATCATAACAAGGTTGCTTATTTAGAGTCTTCTTCAAGAAGTGTTGGTTATGATGAGGTTCTAGCATTTCTTCGTGGGTCATCTATTCGTTATGCCCTCTCGTATTGCCCAGTGACAGTGTATGATTCATTGGTCAAGCAGTTTTGGGGAACAGCTAAGGTAAGACACATTGTGGGAAGGGAAGATGATATTGTTGCTATCATTGATAACCAAGAAGTGATTATTACTGAGGAGTTGATTCGGGTACAGCTTCAATTTCCTGAGGAGCAAGGGGAATATGATCTTTCAAGGCAAGATATTACTGATGGTATGGCAGCTATAGGTTATCCTGTTACTGGCAGTTGTACTTTCTTGAAAAGTAAGTTGTCTCCTCAATGGAGATTTTTGATTCATACTTTACTCCAGTGTATTAGTGTTAAGACAGGTGGTTGGGATCAATGTCCAAGTCCTATTGCATCTGGTCTAGTTTGTTTATCTCAGGGTAGGATCTTTAATTGGGCAAAATATATTTTTGAGGGAATGATTGAGAATATCAGTAATGGTAAAAACAGCTTTTTGATGTACCCTAGATTTCTTCAAATCATCTTAGGTGTACAGACCATTAATACATCCCCTAAGATTGTAAATCGGTTGACTGCCAAAATGTTTGCCCTGATGAAGATGAACTTTACTGGCCAACATTTGCCTTTGTTGCCTCCTATGTTACACAACCCTGATCCTGCTGACAACCCGGATCCTGCTGATAATGTCAGTATCCCACCATCACCCAATGCAGCTAATGAAGGGACTTCAGTTGCTGCTGATGCATCTGCATCTGTTGCTGCTGATGAACCATTACCTCCATCACCTAGACCAGTGTCACCCACACCTGAAACTAATGACCCTGTTGAGCCCAATGATCAACCCATTTCAGATGATACACCTGTTGTTCAGCCAACTCCTTCTGTGGACTTACCTTCTTCTTCAAGGCTGTCAACTCCTAGTCCTTTTAGGCAGACTTTCAGTGAAGACACACATGAAAGGGGGGAATTTCATATATCTCCTCCTAGATCCAATGAAGCACCTAATACCTCAGGTATTCCTACTGGTGGAGCTGAGGATGCTGCTGATCTCACCTCTATGTCCCAGTTACTTGACAGATCTGTGAAGAAAATTGAGGCATTGGAGTTAGAACTTAAAGAGACAAAAAGGGTTTTTGGTGAGAAAGTTGAAAATTTGGAAAAGGAGCTCAAGAACACTAAAGATACTTTTGGTGACATTCTTCAAAACCTAAATGATAGGATCAGTTCTTTGGAAGGTCAACATCCTCAGAAGAAAAGAAGGGTGGTAATTTCTGAGTCTGAGGAAGATCAGGATGATATGTCATTTGATGGACTTAATGTGCTGGCATCTGTCTCTCTTGATAGTGCACATACTGAAGTGCCTACCTCCTCTGAGCATACTATCACTACTCAGCCTCAGCCCTTTACTGGAACAAGAATCATTGCTGCTGATGTCTCTGGTGTTCCTGCTGAAGTTGTTAGTGTTTCTTCTGAGTCTAAGGTTCCTGCTGCTACTGTTGGTAGTTCATCTGTTGCTGCTGATAGTAACATCATTCCTCCTGAAGCAACTCAAAATGATGAAGAGATAGCTGAAAAGGTGCATGCACAGGAAATTGCTGCTGAAGAAGCTAGACTAGCTCAGGTTGCTCATGATGAGGAGCTTGCAAGGAAATTATCTGTAGAAGAGAGGGATATAGCTGAGACTACTTCAGAAGAGTTTAGTGAGCAAGTTGAATACTTATTGAATACTGACATGATTATTCGAGCTCATGGCTTTATGGTTCTTCAACATTCAGAGTTGGATTCGGATGAAAGATCAGATCTGCTCAAGGCTTTTATCTTAAAGAAACATAATGTAGCCAATTGGAATGACTTGATGCAGAGGATCAGTGAAAGACAAAAGTCAGGATTTAAAATGCCTACAAACAAAGATAACATCAATTTTATGAAGGTATATCTGAAGAATGAGGCAAACTATAAGCTAAGTGAGTTCAAAGGTTGGAGTGATGCTGCAATCCAAAAGTTGTTCCTTGATATCTATGCAAAGATAAATTCTTCAGTACTGACAGATATTCCTCGAAGCAAGAAAAGAGAACCTTCATCTTTAGAGTCTGATAGTGCAAAGAAAATGAAGACTGGAGAGACATTGTATGGTACATCAAGTCTTAATGTAGATGCATCTGAGGCATCACAAGAAGTTCCTATTTCTGATGGTATTCCTGCTGATCATGTCTCTGGTTCTGCTGCACCATCTTACTCAGTTCCTATCCTGTAATATGGGTTAAGAACAAGGCATAAGAGTCTCTCTCATCATTCTTCTTCTATGGATATTTCTGAAGTGGATGATCAAGATTTGATTAGGATTGACTCAGATAGTGATTCAGAAGGTGATTCCATTCACTATTGGGGTCATATTGCTCACTGGGAGATTAGGTCTACTTCTGATGGTGAAGTCAATGTTTGGTTTTCTCTTAATGGGACAGTCAAATTCTTTACTTTTCTGAGGGAGATCTTGAATAAAGTTGAAAGGAAAGATTTGGAGCATCTTTATAAGATAGTGGATAATCACTATCGAAACTCATACTCCTACTGGAATTGGCCTACTGCTTTGGGGAGATTTACAAGTCTTGATGAATACATTGGAAGGAGACAAGCTTAAATTGGTGTGGGGTAATCAATCATCCTGGAGAGTCTTTTCTTGGAGATTATATCCTTCTTCCAATGTTCATGTTGTGGAACTCATCTCTGGCAAGTTCCTGACTATGTTTGTGGATATCTCTTATCCTTTATCTGAGGGTGTGTTGAAGAGAATGCTAACACAGAAGGTCAGAGTTCCCAAGCATACAATTGGAAATGATTTAACCACTGCTGAACAATTGGTTAAATTCATTAAGGATCAACTTGCAGCTAAGGGATCATCAGCTTAAGGAGAGGATTGAAGATTAAGGGGAGGATTGTTCTTGTTGTTGTTGTATATTTTTCTGTCTTTCTTTCTTTTGGTTTCTTTTCTTATTTTCTTTCTTTTCTTTTGGTGTGTTTCTGATTTCTCTTTCTTAGTTAAAAAAAAAAATTATTGTGTATATTTTGTGTGCTAATAAGTTGGTTTTGAGCAACACCTTGCAGGTATAGTGTTGGTGTTTACACCTGCATAATAAATGGTGCTCAACTCACCATGTCTTGCAAACAAGAAAGAGTTGGCTCACCATGAGGGTACGGCTCTGGTGTGATCATCAAATCCGTTGATAGCTGTAATAGCTTGCTCAAAGCTATAGGGTACTTCAACTCACCCATGATTTATTTCTGAGAGTTGAAAATGGTTCTCAATTCACCATGGATGTAACCCTTTTGGGATCCAAAGAATTGGCTAGTCCACAAAAGTATGGTTTGTGGTAAAGACAATTGGTATCCATATTTGGTATTCAATTCACCAAGGTTCTGTTGAAACCAAAGAATTGGCTAGTCCTGAGCAAACGGCTACAGGTAAAGACAATTCAAATCCGTTTATAGTTGCTGATTTGCTAATAAATCAGATGGTTATCAGTGTACCATGGTCTAACAAACCTAAACATTGGCTACTCCAGTAGTGATGGCTATTGGTAAAGAGACATCAAATCCATTAATTTTCAATGATTCACCTCTCACAGGAGTTAACACACCTGGATGTGATGAGAATAGTATGAAACTTAAAGTGATTTGATGTACATATTGTCATAAGTAGCAGCCAAGTTCAAGTGCATGTCATGGTGACCAGTATACATGTTTTGAAGAAGATTTCATATTCCTGCTGAACTATTGAAGTTGCTGCTGGATGCTATAGAGGTTGGAATCTTGCAAGTTATGGATGTTGCTGCTGGTTACTATTTATTGCTGCTGCTAAGTCGCAGTCCTCAAGCCTGAGAAGTTAAAGCTCTATCACATTGGAATCTTGCAGGTTAACCTAGTCAACCTCAAGATTAGGGGAGGATTGTTAGGATCTCTGGGAAATAAGAGTTTCTCAGTGATGGGAGGATTGTTGGGATATGAGAAATAAGGAGTTTCTCATTGCTGCCGATAGTGAAGCTGGTTCCTGCCGATAGTGTTGCATTGCTGCTGCGGTTGGTTCCTGCCGATAGTATTGTTTTGTTTCTGCCGATAGGGTTGATTGCTGCGGATAGTTATTGTTTGTTATCCGTAGGTTTAGAAAGTTTGTTAGATTTATTTTTAGAAGAGATTGATCTTTATCTCTTCACACGTTTTCTTGTAAGACGGGTTAGGGTTAGGGTTTCTTATTGTTATAAAAGAAACATCCCGTCCATATGTTTAAGATACTTTTTAACGATTTCAATATTGAATAACACCTTTCTTAGTTCATAGTCTGATCCATAGAGGATCATTAGCTTTCTTCTTTATTATACTTGTTGTTTAGTTTCCGCATAAACACTTGTATTCCATACAGAGGTTCTTGTTTAACCAAGCTCAATCTAGCTCGAAGTACTCGATCCTACACAGACCGATATCATAAAATAGCACAACGAAAATCCTGCATAGTAGAGTCACACTTGATATATTTGTTTGTACTACAAGCAAAAGACAACAAGTACTAACTATGTCCCACACCCCGGGGCTAGGATAATAATGTACAAGCTACATGATAACAGTCTAATACAAGGCACCTCCTCCGGGTGCTCCATCTAGCCTACAGAAAATCCTCTGAAGATCCCTAGACATCGCAACAACGATCTCCTCTAGGTGCTGAACTCGAAGCTGAAGATCAGTCTCCCTAGTCTCTGATGCAGACAACCTAGCCTGAACTGAAGATAACTCACCGGCCTGGCGATGATGCTCATCCTGGGACATCTGTGCCCTGTCGAACAACTCAGGCATCTCCTGCCTCAGCTGTGTGATATGCTCTGAACTCTCCAACTGACGAGCCTTTAAACCCTGGTGTGACATATCAATGGCAACCCTGCCCTGGATCAATCCCTCGATCTCCTCCTCAATAGCCTCTATACGGCTCACTGGAGTCTCGTCTAGATGAGACAATGCCCTGTCAATCTCTCCCTGAAGCTGATCTAGTCGCAAGTCAAATGTAGCAGCAGTAAGCAGTCTGTCAGCAGCAGCCCTCGAGCTCTCACCACCCTCGAATCTGCTGGGTGGTGCTGTCTCTGTGGCATCTGAAGTATCTGGTGATGAGATATCAAGACGAGCCCGCTTCTTGAGCGGTAGGTCTGACATAGGAGTAGGATCCCTGGGGTGAACTGGTGCTGATAGGGATGGCAATGGTGGAGACAATGATGATAAGGATGGTAAGGGTGATAATGGTGATGGTGTACTGAATGCCACACTCCTCCTCGCTGTCAAGCGGCGACGGAGTGGATGAGATGAAGTAAGTGATGATGGTGGTGGTAGGGATACAAATGCAGCTGGTGACCTGACAGTGAGACGATGAACCCGCTTAGCAGCAGTGCGCTTCATGCGCGGCCCACCTGGATATGTACGGTAAACTCGACCATAGGGTACAAACTCTCCTGGCTGGATAACTGGAACAACTCTGGGACCACGACGGATCACAGGTGACAGTGGTGGGGTAGGCACTACATGTGATATAATGAATATGCACTTATGCTACAATGATGAGATGCTATGATGGTGCAGTTATAGTCTAGGATATAATGGACAACCTAGTTCGCTATAACCTTTGCTCTGGTACCAATCTGTCACACCCCCAAATTTCGTGACTTGCAGCGGAATAAGTCATTCAGGGGCACGACTGGTCATAGCACCAAAGTTGCAGTTATATTGAATGACCTAAAGTGTCGTTTAGAAAATACATCGTTTGATTATTTAAAAACATTCAGAGTTTCAAAGCTAGGTCCCAAAAGGTGAAACAAGTTTTCATAAAACAAGTTCATACAATTCAAACGATGGATAAGTGCATAAAATATAAAGTGAGACGCGTCGACTCCGTGACTCCATGATGTCCATATGCAAGCCAACATGCGATACCTTAATTACCTGAAAATACATTGCTAAAAATGGTCAACAAAAATGTTGGTGAGATCATAGGTTTATGTAAATGAAATATTGTACGGATACCACAAGTATAAAGTGTATGACAAAACAATGCCACATAAAAATGATACATTAGCTCTTAAGCTCATGACCCCGAAGCTAGACTAAATGAAATGCCCCAATTGAGTGTTTGCCAATCACTCTAATATGACAGAAATGAAATGCGTTCGTTTGACAACTTGGCGCTACCAACCCGAACGGAGGAGTCACCCTCAATAGATCTATTCACTCACTCTCGCTTGCTAACAATTAACAGTTCATGATAATGAAAGGGGACTTTAATCTGGGCAATGATGTAACTTAAGCAATGTAATGAGTTTGTATACTTTGGTTCGTATATAAAAATGGTGCAATGTATTCTCCCCCGAGAGTTTAGAAATCAATAAACAATTTAAAACGGGGCTATGAAAACTCACCTGATATGATATAGCAACAATGACAATGATGGATGTGATGAAATAAAGCTCGGTCTCTAACCGTGACCTATTATGAATGATGTGATTCAATGTAAGCAATGATACAATGCAACACATGCAAATACGTATGTTAACGATACCACTTGTTAGTTTTGAAAATAACGTTTATCGACGAAAAATACACTCTGACATCTCGTTAAGTTATAAACTACTTTTCGCGTAAACATGTTGAAACGGTACTCCACGATCCTTGTTTGGTTTTCTATCGGAAAAATGTAGAGTTTTCATCGCAATTTAATATTTTCTTTAACTTGTGAAAATATGCCCAAACTAGCTTCGTGAAACTAGTCGCGAAATATTGCACGTTACGTGTTAGTTAATCAAACTCGACGTTTTGAAAACCTTGTAACAATGTATAAATGTCGTTCCATTTAACTTTTGATTGTACACATCTCGATCTATTAGAAAATCGGCTAACAATGTTATGTTTCGCAAAAACACTAGTTTTTATACTTAAAACACTTTCTATTAGTGGGCTGTCAAAATAAACATGGTACGTCGGGCTTCAAACGTGAATAACTCGGCCGTTACAAGCTCGTTTTCTACGTTCTTTACATCCACGGCTTCGTATAAACATGAACTAACATAATCTCAGTAGGTCGGGTCGTCTAGATCACGTCTAACGCCTCGTTTTGTCCTTTGAATCTCGGCGATCAGCAACTAAATTTTCATAAAATTAGTTTTCGTCGTCTAACTTTGAAAAATCATATCTCCTTCGTTATAAGTCGGTTATTAGTGATTCTTGCGGCCACGGTTTCGTTTTTGAAAGAAATTTCTGAATATGAAGGCCA
Source organism: Artemisia tridentata subsp. tridentata (assembly GCA_021014915.2). Lineage (NCBI taxonomy): Eukaryota > Viridiplantae > Streptophyta > Magnoliopsida > Asterales > Asteraceae > Artemisia > Artemisia tridentata. The sequence continues at coordinate 113,914,715 of CP139502.1, read as the reverse complement.
AAATATACCAAAAGTTACTGAGTTTTCCATTTTACACGTTTTTGGACAGTAGCTATTTTAGATTGTTGAAAACTCATTTTCTTGGTTCTAAACTTGATCATACTAACTCAAATCAACTCCACAAGTTCGCAAATCCTACCATACACCTTCTTAGGGTGTCATGGGGTCCTAAACATCACCAACCTTGGTGGTTTTCATGAGATCATTAGTGAAACTTATAGATCTAGTGATTAAGATAGTTTATGTTCAAAAGTGGTATGTAAAACATAAATAACTTGCATGGATAACTAATATAACTTGAAAATACATGAACATATGAATCAAATGAAAGTATAAGATGATCAAAACATGTTCTTGAAACTTACTTGATGACTTGATGAGTTTTGGTAAGAAATGAGTAATAAACTTGAGATTTGATCACAAAATCATAACTAGGAAGGTAAATGGAGTATGATTATGACTTGAACTTGAAAAATTTATGGATTATGGGTGTGTTCTTGATCTTGGCCGAATGGTTAGATGGGATGGGAGGGGTTTTGATCTTTTTTAGCTAATTGGTTTATGTGTGTATGTGTTAGAGTTAGTGGGATGGGAAATAAAATGACACTAAATTCATTAATGGTTCTTGGAAGCATTAAGCTAAATGGGGGGTTAGGGGGGGCACATGTGGCTAATGGGGCAGAGATTTGATGTAATTGTAAGGCTTTGTCTCCCATTTAATTAAGAGTTAGCTAGTTTAGTGTATACATTGAGTGTTATCGGGTACCGAGTTAACTAGAAATAACTCGTGACGAGGTGAAATGAGATACAACGAAGTTGTAAAAATTGTAAAATCATGTTCCTTGCAAGAATCGGGTGTTAGAATGATTATCGGATTGAAATTTCGTAAACCGACGGAGTTATAAGCGTCAAACGAAAAATATAGCGATTGGTTTAAAAACACCGGGTAAAGTAATAATATAATCTCTATATCATTATAATTAGCTTGAAAATGTATTAGGATCATTGTCGGGAGTATTGGGTATATTGTTAGTAGAAATGACTGAGTGGTAACGTTAATTAAACAGTTAAGCATACGTTAATGAAAATCACACAAACCCATGCATGAACTGATATGGTAATGATGTTACTGATGATATGCAGACTACTCTAGTCTGTATGATGTGCCTTTTACTGATGATGCATGAATACACAGCTAAACCTAACTGGTTACGCGCATATGAATACCCGTAAACCAAGTTTACGACATGATGAATGATGCCCATGAATAGTATCATGTGAATAGTAAAATTTTTTGACGACTTCTCAAAGTCTCAAACTGACTTCAAAAATGATGAATAGTGAAACGATGAATAGTGATCGGTGAATAGTGATTGATGAATAGTAACTCATGAATAGTAAATTGTCGAGGTTTGGAAAATGACCTAAAATTACGAGTTGTGAAAAAAACAAAGCCAGACTTGTAGCCAAAGGCTATAATCAACAAGAAGGCATTGACTATGAAGAAACATTTGCACCAGTGGCAAGGATGGAAGCCATCAGGATCTTCCTTGCATTTGCAACCTACATGAACTTCAGAGTGTACCAAATGGATGTTAAAAGTGCATTCTTAAATGGCTCACTGAAAGAAGAAGTTTATGTTCAACAACCCCCTGGATTTGAAAGTAGTGAGTTTCCTAACTATGTTTGCAAGCTTAACAAAGCCCTTTATGGACTGAAACAAGCACCCAGGGCATGGTATGAAACTCTCTCAGCCTTCCTGATCCAAAACAAATTTGTCAGAGGCAAGATAGACAACACATTGTTTATCTACAGGACAATTAATGATGTCATACTTGTACAAGTTTATGTTGATGACATCATCTTTGGCTCAACAAATTATAAACTTTGCAAACAGTTTGAGAAACTGATGGCAAAGAAATTTGAAATGAGCATGATGGGAGAACTGACTTATTTCCTTGGACTGCAAATCAAGCAGACTGATAAAGGAACCTCTATCAGTCAAGAGAAGTATGTCAGAAGCCTACTGAAGAAGTATGAGCTCAGTGATTGTGCCTCAGTCAAAACTCTCATGGTACCCCCAAACAACCTTGGTCCTGACCTTACTGGAAAACCAGTGAATCAAACTCTTTTCAGATGAATGATTGGGTCACTGATGTATCTACTTGCATCAAGGCCTGACATCCAATTCTCAGTCTGTTTGTGTGCCAGATATCAATCTGACCCAAGAGAATCTCATCTCACAGTTGTGAAAAGGATACTCAGGTACCTAAAAGGTACTCCAAACCTTGGATTATACTATCCAAAATGTTCAGGCTTTGATCTTAAAGGATACTCAGATTCTGACTATGCTGGATGCAACATGGACAGAAAAAGCACCTCAGGCTCCTGCCAAATCCTTATTGGGAAAGTAGTCTGTTGGAGTGCTAAGAAGCAACAATCAGTTGCCATGTCCTCAGCAGAAGCTGAATATGTTGTTGCTGCCAGTTGTTGTGCAAATGTACTCTGGATGAAAAGTCAACTCAGTGACTATGGAATCCTGTATAAAATGGTTCTCATCTTTTGTGATAACACAAGTGCAATTGCCATCTCAAACAACCCTGTTCTTCATCAGAGAACAAAACACATTGATATTAGATATCACTTCATCAGGGACCATGTCATGAATGGTGACATTGAATTACACTTCATTCCTACTGAATATCAGCTAGCTGATATATTCACCAAACCATTGGATGAACCAACTTTCACAAGACTGAAAGCTGAACTAGGAATGTTGGATATTGAGAATCAGTCCACTGATTGAATTCATCAAACTAAGTGTAAATTCTGAAAACCCCAGGTCCCTGCCTCAATGTGTTCCTCAGTGAAAAAGATCACTGAATCACCTTCCCTGAACCCCTCACTAAATGAAGAGTCATTCAGGGCCCTCAAAAGACATTCAATGCTAACTTAAATGCTCTAAGTATCTAGTTAGTAAATGTCCGAGGTTGGTAACTGAATTCTTATTTAATATAAGAATATTTGTTCTTTTGCCTTTCTGGCATGCACCTCATGGGCCCCCACTTTCCCACTTGGCGTTTAATGTCTCTCCAATCACATAACAGATATGTGATGACTCAACCCTGCAAATTATACTTTTTGCAGACGGCACAACTGTTCACCTCGACTGTTGCGCAAAACCAGGGAAAAGTGGAGTGGTGGCATTTAATGCGGATCCCAAATGTTTTATACAGAACGGTTTTCAAAAATTTCTTTTGAAAGAATAAAAACGCTTAATACCTAAAATACCCTCCTCTCCACTTCCCTATAAATACCCCCAAACAAAATAACACACACACGTTTTTTAGAAAATCTTAAGCAAATTCTTGCCCCTTTTTTTCTTTCAAAAAAAAAACAATTATGTGTGTGTTCTTAGTCTTTAGAAACCCAGGCCATCTTTGTAACCCAGACTTACCAAACAAAAATGGCTACTTCTAAAGCTATCACATATGCCCCAAATTTGGAATTCCTCATCGAGGGCGTAGACATGACCAAGAATAACGTCGTAGGAAAATTTGCCTATCCCCAAAAGTTTTGGGCGTACAAGAATGTGGTTAAATACCTTCAAAACTGCTTTCTTGCTACGGCGTTCACAAAGACCCCCTCAGTCATATGAAAAGACTATCTGAGGGAATTCTGGTGTACAGCAGTGGCAACTAGCCCTGAGGGCACCAAAGACTCAATTATCACGTTCTTAGTGATGAATGGGAGAAGGACCCTCTCCCTAGATTACCCAACCTTCATCATGGCCACAGGACTTGATTTCACTGAGAACTATGAGCCCAACCCCATTGACCAAGAAGTAAAGGCCGAATTGCTTTTACTTGGGCCACATGACCCAAAGCAACCTGATGTGGCCGCAGGAAGCTTATTGGCCAAAGCGCCCATCATTAAGACCTGGTTCCCACCTGTCTGGAGGATCCTGATGACTTTTGTCATTCAGGTCCTTGGAGGAAATAAATCCTCCACGGAGATGTTGAATGCATCACAACAATTGATGGTGTTCAGTCTCCTGGAGGGTAGAAAAATAGACATCGGAGGAATAATCTTCCGTGACCTCATGTCCAAGCTCTCAAGAAAATCTAGGCAAAGACACATGTCTTACCCTATGTTCATTTCCTGTGTGCTTCAGGACTTACTTGGCTCTGATTATATTCGGCCTGACGCTCAAGGATCTAAACCTGACGTCCTACACAAGACCAATTATACGAGTGGCCTTACTGAGGTAGAACCAGTCGCCCTGACCAACTACATGTTGGTAATCATTCAGGGTGCAAACGCTGTCTCACCAGTACCTTCTCCTACAAAGAAGGAGAAAAATAAAAAGAAGGCCGGGTCCAGTAAGGTGGTTAAACCCAAACCACTCGCCACTGAGACTGCTGTCTCAAACAACCCTATATAAGGGCAAACCTTGGCCAAGACCTCTGAGACACCCATCAGTGAGACCCCCTTGACCATACAACGAACGCCAACGGAGGGTACTGAGAAATCATCCTCAGTATCCTCAGGCAAAACCCTTCCTCATGGCTCTACTGACATACACAAGTCAGTGGGGTCAGGAACCTTCACCCTCTCACATCCCGATGAAGGCATTAGTCAATCCCAACCTTTGCCTGAGGGAGAAAAGAGTCCTGAATCCTCGGTATAGCAGCACTACTCTACTGAGAAGGGGACCCACACCTAATCACATCCTGCTTACGGTCCTGACAAATCACAATCAGGATCTCAGGGAGTAAATGACCCCAAATCCTCAGATGGGCAGTACAACCCTGATGGGAAGGGGGTCCACCAACAATCACAATCAGTGCCTAGTGATAGTACTGGAAAACACCCACCAGTCCTTGAAGGCGCACATGGGGATAAAGACTCAAGGGGCATACAACCACCCACTGATATGGAACCACAACCCCCTCACGGCAGATCCAGTCTCTTGGGAACTGACCCCACGGTCCAGGCTGAGCAAACCCACTCAGTGCACTTGGAGGGGTTAGGACCTGGCCACAACCAAGGCAAGTCTTCTAATGAAGAGGAGCCGGCTAACCAATTCTTGCAGATTCAGTCTATGGCAGATTTTCAGGCTGTTCTCTTTTCTAATGATGAGCTCAGCAATGACAGTGAGGAAGAAGTTTTTTAGGCAGGTGATGATCTGGACACTGGTGCTCAACCCACTGAACAACCGCATCAGTTTTCTCCACCATAGGCTGAAGAATCAGCATTTCAGATTGATCATTCATCGGACTCTGAATCATCCTGCCCAGCCAATCTCATGAAGTATGACAATATTCTTCCTCTCACTGAAAGACAGTTGGTCAAGTTCTTGCAGAAAGCCAACAATGCTCTCTTTCGTTGGCTTACTGAAGAACTCTTTGATCAACATTGTGAAGCTGCAGTTCATTATGTTAACCTGAAGGAATCCGTTGAAGCTTATCATGATGACGTTAATGAGCAGCAATCATCGTTCACCTTCTCCTTGACAACTCTTGATACCCATCTTCAAAGGTTCAACGCTACTCTTTCCAACATTACGAAGAGCATTGCAACTATTCAAGAGTCAGTAAAAGATAACCCTGAGCTCACCAAGAAGATTCTTCAGGCTTCTGAGACCTATCAGCAACATTCAGCCCAGTTCACTAAGCTTGTCAACATGCTGACATCTTCTAACCTTCAGGGTCTCAGCTCTTCAGTGGACTCCATCAACTCTTCACTGGTTCTTATGGAGGAAAATTTAGCAGCTTGGGCTAAGTCTTCGAATTCCTTGGCCTGGAATCTTGGGCCTCGAATGACCGCTATAAAGACTTTTCAGGCATCTCTTGAAGCCAAGGTGACCACTCTTCAGCAAGACACCTCAGACATCAAAACCATGATGACTGAGATCTATCAGGCTTTTAAAGGTCATGCTGCTCCCTCAACTTCAGTGAGCACTCCAACTCTTGCTCTCACGATGGCTCCAGCAACAGTTGAGGGGGAGAAAGTCACTGAAGCATCATCCAGTCAACAACCTCCTTCTCACACTGAGGGGGAGATACCACCAACTCCGGCAGCTCCCATCTCCTCAGACAAAGCTCCTGAAACAACCCTATCATCAACTCACCAAGATAAAGGCAAAGGCATTGTCACAACAACAGAGCCTGAATCTACACCAAAATTAGTGCCTGCTTCCTTGGTTATAAGGCCTGACCCTGATGAACCAGTCAAGGTCCCTTATGAAATTAATGGAGTGTTGTATCATCTCACTGAGGCTGAAATTTAGGCTCATATGGAAAAGGAAGAGTTGTTAAAGAAAGCAGCTGAAGAAGAAATGTTGAACAAGCCTACTCTCATCTAGGTGGTCAATGAAGAGGCTGAAAAGCTTGGAATAAAACCACAAGCCCTTGCTGGAAGAAAAGGTGGTGAGAGCTTTATGAAAGCTCAGGATGCTGAGATGATTGCTCTCAGGCAGAAAAGGGATAAAAAAAATTGAAAAAGGCTGTAGAGCTAAGGAAAAAGAAAATTGAGAGGTACCAGTGGGTTATGATAAGCAGATTGCGACCAGAACCAATCACTGATGTCAAGATTCATCAAAATACCAAGCCTGCTGTCATTAGTGTCTTCAGAGGTCCAGACAAGAGACACTTTGAGGTTCATGATCCCTTTACATTCTCTGACTTTGGGATCATGGAATTGGATGAATTGGGTCCAATCATAGTGAAAAAGCAAAACATGGTTGTCAAAGACCTGATGAAATCCCTAAGGAAAATATATGACAAACTGAAAAAAAAACCTGATGAACTTGATATTCCCTCTCTTCTACCAGCTCTGGTCAATCAGCCTGCTCCCTCTCATTCTTCTAGAAAGAGGAAGAAAATTGAATCTGAGCCTGAGATCAAAGTTCCTGGCCTTGAATACAACAGAGCCCTACCTGAAGGAGTTAGATTTGTGAACAACATGGTCATTGAACAACCTGAGAGAGGTCTCTTCTTCACTGATACGTTTGGTGACCCAGCCTTCCAAAGATGGAACGACATTGATAAGGCAGGAATTAAAACTATGCTTGGTTTCCTCATGATGGCCTCCCCAATACAGAGTCCTGAAAATGTGAGGTTCTGTCATGACCTGAGAACCAAGATCCAAGAACATCCTGACCAACATGAGCTGGAATCTAAGAGACCAAAGCTTGAAGCCCTCGGTTACAAATTCAATTGATGAATCTACAACACCACCACTATCTTTTACTTTGTAATCTGTTAGGACTCTATAATAAAATTAATAAAATGATGGCCCATGTTTTGTTAATTCAGTGTCCTTAATAGCTTTCTAGTATATTCAGTATGAGAAGAAGTCATTAGCTCACTCATAACTGATCAAAACACTTAAGCATAATTTATATCCAAATAGGGGGAGATTGTTGGGTCCGTCAGTACCCAAGCATCCTGAAAACAGGATTTGAATACAAATTAAGCTAAGTGTTAATCAACCGAAAACATACTTAAGTCACTGAGTGAACAGTCACTCAGTGAGTTACCTTCAAGATGCTCAGGACGAGTCTAAGAAGAAAGACTCACCACTCAGTGAGGCGGAACTCCCTGAGTGTTACTTGAGACAAAGAAGAAGGTAATGGGTTCAGTGAGTGTTGGACAAGAACTCACTGAACCCCAGTCTCCTCAACAACAATAAGTGATTGAAGACTGACGACTGAAGGCGATGACTGAAGAACCTGAAGTCTGAAAGAAAGGCAGGATTGAGCGGGAAGAGTTTGAATAGATAAGGAGAAGTCTTATCGGGCCAGAAACAAATCATCCCTAAAGTGGCTAAAAGTCAAGAAGTGTCAGAACTGACACTCGAAGACTTTTTGGCCCATTCCTATTGGTTCTTGGAAATGACAAATACTGTTGTAGTTGTCAGACACGCTTTCTTATTCTTGTTGTATTTTAATCTTCAGTACTCTTTGATGTTTGTATATAAATAGCAACAGATGGAGAAAAGTGGGTTAAGTTTTGTGCATTAAAAGCTTAGACTTTCACAAAACCCCTTTTCTCCTACAAAGAGTAACCAATCCCTGAGATAGCTCAGTGGGTCGATATTGTTACCACTCAAGCATAGCTTGAGTTTAGATAGGAGACACACCATACCTTGTCTATTCAATCCCAAGTGTTTGTTCCGCAAAACACTTGGGTAATAGATTCTTTGATTGATTTCTAATAAGAATTTAAACGTTGAAAAACTTTGTGTTTTTATATTTACGTTTTACTTATCAGTTATAATTAATCATTACATTAATCTCACTCATAACACACTTAGATTAACTTTATAGTTATCTCTAAGCGTGTAAAGGGATCAACACCTTTTTATTTTTTTTATGAAAAATTTCCTTTTGAAACTTATAAATAAGCTAGAAATATGAACTTTTTGTGACGAAATTATTTTTAAGACTTAACTAATAAGCCAGAAAAAGCTTATATGCATCACAGATTTGAAAAAAAAAAAAAAAAAAAAAAAAAAATTTTCAAAAAAAAACTTGAAAACAAAAAAGTACTTAACTGTTGGGATTAAATAAGCTCAAATGAGCTTAAATTAGGACCTAAAAGCTACAAAATATTAAAACTACCCTAAATAAGCTAAATAAATCTGAATAAGCAACTAAATCAAGAAAATAAGCAATGTGCAATCAAATAAGCAAATTGGGGGGGGGGGTCTGATGTGCAGGTTCAAAATAGCTCGGAAGGCAATATTCTAGCTTAAATTTAAGCACTAAGAAGATAAGCAATTACCACAAATACAGAAGATAACTAAAGCTTATATACCAAAGAACTAGCAGGCCAAATTTTAAACCTTAATAAGCTTATTGAGAGCTTAAAAATAAGCTGAAGAATTGGCTCTTCAAGCCAAGTGTGTATTGATGAATCAGTACACACTTGTCCGAGTAGACAATTTTGAGCTTATTTGGAAGCTTAAATAAGCTGAAGAAAAGCCTGGAATTTGGTAATAAGCAAAGAACAGATACCAAACTATCTATAACTACAAAATTTAAGCACTAATGATCTCAATAAAGCACTTAGAACTGACTTGGAAAATAAGAGCAAGACTGATCAGGACAATAGGCTACTGATGCAAGGTTTTTTTCAGAAATCACCATAACTTCTAAGAATCTATATGAAATCAATCCAACTCTTGAATTCCAACTTTATACATGATACTGAACTCAGAAGAAGCAATTACAAAGACTAAATCAATTAATTCCTATATTAATCAATGATGATCAGAATATAGCCTAAATTCAAGACTATTCACTTAATACCTATGAAATCCTTAAAATTAGCTTAACAGAAACTACAAACTACTTATTTAAACTAAAATAAGCTAGATCAAACTTACTACAAGTGCAAATGAACAGTAATCATTAAATGTGACCCATTTTAATGCTTGTTCCAAACACCCCCTTAATGAGACTGTTTTAAGATTAAAGCTAAATTAGACTATTCTAAGCTAGAATTTTGATTGACAGAAGATCAACTAAGTATAATAAGCACTATTGAACACATTTCAATTGTGGATAAGCACTAAATAAGCTAAACCTATACTAAGCTATTTTTTTTTTTTTTTGGTTTTTTTTTTTTGAGGTTTTTAATTGAAAACAAGCATAAGCAAAAACAAGCTAACAAATAAGCATCAAATAGCAACAATGAGAACAAAAAAGCAAAAATAATTCAAGTAAGCACTTAGAATAGCAGAAATAAGCAGTTGCACTTGAAAAACTTGAAATACTTGAAACTTACAAAGGCCCATGCACAAACAGGGCATATATTGCTCGAGGAGCCACTCTACAAGCTCTAGCTTGTCAAACGACAAGCTAGTAACATCAATAAGGTCTTCCCTTGCTAGCTTATCGTCCACAATAGCTTATTTTGACTTTTATTGACTTTTGGAATTTATAACATAACTGAACTTAATTAAGCTCACAAATAGCTACAATAAGCTAATATGAGCTTAATGAGATAGAGTTAAGAGCTTATTAACCAAACTTAACCATTATTTAAAGAGAAATTAGCAAATTGAGCTCGAATATAAGAAAGAAATGCAACTTTATTAATAATAAAAAGGTTTACAGAACTTGAAAAGGAAAATACAATGAACTTTAAAGACTAGATGAAGCTAATGACTCTAAAACTATAATAAGCTATAAAATCGACTACAAACTAACTGCCCTTAGGCTTACAATGAGAATCTATTTATACTAAAGCTAAAAACTAAGCTAGGGTTTCACTTCTGTGCTTCTGTGCTTCATTCTGGACCCTTGGATTAGACTTGTGTAATCTCAACCTTCAATTTAGTTTTGGCGCTAAAAGTAATACTGGGATTGCCAGCGTGGCATTGGTAACTTGTGAGGAGGGGGATACATGTGAAAGATGTTTGGACTGGAGTGTTTGGAGGGGGTGGTGGAGTGTAGCAGAGGGTTAGCAGGGTAGGAGAGGTTTGCAGGTAATGATGGTGGGAGGTGGGTTGTTTGGCGGGGAAAAAGGAAAGAGGGTTTGACTGGGTTTTATTTATTCTTTTGACCGGGTTAGTAATAAAGGGGATGGGTTTGGTTTTGGTTTGGGCCGGGTTGTAGGATTTGGTAGTGGATTGGGTTATTAGTTTTAGGTTTAGGTAATTAGGATAAATTTTGAAATTAGGTTTTAGGATTAATGGTGAAAAATAGGTTTTGGTTTCGGGTTCGTTTTTCCATACTCATTCCAATGCCATATCCCGAGGTTGATTTTGACTTTGTCTTGACTTGATCAAATGCACAAACGTTGTCGAGACGATCCAAAAATGTCCGTTTTCGCTATGTTTTCAATCCTTTGTACCTGAAATACATAAAAACACAAACCAAGGATATCTGCAGTATAAATTGGTATATTTGGCTGTTTTTAGTTATTTTTATGTATTATATGGGCATAAAATGATGAGTAAATAGGCACTCATCAGCGACTTTTGTTCATGTTCGTTCATTTACTGAACGAACGTAAAATATTGTTCATGTTCATTCATTTAATAAATAAATGAACATAAACGAACTTTTTACCGACTGGTTCATGAAATGTTCACTGAACGTTCAGAGCCCTAATCCCAATGCAAGAGAAACTGATTTTGAGCAAGTCTCAAGGTCCTTCTACACCTGAAGAGGTGAGACGCATGCAGAGAGTTCCTTATGCCTCGACTGTAGGATCTACTATGTACGCAGTGAGGTGCACTAGACCTGATGTGGCGTTCACGCAGAACCTGACTAGTCATTTTCAACAAAATCTATTAGAGTGTCACTGGACTGCTGTGAAGAACATTCTGAAGTATCTAAGAGAATACTAAAGATATGTTTCTTGTTTATGCTTGTGATCTCGAAAGGGAGCTCAGAGTCGTTTGTTATACTGACGCTGGCTACGAGACCGACGCTGATGATACTAAATCTCAGACATGTTACGTTTTCGTCTTAAACGGAGGTGTCGTAGACTGGAATAGTGCTAAGCAAAGCACTACTGCAATGTCTTCTACAGAAGCGGAATACATAGTTGTTTCAGAAGCTACAATGGAAGCTGTTTGTATTAGGAAGTTTATTTCTGGGCTTGGAGTCGTTCCCACTAATAAATAACCTATGTAGATGTACTACTACGATATTGGCGCAATCATCATCGCCAACGAACCTAGAGTTCAGAAAGGTGCCAAACATTATTGAAGGAAAGTTCACTATCTTTCAAAGGTTATCGAAGAGGGTGATATAAAACTTCTCAAAATCCCAATAGATGACAACTTAGCTGATCCTTTTACTAAGGCATTACCTTGTACCAAGCACACTGGATATACGAGGGGTATTGGACTTTGTCCAGCTAGTAGTTTCATGTAAATCTCTCTTTTTTTTCTTCTTTTTTTTTTAATATAATGAGATATATATATATATATATATATATATATATATATAATGAATTAATATACTTTGTATGATTGTTTTTATTCTTATATTAATTGTGTCCTATATTTGCATGTCTAATTCATGAGTAATTTATTACTCTAATTTTGTCCATTATCGATCAACGATACATGAGTATTGTTGAACTAAGACAAATGTGAGTGTTTGGTATTATTCAATTGATGAATGTTAATTGATGTGTCAGCCAAACTCATATGCTATTCACTAGCTATGAATATTGGACTACCCCAACCTACGATAATTCACTTTATGGATCGACGTCATTGGGTAAATCTCGCAACTGGTTGTATTACTTGTCCTCATACTTGGTATGCAAGTAGGCCTTGCATGTGTAGATATCATTTTCTTGATATACTTAAACGTTGTCCTGAATAAGGTAGTTATAAACGCTATTTTCAGAAGTGATGTGAAGCACATGAATGGCACGTGCAGTCAAAATAGGATTTGTTCTTCCACGTGTTTTTTGGGGAAAGATACTACTGGGCCCCTCGTTGAATTAATTAGATCAAGGTTGTCAGGATCGGGATCCTACCTAGGATCGTTTTCGGCTTTACAAGATCGTGATCGTAGGATCTGATCGGGATCGTAAGATCCTATGAAAATGCATATATTTTGGTACAGGGGTTGTAGTTTTATATTTCTATATAATATTTCATATGATAAACGAATCTAAATGGATGATAAAAGAAAAAGTTGTATGTTCAAGTATCGTAGTAGTAGAATATTAGATATATTGCAATGCTCACTTGCACAAAGTTACTACATACGTGCACTTAATTACTTCTTGTTCAATGTTTTTTGTTATACGTTTTTCGTTATAACATTTAGATTAATGCAAAAAATATAGTGTTAATTTATTGGTACGTGATTCTGTGACTTTTTTTTATTACATTATATATATTAATGCAAAAAGATAAATGGATTGTATCTGAAAATGAAACGACATAATTTATAATAGAGGGAAACACAATATTTTTTTTCTAGATAATCAAATAAATTAAATTAGGATATTCTGATAATATTACTGAAAATTTTAACATATAATTCATGCTTTTATATGAAACATAAAATAAATTATGAACAAAATTGGGTCAAGTATCTAGATGGTTTACTTAAAAAACAAGCTTCTAACATGTTACAAAGCACGAAATCGTTTTTCATAATAAACCCAAAAAAACACATCTAAACTATTTCTAAATAGTCCATAAAAGTATAATAATTTGACACTCATTAATTTTGCAAAAGATAATCAATTAACAAAATCAAAATAATAGCTTTCATGAAGAATTCTTAGTTATTGTGTTTTAAGACATGGACTTATGCTTAATAAGTTAATATAGCAAAAAGTAAAAAAAAAAATTAAAAACAAAAAAAATAAAAATAAAAAACAAAAAATAAAAAATATTAGGCGATCCTACGATCCTACGTGCGATCCTACGATCCTGATACGATCCTACTTGAATTACGATCTTGTTAAGATCCTGATCGTTTTTTGTGTGTAGGATCGTAGGTTTAACAAGATTTTCTCCGGTGCTAAGATGCCAGAAGAATGGAGACTAAGTGAAGTCATCCCCATCTACAAGAACAAGGCGGATGTGCAAGTGTGTAGCAACTATAGGGGCATTAAGCTACTTAGCCACACCATGAAACTTTAGGAGAGAGTTATTGAGAGAAGGTTGAGAAGGGAGACGAAGGTGTCTGAGAACCAATTTGGTTTTATGCCAGGAAGGTCTTCGATTGAGGCTATTCACCTTCTCAGAAGTCTCATGGAGAAGTATAGAGAAAGACAAAAGGACTTGCATATGGCGTTCCTTGACCTTGAAAAAGCATATGATAGTGTCCTACGCGAGTTAATTTGGAGAACTCTTATTGATAAAGGAACTCCAACGAGGTACGTGAGAGGTATTAAGGATATGTACGAGGGGGCTAAGACCCAAGTACGATCCACAGTGGGGATCTCAGAGTTTTTCCCTGTGGAAGTTGGGCTACACTAGGGATCTGCCATTAGTCCGTACTTCTTCGCATTGATTCTTGATGAGTTATCTCGAGGGATTCATGAGTGCATCCCGTGGAGCATGATTTTCGCTGACGACATCGTGTTGGTGTCAGAATCGCCGGAAGGGTTAAACAACAGACTTGAGCACTGGAGGGAGGCTCTAGAGGACAATGGTCTCCGGGTGAGCAGAGAGAAGACTGAATACATGAGATGTGATTTTGGGAGGGTCGAGTCAGGCCAACACGAAGAAAGGGATATTCATCTCGGGGACCAGATCTTACCACCCAAGGAGTCTTTTCGATATCTGGGATCGATGATTCACAAATCAGGGAGGATAGATGAGGACGTAACCCACAGGATTAGAGCCGGTTGGGCGAGATGGAGGGCGGCGTCAGGAGTCCTTTGTGACAGGAACGTCCCCTTAAAGTTAAAGGGAAAATTTTATAAGGTTACGATTAGACCTGCCACGTTGTACGGGTCTGAGTGTTGGCCTATCTCCAAGACCCATGCTGACAGGATCGAGGTGGCGGAACTGAGAATGCTAAGGTGGACTTGTGGTAAAACCTTACTTGTCATGATTCCGAACGGAGTTTTCAGAGCAAAACTAGAGGTCGCGACTATTATCTTGAAGATGAGAGAAGGAAGGTTGAGGTGGTTTGGTCATGTCAGGAGGAGGCCACAATCAGCGCCAGTAAGAAGAGTCAAAGCGCTAGACTTAAGCTCGACATGGAGGAGCTTCTCCTGTCAAAGGACATGACCTCAGATAGGAAGGCGTGGAGAGATAGAATTAGGATCTGCGGGTAGTGCAGGCTCGGTCGTGGGTTTAGGTAGTTTTGGCGTTAGGTTTTACGCGGCTCTTTGTTGCCTTGCCCCTTAGGTTTTGGTTTTCGGTGTCCCTTTTTTGCCTTACGATAGGCCCTGTGCGTTGTCCTGCTTTGCATTAGCTCTAGGCCCCGTGCGTTGCCTTAGCTTTTGGTTGTTGGTTTTTGCTTTGCCTTAGCTTTAGGCCCAGTGAGCTGCCATGATTTGCTCTGTGTTGCTCCCTTTTGGTTTACCTGCTTGTCTCGCTGCTTTGGTTCTTTGTTTGTTTGTGTTTTTTTTTTTTGCGTCTTTGCTTGTGCTTTTGCCAGTGTCCCTTGCCTCTTTGCCTTTCTTCGGGTCCCTTGTTTTGTTTCTGCTATGTTTGCGTATTTGCATGCTTTCCCTGCTTTCTTTTGCCTGTTTTGCATTTTGTTCTTTGGCTTTTGCTCTCCTTTCTTTGCTCTCTCACCTGCACACCTGCACTAGCCGGAGGTCTCATTGGAAGCAGTCTCTCTACCTCCGGGTTTAACCTGGGGTAGGGGTACGATCTGTCTACATTCTATCTCCCCCATACCCTGCCCCAGCGGGATTGGGTTTTGTTGTTGTTGTTGTTGTTGTTGTTGTTGTTGTTGTTGTTGTTGTTGTTGTTGTTGTTGTTGTTGTGTATCATAGGATCGTACGATCCTATGATCAGGATCGCGATTTTGACAACTATGGATTAGATGTTTGCATGGTCGTGCCGAAAGTAAGTCAAGAGGAATCTTGTTTATGTTTGGTAATCTTGATTAATATCTATAACGAGAAACATAATAAGTTAAACATTATGGAATGACTTTGATCCATATCCATAGTTTAACAAGTATCTGAAATAAAAGGATCTTTAATAATAAACCACTTAAACTGAGACGTTTTATGAAACCGCACTCAGGTATTTCTGAGAGCAATGGCGTGTTGCTAGACGCTAACCATTGCTTTATTGTGATTATGACATTCGCAAGTGAGCTATTGGTAATGCTCAAGTCATAATCGATAATTATACGATTAGAAATACGTGAGCCTATGGGGCACACACGTATACACCGAGGGAATATTTCCATAATGTAATTAATATCTTTATAGTAAGTATATTAGTTAAATAATTCACGAAATGATTAACGGTCGTTAGTTATACCGTTAGACGCTTTAATAACTAATAGGCTTTTACTATTAAGTGGTAACAGACTAGTTAATTGGACAATAACCCAAAACGAATGGGTGACCAATGTGAGAGCCCATAGTCGGCCGAAAGGGGGGGGGGGATGAGGAGGTTAAGTTTCACTTGGACACCAAGTCTTCCAATGCCTATATATAATGAATTACCTAATTCATTATTTGGGATCCTTGAAAAAACTAAACTCTCTCCTCCCCTACACTCCCAAAAACCGATCGGCATTCCCTAACACTTTAGGTTTGTCGACTTTATTCAAGAAAGCAAGAACATTGTGTTTTGTTGCTTAGTTCGTGATGCGTTTGAACTACCATCAAGTATTCTACGTTGACATGTATTGTGAGCAAACGTAGAGGTTAATTATTTTAGTAACTAAGGGTTTCGTGTAAATCAAGAAGAAGATCAAGATCCATTGTTCGATTCGTTGATCATCCTATTCAGATCAAGAGGTTAGTAAATAACGTGTTTATTTATGTGTTAATCCATGCGCATCATACGTATCCCTTTGGGACGTTTTATCTGTTGTGTAATCGTGTTTATAATCGTTATATACCCCAACAATTTTTGTAAGGGGAAACTATTAAAAAACGTATGGAACTTGTCGTGAAAATCGGTTTTGCGTGACGAACAAAAATTTTTTTAAAAAAGAGAAGTTATCTCCCAAAAACTCACTTATTTATGCA
The DNA here is from genome assembly GCA_021014915.2 of Artemisia tridentata subsp. tridentata. NCBI lineage: Eukaryota > Viridiplantae > Streptophyta > Magnoliopsida > Asterales > Asteraceae > Artemisia > Artemisia tridentata. Next base: position 113,898,048 of record CP139502.1, on the reverse strand, counting down.
ACATTTGACTTACCCAGCCGGTTGCCAGTTTATTACCCAAAAACTAATATCATAAAAATTCCACCTGGGCATCTTTTCCAAAAACCAAAAACCCACCACAGGAACACCACCACTACCAGTGGTATACACCCAAAAACCACCACAAATGACACCACCCAAAAACCAAAAACCAATATCATAAAAACCAACAAACCAATATCATAAACCAGTGGTATACAACTGATACAATCTTGAATAGATAACACTCATAGATGAATTTTGAATAGATAACACTGTAACAACTAACAAGTACTACATCATAGTAACCTTACATCTATGTTGTCTTGATTGTTTCTAACATGATGCAATTTAGTATCACATACACGAACTCTAACCAAAATGACCCATAATTAGTCTCAGCTAATGTATATAACTATGAACATTGCACCAAATGACACCACCCAAAAACCAAAAACCAATATCATAAACAATCTTCAGTAGCAAAAACCAAAAAAAAACTTGGTTAATGCTAGGCCTCGAATCCAGAAACATTCTCGAATCCAGTAGCAAAAACCCAAACTAACTCGAATCCAGAAACATCAATTGATCCATAATTAGTCTCATTTCCTGGCTGTAGTGATCTCTTACGAAGATCAACTTATCTCCCAAAAACTCACTTATTTGATAATCAACTGATAAACTCACTTTCTTCACTTTCTTCACGAATCAAGGCTCGATCAAACACTTCCACTGTCCATACTTGTTTAACCACTGAAATGACCCAGGTAGCCAGATCCATCCCAGTATTTTAAACCATGGGCATACTTTTGTTGTTTTCTGTTGAGGGGTTGTTGTTGTGATCTTTTGTAGCATCGGAGATAGGATTTAGGATATGGAGGTTTGTGGGTTGTTGATTGGGTTGCTGTGGACTGTTGTTATGGTTTTGCCGGAGAAGATGGGGGTTGCCGGATTTTAATGAAGATGATGTATGTTTGGTGTTTGTTTTTAGGTGAAGTTGTAAGGGATTTTAGTGATGTATGTTGCTGTGGTAGATCAAGAAGGAAATAGGTGAAGTTGTAATGAAGATGATATATATATCAAGAAGGAAATAGCAATGGCTAAAGTCAAAGTCAATGGAACATGTGGCACCAACCGGATGACATGGAGCAAACCGGTTGGGGAGGTAAAATGTTGCATAAATAAGTGAGTTTTTGGGAGATAACTTCTCTTTTTTTTAAAATATTTTGTTCGTCACGCAAAACCGATTTTCATAACAAGTTTCATACGTTTTTTAATAGTTTCCCCTTTTTGTAACTTCATTGACCTCCATCCAAAGGTTTGTAAAGGGTAAAAAGCATATGTCACATGAAAAGGCCATACCATGCTAAATTAACAACCCATGCTTAACATTTTACAGTATTTTTAGTTATTTTACAAAAGACCACTTTATCATATAGTTGAAAAAGGGTATTGTCTGGTCGATTAGCCACCCATTCTGTCATGTTATGTATCAATCAGAATTTTCTCAACAAAGTTAAAATGGTCTGGATTTGGAATTTTCTCAAAAAAGAGAATTATTTTTTACATGGAACTATTGGGCCCAAATGGTCTAGATTTGGAATTTTCTCAAAAAATAATGGTTAAAACACATCATTAACATGTATATACTATATAGTATCTATCTCCAACAAAAGAATGATAACTTATATTAATTACATGAAAAAGTTAAAATAAAAAACTCAACAAGCTCGAAAACTCTAAAAGAACAAAAATCCCAACAAAAGCATTTGCTTGAAGCCAATACCATATCCATAATGGTTCCTTGAAGACCAATTACTTTGCTGCAAAGCTGAGTTTATGTTTGCACATTCATCTTGATGTTCTTCTTCACCCCATGAATTGTTGTTCCCACTAGTCCTACTCCTTGAAGATACACAAAAAGGGTTTTTAGCCTCAATTGAAGTAATATTCTTTATGCAAAGCCCATTGTTGCCTCTAATATCAAGCCTCATTCCAATTCTTCTTATGAACTCTTGTGACACTAATAAATCACCACTTAGTTGATTTTGACTCAAATTTAATTGTTCAAGATTTGGAAGTGACACTATACTTGAAGGGACAGTCCCATTGAGGCTATTATTGTCAAGAGACAAAGTAGTCAAATTTTTTAAATTTGACAAAGAAATGAGGATTGGTCCCATCAGCCCACATTTTGAAAAGCTCAATACTTTAAGCCTACCCAATGACCCAATGAACATGGGCAACCCTGTCTTTATAGGGTTTTCTTGAATAACCAAGTATTCTAGCTGCTTCAAACCAGATAAAGATTCAGGCAATGGTCCACTTAAAAAGTTATGACTCAAATCAAGTAACACCAACCTACTCAAATTGCCTAGTTCTTGAGGTACCCTACCAATAAGGTCATTAGACCCTAGATCAACCTTTTGAAGAGACTGAAGCTGACCAAAAGATGCAGGCAGTTGACCCTCAAGCTTGTTGTAGTTTAAGTCCAAGATGGTCAAACTTTTCAAGTTTCCAATTTCTTGAGGGATTGAGCCAGTGAGATGGTTGTAGCTTAAGTCAAGCTGTTGCAAATTCACTAGCCCACAAATCCCTTGTGGGATTTCACCACTTAACTTGTTTTGTGAAAGTGAAAGGACCCTTAAGCTCTTAACATACCCTAAATTTGAAGGAATATCTCCATGAAGACTAGGGTTTGACACAAGTGACAAATGTTCCAAAGATGAAAAAGACTTGTTTTCAAATAAAGATGATGATAGTGAATATGGTGTGATAGTAAAACAATCAAAGATAGATAGTGTTTTAAGGTATGTAAGCTTTATCAAACCATTTGAAGACAAAGTGGCATTTGGTTTACAGGGTGGTGTGAGAATATCATTCCCAACATGAATCTTTGTCACATGAAAGATTGTAGGGTTATAATCTTGTTGACCATTATCACCATCTTCTTGAGCCATGAGCTCACACTGAATACCAGGCCATGGGGTGTTGGTGCATGGTTGTGGGTGCATTTGAGCCCATGTAGAGTCATCATCTAAGAGTGAACCCATTACTTCAAACAGACCTAAAAGCTCACCATCTTCCATGTTTGTCATTTCATCACCATTAGAAACATTCAGTGGCATAAGAACATGAAGCCAAAGAAGAAGCAGAATAAAAGAAAAGGAAGACATTTTTTTGAGTGTGGGGATGAGATAGATGCAAACAAAAATAGGAAGATCTAATAACTTTTATAACGATTATGATACCAATGAATGAGATATTGGTTTGGATATTTGCAGTCAAACCCCCAATTTATTTAAACTTTTCTACATTACCTTCAAAAATATTCATATCTATACATTTAGCTCCTTGGACTTTATCTTTTTGCTTGTTTCATTTCATAGCAACAGGGAAGTAAAAAAGATGTAGTAAGAAGTATAGAAACTTCAAAAACTACTTATAGTTTATGTTTTAAATTAGTTCAACATTTAAAGGTATATATTACAGATAACAACTATACAAATTGAAGAGTAACATATTAAAAATCTCTTACGTTAGCGTCATATGGATTTGTAATAGTTTTGTAAAAGGACTAAAAAAGCCTAAAGTTAACAAGCATGTATAATCCAACTCAAGGGTAAAAAACCATCAATACTAAAACTATGATCAGTTATAAAAGTATAGAACCGTATGTTGTTGAAATGGCTTTGTTGGCTGAGTAAAATAAGGCCACAAGCTAGATAAAACATACTTGAGGGGTGTTAAGTTAAAATAAGAATGTGGAATATTGATGTCAGTACGAAAGGCTGCTTGGTCTTGAAACCCTTCTTTAGCCCAAAATAGAAATCACATGCTCCTTGTGAATGACAAATCAGGATAGATATAGCCCCATAGTTCACTCTATTTAATAATTTTTGCTACAACTATTAAAAAAAGTAGGATTCAATAGTTTCATTGTTCAATCTATTTAATAACTTTTGCTACAACTATTAAAGATAAAGAAATTCGGATGAAAAAGTTGTTGTACTTTAGGTCAGTTGAGAGTAGTTATATGCAAAGGTGAGTGGTTTATTATTAAGATACAAACATTTAATGCATGTCTTAAAAACTACGTTTAATATTTTTTTAAAATTATTATTAAAATTATCTCTTGAAAGCTATATTAATCCAAGATAATTATAACACGTAGAGACTTTTTTATTAAGCCAATATATTTAAGCATTTTAGTACATTTCTAATCCACAAATGTTTCAATTTTAGTCACTTGATACACTAAACAAAAAGAGTAACATTAGTATCCTCTCAAATCATCTCCTTCTCACAAAGAAATCATCACACATTAATAAAATTAAACAAAAGTTAGAGATGAATAAACAAAAAAATGATTAGCTTTTATCAAAGGTTGTCAGATATGAGTCATGTTCGTGAATTCAACATTTTATAAGAAAAGTACACAAATAATGTATTCTTTAATAACTAACATTAAAAGTAGGTGGTATTCATAAAGTGAGTAAATGAGGGTGGTAGTAAAAGTGTGAGATGATAAGACATAATATGTTTGGTCTCAGTTATGTTTACTCATCATATCGATAGAGACATTCCATTGCCTCATTGCATGTTTTCGCTTTCCACCAACCTGTGACACATATAAAAAAACAAAGATAACAGAACACAAAATAATACAGTATAATTTCTAACCGATTAATTTAATAAATTTACTCAACTGTTTATCATTTGGATCAAGTGAAAGTGTGTAACTCTTGTAGATTACTAGTAATACACTACATATAATCGAAATTGATGTCTCATTAAAGTATTGAGAAACAACTAGCTAGTTGTGTAACACAACTCAGTTGCACAACTAAATTTAATTTCTTCAAAACTTGAATGTTCACACATCTTCTGGTCTTTTTCTTGAATTGTGGTCACATAGCAATAAAAATTGTGAAAGTTAAATAGTTCTTATGAACTTTGCAAAACAGCCAAGTCATCTTAAACATTCACATGTTGTCCTTGGTAATATTCTAGCCGATTTCGACATTTCTTTTTTGGTTTTTTATATTTTTATTTATTTATTTATTTATTTCGAAGAAATTGTGTTAGGTGCAAATCACCTTCGTTTCGTTATCCTTTGTATATATGTTGCCTTAAGAACGGGAGAGATGACATTTTACTATCCCAACAAACATATAAAAGTTATCTTAGACTAGTTGGCAAGGGAGTGGAATAATGGTGAATGATTCACCACTATCCCAAGTTCACCACTATATTGCCTTGCCATCCACCATTATCTTCACCACAAACACATATACCAAGAAGCATAGACGTGAAATGTTCACCATTATGTATACCGGATGTTTTAATATTTTTAATTTTGTGTGTAAGTGTGTGTGGGGTATTTAGTGGGGTATATTTGTATAAAGTAGGTATTTTAATGAAAGGTGAAGATGTGTTTGCCTTGACGAGTAAATGGTGAAGTGAGGTGAAGGGGAGTGAGAGGAGAGAGAAAGCTGACGTGGCGCTGAGGTGTATGGTGAAAATGTATTCACCTTAACAACCAGCCTTAGAAGCACAAATGAAATATTCATGTTAAAAGTTAAAACTACGAATTATGTAAAGAGTAATGGTTATTTTAATGTTGGGTATTTGGATGCCTATGTATGTGACTCTGAGGTATGGGAATTTATTCATGTAGAGGGAAAGATTCGATGCATGGGAACACAAAAAAGCTTACTAGCTATGAGCACATGGATGTACTTACTACTTGCAGGCATAGTACACCTGACTGTTTACCGAAGGTGGATACTGATCGATACTTCCCTAAGGTTAAATTGGTAACTATTTAAACACTCAAGTTGTTAAAGTTTTTGTTATAAGACCAGCACTAATATATCAAGTTTTGGAGACCCAAGACGCGTCGTCCTTTATTACGGTGCCATGGGAGCACTCGTCTTCAACGAACAAAATGGAGGACTCAGTCGATGCCAAGACCGAGTCGTGAGTGTATGTTTTTTTTGTCTTATATGTTTTTAAGTGGTGTATATTATGGTGGTGAAGTTGATCGATTGTCTTATTACACTAAATTGGCGATGAAATTAGTTGTCGCGAGAAAAAGCTAATGTGACAGTGGTGAATGCGATCTTGGAGTCTCTTTATTACACCCTGTCTAAGAACATCACATGAACAAAATAAAAATAACAAAATTGTAAATTGCAAAATAATGTTTTGGCCGAATTGCATGGCACAATAATTACAAGTATTCCTATAACATTCCTATAATACAAAACCTCAAAAGCACCCTCCCGGCATAACCCATGTTACAGAAACAGTGAGTCCCAGGCTTTTCTTTTTAAAATCAATTACCAAAACAAACACTTCTCATACTCAATTACAAAAATAAATACTTTCAAAGGAGTTTAACAAAATCGACACTTTGGGCGAGCAAACCATTTGCTCTCCAATTCATTTCAGCCACATATCTTCGGTAAAAGACAAAATACACAGAGAGCAAATGCTTTGCTCTCCCTTCCAATTGCTCACCGCCTCGCTAAAAGACAAAATACACAGAGAGCAAATGCTTTGCTCTCCCTCCCAATTGCTCACCGCATCGCTAAAAAATAAAATACACAAAGAGCAAATGCTTTGCTCTCCCTCCCAATTGCTTGTCGCCAGGGCCGTCTCATGAATTTATGAAATTTTTGAAGGCCTTGGACAAAATGAGGCATTTCGATAAGGAATGTTATATATAAAGTGTCACCGTTTATAAGATATAATGCAATTAGTTATCTAAACGTTCTAACATATTACTCATTTAAGATATTTTCTCATCTAAATATTTTTTTCTTCATGAAAAATATGTATACACATGCATATAATTATTAATGGGACAAATTTTGGGGCCCTTAAAAATTTTGGGCCCTGAGCGGTCGCTCACCTTGCACACCCTCAAAGACGGCCCTGCTTGTCGCCTCACTAAAAGACAAAACACACAGAGAGAAAATGCTTTGCTCTCCATCCCAATTGCTCGCAAAGTTAAAACTGTGTCAATTTTTGTAACTCTCCTTTCGATGGTCCATTTTGGTAATACGGGTATATATATGTTCATTTAAAAAATTCTGTTTTTTTTTTCATTTATTTTATTAAATTTGAAATTACAACGAAAATAAAATATGATACGGCGAATACATAAAAACTAAAACAAACTAAACCAGGAACGATATTTGGCTCGGATCTTCGCTTACATTTGGTTGATCAAAGCAACATCTTCTTCCGTCATCCCCTTGGTGCTAGTAGCAAGAAACTTCAATTCCTCGATTTTTTTGAGTCGCGATGAGGTCATCTTTTTTTTGCATGATCTTGTCACATTTTCTCTTGAACCATTTTCTTGAAAGCTTCTCGATAGGATGATGATCCCGCCGTTGTGGTCGAGTCTGATTTTTGGTTTTGGCTTTTCTTAGCTTTTCGGGAGGTCGTGGTTGCAGATAGGCTTGAAATAACTCGTTCGGGTCTTCAAGATCCTCGTCATCGGCCATCCGGGGACAACGTTTTTTGTAGGACACCATTTGGAAGTATGTTTCAAGATTTCCCGTGCAATAAAGTGGACAAACGCATGGCCATTGATTTCTCAAAATTTCTGTAAACAACGAGTTTGCCACTTAGTATCATTTCACCACTAAGACGCTCATGTTCAGAGATAACGCCCACCCACTTGTGACAATCACGTGTCAAAGTCATCCATTTTCCTGTGATCATATCTTTGTTACGTTCGAAGGATGCATGGCGATTGTGTAACACCCACAAAATCTGGATTTGCGAAAGCATACATGTTTGGGTGCTACTAAATTGGTAATCACAACACAAAGATATAGAGAACGGATTTAAAAATCCGTTTTAAAAATAGTTTACATTTCCAAAGTTAAATGACATACATCAAGTTCAATTTAAATAAAACAAGGCCCATTTAACATGACTGTCCCAAATCAGAGTTTAACGCATGTGTAAAAACACTTCTGGTAATTATGACTGATGCCATACCCTGCCTTCAACAAATACATTCTCAAACACCTGAGAAAAATATGCTAAAAGTCAGCTAACGCTGGTGAGTTCACAGGTTTAAAGTAAATAAGCACATATGGACCTTAGCAAAAAATTCAGCAGGCACACACTAACCGCATGCTAACACTAAGTTCATCCAACCGAAACTAGACAAACAATATGCCAAACGGCATAGCAAACAAGGGTGCCCGCGAGTGTTAATCCCCAGACACTCGGCAAAAATCTGACATGGTATACGTTCGCGTTGACCTGCCGGGCCAACCGAACGGGGGAGTCACCCCCAATAGATATATTTATATCATACGCGTTTCCCAGCAGGAATTGACGGCTGATGATAGTGGGCACAATGAGATTCAAACATACTTAGGTTATCTGCATACTAGTGTGTAAAAACAAAATTCAATTTGGTCCATGAAAACAGTTTTGCATGTTTCTCACCCCAAGGTTTATAAAAACAATACGCATAAAAGTGGGGCTATAAACTCACCTTAATACCAGCAATCTGCTAGTCAACAATAACACAGTGCAACCGCTCCGACACGCGACCTAGATCAGTATGGTAAGTCTTAGCGCAATATTCGTGTTTTAAACGTATTAACTCATTTGAAAGGTTTACGTGTGTCAAGTGCTCGTGTATTTCTTGTTTTTTGTGTGGTAAGGTACATTTCTGTTGGGAATTAAACCAACAGTTAGTACTGCCAGGTATAAAGTTACAACTGCTGAAGATTAACACTAACAGTACTAAGTCAGTTAGTACTGCTAGTACAGATGGTTAGTACTGATTATGAGATGAAGACAGAGTTGAAGACGCGTAAAGATATATATAGAATAGATATTGTGTATATCTTATAATTATAGAATGATATGAATGTTAGTTTACTTGTAAATGACTCCTTGTTCTATAAAAGGAGATCCTAGGTTAGGTTTTCAGTATCTCTAAAATACGCATTATTGTGAAAGCTTCAAGGTTGTAAAACCCTAGTGATAATCTCAGATCACTCGTACTAATATTGAAGCTATTTGGTTTGTTAAACAATTGTGTTCATACTTTCACTGTTCCATACATACAATCCAATCATACACATAATCTTCTAAGTGCTTTGTAGTAAATTTCGCATGCTACTTAGCATATACTCAAAGTATCTCTAACACAAGGCGTGTGTTTAGATCCTATCAAGTGGATCAGAGCCAGGTTCTGATACTTTGAATTAGAAGATCCAGAAGTACTTTTTCTCTTTCAACATGGAAGATGGACATGGAAACTCCTCAAACCTCAATCCTTGCCAAACTCCCAATGCTCAAACAAAACGAATATGATCTCTCAAGGCTCAGAATTGAGCAGTACTTCATGGTGCAAGATTATGTACTATGGGATATCATTCTCAATGGTGATTCTTTTAAACCAACAACTTCTGAAGAAACACTTGCTGATGGTTCCAAAACCACTAAGCTCAACACTGAACCAGTCACAAATGATGAGAGGATCAAGAAGAAGAATGATGTCAAAGCCAAGAGTTTGTTACTCATGGCAATTCCCAATGATCAGGTGTTGAACTTCAGTCATTATGAGACTGCAAAGACACTTTTTGCAGCAATTGTAGAAAGGTTTGGTGGTAATGAAGCCACTAAGAAGGCACAAAGAACACTACTGAAGTAGAGCTATGAGAATTTTAGTGCCACAAGCACTGAAACTCTTGATCAAATCTTTAACAGGCTACAGAGAATTGTGAGTCAACTTGATGGTTTGAAGATAGTGATTCCATAAGAAGACCTAAACTTAAAGTTTCTCAATAGTTTGTCTGCTGAATGAAACACCCATGTTGTTGTTTGGAGCAGCAAGCCTGAACTGGAGAAGATAACACTCAATGAGTTGTACAACAATCTTAAGATTGTTGAACAAAAGGTGAAAAAGACAGGAAGCAACAGTTCTATGTCTGGAAATATGGCATTTTTGTCATCCCCCAGCAATAGCAGTACTAAGGATGATCCGGATGTTTGTACTGCTAGCCCTAAAGTTAGTACTGCTAGTGTAAAAACTAGCACTGCTAGCTTGAGTGATGAAACTATCTATGCCTTTGTATCTGAGCAATCCAATGGGTCTCAAATTTACAATGAAGACCTTCTTCAGATTCATGAAGATGACTTGGAAGCTATGGACTTGAAGTAGCAAATGGCTTTGATAAGCATTAGGGCAAAGAAGTATTTTCAAAGGACTAGAAATAAGCTTACTTTCAATGGAGGGGATGTTACTGGCTATGACAAATCCAAGGTGGAATGTCATAATTGTCACAAGATGGGACATTTTGCCAGAGAATGTAGAAGCCCCAGACAACAGGACAACAAGGCTAGAGGGTATAAGAGTCAGCAGGGAAACAGGAGAACAGTGAATGTGGAAGAGACTTCTTCCAAGGCAATGGTAGCTGTTGATGGAGCTGGCTTTGACTGGAGCTTCATGGAAGAAGAGGAGGAACCAGCCAACTTGGGATTGATGGCCTTCTCTGACTCAGAGGTACACGAGGTTAAAAAGTGTTCTAATTCTTGTCCTGTTTTGAAAGAATACGAGTCTCTTAAGAAACAGTATGATAATCTTAGGACAGAATTTAATGAAGTAAACTTTAGTCTTTCAAATCATAAAAGAGGAATAGCTGTTTTAGAAGAGCAACTTACTTTTTATAGAAAGAATGAAGCAACTTTACTGATGATATAGCTGTCTTAAAAAGAGATTTGCAACTTAGAGATGACAAGATGAGTGGGCTTAAGTATGAACTAGAGAAGCTTAAGAAAGAAAAGGAAAACATACAGTTAAGTGTTGACACTCTTGAATATACATCAAAAGGAGTTCAGAAATTAATAGAGAGTCAAGTGGTTCATAAAGCAAAATCTGGTTTAGGATATAAGTCAGTTGCACCCCTCAATAGAGGAATGTTTATACCCCCAGGCATTGACTTAGCTCATACAGGCTTAGAGGAATTTAAGGATGTTGAATTTCCTGGATATGGTCCTAAAACCAATAAGAGTCCTATTAAATTTGTTAAGGTTGAGGATTCTTTTGAGAGTGCTAGTGATGCATCTTTAGTTGAAGAAGTTGTGTCTGAGGATAAAGTGTCCTCTGGTAGGAACTCAGATGCTCCAACCATAGAGGATTGAACATCTGAAGATGAGGATGATCAGGTTAAGGTTAAACCTGATGTGGTTAAGGTAGATGTAAAACATGTTCCTAAAGTGGTCAAAAATGAAAATATAAAACCACTTAGGAATACTGTTAGATATGCTGAAATGTATAGGTCTACAAACAGATCTTCAGTTCCTAGGGGAAATCAAAGGAACTAGAATAACTTAAAATCTCAACAACTTGGTGATGAGTTTGTTATGCAGAATAAAGTATGTTTTGTGTGTGGTAATTTTGATCATTTGGCTGCATATTGTGACTCAAACCCATGGAAAAAGAAGGTTTTTGGGAATTCAAGGGTGTATGGGAATACCAATGCTAGGGTGAATCAAAACAGTCCTACTAGATTGACTAACCCTAATGTAAATCATAAGATGACACCCAGAGCAGTCATGTTAAAGTCTGGCATCAAATCAGTTTCTACTGCTAGACAAAACAAGCGGTTTAATAACAAACAAAATGTTTCAAGTGCAAAATCATTTTCAAATCATTACAATCATGCACAAACAGTTAACATGCCCTTTTTCAATAGAACACCTTTGTATAATCAAAAATGGATGCCTAATGTCAAACATGCTAAGCCAGCAGTTCCTACTGCTAGGCCAGCAGTTTCAACTGTTAGGCCAGCAATTCCTACTGCTAGGCATATGAATGGTGTTAAGGGTCAATGGGGCAATGCTGTGAAGGCCTCAGCATGTTGGGTATGGAAACCTACCAAACCCAATGGTGCATCAATGACTTTCAATAAATATAATTATATTGATGCACGAGGTAGATCCAAGTCAGTGATGGCTTGAGTCCCCAAAAGGAACTAAATCTTTTATTTTGTGTGCAGGAACATCCAAAAAAAGATGGAGAAGATAGAGGATACTCATATAGTGGATGTTCAAGGCACGTGATTGGTAACATGTCATACCTTTCAGACTTTACACCTCTGGATGGAGGACCTGTTATCTTTGGAGGTGGTGTTGGTGGCAAAATTACTGGTAAAGGTATTATTAAAACTGGTAATCTTGACTTTGAAAATGTGTATTTTGTACCAGAGCTTAAGTACAACCTTTTTAGTGTGTCACAAATTTGTGACAAACAGAACAAGGTCTTATTTACTAATACAATCTGTCTTATTCTTTCTCCTGACTTTAAGTTACCAGATGAAAGTCAAGTATTGCTTAAAATCCCTAGAAAGGGTAACACATACAGTGTTGAGATGAATAAGCTTGTTCCCGAAGAAGGTCTTACTTGCCTTGTTGCAAAAGCCACATTGGATGAGTCAATGTTGTGGCATAGAAGGCTTGGTCATGTAAATTTCAAAACCATTAATAAGATTGCTAAATATGGTTTGGTAAGAGGTTTACCTAATAAGATTTTTCAAAATGATCAAACCTGTGTTTCTTGACTTAAGGGTAAACAACACAGAGCTTCTTGTAAGCCCAAAGTTCATAACTCTAATTCTCAAGCTTTATACATGCTTCATATGGACTTGTTTGGCCCTACTTCTGTTAATAACTTGAATCATAAAAGATATTGTCTTGTCATTATTGATGATTATTCCACTTACTAATGTGATTGGAGATGTACAATCTGGTGTGAAGACTAGAAGACAGACACAAGATCCAGATCATCATGGTTTTCTCAGTGTTGTATATGAAGAAAAACACCATGAAGATGAGAATGAATGTTTGTTTGTGTGCTTCCTATCACAGATAGAACCAAAGAATGTGCTCAAGGCATTAGAAGACTCAAGCTGGGTTGAAGCAATGCAAGAAGAACTGCTTCAATTCAAGATTCAAAAGGTTTGGGTTCTGGTTGATTTGCCAAGAGGCATGAGGGTTACTGGTACTAAGTGGGTATTCAGAAACAAGAAAGATGAAAGAGGTATAGTGATAAAGAACAAAGCAAGGCTTGTGGCTTAAGGCTATACTCAAGAAGAGGGGATTGACTATGAAGAGGTTTTTGCACCTGTTGCCAGGATTGAAGAAATAAGGCTTTTTCTAGCTTATGCTTCATTTATGGGTTTCATGGTATACCAGATGGATGTGAAGAGTGCCTTTCTATATGGTACGATTGATGAGGAGGTATATGTTTCTCAACCTCCAGGTTTCATAGACCCTGATCATCCTGACAAAGTTTACAAGGTGGTGAAAGCCCTCTATGGCTTACATCAAGCTCCAAGAGCTTGGTATGGAACTCTGGCTACTTATCTATTGAAGAATGGGTTCCATAGGGGAAAGATTGATCATACTCTTTTTATCAAGAAGAACAAGGGTGATATCTTACTGGTTCAATTATATGTGGATGATATCATCTTTAGTTCTACCAAAAAGGAAATGTGCAAAGAGTTTGAAAAGTTAATGAAGGATCAGTTCCAAATGAGCTCTATGGGTGAGATTACTTTCTTTTTGGGACTACAAGTACAGCAGAAACCAGAAGGAATATTTATAGGTGAAATTTTGAGGAAGTTTCAATTCACAGATGCTAAAGTTGCTAGCACACCTGCTGATAAGGAGACACATTTACTTTTGAAAGATCAAAGTGGTGAAGTTGTGGATGTACACACATATAGGTCTATGATTGGATCTTTGATGTATCTCACATCATCCAGACCTGATATTATGTTTGCAGTATGTGCTTGTGCAAGATTTCAAGTGAATCCCAGGGTGTTTCATTTGACTGCAGTGAAGAGAATCTTTAGGTATCTTAAAGGTCAACCAAACTTAGGTCAGTGGTATCCTAAAGAGTCTCCATTTGATTTGGTGGCATACTCAGACAGTGATTATGCTGGTGCTAGTATGGATAGGAAGTCTACAACTGGCGGTTGTCGGTTTCTGGGATGTAGAATTATCTCATGGCAGTGTAAAAAGCAAACTATGGTGGCTACTTCTACTACTGAAGCTGAATATGTGGCTGCTGCTAGTTGTTGTGCCCAGGTTCTTTGGATTCAGAATTATGGGTATAATTTCTTGAACACAATAATTTTCATAGACAATAGCAGTACAATGTGTATAATTAAAAATCCAGTTCAACATTCAAAAACTAAACACATTGAAATTAGACATCACTTTATAAGAGATTGTAATGAAAAGAAGTTAGTTCAAGTTGTCAAAATTCATACTGATGACAACTTTGCTGACTTATTAACTAAAGGTTTTGATGTGGGGAGGTTTCAGTACATGGTTACAGGTATTGGAATGCTTAACCCTTAAAAGTTCAATGTCTAAGTGTTTTTGGTATTAAAGGATTTTGTACTGCTAGTTGTGTCAGTTTGTACTGTTTGTTCAATATTGGTAATGCTTATATAAACATGTTAGTCAATTTTGATAACTGTCAAATAGAAAATACTTTGTATTGTGTTTTCTTTGGTTTTGGACTAACGAATGCAGGTTGAATAAGCAAATTACTTGGAGTCTGTGTCTCAAGTGTTTTGGAAAGTATGATGCTTTGGAGTTTAAAGTGTGTTAACTTAGCACAAAACAAATGGTAATTGGTTCACTATGTCTAACCCACATCAAGAACCAACTAGTCCAGAGCAAACGGTTTCTGGTAAAGATTAATCAAATCCGTTTATGGTTGATAGTTTACCAAAAACTATATGGTAATCAACTCACCATACTTCACAGCAAATAGTTGGCTAGTCCAAAGCAAACGGCTCTTGGTAAAGACATATCAAATCCGTTGATAGATGATAGTTTGCTAAAAACTATAAGTGGGCACAAATGTTTTCAAGTCTACATTGAGTTTATACTGCTCTTGAAAATTTTTGCTAAACAGTTTGTACTGCTAGTTCAAACTAGCTTTGAACCTGCGTTATGCTCTATGATTCACCTCTCTCAGGAGGTCACACACCTGGAAGTGATGAGAGCAGTTTGAAACTAAATGAATTGATGGTAACTTGTACAAATTGTCTGAAAATATTTTCATATTGGAAGCTGAGCTCAAAATTCATAAGTTCAAACTCACGTGATGGTGGGGATTCTTCCAAACAGGGGAGGAATTCAAGTTTGTTCAGTTGCTGTTAAGATGATTATGTGACTCAGGGGAGGATAACAGAGCAGATCATGAGAAGTTGCTAGAGGTTCAGACAGTGCAGATTCAGAGAATATTATTTGTGAAGGTCTTACTTAATCAGTATCAATCCAAAATCAAAGAATAATGAAGTTAAGTGCTGGAGTGCTTGCTGTTATGGTTTCTTCAAAGCTTTAAATGTGAAGAAAATTCTGAAGTAATTAAAGATTGAAGATAAGTGTTTGAAAGAATTCCCCCCATCATCAAAGTTGGAGTTTAATTCGAAAAAATTAATGATTTGCAGAGAAATCATAAGTTTAGGGGAGGATTGTTGGGAATTAAACCAACAGTTAGTACTGCCGGGTATAAAGTTACAACTGCTGAAGATTAACACTAACAGTACTAAGTCAGTTAGTACTGCTAGTACAGATGGTTAGTACTGATTATGAGATGAAGACAGAGTTGAAGACGCGTAAAGATATATATAGAATAGATATTGTGTATATCTTATAATTATAGAATGATACGAATGTTAGTTTACTTGTAAAGGACTCCTTGCATGTTCTATAAAAGGAGATCCTAGGTTAGGTTTTCAGTATCTCTAAAATACGTATTATTGTGAAAGCTTCAAGGTTGTAAAACCCTAGTGATAATCTCAGATCACTCGTATTAATATTGAAGCTATTTGGTTTGTTAAACAATTGTGTTCATACTTTCACTGTTCCATACATACAATCCAATCATACACATAATCTTCTAAGTGCTTTGTAGTAAATTTCGCGTGCTACTTAGCATATACTCAAAGTATCTCTAACACAAGACGTGTGTTTAGATCCTATCAATTTCAAAAGTGGTTTATCATACAAGACTCTTTGGTGATGACTCATGGTGAAAGTGTACGATGAAAATACTTGCGACGGAAACTTTCGTGCTTATTGCTTGTCGTCGCAAAATACGTAAGTAATATATATATATATATATTATCGTATATATTTAATGATTATATATATATATATATATATATATATATATATATATATATATATATTATCGTATATATATATATATATATATATATATATATATTTAATGATTAAGTATTTAATTAATTAGGGCTTATAATTAATTAAATATGTATTAAAAAATTAATATAATAATGGTGATAGTGAGGTAATATTATATTATAAAAATTATCATTATTTATAATATAATTGTAATTATAAAGAGAAATTATAATAAGTATTTAATTTTGAGAAATTAAATAAGTGTAAATATATAAATATATAACATATATTTATAAGTCTCATAAAGTCTAAAAATATTAATTTAGAAGAATTAATATTTTTAAAAATGAAAATAATTCGTTTCGTCTTTTAGTCGGTTTTCATCCAAAAATATTCTAAGTGTCGAAATTTTAGAAAAATCGGGCATGACCTATTCGTTTATTCAAACTTTTTCATTTTTCCCAAGTTTTGCAATTCACTCAAATAAACCTTTACGTTAACTATTTTTGCAAACCTAGTCCAAAACCATATATTTATCGTTATAACTATATATTCCGTTACGTTTACTTCTAAGTTATAAGTTTCGATACAAAAGTCAACGTTTGGTCAAAATATCTTCAAAAGTCAACAGAATGTCAACATTCATGAAATTGGGCCGAAAATCCATTTATTAGCATTATTGGGCTCAAAGTGTCTAAACGAGTTTAAAATGGTTTTAATCGATATATAACGTTCTATTACACAAAAATAATTATAGTGAATCGAAAAATGTTCCAAAACTCATTTTTGTTTCCCGAAATATATTTTGGGCCGAAAAGTCCATAATGGGCCCAATTGTAAAACCCCAAAATTAATATAATCTGAAAAGACAAAAATGCCCTCAATTTAAAATTTTGAGAACTTAAGAAATCATATAAGTAACGCAAATCGTATTTAACTTAATGTACGTTATATGCTAAGATACCTAATGAATTAAACTACTTAAGCTAAAACTTATGCTAATCGAATTAAAAATATCCTAACCTATGTTACTTATACAAAAACGCCACCAATATGTACCTTAACTAGTATTGGGACCAAATTCATTCTTGTAACAAAATACTTGATAAAAGCCCACAAATATCTCCTAATTAAAGCCCATAATTCGGTCCATTAATCCCTTCCAAAGTTGCCACTCGGTTTTCTTTTTTTTTATACCGAACATCACAAACACATCAAACCCTAAAAACTCCCTACATCAAAAGTTCCTGCTGCCTCCTCTTGTTGCTGCTGTGTCGAGCCTTAAACACCACCAAAGGAGGCATAATCTTGATCCTAATTGGTGTCTCATCCATTCTAAGGTAACCATGTTATCCATACTATGATCCCTTTGAAGTTATGAATCAAAAACTAATCAAACTTGCTTGTCCTTATGATTTTTCTGCTGCTGTCGATCAAAAGGAAGAGGAGAAACCATTCGTGTGGTGACTTGATCTCTTGTTTCCGTGTTCTTCATGGTCTACGAGGGTATTGTATCTCTCTTGTTCAATCTTTGTTCAAGTTCTTGTGTTTAATCGAATGATAGATCACATAATAAGTCACATAAAATCATAAACCAAAAACCCTAAAAACTAATATATATGGATCGACCCAGGAGCTATGTAATGGATTTAATTCATTTTGAATATGTTAAGGCCTGTAATAATTAACCTAAATATGTTGTGGACTCACCTAAAATCGTTTGGTGTCGAGAATTAATGAACGGGATGAAGAAACCCTAAGTATATATATGATTCTGTGATAACTGCTTCTGATCTGGAACTTTGCTCGACTTTAACCGGCTGTAACTAAATGATATGGACGGGTATTGTGATGGTTTTTGAGTCTAAAACTAAGTTCAATGAAGTGGCTACCTGGGAAAATTTAGTTTGTAATTTTTGGAGTCCTGGAAGGTTACTTTTCGATTTATGTAAAATTTTGTGTCTGATCGGATTTGTAGAGTCTGGAAAAACAGTCCGGGTTTTTCATTTATCATTTTCAAACCATAACGAATTAGGATGTTTCCTTTGAGCTGAGTAATATATCACAGGTTAGCTAATTACTGGAATTTTTGTAGAATTTTATAAATTTTCTAGACTGGGTAAGCAGATAGATAATGGTCGGGTGTTTTTAATTGATCCGGTTCTGGAACAGGTTGGGGAAAAGGATTTTTAGTTCGTACCTAGACAACTTAATAAAATCTGGAAAAATTACATAAAATACTTAAGACCCTGGGGAACGTCTGTGAATTTTTATAGATTTTATTTCGAAGGTTTAATATGGTTTATAAATTATGTAAAACGGGTCCAGATGATACTTAAAAACTGTCAAGACATGTAAAAGATTGTAAATTGTTATTTTCCTAAACTAAGGGTTATAAATTGTAAATCATGAAACTTGAAGGTATAATTCGTATAATAGGTTAATTTGAGGGTACACTCTGTAATCTTGGAAAATAAAATGCTTGATGTGTTAATAAACTAATGAGAGGGGTTAAGATGTAAACTATGTAAATCTAGGATTTCATTTTGTAACTTTGATAAGTAAAGGGGTATAAAGTGTAAATTATGAAACCTAAAGGACTAAAAGAGTAATTTGGGAAATCTAAAAGCTAACTCTGAATAGTTTGTGAATATTAATGAGAATATTGGAACCCTGTTAATTATGGAAACTTACTAAATTTGGAAACCGGTTAAATATGGAAAGTTACTTAAAATGGAAGGGTTTGTAATTCTTGTCTACCCCTCTAGGTGTGAAGAAGGAGAGGACCTGATTCCTTTTGTGCTATCTATCTATCTTTCTGATTTGCGTTTGCGTTGGAATAAGGTACAGATATTCTGACCTTCTCTGTAAGGTTTCCTTTGATCTCTTTCAAGTTCTGATCTGTTTAGCCTCTGATTGGATACCTTTGCTATGATTCACTTCGTTATGACCTATGATATGAACCTAAACTGTGAAACCTTTTTAATTCTGACCTGGAAATGATTTGAGGAAAAGCTATTTTAAAATGATGTCTGCAAATTTTGATACAATACTCTTTTAATTGGGATTTTATTAACCCTTATGAAAATTAGTTTAAAAGACTATCTTTACGAAAAACCTTTTGAAATATCATTTTATGAAAACTACTCTGAAGGATCATTTTTATAAAAACCGTCATCTAAAAGATAGTTTTAAATGGACTCTTAATTAGAAACCTTTTTAAATGAACTGTTACCATGGAACTTTGATTGTGACCTTCTGATATTGGCCTTCTGATGTTGACCTTCTGATATTGACCTTCTGATGTTGACCTTCTGATATTGACTTCTGATATTGAAACTTGTGATATGACCCTCTGATCTGATATGATATCTGACTCTTAGTTTGATACCCGAGCCAAAATTTGTGACCCTAGCCATGAAGGTAACATGGCCGTGTCTGTGATGCACCACTGGCATGACTAGTGTGTAGCCCTAGTGATTTGGTTACACCGTCCCTTTGATTTGGTTTGCATGTGATTGGGTAGGGGCGTATGGATGCATCCTAGATCTGTTCTGTTTAGTGGATTTAACTATATATGATATGATTTCTGTTCTGTTGACTGGTACTGTGTGCAATACATGCCTTTCACATATATCTGGGAGCTAGCTACTCCATTTGAAGAATGAGGACACCCCTCATATTATCTGATTATCTGAGAGGTCTCCCCTCTATATGATTATGAAGATTTATGGTTACGATATGATATGATCTGTTTCTGGGCTCGTGGTGGATTACTATCCCTTTCTCTTTCCCTTATACTTATTCTTTGACTTATCCCTTGAACCATATTACATATGTTTGACCTTTGTTTCTGTTATTCTGAACTATTCTCTATTTCTGTTTATTATCGTTATATCTGTTCACTGGGCTTTTTAAGCTCAGCCGCACGTTTTCTTTTCGTGTGCGGCAGGTTATAAGCAGGACGACGGGTTTGGGTATGAGTGAAGAGACTTTTGGACTTAGAAGACCTTGATAGTTATTCTGAAGTAGAAGTCATTAGAAGGATTGCATTTGCAGACTTAGTATTTAGTTTTGTTTCATTCTTAACCTTATAATGTTAGTATTTCATTTGTAACCTTTGAATTTATTGTATTACTATTGAAGTATGCTTTGTTTGATCTGATATGAAACCATTAACGTGACATCTTTACTCTTGCCGGGTTGGGGTGTTACAATTATGGTATCAAAGCCAGGTTACGACTCGTAATACATTTACCCTTGACCTGTGTAAGTTAGGACCACTAAGCTTCCACTGTTGGCGCTCATAAGTTAAACTTTAAGTTTTGCTTTAGGATTTCCTTATAAGAACTTAAGTTTTGACCAGTGAGGAATGGGTAGACTATAAGGCATTTGTTTAGGTATTATTACTTCCGCATCACTCTGCTTCGTGCCTTGCTTTTGGTTAGATCCTGTTGATATCACTTTTGGAAATTGAAAGCTTATGCCTTACACCTAAGTTTTGAAACCTAAATGAATCTTGAAAGCATTAAGAATTGCATAGTAATTTCCTGACACTATTTGATCCTTACCTTCAGATTCCGACTCTGACCTCTGATCTTTGTTAATCATTTCGATGCCTCTTGGGCATTTTGAGAATCTCCATGGCGAGTAGTTTGGCTTTCCCTCTTGATTTTGACATTTGTTTTTGTTGACCTCTGAGACTGTAGAAGTACTAGGTGGATGAAGAGAAATTGTTTCGCTTACGACTCGAGATAAAGTATGATCATCATTGTTGGTCCACAAATTGTATATGGATCACTAAGTAGTTTTGAATACCTAGTAGATGGTTAGGATAAATCCGAACCAATCTAAGTGAGAAACCCTAAGAGATTGTTAATGTTAATGCGGAATCTTAACAAGAACAATTTAGAACACAAGCAGGGATATCACTAACTTCGTATATTGATATTTACTATTATCAATTCGTACAACTCACACACGTTTACTAACAACCTTTAGGGATCCTTTTATAACACAAGGAAACCCTAGATGACACAGAAGATATACACAAATCTTCTATAAAGATACATACACGTAATGTATCTTTTCCTAATATAACTCTAACAAACTTTCCTATCTTCACGACCAGACCAGACTTAATAAGTCAACCAGACTTAACATATAACTACCAGACTTAATCATTACATAACCAGACCTAAAACACAAACAGACCTAACTCAGTAATCGACCAGACCTAAGTAGTAAACTACCAGACTTAAGTAGTCTGTTCTTGATATGCATCATAATTCCCAACAATCCTCCCCTAACTTGATCTTCATGCTTCATGAACTTCAAGTTCTTCTGATTTAGCCTTCTGAGGATTGAATCTTGAACACTTTGAAATGTATTTAGGTCTTGTTCCTTTCTAGCAGCTTGAATCTTGATAAGCTCTTCTGATATGGACTTGACAGCAACAATGACTATATGTACATCAATTCATATTAAGTTTCATAGCTATTCTCATCACTTCCAGGTGTGTTAACACCTGTGAGAGGTGAATCATTGAAATTTAATGGATTTGATGTCTCTTTACCAATAGCCATTACTACTGGAGTAGCCAAATGTTTTGGTGTGTAAGACCATGGTACACTGATAACCATATGATTTTAAGCAAATCATCAGCTTATCAACGGATTTGTTAAGTCTTTACCAAGAGCCGTTTGCTTCTGGACTAGTCAATTCTTTGATGGAAAAGCACCTCATCATGGTGAATTGATTACCATTTATGGTTTTCCACAGCCTTTACCACAAGCCATAACCTTGTGGGCTAGCCAACTCTTCACTTATCTTAGATATGGTGAGTTGAATACCATACAATTTTTGGCAAATTGTCAGCCATAAACGGATTTGAGCAATCTTTACCTGTTAGCCGTTTGCTCAGGATTAGCCAGTCCTTGTGTTGATGAGACAAGGTGGACTGATAACCTTTTGATGTGTTAGTGCAAAGCACCTCCACCAAGTGAGATGTTCCAATAGTCTCACTCAACAACTTGTGAAAATTCTTTCAAACACTCTTAGGCTACATCCTTCAAAGACTGCTTCTTAATTAAATCCAATAACATCTCATATCCTTCATCCTTTTTACTAGCATACAACTTTTTGTTCATCATTTCCTTGCAGACACTTGATGATAAAGGATATTCCACCTCTGCAAGCATATAAATATCAGCATTCTTTAATGACACACAATGTACCTTGCAGGTATGAAAGTATCTCCAGCTGACAATGTTCTGTTCTTCAGGAAGTTTCCACACTATATCAGACTCAGTTGGTGGCTCAAACATCACCTTCAAATTTCCCCAAAAGACTCTTTCAAACTCATCTTCAGGTGGTTGATCTCCATGTTTAATGTTAACCAACTGATACAGTTCTTGAAGATCCTTCCTATTCACATCAATCAAAATGCCAGCAAAATTCATATAAACAATGTCAGAATTATCTTCCCTTATTATTTGATATGCAGCCCTTCCACCAGTCATGATAAGTTGATACTTGACAACCTTAGTAGGTTCCTTAGTGCTTTCAATAGTCCCCATTGTGGCTCATTCAGATGAAGGTTCTTCATCTAATTCTTCTTCAACAACAACTTTCTTGGATTTACTCTTCCTTTCCAAACCTTTTCTTCTTTGAAACACAATAGGCTTAATCATTTCATCTTGCACTTCTTCTGTTGACTTACCAGCTTCAGGTTGTGGATCAATCACTTTATCAGGTTCAATGACTAGTTCAGTCTCTTTAGCCTTTCTACCTTGAAAGCAAAATTTCTGCACATCATCATAATCAGTAGCTTTGTAACCTTGATCTCTCTCAAATGCCTTGAGATATGCTACTTGAATTTCTTCATATGACTTCTTTTTCATCTGATCCAAAGAAAGATGCATTTGATTCTTAAGATACATCTTCATATCATGCTTCTTTTCTGCCATAGACATCTTCTTAGGAATCTTAGATTTCTTTTGAAGTTTGAACTTTTCCAAGAATCCACCCAATGTATCATCATTACTTCTTGCATTAATGAAGTCAGCTAACTGTTTGGCTCGTTCATCAGCAGTTAAGCCTTCAATAGTTAGCAACTCTTCATACTTTGCTCTCACTTCATCATCAACATTGAGTAATTTTGTAAAATCATCAGATTCTTCAGCCAACTGTCTTGCATAGACTGCATCTAACATCTTTTGTCTTTCTTCATCAGCAATATCTTGAGCCTTAATCCTCTCAATTTCAGCCTCAGATGCAAGTTCTTCTCTTGTTTTTCTCTTAGACTTCTTTGGCAATGAAGTTTCTTCCATGACCTGCTTTCCCTTTCTTAGTGCAGATTTTTGTTCTTCATTACCAGAACTAAGTTCATTACCAGACTTTTCTTCTTTACCAGACTCATCACCAGACTCATTACCAGACTTTTCATTAGAAATAGTTCCAAACTTCTCAATCTCTTCCTCAGCAGACAAAATTAACTTTCTTCTCTTCCTATCTTGTTTAATTTTGCCCATTGATTGAGCCAAAGTCTCTGCAACTTCCAGTGTCTCTGGACTAATTGTAGTGGTGACATTATCTTGAACAAGTGATTCTTGAACTGGTGTTTGAAGAATATTTTCTTGTTCATGCTCCAAATTCCTCCCCTGTTTGGAAGAATTTTCAGCTTCATCATCCTCATCATCAAAAGAGACACCCTTTTTCTTCATTGCTACTCCCATTTTCTTTACTTTCTTCACCAAAGTCACATAAGCTTTCCTTAGTGCCTCATTAGTCTTTTCCAAAATGTCAATCTTCTTTTGTAGTTGAGGAACAATGACAAGGAGATCTTCTACAGTAATGGGATTTTGTGCCTCCTCCCTTTCAGGACTTGGAACATGTGGTTGTGGAGGTGAAGATTGTTGGATGGGTGTAGATGATCTTTCAACTGATGGTGAGGGACCTGGTTGAGGTGATGCAATTGGAGACGACCTAGGTGTAGCAGACCTAGATGAGACTTGGTCTTGAGCTTCATCAGGGTTCACTTGTGCAGCTTCAGAAGTACCTGCATTGTTAGTACCAAGCATAGCAGCAAGCAAAGGTTTGTCTGTCCCTTGAAAACTCCTTTTTAGATTTGCAAAAAGTTTGGAAGTAAAAGCCACACTGATGTAAGGCACTTTATCCCTAGTTTCAAAATTTAAGATCATTTGCAAAAATCTTGGATACATTAAAAATTTTGGGTTCTTAGCATTTTTCACCATTCCTTCAAAAATTAATTTTGAAAAGTTAAATTTCCTTCCAGATGATAAACAGACCAATGCAGAAGCAATTTTGCTTCCAAATTGATCCCATCCACCACTTTTGGGACTTAAACTCTGAAGTAAATGATGTACTAAAAATCTCCACTGAGGTGAAAAATGACTTTTCCAAAAGGTAAAACTTCCATCTGTGGGATACCCAATGCTATTCAAACCCTCAAAAATATCCTCATTAGACAAATCAAATTCTCCTAAAGCATCATCCAATTTGAGACTGTCCCTAATGGATGCTTCAGAAATGGTAAAACCATTTTTGTCTATGACAACTTTTAAGCATGGTGTCCCATCATCAAGAGTCTCAGAGGTAACCGACCTCCAGAACTGCTTGATAAGGGACTGATAAATAGTAGGATTATGAGTTAAAGAATAACAAATATAAGAACCTTTTAGAAAATCCACAATCTGCTCAAAACCTGCACTTTGATCGGGCTTCTTCAAGAACCCGACTTGATTATGTTTGTCCACAAACTTGAGATTAGCCATGGATGAGTTAATGAGTTAGGTCTGGTTGACAAGAGAGGTAGGGTTTTGAAAAAATGTTTGCGTAGAAACAGAGTCGTGAGTAATAAAGATTATTTAAATTTGGAAGCAAATAAAGAATAAAAGAAGATAAATAATATCAAATTTTAAGCTTATATACTTCATAAATATCTTGTTTTACCGAAAATAGTGCAACGGTAATATATTAGTAAAATCTTTAGTTACTCTGACCAGATCTAACGGTCATAAAATTAACACTACCCGACCTAAAAAGTCAACCAGGCCGAATCATACACTTACCAGACCTAACCAAGAGAGTGAACTTACATACTTACGATAGCGAATGCAAAGCTTTGTAACACCTCATTCCACTCTTCTCTGCAAGAATTATTTGAAAGAACAAGAAACAGGAGACAAAAACCAAATTTTGCAAGACACAAGAGCTACCAGATTTAACACTTAAGGTTACCCGATTTAAAAACATTTAAACCTTGTACATTTGCCTCCCCTTAAATGTACATTACCTCCCCTTAAGTGTAAATTCCCCTTTTTTTTTTTTTTTTTTTTTTTTTTTTTTTTTTTTTTTTACTAGTAAATACTTAACCAAAATAAACACAAAGGTCAACTTTCCAAAAACACAATTAATAACTCTTTCCCTGCAAGTATTAACTTATACACCAACCAAGCATTAAAAGACATTAAACCTTGATTTTCCCTATAAAACCACCCATAGTTTTATCACAAATACCATCACAAACAGGAAGAAAACCTTACAAGCATAATGGATCCATCCAACTTAAACACCATAAAGATTTCATCCGATTCCTGGGATCCAAATGATTCATCCTCTGATACATCCTCAGGAGGATGGGATGGATACTTCCCACCAGGGTATTCATCAATCACCAGAAGCAAGACATTGAGAGAAGCAACTCTGAGACAATGGCTAGCTGCTTATGACCTGTCTGAGAAGGAACCAGACAATGAAACACCAAAGACTTCAAAGCCAACTCCTCCTTTTGATGTAGAGGATAAAGGTGCCAAGGAAGAAGACCCCTTCAAGAATGATGAAGAGACCTATCCTTCGAAGACTGTGCCTTCCCTGAGTAGTGGTTCTGTGCCCCGTCCTCCACCAAGCAGTGTGATTCTTGCACTTCCATGCCCAAAAGCATGGAATCAATTTGGTGGAAGAGGAGCCAAGAAGACCATTCCTGATTTCATGGGTAAAGGGAAGCAGAAGGTGTAGGTGGTGATGATTAGCTAGTTTGGGAAAAATCTTTTGTTTTAAGAAGCTTTGTAATATGCATCCTAGAATGCAATTTCTTGTTATTAAATAAAAAGCTCTTTGGTTCTGATGTCTTAATTTTCCACATATAAATAACTTGCAAATAGAAAAGAGCTAACAACTGCAAAACAAAGTTAAGTACAAAATACCAAACACACATACTATAGAGAACAAAATAAGTACTGAAAATAAGAATAACCAAGGAGAATAGCAAGATAAGAAACAAACAAGTATACAAACTATACAAAGTTAAGAAAGAAGATCAGTTTTTCTTAACAACCCAAGCCTGAGTGGACTTGTGTCCATCCTGTGGAGCAACATACTTATAGGTCTTGTATGAACTTGCTCCAGTGAAACCATGTTTGGACTTATAGGTAAATTCATTTTTAAATGGATTCCAAGTCCAGCAATCAGAGAAATTGTCAGTAGAATCCCCATTTGTTTGTCTCCTTACAGGTGAATGAGCTTTGTAAAAATTATTTCTTTGAAACTTTTCATTTACCTGAGGTTTTTGAAAAGGTTGCTTGGGTCTTACAAAACCAGAGTTCACATTAGGTCTCACAGAGTTAACATAACCAGTATTCACTTTAGGCCTCATAAAATTAACATTTTGCCTATTCACATTAAAGTTTCTGTAGCCAGACCCAAAATTTGGTCTACCAGAACTAACAAAGGAGTTAGGTCTGGTAGTGTTATTTAGTTGAACTGGTCTGGGGACAAACTGGTTAGCATGATTAACTCTATTAGCATTGTTCCAAACTGGTTTATTTGAACCATTAACCTTATTTACATTCATTCTCTTTTGCTCAGCCTCTCTTTTCATTCTCTTTTCATGGAAGTCACAATCTCTTATTAAATGACTCAAACTTCCACACACAAAACATCTTTTAGGAGCATAATTGTAACTACTCCTACTTTCTCTGTGAACACTATTGCTTCTAGGTGACTCATTCAATTTAACAGATTCCCTAGGAGTTTTTATGTGATTGACACAACTAGGTTTAACTGTTTCAGCCTTTTGTTCAGTCACTAAAGGTTTAGTAACAACAGGTTCACACTTCTTAACAACCTTAGGTTCAGGATTCTCTTTTTCCTCATTGTTTGACTCAGACTTAGAGTGATCAGAGGAATTATCAATAGATCCTTCAGAGTCATTGGATTGACAAGAAGAATATCTACTAGATTTGTCCTCTGAGGTAGTTGATTCAGACACTTGAGGACCTTTCTTACCATACACAAAGAGTGAATCATCCAACTCTTCTTTTTCAAGAGGAGTATAGTCATCACTCAAAGGTGGTGGTACTCCCTTAAAGTCACCAGTCTTAACAAACCTATTGTACAAAGGTTTATCAGCATAGTCCTTTTCTCTATTCTTAAATATATCCCTATTCTCATTTTCCTCATATCCTAAGCCACATTTTTTATTTGACTTAATTTGAGAATCCCAACACTTAAACAGGTTTTTATTTGAATTGTTCCATTGATCTACCCTTTTTCTCAGCTCATCCCTTTCCTTCTGAATTTTAAGCCCTAATTGTCTATACCTTTTAAGCTTCTCATCTTGTTCATATATCTTATTAGCTTGAAAGTATAGTTTTTCATTTAAAGCAGCATGTTGGTTTTGAAGGGTGACCTTTTGTGCCTCTAAAGTTTTCACAGCATTTTTATGTGCTAATAAATTTACTTCTAGATCACCTATTTGTTCTTGCTGCTCATCACATAAAGCCTTAACATGATTATATGAGTCAGTACATAATTTAGAGCATAATGATACCTCATTACCAATGGCCATGAGAGCATGATCAGACTCCTCATTTACTCTTGGATGCTCACCCCAATTGACTCCTCCAGCTTCCATTGTCAGCAGACTCATCTGATTCTTTTTCATCTTCCCATCTTCAATTCTTTTCTCATCAGCAGACTTCTTCTCTGGACAATCTCTTGAAAAATGCCCATGCTTGTGACAGTTGTAGCATTCAACAGTCCTCTTTGTGTATCCCACTGGTGATTTGTTGTTGAAGTTGATGGTCCTACCATATTGCTTCTGAAATCGTTTGACCCTTAAAGCAACCATGGCAATGTGCCATTTTATATCCATCTCCTCAACTTCAGCATCATTAATTTGTTCAAGGTCTTCACTAATAAAGCTTTCATCTTCCGTTTGATTGGCAAAGAAAGAATGTATCACCTCATCAGTGAAACTTGAAGCAGACCTTTCACTTGAAGGAGTTTCATAGTTACCAGACCTAACACCAGATCTAACCTTGTAAGTACTGCTTTTGTTTTGAGATACAAAAGCAACATTTGAGGAACTGGTTGAACCCTGAGTGTTGTTACTGATGTCCCTTTCAAACATCCTGAGATTATTGTAAAGATCATCAGGTGTCATAGAGTCTACTTCCTCCTTAATCCTCGTTGCCACAGATACATTGCCCCATTCTGATGGTAAAGATCTAAGGAATTTGTGATTTGCATCCTCATTCGAGACTGCTGCACCATGAACTTCCAATTGTGTTAACAGATGTTGAAATCTGTCATAGCCCTTCTCCAAACCTTCAGTCTTTGAAACACTAAATGTTTCAAATTGCTGTTTAAGAACAGCCTTTTGCATCTTCTTGGAGTTAGCATTACCTCCAAATCGTTTCTTGATAGCTTCCCACATCTCCTTAGCATCAAGAATGCCATGAAACCTTTGTAGATGCTCCTTAGGAATAGCCATAAGAAGCAAGGTTCTGGCCTTCTTTTCCTTCTCCACAGCCCTAATCTCCTCAGCAGATACTGGTGGCATTATTCTGAGCTGCCCATCATTCCCTTGTGAAATTCTCTTCTTAGAATTTCCCTTCTGGATCACTTTCCATACATCACTATCAATGTATTCCAGATAATGTTCCATCTCCATGGCCCATATATCATATTCTTCTCTCTTCAGTAGTGGAAGTTTTATGTTTGAGATTGTGGTTGTGGAAGGGATGGGTTGTTGTTGTGTTTGGGAGTTACTGGTTTCGGTTTTTCCTTCATCTTCATGGTTTGATTGCTCATCCTCACTGTTATGGATTGAGAAAGTTTCAGGCTTATCGAGTTCAGACATTTTGAAGGGTGATTTGAGTGAGAATTAGGTTTTAGTGCTCTACGAATTCAGAGTCTCTTCCTTGCTCTGATACCACTTGTTGGTCCACAAATTGTATATGGATCACTAAGTAGTTTTGAATACCTAGTAGATGGTTAGGATAAATCCGAACCAATCTAAGTGAGAAAACCCTAAGAGATTGTTAATGTTAATGCGGAATCTTAACAAGAACAATTTAGAACACAAGCAGGGATATCACTAACTTCGTATATTGATATTTACTATTATCAATTCGTACAACTCACACACGTTTACTAACAACCTTTAGGGATCCTTTTATAACACAAGGAAACCCTAGATGACACAGAAGATATACACAAATCTTCTATAAAGATACATACACGTAATGTATCTTTTCCTAATATAACTCTAACAAACTTTCCTATCTTCACGACCAGACCAGACTTAATAAGTCAACCAGACTTAACATATAACTACCAGACTTAATCAATACATAACCAGACCTAAAACACAAACAGACCTAACTCAGTAATCGACCAGACCTAAGTAGTAAACTACCAGACTTAAGTAGTCTGTTCTTGATATGCATCATAATTCCCAACAATCATGAAGGCATATTTATGTGGTGCTGGTATTATTAACGTGATAATACTTACACCATATAACGTGCCCTCATTGTGACCATAGGATATCTTGGGAAGTACCTAAGAAGTTTAGAACTTGATTCCCGATGGATTATCTGTGATTAGTGAGACCTTAGGTTCATTCTACCTATGCGTATACTCTACCTTCGTTCGTTAAATATCTGGATTAGTCTGGACTCTCGTGTTGCATTCTGTTGACCTTAGTTATAAATCTTGAACTCTTATAGAGCTCTCTACTGTTGATACAGTTAATTTGATTTGAAATCTTGTCCGTATTTCCATATGAGCTCCCCTTTTTGGAAGAACCTCCCCTGGCGTGAGAATGTTTGTAACGATCTATTGCGATTTGCTACGACTCCGTCTAACCTTGCGACTTCAATTTTCGAGGACGAAAATTTCTTTTTAAGAGGGGAAGAGTTGTAAAACCCCAAAATTAATATAATCTGAAAAGACAAAAATGCCCTCAATTTAAAATTTTGAGAACTTAAGAAATCATATAAGTAACGCAAATCGTATTTAACTTAATGTACGTTATATGCTAAGATACCTAATGAATTAAACTACTTAAGCTAAAACTTATGCTAATTGAATTAAAAATATCCTAACCTATGTTACTTATACAAAAACGCCACCAATATGTACCTTAACTAGTATTGAGACCAAATTCATTCTTGTAACAAAATACTTGATAAAAGCCCACAAATATCTCCTAATTAAAGCCCATAATTCGGTCCATTAATCCCTTCCAAAGTTGCCACTCGGTTTTCTTTTTTTTTTTATACCGAACATCACAAACACATCAAACCCTAAAAACTCCCTACATCAAAAGTTCCTGCTGCCTCCTCTTGTTGCTGCTGTGTCGAGCCTTAAACACCACCAAAGGAGGCATAATCTTGATCCTAATTGGTGTCTCATCCATTCTAAGGTAACCATGTTATCCATACTATGATCCCTTTGAAGTTATGAATCAAAAACTAATCAAACTTGCTTGTCCTTATGATTTTTCTGCTGCTGTCGATCAAAAGGAAGAGGAGAAACCATTCGTGTGGTGACTTGATCTCTTGTTTCCGTGTTCTTCATGGTCTACGAGGGTATTGTATCTCTCTTGTTCAATCTTTGTTCAAGTTCTTGTGTTTAATCGAATGATAGATCACATAATAAGTCACATAAAATCATAAACCAAAAACCCTAAAAACTAATATATATATTGATCGACCCAGGAGCTATGTAATGGATTTAATTCATTTTGAATATGTTAAGGCCTGTAATAATTAACCTAAATATGTTGTGGACTCACCTAAAATCGTTTGGTGTCGAGAATTAATGAACGGGATGAAGAAACCCTAAGTATATATATGATTCTGTGATAACTGCTTCTGATCTGGAACTTTTCTCGACTTTAACCGGCTGTAACTAAATGATATGGACGGGTATTGTGATGGTTTTTGAGTCTAAAACTAAGTTCAATGAAGTGGCTACCTGGGAAAATTTAGTTTGTAATTTTTGGAGTCCTGGAAGGTTACTTTTCGATTTATGTAAAATTTTGTGTCTGATCGGATTTGTAGACTCTGGAAAAACAGTCCGGGTTTTTCATTTATCATTTTCAAACCATAAAGAATTAGGATGTGTCCTTTGAGCTGAGTAGTATATCACAGGTTAGCTAATTACTGGAATTTTTTTATAATTTTATAAATTTTCTAGACTGGGTAAGCAGATAGATAATGGTCGGGTGTTTTTAATTGATCCAGTTCTGGAACAGGTTGGGGAAAAGGATTTTTAGTTCGTACCTAGACAACTTAATAAAATCTGTAAAAATTACATAAAATACTTAAGACCCTGGGGAACGTTTGTGAATTTTTATAGATTTTATTTCGAAGGTTTAATATGGTTTATAAATTACATAAAACGGGTCCAGATGATACTTAAAAACTGTCAAGACATGTAAAAGATTGTAAATTGTTATTTTCCTAAACTAAGGGTTATAAATTGTAAATCATGAAACTTGAAGGTATAATTCGTATAATAGGTTAATTTGAGGGTACACTCTGTAATCTTGGAAAATAAAATGCTTGATGTGTTAATAAACTAATGAGAGGGGTTAAGATGTAAACTATGTAAATCTAGGATTTCATTTTGTAACTTTGATAAGTAAAGGGGTATAAAGTGTAAATTATGAAACCTAAAGGACTAAAAGAGTAATTTGGGAAATCTAAAAGCTAACTCTGAATAGTTTGTGAATATTAATGAGAATATTGGAACCCTGTTAATTATGGAAACTTACTAAATTTGGAAACCGGTTAAATATGGAAAGTTACTTAAAATGGAAGGGTTTGTAATTCTTGTCTACCCCTCTAGGTGTGAAGAAGGAGAGGACCTGATTCCTTTTGTGCTATCTATCTATCTTTCTGATTTGCGTTTGCGTTGGAATAAGGTACAGATATTCTGACCTTCTCTGTAAGGTTTCCTTTGATCTCTTTCAAGTTCTGATCTGTTTAGCCTCTGATTGGATACCTTTGCTATGATTCACTTCGTTATGACCTATGATATGAACCTAAACTGTGAAACCTTTTTAATTCTGACCTGGAAATGATTTGAGGAAAAACTATTTTAAAATGATGTCTGCAAATTTTGATACAATACTCTTTTAATTGGGATTTTATTAACCCTTATGAAAATTAGTTTAAAAGACTATCTTTACGAAAAACCTTTTGAAATACCATTTTATGAAAACTACTCTGAAGGATCATTTTTATAAAAACCGTCATCTAAAAGATAGTTTTAAATGGACTCTTAATTAGAAACCTTTTTAAATGAACTGTTACCATGGAACTTTGATTGTGACCTTCTGATATTGGCCTTCTGATGTTGACCTTCTGATATTGACCTTCTGATATTGACCTTCTGATGTTGACCTTCTGATATTGACTTCTGATATTGAAACTTGTGATATGACCCTCTGATCTGATATGATATCTGACTCTTAGTTTGATACCCGAGCCAAAATTTGTGACCCTAGCCATGAAGGTAACATGGCCGTGTCTGTGATGCACCACTGGCATGACTAGTGTGTAGCCCTAGTGATTTGGTTACACCGTCCCTTTGATTTGGTTTGCATGTGATTGGGTAGGGGCGTATGGATGCATCCTAGATCTGTTCTGTTTAGTGGATTTAACTATATATGATATGATTTCTGTTCTGGTGACTGGTACTGTGTGCAATACATGCCTTTCACATATATCTGGGAGCTAGCTACTCCATTTGAAGAATGAGGACACCCCTCATATTATCTGATTATCTGAGAGGTCTCCCCTCTATATGATTATGAAGATTTATGGTTACGATATGATATGATCTGTTTC
This sequence comes from Artemisia tridentata subsp. tridentata, assembly GCA_021014915.2. NCBI lineage: Eukaryota > Viridiplantae > Streptophyta > Magnoliopsida > Asterales > Asteraceae > Artemisia > Artemisia tridentata. The sequence goes on along the minus strand of CP139502.1, from coordinate 113,864,668 downwards.
TGGGCTCGTGGTGGATTACTATCCCTTTCTCTTTCCCTTATACTTATTCTTTGACTTATCCCTTGAACCATATTACATATGTTTGACCTTTGTTTCTGTTATTCTGCACTATTCTCTATTTCTGTTTATTATCGTTATATCTGTTCACTGGGCTTTTTAAGCTCAGCCGCACGTTTTCTTTTCGTGTGCGGCAGGTTATAAGCAGGACGACGGGTTTGGGTATGAGTGAAGAGACTTTTGGACTTAGAAGACCTTGATAGTTATTCTGAAGTAGAAGTCATTAGAAGGATTGCATTTGCAGACTTAGTATTTAGTTTTGTTTCATTCTTAACCTTATAATGTTAGTATTTCATTTGTAACCTTTGAATTTATTGTATTACTATTGAAGTATGCTTTGTTTGATCTGATATGAAACCATTAACGTGACATCTTTACTCTTGCCGGGTTGGGGTGTTACACCAATAGTCCAAGTTTGGCCCAAAAACTATTTAACCTTTTTAAGTTACGATATATATCTCGTTAAGTTTCTAAAAATCAATTTAACACGTTCATCACGTCATTTGGTCAAAAAGTCAAATATGGCCGAAACCACATGGGCTCGGCCCAATTTGTGTCGAAACCATCATAAGCCCAAAATATAAGTCCAAACCTTAAAGTCCGTTTTAGTCCAAATAGTTTTCGTAACAAATTTTTAATTAACCAAATAAGCGCTTATTAAGCCATTAAGTCAAAAAGTCAACCATGGCCAAAATTAGTTGGGCTCGGCCCAAGGTGAACCGCATGAACCAAAAACCAAAAAAATAAGTCAAACGCAATAAGCTATAGCTTATTCAATAAGCTATTCAAAATAAGATATTAAGCACTAATTTCACCATTTCACCACTTGAGCCAAAATTTTATATTTTTCAAAACCCCAATTTTTGTTCTGGTTAAAAGTTAGCCGATTTGTGCATATACCCAAATAAGTTTATATTTCGTTTTAAACTCGTGTAATTAACACTAATCACATTTGTATCATCAAACTAGTACCACAAGCAACAAGATTTACCACACAAGCAAGAAATAACCTAATTTGTATAAAACTTTCAAAAAAAGTCGAGCACTAGTAAACATATATCAAACCCTAGCTTTTTCAATTTAACAAAACATAAACATTTAACACTTGGTAACATCTTTAATCATCATAATAACATGTAATGAGCAGGATTGAAAAAGTTTTGAGGACCCTTACAATGTTCTTGATAAATGTCGAGGGGTAGAGGGACCAAAAAGACTCCAAATTGCACCAAATTTACCCATAATACGTTCCGATTAACCCAAAACTCTTGAAAGTACACCCCGATTTGTTATAACTTCAACAAATTTTTGTAGATCTTGAGTTTATTTGGAATTCGAATGGGGGAAGTGAACAAAATGATCTAGGTAAGTTGTAGAGTAAAATGTGTGTGTTTTGGTTAGTGGGGTGTTTAGGGTATAAAAACAAATATAACATGTCATAATAAGCCAAATTACATGATCTCCTTTGTTGGCTAGTGGGGGAGGGCGGCAACACAAGTCAAAGGGGAGGGGGATCCGAAAATTTGAACACCATGGATATATCATGTGTCGGTGTGAGCTTAAATGTTACCGTAAAGTCCCGTTTTGACCTTTTTGGACACGTGTACGTAAAATAAGGTTTTTATCGACGTTTTTGTCTGAATAATAATAAAATATTATTATTTACTTAAAAATGTATTTATTTGACTGCTACCATCTATACTGTAGTGTCGGTACGCGTGTGGGGTTGCTTTTCAGTAAATACGAGAAAGCTTATCGGTTAAATACGAAACTTGTTAGTAACTATCAGAAATAGAATAATTTACGCTTACTGACAAAAATAGACTTTTTTAGCAGTGACTGTAAGCTACAGTATGCGGGACAGCTCCCCAAAAATGTTCAGAAATGCTCAGAAATTCACAGAAACATGCAGTTATGCATAGAAATGCTAGGTTTAAAAATAATAAATAAATATTTATTAGAGTAAATTGCAAAAATCGACCTTGTGGTTTGGCCAAATTGCACGTTTCGTCCCTGTGATTCATTAAGTGCTAACGGAACTCACTTAATTCCAGTTAACATGGGGTACCAAAAGTGCATGAAACAGTGCCAAATCCGGACCATTTTTGCACTTAATGAATCACAGGGACGAAACGTGCAATTTGGCCAAACCACAAGGACGATTTTTGCAATTTACTCTATTTATTGTTAACTTAAAGTGTGAAAATTACCATTTGTCACAGTCTCCCCAGCTAATGGGGAAATCCGTCCCGGATTTTAATTCGCGTCACTCGATGAATTCAAAAAGAGATGAGGATACTTTCGCTTGATTTCATCCTCTCGCTCCCAAGTGTACTCGGGACCTCTGCGAGAGTTCCAACGGACCTTCACGATTGGGATACGACTATGCTTTAGACGTTTAACTTCCCGGTCCATGATTTAAATCGGTTCCTCGATGAAATTCAGTTTCTCATCAAGCTGAATTTCCTCCAAAGGAATGGCAACGTTATCTTCAGATAAACACTTTTTCAAGTTGCTTACATGAAAAACGTCATGCACAGCGCTGAGTTCGGATGGCAATTCGAGTCGATAGGCTACCAGCCCGACTCTGGCAAGAATCTCAAAAGGTCCAGTATAACGAGGGTTTAACTTCCCACGTTTACCAAATCTTATCACGCCTTTCCATGGCGAGACCTTTAACATCACCTTATCACCCACTTGGAACTCTAGGGGTTTTCGCCTCTTGTCGGCATAGCTCTTTTGACGGTCACGAGCCACTTGCATTCGGCTCTTGATCTGCATAATTTTCTCGGTAGTCTCGTGGACTAGGTCTGGTCTGGTAAGTTGGCTTTCTCCGACTTCAGCCCAACATATCGGTGATTTGCACTTACGGCCATAAAGTGCTTCATATGGTGCAGCCTTGATGCTGGTGTGGTAGATGATGTTGTAGGAAAACTTGGCTAAAGGCAAATGCCTATCCCAGCAATTTCCAAAGTCAACCACACAAGCTCTCAGCATGTCCTCAAACGTCTGAATGGTCCTTTCACTTTGTCCATTAGTCTGAGGGTGGTAAGTTGTACTCATGTCGAGATCTGTTCCTAATGCGTCCTGGAGCGACTTCCAGAAGTTTGACATGAAACGACTATCTCGATCAGAGATAATAGAAATAGGCACACCATGCCTTGCAACAATTTCCTTCACGTATAGCCGGGCAAGTTTGTCCATGCTATCATTCTCTTTTATAGGAAGGAAATGAGCAAATTTAGTGAGACGGTCCACGATTACACAGATCGTGTCGTAATCGTTCGATGTCTTTGGCAGTTTGGTGATGAAGTCCATAGTTATGCGCTCCCACTTCCATTCTAGAATTTCAGGTTGTACAAGTAGGCCGGATGGTCTCTGGTGTTCAGCCTTGACTTTCGAACACATTAAACATTTACTGACGTACTCAGCTATATCGGCCTTCATGTTTGACCACCAGTATAGCTTTTTCAAGTCCAAGTACATCTTGTCGGATCCTGGATGGATGGAGTATTTGGATTTGTGGGATTCGTGCATGATCAAATCACGAATTCCTCCATATAGCGGGATCCAACTTCTGTCCCCATAACACAAAACTCCATCGGATCTCTTTACGAAGCCATTCTCACTCTCTGGCATTCCATAAATCTTCTCACGCGGTCAGTTCTCTTCCTTGAGTGCCTCGACCTGGGCCTCAAGAATTTTCGCTGGAAGCGGTGAAGTTATCGCCAATACTAACGATCTGACTCTGAATCCGCTCTTTTCTGCTGAGGGCATCGGCAATTACATTTGCCTTGCCTGGGTGATAACGGATCTCACAATCGTAGTCACTGAGCAATTCCAACCATCGGCGCTGTCTCATGTTCAGCTCCTTCTGGTTCAAGATGTGTTGTAGGCTTTTGTGGTCGGTGTACACCACGCACTTTGTGCCATAAAGATAGTGCCTCCAGATTGTAAGTGCAAACACAACTGAGCCTAACTCCAGGTCATGGGTCGTGTAGTTCTTCTCATGGGTTTTCAGTTGTCGAGAAGCATATGCTATCACCTTCTTTTTCTGCATTAACACGGCTCACAAACCTTTGTTTGAAGCGTCGCAATAAACGACAAAATCTTCACTACCTTCAGGTAAGGCCAAAATAGGTGCACTACACAACATTTCCTTAAGGAGTTGAAAAGCTTCTTCCTCCTTATCTCCCTAGTCGTACTTCACATTCTTCTGTGTCAGTTTAGTTAAAGGCTTCGCTATCTTGGAGAAACCTTCAATAAACCTTCAGTAATAACCAGCAAGTCCTAAGAATTGGCGTATTTTTGTGGGTGTCGCCCAATCCATTATTGACTCGATCTTTGCGGGATCCACGTGAATGCCTTGATTATCGATCACGTGGCCCAGAAACTGCATAGTTGATATCCAGAATTCACACTTCGAAAACTTAGCATATAACTCATCATTCTTCAATAATTCTAAGATTAGCTGGAGGTGCTCCTCATGCTCTTTCTCATTCTTAGAGTATATCAGGATGTCGTCAATGAACACGATCACGAATTTATCCAAGTACGGCTTACACACTCGATTCATGAGGTCCATGAATACGGCTGGTGCGTTAGTTAGGCCGAATGGCATAACTTGGAATTCATAGTGGCCATATCGGGTTCTGAATGCAGGTTTCGGGATATCCTTTTCCCGGACTCGGAGTTGATGATAACCTGATCTCAGGTCAATCTTGGAGTAAACGGATGAACCTTGTAGTTGATCGAATAGGTCATCGATTATTGGGAGTGGGTATCGATTCTTGATGATTAGCTTATTCAACTCTCGATAGTTGATACACATCCTGAAGGATCCATCCTTCTTTTTGACAAATAGGACCGGAGCTCCCCAAGGCGAAGAACTCGGTTTGATAAAACCTTTCCCTGATAGTTCAGCCAAATGATCAGACAACTCTTGTAACTCCGTTGGTGCTAACCAATAGGGTGCTCGCGCTAAAGGCGCAGCTCCTGGCGCTAAATCGATTTGAAATTCGATCTGTCTGGCTGGCGGGAGTCCAGGTAGGTCTTCTGGAAAAACTTCCGGGAAATCCCTTACAATTGGCACGTCTTCCAATCGTTTCTCTTCGGGCTCCTTCTCTTTCTTCTCAGTAACACGAGCTAGAAAGAGGTGGCATCCTTTCTCGATTTACTTCTGCACCTTCGTACACGAGATGATGTTCAATCTTGACGACCGTGCACGATCACTCTGATCTCCTTCTATCATCAGAAACTCGTTCTCGTAGGGTACACTAATGATCTTTTCATCACAGATAATGACATCATGGTATTTCGATAGCCAATCCATCCCTATGATGACATCAAAACTACCCAACTCTACTGGCATGAGATCGATGTTGAACGGGTGGTTTAACAAGTTTAGATTGCAACCTCTTATAATGGTATCTACCCTTTCTAAATTCCCGTTGGCTACTTCTACGTCAAAGACGTTGTCTAAGGTGGTTGGAGCATTATCAATTAAGGAACTAAAAGCAGTCGAAACAAAACTTCTATCTGCTCCCGTATCAAATAATATTGATGCATAACGATTATATAAAAGAAACGTACCCATCACCACGTTCGGGTCATCCTGAGCTTCCCTTCTGCCCACAGCATAAACTCTCCCACGGACTCCTCCTCCATTGCCCTGGTTCCCATTGTTATCTGCTGCTCCAGATTGCCATGACCACCATCGTTTCCCTGATTCATGGGTTTCTTGCACTCATTACGGTAATGACCCTTCTCACCACATCCATAGCAGGTGACTTCCGCCCTACGGTTGTTGGGTGGTGCTGCTTGAGTGGTGGCTAGGGGTCTGGACCTGCAATTCTAGGCTAAATGTCCCACTCTCTGGTAGTTGTGACACTTAACCGTGCATTGTCCTTTGTGGTGTAGCTTACAACGGTTGCATAGAGGTGCATTCCTATCATACCCCTTTCTCTCACTTGAACATGCTGTGTAAGCTTTTGCCACTTCCTGCCTTTTGTTTTGAGAGTTACTGTTGTTACCTTTTGAGTGGTCTTCCCACTTCCTCTTGTTGTCAGTACTCTTTTCTGGGACATCCTCCAATTCCTGGTCCATCAACTTGTTGGCTATTTCCATGGTCTCATGGAGATTTACAGCCCTTGAGGTAGTCACATCTCCTTTTATGGACTTTGGAAAACCTCTGACATACCTCTCAAGCAATCGCGTTTCAGTTCGAACCATTTCAGGACATAGCAAAGCCAGTTCCTGAAATCTCTTGTTGCAAGCGGCCATGTTGTTATTTTGTACCTTTAAGTTCCAAAACTCTATCTCCAACTTCTTGACCTCATTGCGTGGGCAATACTTCCTAAGCACTAACTCCTTGAAGTCATCCCACGGCATAGCATAAGCAACATCCATGTTATAGATTTCATGTAGTTGTTCCATCAGGTCAAAGCGGCATCCATGAAAGTGAAAGATGCATATTTGACCCTGTCGTCATCGTTACAACCACTGATGCGAAACACGGTTTCCAACTTTTCAATCCACCTAGTCAGGCCAACGGCTCCCTCTGTCCCTCCGAAACCTCCAACCATGATCTTTCAGAATTCAGAGTAAGTGCAGCTACGGCTGTTGGTCACTGGCCTTGACGTTCCGGTGTTGGTGGTTGAGTTGTTTGCGGCTGCGAGTGCGGCGGCCACACGGTCATTGACAAGCTGATCTAGCGTTGCTTGGTTCACCACAGGTGGGTTTGCCGCGGCCCTGGTTGGGGGGCGTTCTCAGCATTTCTGCCTCGCGCGGCTCTTACCGGGTTGGCATTTTCAGCAGTCCTGCCTCGCACAGCTCTTGCTGGGGCAGGTGTGTCAGCAGTTCGTCCTCGTGTGACTCTGGTTGACTTTCGCTTGGGTGCCATTTATCTGCATCACAAGAAGATGACAATAAATGAGATCTCGAGTATAGAGTAAAAGTGTCACATTAGTATATGAATATTACGGACAGAGTGCAAGAATAAAGTCAACCACAGAGGAAACGAACAATCGAAATAGATAAACCAAGCTTGTTATATATATATATATATAATATATATAATAATATATATATATATAATAGCATCAATATATATAATAGAATAGAGGTACACAAAATTACAAGCAAGGCTAATAGTCCATCACTAACTGATAACTTATCAGTTTAGTGGAATACATCATCTACTGGAAACTAATCTAAGCTCGATCACGCTCAAGGCGTAACTGCTCGAACGCTGCAGTCATTCCTCCGATGGCAGCCTCCAAATGATCCACACGGTATCTCAGCTCCTGGTTCTCTCTCATCACAGCACCGATCGTATACTCAGCAGTCATGATCCTCTGCCACTGAGTGCGATCAGTGCCTTGAGCTCTCCTCAACATCCCATGAATCCTGGTCTGGCCTCTGCCCAAACCGATAGCCCTAAAATCCAAAGCCCTGAGCTCCCTACCCTGTGACCTCTCTAGTGCCTCTAATCTGGCTCTCAGGCCAATCATCTCACGTCTGTCGGTAAACATCTCCTCAAACAACACACAAGCAGCTCTGTCAACTGTCCCAATCCGCCTCTCAACAATCTGAATGCGGTCAGGCTGCTCTAACCTCTCAATCTGATCTGAGTGCACATCGAGCAAACTGCCATGGTTAGCCAGCTGGATCCATACCTGCTCCATGACAGTAGGCTCCTCGTCCTCAGCCGGTGAGGCTGGTGGAAGCGGAGAAACCACTGGTGATGGAAGCGGAGAAGGTATCGGAGATGGAGGTGGCACGAACGAAGGAGATAATGGAGTGTACTCTGTACTAGCAGCACGCACACCCGTGCTGGTATCACAAGTAATGTCAACCCAGTGGGTATCACTCAAATCCTATATCTGGGAAGCCCTGGAGCTCTGCACTACCTCAAATACCCCTGTACATCCTCCATGATTCCCTTGCCATCTCGTGACATCATCACCTGATCTAAACCTATCGGTAACCCCTTGTCCCTGTCAACACACGCACAAACAGGAGCGTGCTCGACGGATGCTGTCACTACTTGTAACACCCCCAAATTACCGCAGCGGAACGATAGTGTCAAGGGAATATTACTTCATAATATAGAACAAGGTATAGAAAACGACCTCTAAATGAGACGTTTTGAAATGTTACCATTCGAATTATTTAAATCAGAGTTGATACAAGAGTTCCAAAGTATGATTACATAAACGTTTTCAAAGTGTATCAAATGATAAAGATAAGTGCATAAGTCTCAAAAGTATGCAAGTGACTCTAAGATCCAAGCATCCACTATCGCCTTAATAACCTGAGATAAACATGCTAACAAGTGTCAACCAAAGGTTGGTGAGTTCATAGAGTTTAATTTTAAATATAAAGCATTTAAATAAAGATTTCACAGCAAAGGCATTGTAAATTCACTCAGTCCCAAGCCCCGCCCATACAAGACTTGCAACCTGTGTGTTTACAACCCACTGCTAAAGTATGAGTAGGACATAAATGTATACGATATATAAGTATTTAATGTAATGAATAGCAGCAAACTGAACTTCTTGACTGTGTATATATGTATCATGTGTACTCCGGATTATATTCACCCAAGGTCTCGTCATTTTGGACACAAGGGTTGGGGCATCTTCCAAAATAGTACTGTGTCACCCAAGGTCACGCATCTTGGACACAAGGGTGGGGGCATCTTCCTAAAATATTACTATCAATACCTCTCCAATCGGCTCCTTCCCAAAGGAGTTAAACAGTTGTTATGAATAGTGTGTATATGAATAGTTTAACACATTAAGGCATATATCGTTATAAAACTACACATCATGTCCAGAAAGTATGAAAGCGTATCGTATCATAAATGTTTTGAGTAATTTCATACCAATGCAAATCATGTATTTGATAAATGTGTAAAGTAATTTAAGCATGTATCTCCCCCAAGTAGTTTAAAATGAATATAAAAGAGTAAGAGTGAGGCTATGACTCACCTTAGCTGTAAAGGTCAAGGTAATGTTATGCAAAATGTAACACGAGAACGGCTCCAACACATAACCTAAATAACAGGGACGTCTGAGATTTCGATGGTTTAAGATTGATAGGATGTGAATAATGATTGTGGAAAAGTGTCGGATAACGAATTGGATCGTGATGAGAATAAATGATATGCTTAAAATGCTTAAAGTTCAAAAATAATATTATATATAATATCATCCTTTTTTTATGTTTTAATGAATCTGTAAATATCGTCTCTTCGAAAGTTGGTGGATGATAAGTTATGCGTATTCGTTAAAATCACGTTACGTACATATAAACGTAACGTTTTTTATATAAATCGTACGAATTGTAAAATGGCTTTTTAGGACAAAATGTAATAAAACATTAGTGAAAAAGTGTATAAAATAAGTTACTGGTTGGTCCTTGAAGTTATAGTGAATTTACACTTTTAACCCTAACGATGAAACATTTGCACCGTTAGTCCCTAGTTAGGAAATAATTACATTTTAAGTCCAAAAGGTTCCAATATAACATTTTATGACTTCTGTTTACTGTTTTAACATTTTCTATCCATAAGTTATTAATTTGACAGTTTAGTACACATTTATCCGAAAGTTACATTTTTAACCCAATAGTAAAATAATTTGCATTTTAAGTCCAAAATTTACAAAACTTATATAATAAAATTTCCGAGAGTTTTATATGCTTCAAATAGCTTATTCAAGTTCATAAAATCTGCGTATTTCCCAAAAGAGCTTATTTTTAGCTTATTAGGCTTTTAACAAGTTAAATACAAGGCCCAATAAAAGATTTTGATCCGAGGGGTTTCAAGATGATTTAGGCCTGACTTTGGGCTTATTTCATGGTCCTAAAAATATAACCAGATTGCTTATTAGACTGCTTATACGAATAAGCTTATTTTGTGCTTAATGGGCTAAAAAGCCCATTCATTACCTATTAAAGGTTTAAAAACTGGTTCGATATAGGTCCAAAAATATATAAATGACTTATATACGTTTGATAAGCAATATAGATTTAAAATGGGTCTCGTTAAGCTATTAAATGATGAAACAAATGTCGAACCTATGGAAATCCAACCTGATTTGGTGAGGGTTCTCACAGTATATGATGCAAAACTACCAAGATGCTATGGCTATATGTCGAACCTATGGAAATCCAGACCTGTTCATCACTTTCACCGCCAATCCAAAATGGCCCGACAGTAGGAGTCGAATCTTTGGAGGCGTGACGGTCTTACTGGGAGGTGACTTTCGACAAGTTCTGCCAGTTATACCAAAAGGGAGCAGGCCCGACATTGTTCAATCTTGCATAAACCAGTCTGAGTTATGAAAGCATTGCAAGGTCTTCACCCTTACGCGCAGCATGCGTGTCAATAAGTACAGTGAAAATGGGCAGATTGATACTCGAAAACAGGATTTCAATAGATGGGTTTTGGCTGTGGGGGATGGCACGTTGCCAGCAAAATGCAAAGAAGGGGAGGATGAGCCAATTTGGATTGACATTCCCGAAACCTTTCTAATTAAATCATGGGATTCTCCTATCGAGAAAATTGTTGCAGAGACATACCCTGATTTTACAACAAGACAAACTGACGATGTCTACCTCAAAGAAAGGGCAATTCTAACTCCTAGGAATGATGATGCTGATGCCATCAATGAGTATATGTTTAAAGAGTTAGAAGGGAAAACTGTTACATACAACAGCGCAGATGAGATTTGCAAGGGATCTACAGACAATCTAGAACAGCACGACCTCTATCCAATTGAATTTCTAAATTCCTTAAATTTCCCCGGTATGCCCCCACATACTCTTCACTTAAAAAAGGAACTGCCCGTTATGCTCTTGCGGAATGTCAATCCAACCAAAGGACTATGTAATGGAACAAGGTTGCTCATCACAGATCTAGGCCAGTTTGTTATTCATGCTAAGGTGCTAACAGGTTCAAATATAGGGGATAATGTCGTTATACACAGGATTATACTCACATCAACACAGTCCAAGTGGCCATTTGTCCACAAACGTAGAGAAATTCCCTCTAAGACCATGTTATGCAATGACCATTAACAAAAGTCAGGGCCAGTCACTTAATTATGTTGGCCTCTATTTGCCTACTCCCGTATTCAGTCATGGACAACTTTATGTGGCATTATCTAGAGTTACCAGTCCTGATGGCCTTAAAATACTAACGATCAAAGACAAGGACCCGGAACTTGCGCACTGCACGCGTAACATTGTTTTCAAGGAAACTTTCAGCAACTTATCTTAGCACAGCTATGTAATGTTCCCACATGATATTTAATAAAGACATGCATTGAATATTTAGCTTTGCCCTCAAATTGTAAACATGAATACAAACATCCAACAGACACTTACCATGCTAATAGAAACTTACATATTATACCTAAAAAACAAATATACAGCTGACATAACAGACATAACCTGCTGAAATACATTGATTCAAACAGTAGCGGACCTTGAACGCTTTTTTTAAGGAGGCCGAAATAAAAGTCTATAAACCAGTACTTCTTATATAACAACAAAAGCCATATCATCACGTATGCAAAGACAAAAACTTTACTATGTAATGTCATTGATGAAAATAAATAGTAATACATGCATTTAAGACTTCATACAAATAAAATTGAACTGCAAAATATACCAATTCAGATTCCCCAAGTAACTAAGATTAAAAAAAAAGGATTGAATATCCAAATTACCTTTTGAGCATATAATTCATCATGTTTGGGATTAAATGCAATTCGTCACTCTCGCATCCACACTGAAATATTATGCATATCACCATTTACGAATCACTTTATATCAAAACTAACCACATTAAAGGAGAAGGAAAAAATGCCTACCTTTGGGAATACCATGTCATCTCGGTTTGGTGAAGATACCATCAACATTTCTATTCTGTTCTGGTCTTTAGATTTGACATGTCTGTAAGGGATACACCTGTAGCATAGATGCTGATGGTGAGCTTATACCAGAAACAACATGCCTGTTATACAAATGACTGAAAAATCACTTCTTTCACTTGATATTATGCTTTTACATACAATTAGCAGTGTAAAAAATTATGAAAAGTGCGTCACAGCTCTCTGAATTGATGAATAAACGATGATAGCTTGAGCAAGTAGGTGAGCTACAAACTCTATAACAGGGGTGCGGAAATTACAAACTGATTACAATTTTAAACACCATCTTAACTATAATGGGGGTGATCGCTGTATTTGCACTCCAGTTCTCCTAAATGACAAATGGACAATAGACATGGAAAAAAGTACGTAATAAACTACCACAGTACCACCTATATGAACAACCAGTGTATCGAAATCAAAACCAGAGAACGACTACAAGGTCAATATGCCAAGTGCCAACACTTTATATCATTCCATAGATAGTTGATATATTAAGACTGATCACAAAGAATATGGATATATAATCCAAATTCAATCATGTATTTACTTAATCAAATTTCAAACCAGATATACAAATCAATAACCAAAATCCTCATATTCCAAAAACATGGATACTCATAAACATCTAACATAACATCATCGGCTAATCGAGATCAAACAGGAAAATCCAAATTCATCATATAAACAAACAAAAAAATAAGAAAACCTGTGGATAACATATCCATTGATCGTTTCACAGTCCACCACTTACACAGCCATACGATTATTAGCCAAAGATGACCATTTCAGGAAAATTCAATACACAAACACCACACTCCTTAAATAAACTACATATATGTTTTAATTTTATTAAAATGTTGTGAAATTGAAAACCCTAATTTCAGATGCAAACTCTAATTCAGCCCAAGATTACCATTTCATGAAAATTGAATCCACAGCGTCAATACACAAACACCACACTCCCTAAATAAAACACGTATATGTTTTAATTTTACTGAAATGTTGTGAAATTGAAACCCCTAATTTCATACGCAACCCTAATTCACTTTCAACAGATCTCATAAGTGTGTGTGTTTGACTCATGTGTGTGTGAGAGAAAACCCCCAACACTTTATCATAAAGTATAACATGGGAAAAATGGCAAAAAGTAAATAAATAAAAGTAAATAAAAATTGACATAAACATAAAACATATTTATATTAGACATTTTGCAGTCATTAAAGTCTTTACATCATACTGAAACCAGTTACACCTAAACCATCATTATCAACAAGTAGAACCAAAATAACTACCAAAAGACTACCCCAAAAGACTACCCACAAAAGACATCCAGCATGTGAGCATCAGACTCTATTCATCATCAGAAAGCTCTTCATCATACTCCATAAGCCTCACATGGCCTTCCTTCTCATGAATACCATCGCGAACTTTAGCTAGGAGGTTGGTAATTGCTTGTAGCCTATCACGATCCCTTTGTTGTGTCTCAAGCAGACATCCCAGCACATCCACAGCTTTTTCATTGAAAGGGCCAAGGAAACGAGCCTCCCTTATGCTGATCTCAGTCTTATCAATCTTACTACGGAGTTGATTGGCCTCCTCCCCCATCCGCATCAAGAAGCCCTCCTCTTCAGTTATCTGATTGTTAAACAAAAACTTGAAGCAAGTCGCCAAATTATTGGAACCAGAAGCCTCCTTAAGCTCTTCGATGTTGCAAGAGTCGGCCATTATTGGTGAGAGGGTTATGTGTGAGATAATGAGATTAGGGTTATAAGTTATAACCTAAACAGTGATACTCATGTGTATAAATAAGCAAAAAAGATAAATTAATGTGAGAAAACCAAGAGGTAATGAGACAACAAAGAGGTAACGAAAAGTTGCAAAACATAACTGAAGTATTAATTGAAGGAACTTCATCTTCCCATGCAGAACTATCATATCAGTATTGAAAATTGTATTTGCAAATATAACAAAAAAACCCTCACACTTTACCTTTTACATAAAAAACCCATCACTTGCACAATGCATACCATTAACATCCTAAACTTTATAAAAATGCTTATAACTTAGCCTTACATTTATATCTAAAAATTTCCCATTTATGATGAAAATATTACTACAATCATAAATAAAAAGAAAAAAACATAACTAAAACTATATTAGTTCAAATAATAAACAATAGAGTCAATAGCAAAATGGATACTTATATTTATTTTCAATATCATAAACACGAAAACAAACAAAACATTAAAATTCTCAGTACCAACAAAAATATCTAAAACCAAACAACTAATTAAACTCATTCATCTTAATAGCATTAGCTTCTTCCTCACGGACACCAGCTTTCGCTTGATAAAACAAATCATTTAACTTTTCAAGCAATATCTGATGCCTCTCTTGAGTCTTTCTCAAAGCATCTAGCAAGTCCAAAGCAATACCACGAGCACCTAAAGCTTCCATGTTCGCCATCATGGTATGGTTCTGCACCATTACCCGCCTCAAATGTTGACAACAACCAAAAAGCAATTTGGAAAATGCATCTTCTTCACCTGCCTGTTGCACAGACCACAAACGCATACAATCATGCAATTTAGAAGAACCAGCAACATATATTAAATTCTCTAACATCTCGAAATCTGCCATTGAAAACAAAATATATCAAAGAACAAATGGTTTTATAACTCACTATGACAAAAGTACCAAATAAATAATCCAAACATCTTGCAAAAAACCTCTTCACATGTACTCTTTTAAAGTGAAGTAACTATTTTAAATAGTGAAAACCTAATTAGTACCAACCATTTAGCTACGAACACTTAGATACAATCGGTGCAATGCACGAGTTGACAAAGCCTCGTTTATAATATAATTGTAATTATAAAGAGAAATTATAATAAGTATTTAATTTTGAGATATTAAATAAGTGTAAGTGTATAAATATATAACATATATTTATAAGTCTCATAAAGTCTAAAAATATTAATTTAGAAGAATTAATATTTTTAATAATAAAAATAATTCGTTTTGTCTTTTAGTCGGTTTTCATCCGAAAATATTCTAAGTGTCAAAATTTTAGAAAAATCGAGAATGACCCATTCGTTTATTCAAACTTTTCCATTTTTTACAAGTTTTGCAATTCACTCAAATAAACCTTTACGTTAACTATTTTTGCAAAACTAGTCCAAAAGCATATATTTAGCGTTATAACTATATATTCCGTTACGTTTACTTATAAGTTATAAATTTCGATACAAAAGTCAATGTTTGGTCAAAATATCTTCAAAAGTCAACAGAAAGTCAACATTCATGAAATTGGGCCGAAAATCCATTTATTAGCCTTATTGGGTTCGAAGTGTCCAAACGAGTTTAAAATGGTTTTAATCGATATATAACGTTCTATTACACAAAAATAATTATAGTAAGTCGAAAAATGTTTCAAAACTCATTTTTGTTTCCCGAAATATATATTGGGCCGAAAAGTCCATAATGGGCCCAATAGTCTAAGTTTAGCCCAAAAACCATAACTTTTTTAAGTTACGATATATATATTTATAAGTTAATATATATATATATATATATATTATGAATATAATATAATATTATAATATATATATATATATATAATAATAATACGTTAAGTTTCTAAAAATCAATTTAACACGTTCATCACGTCATTTGGTCAAAAAGTCAAATATGGCCGAAACCACATGGGCTCGGCCCAATTTGTATCGAAACCATCATAAGCCCAAAATATAAGTCCAAACCTTTAAGTCCGTTTCAGTCCAAATAGTTTTCGTAACTAATTTTTAGTTAACCAAATAAGCACTTATTAGTAAGTCATTAAGTCAAAAAGTCAACCATGGCCAAAATTAGTTGGGCTCGGCCCAAGGTGAACCGTACGACCCAAAAACACAAAAAAATAAGTCAAACACAATAAGCTATAGCTTATTCAATAAGATATTCAAAATAAGCTATTAAGCACTAATTTCACCATTTCACCACTTGAGCCAAAATTTTATGTTTTTCAAAACTCCAATTTTTGTTTTGGTTAAAAGTTAGCCGATTTGTGCATATACCCAAATAAGTGTATATTTCGTTTTAAACTCGTGTAATTAACACTAATCACATTTGTATCATCAAACTAGTACCACAAGCAACAAGATTTATCACACAAGCAAGAAATAACCTAATTCGTATAAAACTTTCAAAAAAAGTCGAGCACTAGTAAACATATATCAAACCCTAGCTTTTTCAATTTAACAAAACATAAACATTTAACACCTGGTAACATCTTTAAACATCATAAGAACATGTAATGAGCAAGATTGAAAAAGTTTTGAGGACCCTTACAATGTTCTTGATAAATGTTGAGGGGTAGAGGGACCAAAAAGACTCCAAATTGCACCAAATTTACCCACAATACGTTCCGATTAACCCAAAACTCTTGAAAGTACACCCCGATTTCTTATAGCTTCAACAAATTTTTGTAGATCTTGAGTTTATGTGGAATTGGAATGGGGGAAGTGAAAAAAATGATCTAGGTAAGTTGTAGAGAGTAAAATGTGTGTGTGTTTTGGTTAGTGGGGTGTTTAGGGTATAAAAACAAATATAACATGTCATAATAAGCCAAATTGCATTTTCTCCTTTGTTGGCTAGTGGGGGAGGGCGGCAACACAAGTCAAAGGGGAGGGGGATCCGAAAATTTGAACACCATGGATATATCATGTGTCGGTGTGAGCTTAAATGTTACCGTAAAGTCCCGTTTTGATGTTTTTGGACACGTGTACGTAAAATAAAGTTTTTATCGACATTTTCGTCAGAATAATAATAAAATATTATTATTTTCTTAAAAATGTATTTATTTGACTGCTACCATCTATACTGTAGTGTCGGTACGCGTGTGGGGTTGTTTTTCAGTAAATACGAGAAAGCTTCTCGGTTAAATACGAAACTTGTCAGTAACTATCAGAAATAGAATAATTTACGCTTACTGACAAAAACAGACTTTTTCAGCAGTGACTGTAAGCTACAGTATGCGGGACAACTCCCAAAAAATGTTCAAAAATGCTCAGAAATTCACAGAAACATGGAGTTATGCATAGAAATGCTCGGTTTAAAAATAATAAATAAATATTTATTATTAACTTAATGTGTGAAAATTACCATTTGTCACAGATTGTATTCGCTTACAATTTGTTGCCAAATGTATCCTAAGTACGATCGACGCCAAGTCTTGGGTCGTTAGATATTTGTATACAAGTTTCCGCAAATAGTTTTTCTACATCTTTAATCCAAGTCGTACGGACGATATCAGTTTTTTTGGGTTTAGGATTTCTTACCTTTTCGATATGGAGAAGGCTCGGGTTCATGTGATGGTGAGTTTGGTGGTGATTGTGGTGCTGCTGTTGTTATTGTGATGGTTGTGACGATTGTGGTATTTGGCCATCATTGGGTATTTTTGTTGAAGTTGGAGTAAAACTTTTTGGCTAAAAGTTTATTGGTTTACATGGTAAGGTGGTTGCGGGAATGGTTGTTGTTGGAAAGGCGGTCTTGGGAAACTTGGTTGTGTGAAATATGGTCGTTGGGAAGCAAATTGTGCAATACCTTGAACTGATGTGTGTGTATTTATTTATTTATTTATTTTTTTGGGGTAACCATGATTTCTGACCTTTTGGCCGACTAATCAACGGGGTTTGAACCCACCGCCACACAGACTCAAACCAGGTAAAGCCCACCCGTTTCAGGTAAAGCCCTCCCGTTTGAACTGATGTATGTTGTAACAAACTAGAGTTGGCGAATAATGGTGTAACGGGTGATGGAGAGTTCGAATTACCGGACGAAGAAGGTGGTGGGAATACATAGTTCATGAGCCATTCATTGGATTGCTTATTCATTTTGATTGAATGCGATTGAAAATGTATGTGAAAATGTAAGAGATGGGTGAAAATGTGATTGTGTTTGGTTGTTTGTATGATAAAGTGAGTATTTATTGAAGAAAAAAAAGTTAAAAAAAAATAAGGTGTTTTAAATTTTTGGGTCGTTGGATACTAGCCGTTGGAATAAAATTATATATATAAAAAAAAAAAAAAAAAAAGAAGCCAAAAACGCCTGTTAGGCTATTGACAGTGGGTGGTCGTCTGCTTGGGTCGACCCTTCGGTCGTCGGCCGTTGTGGAGACTCTGTCTTGGTCGGTCGTCGGAGGACAAATGGGAGAGAAGGGTCGTTTGAACGACCTAGTTGAAACACACAAACAAACAATAAAAACTCTCCCCCTTTTTTTTAATTCGGTTTAAAAATAAAATAAAAAATGTGTGTGTGTAGATTTGCAGGTACATCAATGATGAAGAAGATAGCTTCTTTTATTTTTTAAACAAATAAATAAATTTGTTTAAATCGTTGATGTTTTTGAGATTTACAGTTTAAACCCTTGAAGTTTGATTTTATTGTCATTTTTATTTTAAACAATTGTAACTTCTTTTCTTTTTTGTATGTTTTTGTATTTTAATACTATGTAATTATGTAATGTTTTTATTATTAATGAAGTTTAAATTTGTTGTTTAAAAATTTTGATATAAAAAAAAATTAACTTGGTCGCCACTGTGGCAACTTGATCGTCGGAGAGAGAAAGCTGATGTGGCAGGGTCGTCTGTGGTCACCACTGTGTTCAGCCTTATGGCCACAACGGTGCGGCTATAGCAGTATTATAGGCACCAAAGTTTGCCTATAACAAGTTGTACCCAACACTTTTAAAGTGCAGACGTTGTTAGTACCTTTGGTGTCGCGTGCTCTTTTTCATGACAACGGTAATTGCACACGAATGTTCACACAAACTGTATATGCACTTTTGAAATTACAAAGGTTGAGCCTCCGGTTTGATCAAATCATTGGGACGTTTTCCACAATTTACTCAAAAGAGAAAACAAAAAACAAGTAAACACAGTAGTTGTGTATAAAAGTTTGAGCAAACATGTGAAATAAGGACCGAATAGGAACCATGGTCGTACCATTAGACACGATGTACTAGTGATCAATATCATCATCACCGTCAACTTAACATCACATTACTTTTTCCACCAACATCACCATCAACAAAGGTGTAATAAGATAACCAACTTCACCACCCTAACATACCCCACTAACACAAATATAACTCATAATACACTCACTCACACACAGTGGCGGAACTTGAACATTTATTTTTGGGGGCCGAGTCGAAGATTTGTTTGTATTCTCAACTAAATTACCCTTAAAACCTATAATATTTACACTAGTTGCCGCAATTTTTTTGTTGGGGGGGGGGGGGGGGGGGGGGGGGGGGGCGGCGCGCATTTATATCACTTATTTTTTATTATTATTATTTTTTTTTCTCTCTCTCTCCCCTGCCCCTTAAAAGTTCCGCCCTTGCTCACACACACACAAAAATCAGTTTCTCTCTCCCACAAGTTGGTCGATGCATAGACCGACTTGTACTCAAAATGGGTTGATGACCGAGTTGTTGGTCGGTGGTGTTATAAGGAAGACCGAATTGTTGAGTGCCAACAAGGCACAAGACGCGTCATATGTGCATCTACTACTCATAATCTTAGGCTGGTGGTAATAGTGACCGCAAATATGACCGTCAATTTAATGCCACATCAGTTTTTCAACACAACCAACAGAATCAACAACATATTGTAATAAGAGAACTAACTTAACTACCCAAACATACCCCACAAAAACTAATATCACATGCAAAACCCTCTCTTGTTTCTTCCTCATGTGAGTCTGGTGGTCGACCAAGTTCTCCTCAAAACACACCTACGACGCGTCTTATGAGGGTGTTCGTTTTAAGCATGATGCGTCTAAAGTGGTGGAAGATGTCAAGACGCGTCTTCCATTCCTTATTACCACGAGCCTTATGCTTTGTACGGTACTTTAGTGAAAAACCAAATTTTAGTACATTACAGTTGGGTATCGATTTGTTGCGATTCAATACTTGCAATATTTTTTGGGGACTCTTATTCTGGTACGTTGTTGTTTTGATGAATATCTAGCTTAAATCATCAGCTAGAAGTTTAAGTCGAGTTGACGGTACATTTTAACACCAAACCTATTCGAAAATGGCCCCTTTATTTAACTAATTTACAGGCACTGGTATTTTCAAAGTTTTGGATACAAATACTGAAAACTAGACCGTATAATCGTGATCTATCTACACAGAGCAACGACAAAGACTTGTTCTCGAACCATATAGACACGAAATTTTAACCACTTGATTTCTTGTTTAACTGATCGACGTTTGTGTTTTTTTAGAATTATTTTTAGTAATACAAGTCGTGAATAGTTCGATAGCTTTGGAATTTTCTCTTTTTTAACCATTTTTGAACTAGTACGTCTTTTTGACATTAGCTCTATCAACCATATAAACAACAAAAGGACTGATTACACTGTTTGTGACTTGTTACATTTTTCAGTTTTGTCTTTTTAAAAGAACATTGTAACCATTTACAAGTGTTTAATAAAGTCACATCAAATCATGTAAGAAAACAAATGCCTTTCTTCCAAGATTTTTATTTCTATCTTTACCATTTTGGCATTTTCAAGCATTTTTTTTACCACACCTACTCTCTGCTCAATATAGACAAAAAAGTATTATTTGTAGAAATTTACTTAATTATTTGGGTGAGTTTATATCAATAAAAAAACCAGCACATCTCGAGACGAATTAGCGATACTTGAACAATGAACACCATTCAGTTCAGAAAACAAGTTCGTTGCGAAAGACTAATTATACGTATGATGTGAGGCCGCATAACATAATTGACAACAAAATCACCTACCCATTAAGTTATCTTACGTCAAGAACATTCAATCAAAAATGAAAACGGGAGTAATAAAGAACACAACCGATAAATTACATGAATCCTACACGTACTACTCTTTGGTCGCTTCTTCTTGCTCTTTACTTGAATTACTGGAACCAGCAAAACGCTTCTTCATAGCTGAAAATTTGAAAACACGGACACCTTGTCAATAATATTTAAAAAATATCACATAAAGGGTTCAGCTTGAAGTACGCCGAACCAGTAAGCATACTCTGGCAATAGCTTTTTTTTTTTTTTTTTTTTTTTTTTAAGTTTCCAAACAAATACGGCCTGACATAAACAAATTAGAGGTAATAATTTCATCCACTTATTTCAAAGGGTCTACTTCAAAAAATAGATAAGCCAAAACATAAACGGACTGAAAGTCGCCGGATGTTGTATTTTAATGCCTAAAACCTCATAAATCACCATATAGAAAAAAGATGTATTAATATTACTACCTAAATATTACATTTTTTTATCATGTTTTAAACGCTAATTATTCGTAATCTAAAAAATTTGAATAAGTGTGTTTATTCAACCAGACCCGACCATAACAAAAGTTACCCCGTTTGACCCGTTACCCAGCATGCCTATTCTTCCACAGGAAAAAAACGAAAGATAGAACTAGTCTCAGAAACTTACATTTAACAGAAGATCCAGCAAGACAAGTGAGTCTAGATTTGGTATTGGCCTCAGCTAATGGCGTTGGTTTATCCTTGGTGGCCATACGAACATCCCAAACCTTTATGATACCATCCGAAGAAGCAGATGCCACCAAAAACGGATCTTCTTCAGAGTTCCCATCAATCTTAGAAAGTACTAGTATTCCTTTTACACGAGCTGAATGTGCATCCTCAATACAATATGCAACCTTCCCGCTAACTGTATCCCATGCAGTGACATTTCTGTCCTCTCCACCGGTGTATAGAAGTCCATTCTGTTACAATCTCACAGTTATTTCAGTTCTTGAAGTACTCATTACAAAATGTCAAGCTTAAACTCAAAATGTTAATCATTGCAATGACCAAAACTCTGTTTTGAGGGTCATGTATATATCAGATATTTAAGTGGCAAGAAACAAACACACAGCATATAAGACGCCAACCAAAAATAAATCCTAAAGGAATGTTTGCTTGAAGGCATGTGTGAACATTACAGGATACACCAAAAGTATGGTATTAGAAGTTTTAACAAACAAAATGGCTTATCAAACTAAGCCATACAGAGAAATTGGGAGTCAGGTGACTTCACGTTGTGTTAACAGGCCAGTCATTCGTACACGATAAATTTAAGTGTGAATTCACGTCTTTTCAAACTGGTGATGAACTTACATATAGCCCAAAAATTTTACTGGTACTTCGAATTTGAATACTTATAAAGAATGTAATTTAACTATTATATATAATTATATACACAATATGCCAACACTATAATATCTATGTTTCCATCTCTCTCAGCTAATAACATATTTTTTAGATGACTTAAATGTTTAGATTTCTCAAAAAAGAGTAGTCCTGTATGGTTATTGTACAGTTCTGTTGTAGGTAAGAATGTGTAAAGACTTATGTACCCTGAGACAAAGAATCCACAGCCCTATACCAGTTAACCTATTTCTAAGTGCTGTCATCAGTTCAATCACTATATTATGCCTAAACAGAGACAACTGATTATCTGCAATCATAATTGGAAGAACAACACTTCTATGGTCAAAAAGAAGCCAAACAAGAAGAAAAGTCTATGAACATATGAT
Source organism: Artemisia tridentata subsp. tridentata (assembly GCA_021014915.2). Lineage (NCBI taxonomy): Eukaryota > Viridiplantae > Streptophyta > Magnoliopsida > Asterales > Asteraceae > Artemisia > Artemisia tridentata. The sequence continues at coordinate 113,842,073 of CP139502.1, read as the reverse complement.
AATTTTCGGTCCTTAATATAACATACAAAGATCAACTGAAGAAGGTGTTTCCCAATTTATGATACATGAAATCTACCTACAGATTTGCAGAACAGGATTAAGATGATCCAAATTTCTCCTAGTAAGTGCCATAATTACCAAAAATATCCTTTGTCCTGAGTTTTCACAAGGTCTAACATAAAAGTTTAGGGTCATAAACACAGGTAAGTGACCTCCATTACCAAGGTACAACATATAACGTACACTCATTCTGGACCAACACGCCTCTGAGTAATAAGCCCTGTAACTAAAGTACTTTATAGAAACTTAAGAGCAATATCTAAAGAATATATACATAAGTAAGTTTGACTAATAAAATCTATCAAAATCAAGAAATTTTGCAATCTTTTTGGGACATCTATAGTTTCAATTGTGATTATTCCTCCAGACCCGGACCCCACAGGCAATGGGCATCAAGGCAACCAAGGTTGAAAATTTTAGTACAACATCATAAATGAAATAACTTTCTCCATCAGAAGGTTTGTTGAGCAAAATAGCAAATTAGCAATGATCGACTCCCTATCTTTTAGCTCAAAAGCAATTTCATCATAGTTATCAGAACAGCTTGAATAATCTAAAAAGCTTAAGTTGTTTTGGTCCATCCAAACACTCAAACAGCTAACTGCATTTTGGTAGCACAATAAGCTGATAAGCAACTATTCCAAAACACCCCCTAAGTCAAATATCTAAAAAGTGCTCTGTACAAACATAAGAAACAAAAACAACAAAATTCATAGTCCTAGACATCACATGATCCCACAGCACATATAAGTAAGTTCAACTAACAAAATCTATTAAAATTAGGAAACTTTGCAATCCTTAAAATGACCAATAAGGACTAACACTTACAGCTGATGAGTTGATGAAAGAGTAAAGTTGTAAATATCATGACCGCTAGCAAAATAAGCCAAAGGCTAGTGGGTGACGTTGTTTGGCTCCATACAATGAGCAAAAAAAGCTTAAGTTGTTTGGCTCCATACAATCACTCAACACAACTTTTACAATGTTCTGGTAACACACTAAGCTGATAAGCTACTCATACCGAAACACCCACAAAGTCATATATCTTAATATCTAAAGTACTATTTAAGAACTCAGGAAGCAAAAAAACACTTAAGGGTGGCCTAGTGGCAAAAGGGCTTGTGACTATCACTCTAAAATGTGTGAGGTCTCAAGTTCAATCCCTGCTAGGTGCAAACAACCTTAAGTGGCCACGCCAACCTCCTGAAAAGGGAGGGCTTTACCTGGTTTGAGTCTGTGTTGCGGTAGGTTCAAACCCCGTGGATTAGTCGGCCAAAAGGTCGGAAATCATGGTTACCAAAAAAAAAAAAAAAAAAAACTCAGGAAGCAAAATCAATAAAAATCATAACCCCAAAGATCACAGAACACATAAATATACCCACCTAATAAAATCTAACAACATTAAGAAACTTTACAATCCTTATCATCTTAAGCTGCGATTTCCGTTATGCATCCCGACCCAGCCACCAAGCATAAAAGTAACAGACTGTTAAGTCATGTATCTAAAGTACTCTTCCAGAACACAGAAAACAAAAGCAATCAATTTATAATCCTAGAGAACACAGTGCCCATAAGAACGTTCAACTAATAGATCTACCACAATCAAGAAACTTAGTGATCCTTATTATCTTAAGCAGCATATTCGTTATTCATCCCGACCAAGCAGACGGGCATACAAGTCACAGAAATGTTCAATTTCAGTAAAAAATCATAAATTATACAACTTTTTCCCTCAAAAAGGTATGCTCAGAAGATTAATCCTTTTCTTACTATACCCCACAAGCAATTTCAACTAATAAGTCTACAGCATTTAAGAAACTTAACAATCCTTATCATCTCAAGCAGTGTATTCGTTATTCATCCCGACCCAGCAGGCGGGCATACAAGCCACAGAAATGTTAAATTTCAGTACAAAATAATAAATTACACTACTTTTTCCCTCAAAAAGGCGTCCTAAAAAGACTAACCACTTCCTATCTATACCCCACAAGCAATTTCAACAATCGAGTATAGTTATACGCAACTAATCACGCAATCTAAAGATACTACTAACTAAACACAAATTACGCAAATGCAACAAAAACAATATAGCAACAAACGAACCATGCCAGGCGCCATACAAAGCACGCGTTTCTTCCCCTCCAACTCACAAACCAATTTCGCATTCTCCGCTTCATGTACCGAAACCTTCTCCTCCACACCCATAAAAAACTTGTCACCACCACAATCATACTCCACCAAACTCGCCTCCTTCCCAATCCTACAAAAAAAACTCCGCCTCCCTCGCACCAAATTCACCATCCCCAAACACCCATCCTTCCCCACACTCAACAACAGCTTCCCACTGTTATGCACACAAATATCATTAACCCCCTTCTTATGCACCTTCACACTTTTCAAATGCACAAAAGGGTCCGCGTCGTAAAACGAAACGTACCCGTCATCCATACCCGCAAACATATTCCTTGGAAATGATGACGTCATTGATGGAGGCGAATACAAGGTTAGTGACGTCACTGTGGATGTCGGGTCGTTTAAGGAGCCTATTTCTTGTGAAGTAGTCAAGTCGTAGATTTTGATCGTGTCGTCCGAGCTGCCGGAAGCTGCGAAAGAGCCCGCAACAGCCACGGATTTGATGGGGGATAAATGTGATGGGAAAGTGAAGACTGGGGTTAAGGTTAAGGATTCTGTTGAGTGTTTTAAGGTTTTGAGTTTGAATCCCCATATGAATCTTTCGTATGATCCTGCTACTAGAGACATGTTTTGTTTTTTGATAAACCCTAATGGAATTGATGAAATTTGGGGCTAGGGTTTAAGGATGAGTGTTTATGGTTTTGTGTTTTATGTAGTTTTAGAAAGTGGTTGATATGAATGGTCCTTTTAGTTTAGATGTTATGGGTTTTGTCCATCTAGATATAATGCCCGCGCACGCGCGGGGTTTTTCTAATCATTTAAATAAATTATTATTTTTAATTTCGGGTTTTAATTATTATAACAGGACCTTCAAAACCATTGTACTTTGATTGAGTTATTGAATTGAATTAGGGTTATTTACGAATGTAGTGGGTTTTAATATTAATTAGATTTGGAGGAGATGTTCTTGCGTCAATGATTGTGCGTGAATGAATGATAAGAGATCGAGTTTGATTGATGGAGGAGGAATTTGGGAATGTTGGGACTTAAAATATTTAGTGGGAATGATACTGAATTTTAAGTTTCAGCCCAAATCTTTGAAAAACTTGCTCCACCGTTTTCAAGTTTTAATTTTTTATATTTTGACACATATATTTTTGTAAGTTTTTATTGAATGATTACAAATCACATTCTTTTTTTTTTTAGAATATGGATAAATTTAGAAGTATTTAGGCTTTTCTTATTTAATATTTAAGAAAATAATAATAATAATAATTTGATTATTACTTAATAAGGTATGATTTGATTTTTTTTTAAATGTAAAAGTCCCCACTAGAGGTATTGTTTTATTATATAAAAGATGGGTTTTGTCCATCAAGTTTCTTTTTAATTATATATATACTATGGATGGTTTGTGATGTGACAATAATGACTATTCTTAAATGCTTGATCATTTGATAATTCTCATCCCTATTGGTTGGAAACTCCATATTATAAACGTAATTTTTTTTTTTTTTTTTTTGATGTGTTGGAAGTAGCTCATTGGATGTGAAACATTTCCAAGTTTACTGTGTAACTCTAATGCTCACTAACACTCTTTATTCCACTTACTAACTATACTAATAACAATGTGCAGACCTAACCATTCAAGAATTTCATATTGCATTGCCATGTGTTAACAACTATTGTACTAAGGCATGGCTACCCTTGACCATCACCATGCCCATAATTATTCTGTAACCTTCTGGAATTACAATACCACAAGTGACCAAAAGATTGAAAACATAAACAATACTGCAAACAAACAATCTTACAATCAAAACAACCGGAACTCTTGAAAAAAAAAAAAAAAAAAAAAAAAAAAAAAAAAAAAAATTGCAAAAAAAACAAAAACAACGTATCATGAAGAAACAATTCTTAGCAACAAATCTTTGTAAAGGTATGTTTTGTAAAAGTTTTCTTATGTTCTGCTTTCATGTAGGCATGCATCATCATTATCATTAGCTGCATCATATCATACCTGCTAACCAAACAAAAATTATAAAATAAACACATTAGTTATAATACAATATAATGGAAGGTGAAAAAAATAAATATACAAATGAATGCTTTTCAATGGTTCATGGATTTTTAAAAGAAAATGAAACAAACACTGCTCTATATGTTGCAAATGAGGATGTTGCACACACAAAAATGCACAGACCGTTTGGGGATGTTAAAAGCTCAAAAAACACTGGCACAAGTGCAAGGCAAACTTCTGGCCCAACTAAAAGGCAAACTGAAGATGTGTCAAGGGGATCTTCATTCAACCTGTATCAATCAAATGAACCCACCTTTGAGCATATACATTATCCTCAAAAGAAAAGCTACCTGCAAACTGATTTCATGTCACACAAATATGACACCGGAAAAAAAAAAAAAAAAAAGGAACATATGTTGGAAGAAACGCGATTTACCAGCCACTTTGGGGAACCTCAATCAACATATACGAGTTTACATCATACTTGGGATACAGTAGATTATGCCACAGGTGAAAATAGTTACTCTAATATTTATCCTTATAAATTCTGAATTGATTGTTTCTAAACATCTATGTGTCCATCATTAATTTTTTCAGATATGAGTAACAGGCCTTTCGATACAAACCTTCATACACCCACTTTTCTCTGCGCTTCTGATATTCACACCATACACACAGAAAACAATCTGCAGCAAAATAGTACCAATATTAATATACAGAAGAGAGGGTCAACCATAAATGAAAAAACTAATATGTTACATACGAGACGAACAAAAGGTAATGAAATTATTGTATAAACTCATAAAAACTTTGTTACTTATCATTTGATTTACACATATTTCACTTCTGCAGCTGCAAAAATGGAACTGCCACAAGAGAATCTGTGTAATACCTCTCAAATCCAACCACCGTCACAATATACTTCTACAAGTTCCTCAAATAATGTATGCACATTACAAAATGAGACAAACAATGCTGCACCTATCAGTAATATGGAAGGGCCTTCGGCTTATTCAGGTAAATATTGCAGTCTTAATTATAGGCACATTTATACATTTGGTTATTTTAAATTATAAACAAAATAAACTTTAGTCACTTAATACCCATGAACTTTCACGCAATTTTTGTCAGATTATATTCCTACAAATTCGTCAGATGATGCATATGTGTTAGAAAATGAAACTGACGATCCTGCATCTATCAGCAACATGCAACGGCGTCCGTCTCATTCAGGTAAAGATTACAATCTCATTTATACATTTTTTTATTTTAAGTTTTAAATGAACTAACCTTGACTCATTTGGCAAAAATTTACAGAACAACAACCCACTACAAGCTTGACTCATGCTCCTAATACATTTCGCCAGACCCGTACCCGCGCTCTTAATTCCCAAGGTAAGTATATTCGTTTACCTTATTCAGGTTAACTTTACTTAAACAGCTACTGTAAATTCACCTTACATAACTAAATTCGTTTCATTTTCTATCAGGTGTTTCTAATCTATATATTGATATTGGCGATGCTGATTGGACATGCAACCACTGCGGGGCTGCATTTTGGTATGGTGAAAGACTCAAAAATTCAACACTGTCACACATTCGTTATAGTCGATGTTGTGGGGAAGGGAAGGTGTGTATTCAACAAGAAAGAGATCCGCCAGATTGTATAAAACAATTATTCAAGGACAGGCACTTCATGGAAAACATTAGAGCATACAACCAAATGTTTAGTATGACATCGTTTGGTGCACACATAGATGAAAAAATTAATGATGGACGAGCACCATATGTGTTCAGAATTTGTGGTCAGGTGTGTCATTGGTTAGGGGCGTTATGTCCTCCAGAAAATGAAAAACCAAAGTTTTTGCAACTTTACATATACGACACCAGAAATGAAGTCGAAAATAGGTTGAGAAGGTTTGGTGGAACACAATCATCGTCATTGAAGCCTGAAATTATCCAACGTCTGATAGACATTTTGGATACTCATAATGAGTTGGTCGCATTGTTTAGGACAGCTAGAGACATCTGCGAGCAAGAAAATGTACCTGATTTCAGCATTCGGCTTTACAATGTAGATGGAGCTCGGCAATATGAGTTGCCATCTGCAGACATCGTTGGTGCTATCGTGTTTGAAAATGGGCCTGAAACAAAGACAGATTATGATGTAATAATACAAAAAAAGGGTGAACGTCCTCAAAGAATTAACAAGCTGCATTCAACCTATATGTTATTACAGTTTCCACTTCTTTTTGTGTATGGTCAGCCAGGCTATACTACAAAATTAACATTGGAAATCCGTAATGCACATGGTGAAAAACCTAAGATGTCTATGAACACCTATTACATTTACCAATTACATGAAAGGCGTCATCTTTATGGTTTGCTTTTTAAAGGTGGAAGGTTGTTTCAACAATACGTGGTGTCTGTCTATTGTGCACTAGAACAAGATCGTCTTGACTTTGTAAGAGCCAAGCAAAATAACATTAGAAGTGAGTATTTGTCAGGCATCTATGATGCTATTTCAAGGGGAGATCGTTCCGGTGCAGATATAGGTAAAAGAATAATTTTACCTTCAAGTTTTACTGGCGGCCCAAGATACATGTACAGTCATTATCTAGATGCTCTTGCTATCTGTCGAGTTCTTGGCAATCCTCAATTTTTCATCACGTTCACATGCAATGTCAATTGGCCAGAAATCCGCAGATATATGCAGTCTCGCCCACATCTTTCACCAAATGATAGAGCTGACATCGTTGTTCGCGTGTTTCAACAAAAGGTCAATGATTTTCTGAAAATTCTGAAAGAAGGCACCATATTTGGACCTGCAACAGGAGGTATCTCTTTAATATATATCTTATTAGTAAATTTAACAAATAATACATAATAAAAATTATAAATACAACATATAAGTAACTCATATTTTCTTCCGTTTGATTATGAATGCAGTTTTATACACAATAGAATTTCAAAAACGGGGTTTGCCACACTGTCACACATTGCTATGGCTAAAATCAACTCACAAGATACGGTCACCCGAAGATGTGGACAAGTTCATCTGTGCAGAGCTACCTGACAGAACAACTGATCCAGAAGGGTACAAAGTTGTAACCGAAATGATGTTGCATGGACCATGTGGAGCTGTTAATCCAAAAGCCCCATGTATGCAGCAAGATGTGTGCACAAAAAAATTCCCTCAAAAATATCAAGAAAAAACATTCTTTGATAACAACGGCCATGTGCATTATCGTAGAAGAAAGAGCAGACATTATGCAGCAAAAAACAAAGTCAAGTTAGATAATACGTGCGTTGTTCCATACAATAGGATACTCTGCCTAATGTTTCACGCGCACATAAATGTGGAATATTGTGGCTGGAGTATGCTCATAAAATACTTATTCAAATACATATCCAAAGGAACTGATAGAATTGCAGCCCGAATCACAAGACCCATTGGTGAAGTGTCAACATCATCCAACAATCCAACAGTACATGTAGATGAAATCCAGAACTTCATAGATGGCCGTTTTATATGTCCACACGAAGCCTGCTGGAGGATACTAAACTTCCCGATACATCACCGAGAACCAGCCGTCCAAATTCTTGCAGTTCATCTTGAAGGCATGCAACGGATAAGTTTTCGTGATAAAGAACCTTTGGGATATGTTATCAATGATGACGGAAGAACACTGACAACACTTACCCAATGGTTTGAATTCAACAGTTTATATGAAGAAGGGCGCCATCTCACATACGTCGATTTCCCTTCAGGTTTCGTATGGTATGAAAATGAGAAAACCTGGAAGCCTAGAAAACGCAAAACAAAGGCGTAGATTGGAAGGCTTGCATATGTGCATCCTGCTGCAGGGGAATTATTCTATTTCAGAATGTTGCTGTGTCACCAAAAAGGTTGCAGATCATTCACAGAAGTTAGAAAAGTAAACAACACAATTTTTCCTACTTATCGAGCAGCATGTCAAGCCATGGGATTACTTAAAGATGACCGAGAATGGGAAACAGCTTTACAAGAAGCAGCTATTTCGGCAACAGCAGCAGAGTTGCGTACACTTTTTGCTCATATCTTGCTTTATTGTGATGTTGGAGACACAGTAAGGCTCTGGGAAAATCACTGGTCCCTCATGACTGATGATATTCCGGCAAGAGCATCTGCTATGACTCACATCAGAAATCTTCATATCAATCATCCACAAATGAAAGGCTATGTTCTGTATGAGTTAGAGGTGATACTAAACAGTAGTTCAAAATCAGTTACTGATTTTGGCCTACAACCTCCTCCTCAACAGTTGCTAGACGACTTAGATAACAGGTTGCTAATGGAAGAGAAAAATTACAATCGCGATGAACTAAAAAATCAGGCAGATATTGCTGTCACCAAACTCAACAACAACCAGCAGGTTATTTATAACCTTATTGTCCAGTCTTCAGAAAGAAGTGAGCAACAATTGGTCTTCGTTTATGGCCATGGAGGCACAGGTAAAACATTTTTATGGAAGACAATAATCAACAAGTTACGCTCACAAGGAAAAATAGTTCTAGCAGTCGCATCATCTGGAATTGCATCATTGTTACTTCCATGTGGGCGGACAGCACATTCGCGGTTCAAATTGCCACTTGATTTAACAGATGAATCAATGTGTCATGTTCAAAAAAAACAATGCTTGCAGAACTGTTTTCACAAACAGATTTGATTGTTTGGGATGAAGCTCCTATGAATGACCGAAGATGCTTTGAGACACTGGATCGAACACTTAAAGATGTTCTCAGCAGTCCGGATAGATTGTTCGGGGGAAAATCAGTAATGCTTGGTGGTGATTTTAGACAAACATTACCGGTAAAAAAAAAGGGTTCAAAAGCAGACATAGTGAATGCATCAATAACTGCTTCGTATCTATGGCAGCATTTTAAAGTATGTAGACTCAAACAAAATATGAGGTTACTGCAGACCGACATTGATGCCATTCAAAAAAAAAAGACGGAAACATTTGCTTCATGGTTGTTAGATATAGGAGATGGCAAAATAGGCGAGCGTGATTTGGAAGACCCACATAACGGGAGTTGGATTACAGTTCCTCAAGACTATTTAATTCCAGACAACGACGAAGGCCTACATATACTTATCAATTTCATTTATGACAAAGACACATTAGAGTCACCAACTGCAGAAATCTTACAGCAAAAAGCCATTGTGTGTCCTAAGAACGAGACAGCCGATACAATAAACACAAAAGTTCTATCATCAGTAAAAGGCGAAACAACAACTTACATAAGTTGTGATGAAGCTATTCCTCTTACAAATGATGGTGCTGCAAATGACCTTCTCTATCCGCCAGAGTTTCTGAACACACTCAAAATCCAAGGATTCCCTCCAAGCAAGCTTGAGCTTAAAATTGGAACCCCAATTATGCTGCTACGCAATCTAAACCTAGGAGGTGGGCTCTGCAATGGAACAAGAATGATTGTCACACAGCTATTCTCCAATTTAATACAAGCAGAAATTATTACAGGCAACAGGATTGGCGAAAAAGTTTACATCCCAAGAATTATTTTGAAAAAAACAGATGCTGCCATGCCTTTCACATTCAAACGAAAACAGTTCCCAGTGAAGGTCTGCTACGCAATGACAATAAACAAAAGTCAAGGGCAATCTCTTAGCAAAATTGGTGTTTATCTTCCAGAACCTGTTTTCGCACACGGTCAACTTTATGTTGCATTATCACGAGCAACAACCCCAAATGGTCTGAAAATCCTCATAAAAAAACAAGAACCACAACCCCCCAACACAACTAAAAACATAGTCTACAAAGATTTCCTTGCCTCAATTACCACAACAGAAATTTAGACACTTAACAAAAAATTCCACAAAATAACGATCACTGCCAATTGCATAACTTCAAATTTCTATACATTTACTCTTTATTTTTTATTTTTTTTTTTTTATTTTGTTTCTTTTTTTTGCATCCTCTTTGGTAAAATATAATACAGAAGGTATGAACTCATTTAACTACTTTTTTTTTCAGTTAACATGTATGGTTCCTAATAATTCTTTCCAATGTTGTTATCACAGAATGGAGTTAAACCCTATGGCATTAACCTCAATTCGGGAACTGAAACCTGGAGACAGAGACAAATTTATCGAGGCTAAAGTATACCGTGCATGGGCAACTCGAAACCCTCCAGATACAACAGAAAAAGGCTACCGTGCAATCTTATTAGACAGACATGTAAGTTAAACAAATAACAATATGCAAAATTCATTATACTTGCTGCCTAATTAATCTTCTTAATACAACCAGGGCGATGCCATACAGGCAAACATGCTTGCCGAAGACATTCATCATTTCAGACCTATTCTTATACCAGGAACAGCGTTTCGTATATCAGGTTTCCATTGTGTTCCAACCGAAATTTGGCAACAAACTCTTGAAAACAAAACATCACTCTCATTTACGACACTCACAAAACTGGATCCAATACCAGCAGAATCGTTCCCTAACCACTACTTCAACTTTACTTCCTACAATCAATTACCTACAAAACTATACGACCCGCGCACAAAAAACAAGAAAGAATATCCAGTACTTACAGGTGACGAATAACAAATTCTAATAACAAATTATAATACTTTTATTTACTATAATTAAATAACCACATATAACTCTACATAACTTAATAATTGCAGATTACATTGGATGTTACATTACATCAGGAGACGCTGGCGATATTGGTGATCCTAACAAGAATCAATCCAGAATCAGAAAAGTCGAGATACAAAATCTAAAGTAAGTTACTTAAAAAAAACGGCTACAACACAAACAAACAAACTATAGTGCACATTAACCTCATGCTCATTATTTAAAATTTTTTTACTCCAACAGCCGAAATTCTATTGAATTGACATTGTGGGATCAGCTTGCGGACAATTTTCCAAAAGAAACTATTGAAACACTTGAAAGGCCTATCATAATAGCTGTAAGCTCATGCAGGGTTTCAAAGTTTCAAAACAGACGTACGTTTAATATTATTCACAGTAAAAAACATATCTTATATATGCATAAACAGAATAAACATTATAAAAACAACTATTTGGTTTATACAGAGCTTCAACTTTCATCAACAGCAGCAACATACTATTACATAAACCCTAACATACCAGAGCTGGAACAGTATAAAGCAGCGTAAGTTTCGTTATCCTTATTCATTATCCTACACTTTTATGTATAAATATGTTTGCCGACATTGTTTCTACATATAACAGATACAGAGCCCTCTACGCCGAAAAAGCACCACTGTGTGTCACTAGATACCGATTAAACAGCAGTGAACAGGAACAACAGAAAAACCGTATCCCAATTGCAACACTTCTTGAACATAATCCAGATACCTACAAGGTAAGATACAACTACTAATGTACATTTATATTCTAAGTATCACAAATTCAAAACCCATATCTGACATACATTTTTTTCATATTTTAATAGGGAGTACGGTTTACTTGCGAAGGAACAATAACAAATCTCAATACTACCAGAGGATGGTACTATACTTCATGCTGTGTATGCACCAGTAAAGCAACAAAGATTGATGAGAACTACGAATGCAAGAAACACGGATTCATACCAGCTCCTAAGTATCGGTAGACAAAAAAAACATATGGATTTTTCTTAATTTACACTTAATTACATAATCCCTCAATTGATGCAGGTACAATTTCAGAGCTACTATAACAGATGGCACAAAATCGGCACAATTCATATTTTTTACACCTAAAGCAGATCAATTTATCAGTGTCGATTGCGCAGAGTTAGTTACATCAAATGAATCTATTCAGACTGGCCACTTTCCAAGTGCAATCGAAGCAATTGTTGGAACAAAACATACATTTCAATTTCATTACAATCCAACTTGCAATCCAGGATACACTGAATTTGTAATTGATGAAGTATTTGGCATAACAGACCAAGTCAAACAGATTGAAGGACAACTTTCAGGTAAACAAACATAACTATCAAAACCATTTACAAATATCACTGACATTATATATATACTAATACTTACATATACTAACTTTAATAATACAGGTACTGAATCACATCCAAAACTATTGCCTCCTACCACCTACATACCAACATCGACAACAACACAGACAATAGAAACATTTACCAACCCTATCATCCACCCTCAACATTCCCAAGGTGCTGAAGTTTTAAAAGAAAAACAACAAGAAAACCCACAAGACACAGAAAAAACATCAGGTAACAAACTTGGAATACTTTACAAAAAAACAACAGACTTTACAATTTAGTCTAACATAGTACCATAATTTTTTACATTTTCTTGCAGAAAAAACAACACCAGCAACATCCTATACAGGTATGCAGACCAGATCAAAGACAGACACAACCTCCAATGTTGGTCAGAAAACAGCCAAACGACCACTCTTCACAGAGGAACCATCAGACACCAAAAGAACAAGAAACTAATCTGCTATATGCAACTATCATCTTTTGTTAGTTAGATGCAAACTTCCTAAATGCATCCTAAAAACAATCACCTATGTTAATACCTATGGCTACTACCAACAGTCATGATGAATGACTGATGTATATATCTAGAACTACTAGCACCACCCACACTTATGTTGGTTTGCCATTCAGCATATGTGTTAGGCCACCCTTTTGTTTAACAAATGCACAACATCATGTAATATAACTCAACTGTATGGCTAATAACCTTCATATTTGGTGCACCAACTCTACATGTTCCTATTTTGTTATTTTCTTATGCAAAACCTTAACTTCAAATAGTCTTTAACATCATTAAAATCACACATTTCTTTTAGGAAATCAAAATTCGGCCTAGAACCCATTTCTCCTTACTTCTTTTTTCCAGACAAAACTTATAACATATAACAATATTGTGCACTCATACTCAGTATTTATATAACAAAAAGTATAACTACATCCTAACCACAACTTAAAAGATTCTAAAGTTGCCTTTAAAATTTCTTACCTTCAACGACATTCACCGAACACCTTAACCCATCAGTCTACCTTGCACAACCCCATCAAATACATTTCATAACATCCATGCCATCTTCCAATTCTTTCGACAATAATGAATTTACCGCCAATGTTAAAGTAAAACTAAAACATTCAATACCAATTAAAAAACGGCGGCTTAAGAAACACAATAAAGGAAAACCTATTTTCTTATACAACTGATTTCGTATGGACTTAAAGGATAGAAGACCCTTACAAATTAAGTACAGTCCAATTACACTTAATGAAGTAGCCTTACAACTTAAGTTAGGCCCATTAACCTTTCCAATTGTTTTTTTTCTTTTTTTTTTTTGCTTAATAAAATAAAATTACCACTCTAAAAAAATACATAAATTACAAAATATTAAACATTTAACTAAATAAAAATATACCAATAAAATGCCCGCACCACAACATCGTGAAACATTTAACTAAATAAAAATATACCAATAAAATGTCCGCACCGCAGCATCGCGCGGGCTATTTTACTCGTTTGTTACTAATACTTGTTTCTTAAGAAATATGTTCTTATATGTAAGTCATTGCTTCTTCGCTTTCCATCTCAGTGTCATATTATCATTCAATACAATATCACTCTCATCACCTTTCACTCAAAATTGTCACCACTCTCTCTAACTTTCATTTAAAATACTCACTTAATACAAACATACAGCACAAAATAACTCACACACACTCATAAATCAAATAATTAACAATTAAAACACCCATAGGGGCCCACATATGCACGGTACATGAGAGGTCACCAAACTCACATTTTCCTCTTTTTTTTCCTTCTTGGTGCGTGACCCGAGACCCCTGCAATGGTGTGACGCATGAGAGTGTTGGCCAAGGGTGAGGCCTCATCTCTATTGCACCTGGTCTAAGGTGTTCATCTCGACGGTCTTAAAAGAGATTAAATTTAAACTTTCATCGTATAATTTTTTTAGAATAGCTTGGGAAGGGTCAAAGATATTGTTGTGGGCATATCGGTTAGACGACATATATCAGAAAGAGATTTAAGTGTAAAATTATCAGTTGATATTACTTTTACTCCTATACTTTATAGTATTAATGTATACCCTTATACTTTATATATTTTTAAAACAACTTTTATTGTTGTTACTACCCAAACTTCATATATGTGCCGGACTATAAATATCAAAATAAAACTTCGCGTCGTAAAATATTGATTAGTAACTTATTATTTAACATTTTAAGATATGCTTATGGCCGGTTAATAAGAACAATATTTACACGGGATTACAGTGAATCACTCATGTTAAGTATTTGCTATATTATTTTTTAAGATTAAGTAAAGATATTTGAAAATAGGGTTAATGTATTTAAAATATATATTATTTGTTACAATTTGATTAGTAAAAAGATCTTCATATGGTTTTTCTTAAATTCAATCACGTGAATAAAAGATAATCCAAAAACTCCTGCACATAATCGATCCTATTTATTTATTTTATTCGTTTACATACGAACTCCCAAAAACCCTTACCGTGGTTCTCATCCTCCCACTTCATTGTTCAGGTAAAATTTATATTTGAGTGAAAGTTATTTGTTATTAAGGATTGAATCATTTGCCAAAACTTCAATATGTTTTTTTTTTTTTTTGGGGTTTTTATTTTTTTTTTTTTTTTAGGGGATTGAATATATGGCTAAGTATTTAGTAGATCAATTCCCTTGAATATATATACATACAAGTGTTTATTGATTTATTTCATTTTTTTAATAAGAAAATTAATTCTGTACTTAGGCCATCCACAATGCACTTATGTTGCATTGTGTAATAAAAAGGATTAAGTGACACCTCATAGTTTAACACCATTGTAGGACTTCAAAGCAAGGTTTTCAAGATCGGGATCCTACTTAAGATCGATTTCGTCTTTGTAAGATCGTGATCGTAAGTTTGGATCGGGATCTTAAGATCCTACTATAATGTCATTTTTTAGTAGCCTTTGTAATATTATACAAATATATAAATTATTGTATATCATAAACACAAAATTATATAAATTTTTCATAGAAATGTTGTCCTAAATTATGATTATGAAATGTATAAGAAGATTAACATGTTGTTTTTTAAATTCTACAAAACACAGTCCATAAATTTGTAGTTTTTTAGCTTGTGGTTCGAGAAAAGTAAGATCAGATCGGATTAGATCTTAAGATCCTATGGTCAAGATCGAGATCCTATAAGATCTTAAGCTTTCAAAGATTCTATGTAAGATCCAGATCATTTTTGCTTTGCAGTATCGTAAAATCGTAAGATCCTAAAATCCGGATCGGGATCCTGATAACCATGCTTCAAAGTCTTGTTCTTCTTTTAACATACCGTCTATATATGCATAAGTGGGCCATTTGTTGTACTTTTCTGTTTCATTTCCCACATTTTCTACTTTCATTTACTATGGATGTTTCCAATGCAACTCATGAGACGGTGACGTGGAGTTTATTATACCATGTTGAGGCCAATGCATTGGAGATAGCCTTACATATATATTGTTAGTGTTTGGATTGCTAAGTGATTTTGGCATATTTGCTAATATACTTTGAGAAAATACGCACTTTATCAATTGTAAGAACATGAGAAGCTACTTATTTTCAAGTCCTCATAATAAGCCAAACACCCTATATGGGTCCGTTTTCTTTTTGTGTTTTTTGTTCTTGTGTTAATGCTGACATGCATATCTAAGAAGTGTGTTTAAATTTATCAGGAACGGGAAAAGCTAAAAGATGAGTTGTGAAAGTGAAGTAGGACAGCGGAAGATAGTTTCGTTCACAGCCAACGCTAATGAACAGGTTAATGGCAAATGCCAAGAAACCTAGGCTGGTTTCTCGTTCACGTAGGACACGTAGGAACAGAAGCTAAAAACGTGAAGACACGTATAAAAGAAAATTGAATAATATTGATGGAATGAATTACAATGTGCTGGAATTTAGTTTATATAGACCTAAGAATCCTAAACCGACTCAAACAAAGTTTCCTAATAGAATAATAATCCTAATCAAACAAGTAAAGATAAACCTAAAATATCACTAGACTCAAGATAATTCCTAATTTACTTCCAACTAATCTGCCAGAATCTCTCTTTTCTGTTTTGGTCCTCCATCATTCTCCCCTTCTTGAAAAGAACTCGACCACGAGTTCTCAATAGAAGATAGCACCTGATCCGGGGGAATAGTTGTCACACATATCTTCTTTTCCTTATTCCTCTGCGAGCACAAAATCTTCTTTGTATTTGCTTTGGATATTGTTGATTTGTCTTTATTTGAACAAGGACAAAGTGTGAACCTTTGACCATCTTTAGAAAAGGTGTAGGTATTCTCCTTTCCTTTGTGCACCACACTCAAGTCAGATTGCCAAGGTCTTCCTAGTAGAACATGACAATCATCCATGTCTACTATATCAAACAAAATCGAGTCTTTATACTTGCCCATGGAAAAAGGTACCTCACATTGATCGGCCACTCTTACCTCACCAACAGCTTTAATCCAACCAATCTTGTATGGTTTTGGATGTTTCTTTGGTGTCAATTTGAGACGTGTCACGATGTCTCGTGAGATGATATTCTCACTACTTCCTCCATCAATGATAACATTGAACACATCTTGATTAATCTTGCACCGCGTTTGGAAGATGTTATGTCGTTGACTTTCTTCACTTTTCTTAGTGCTGGTAAGTACTAATCGTCGAACAAGACCTAAGAAGGCTTCATTATGATCATCATCATCTTCAAAAACAGCATTAGGACTAATAACAACTCCTTCATCTTCAGATTCATTATGTGCCCTATCACCTTCAACTAGGTTAACAGGCTTTTTAGCACGACATTGATTTGAGGTATGACCAACTTCTTGGCACCGATAACACTTTACGCCTACAGGACGAGCATATGGGTTATTATACTATTTTTTTACGGATTGTGCAGAGGTATTGGTGGTCGGTGTCTTCTTCTTTTCACCAGCAACTTCATTCATGGGTTTGGAATGATCTACTTGGGCATCACCTCCTGATTGGCTGCTACTACTGCTTAGGTTTGTATCAGTTATGGGTTTGTACATGGAGCTACCTTTTCCTTGCTTGTTGATTGTTTGTTCGGCTTTCAAGGCTATGCGAATAGCTTCATCCAGGGTCCATGTTGTTTGAAGGGAAACTATGGCTTGAATATCATATCTAAGGCCATTGTTGAACCTTGCAACTTGTTGTGCATCAGACTCGCTTAACTGATTTCGAGATGCAAGTCTCATGAACTCTTTAGCGTATTCTGATACAGTTCCAGAAGATTGACGACAATTTTGATATAAAGAATATAGAGTTTGTTCGTAATCAACCGGAAGAAACCGCGCGAACATTAATCTCTTCATCTTACGCCATGTGGCAATAGGTTGTTTTCGTTGGCGACGACGAGTTGTTTGAAGGTTGTCCCACCAAGATGAGGCAGCTCCTCTCAGCTTGTAAGCAACATATTTGACTTGGGATCCTTCGGGAATGTCCATGAGTTCAAAATACTTTTCTGTTTCAGAAACCCAATCAAGAAAGTCTTCAATGTTTAATGACCCCGAAAAAGTTGGTATGTCCGCCTTTATCCTAGGCATACGATTTCTTTGATGATTTGCGAGATTAACCTCACCATCTTCTTTGTCTTCGTCACTTGAGGACTCATAAAGGTGGTGTTCACGTTTTGGTTCTTCGCGAATATTAAGATTTTGAAGTGCCTCGAGAATTTGAGTATTTTGTTCCATTTGTTGTTGGGATTGTTGATGCAATTGTTGTGATTGTTGCTGCAGTTGTTGTTGAATCGCTTGTAGGGTTTGCAAAAGTGCAGTATTATCATTCGACATGATCACTTAATTTTTTTTGTGAACAGTGCGATGAACAGTTTTTTGTTTTTTTTTTTTTTTTTTTTTAATAACAGAATAAAACTACTAAAAGAAAAGAAAAGAATCTTTAGAACAATCGGGGAAAACCCGAATTGATAAAAGATAGAGATTGAAAGTGGTGACCTGATGTCAACTTGGGAGAGACCCAAATTGAACCTGGCTCTGATACCACCTGAAGTAGGACAGCGGAAGATAGTTTCGTTCACAGCCAACGCTAATGAACAGGTTAATGGCAAATGCCAAGAAACCTAGGCTGGTTTCTCGTTCACGTAGGAACAGAAGCTAAAAACGTGAAGACACGTATAAAAGAAAATTGAATAATATTAATGGAATGAATTACAATGTGCTGGAATTTAGTTTATATAGACCTAAGAATCCTAAACCGACTCAAACAAAGTTTCCTAATAGAATAATAATCCTAATCAAACAAGTAAAGATAAACCTAAAATATCACTAGACTCAAGATAATTCCTAATTTACTTCCAACTAATCTGCCAGAATCTCTCTTTTCTGTTTTGGTCCTCCATCAGAAAGAGAGACTTTAGGTAGGCTTAGCAGTTTGCCCGTAGAGCTTCATTCGCACATACTCTCTCTAATGCCTACAAAATATGCGGTACAAACTAGCGTCTTATCTAAAAGTTGGAGACACACCTGGACGTTGATTCATAACCTTGACTTCGATGATAACACTGTCAATAGATCAGTACGCTTATCGAAAGTTGTGGATCAGGTACTTGAGCTTTGCAAAACATCCCAATTAAATAAATTTCGAATGCACTATGTCGGGCGCCGTGTTCCTGCTGGTATTGTATTAGAGTGGATTTGGAAAGCAGTTTCATTAAATGTTTGCGAGCTTGACATAAGAGTTTTAAAAACTGATCTGCGGAGTATGTATAAATGTAGGACACTGACAAAACTTAGAGTACATTTTAGTAGCTTGGATTATGCTTTTTATCGCAGCCCATCTTCTGTCAATCTTCCTTGTCTGAAAACCCTTGAAATCGTAGTTGGGAACCAAGGTTGTGGTAATTTATTCAAATTCATCTATGGTTGCCCAGTACTTGAGAATTTGTCTCTGGAAATAAAATGCTGCTCGAAAGAAGACTACAATATCAAGATACCTACTTTAAAGCGATTGTATTTGAAACTATCACCATATAAACTTGAATCAACTAACAACTTTTGTTTAAATGTCCCTAATCTTGAATACCTCTCAGTTGACGGGTTCTTGTGCTCACTTTTTGTAATGGAAGATTTGTCGTCTTTGGTTGAGGTAATAATATCATGTGGTCAATATGATCATCATCTATGGGCTGCGCTTCTAAAAGGAGTAAGTGGAGCCAAATACCTTTCTTTGACAATCAATGTGAGTTCCTCTTTGGAAATCCTTTCACATTATTCATCTTTCAACTTCTTATCTGTTACTAATTTGTTACACTTTGAATAGCTATGTTTCTTCTTCTGGATATACATCAAAATAGCCATGTTATTATATTATACATGGTATTTTCTTACAAAATGTCAACAAAATTGTGTTTACACCAAAAAGAACAAACAATCTCGCAAAAAAAATAATTAATCTACAAATTGCCTCATAAAGCTTATAAGATTTTTTTTTTTTTTTTTTTTTTTTTTTTATTATTATTATTATTATTATTTTTTTTTTTTGCAAGTTTGAAATTTTTCGCGAGGTATCTTTTTTTGGCCTAATCCATGGTTATTTTTCACTCATACTACTTTGTTACACTTAGAAACTGGAATGATGTTGTGTTATTCATTTTACTTTAGTACCGTTGGTTGATCAATGACCCACCTTTGCCCAAGTTTGCAAATTTGAAGCGATTGGAGTTAAAGGGTTATACTGGTCTTGAATGGCTACCACAATTTTTAGAAAGTTGTTCAGAGTTGGAACATTTATGCATTGAGAAGGTACTTAATCTGAGCTTTTTTTATAAGACTTTATTTTTTTTCTTTTTATTTTTCCTTTTATAATTAACTGAATTCATTAATGTTGCCTTTTGTCTATCTTGTTCATGTTAAAACAAAAGGAAGTTATAGACTGCTGGAAAGAACCAAGATATATCCCCACTTGTGTGCTTATACTGTGAGGAGTGGAGCGTTCCCACATGCGATTATGGCCTGGATCGCCCCTTAATCGCCCCCAACACCGCCCCCTAGGCGTTTTCCTCCCTAGGCGTTCCATATGTATCGCCCCAAACGTTTGACTATTTTCCTTCTTTTCATACATTTCTAGCCGTTTGAACGGCAGTTTGTATTTTTTTTTTTTCCCTTCCATTTCATACCTCTATGTATATACATATATCTCACATTTATAAAACTCATTCACTTCATTCTTATAAATTTTTAAGTAATATTTATGTTTTAGGATTATTATTTATGTTTGTATTAATTTTTAAGTAATATTTATGTTTTAGGATTATTATTTATGTGATATTGTTGTTTTCATATAATATGTAATTTTAGTTATTATTTACATAATATGAAAAAAAAAAAAAAAAAAAAAAAAGGTTGAAAAACAAAAAAAAAAATCAATCATTAGAAGTGCCACGTGTCAGGAGTCGCCCCACCCTACTGAGTAGCCCCACTCCCCTCTTTTTTTCCAGGCTACCCAACTTGCTGACTCAACGCCACGTGTCGCGAGTCGCCCCTTAGTTGGGTAGCCCCACTCCCTTTAGTCTTATGAACCTTAAGACTCTGAAATATACAGAACATCGGTGTTACCATTTTGATATGAAGTTCTTGATATTCATGTTGGGAAATTCAAAGGTTTTGAAGATGCTAACATTCAAGCGCGATACTACTTTATCCCTAAAAGAGAAAGAGCGCATTATAATGCTTCCAAGGGCTTCCAGCGACTGTGAGATTCGTTTTTGATGAAATCCGACTTTTTAATAAGTCTAGCTTGACTTTGAGAGAGGAAAACTGGATCTACTATGCAATATTGGCTTGTGCCACGTGCGATCCGGAACCACTTTGTGATTGTTTCTACTATTCAACTGCACAATAAACATTGTTTGGTACATTTTCTTGTTATAATTAACTCTATCTATAGGGTCTTTATTGACATTATATGTAATCTAAATCTTGGATTTGATTGGTTCTATGTGTATTTTCATTTTTACGATTTGTTTATGTTTGAATGTTTGTTTGCGGAGTGATTGTTCTGACGTGTAAGAATATAAATCAGAATTATGATAAGATAATTGGACATTTTGGTACTAAGGTGAAAATATATTAACTCGATACCAAGGTACATGATACACATCCAAATCAGTGCTAAAGAAAATCCAAAACAGCTGATCTTGGAGCTAAAACAAAATAAACAGACGACATACAAACATGAAAACTCATATAGACATCACTACAAGGACAATATTAGTGTCTAAACCTCTATATTCGCTACTTCAATCAATCCTTAATCCATATACATCTTCATGCAATGGGGCATTTACTTTTCCATTTTACTTCCCACTTCCCCTTGTACCACTCATACATATATCGAGCCCAAGTCTTTAATTCTTCATCAGTGGGAATCCTCTTATTATTCACAAACATATCAACCATTTCCTCCTGCTTCTGCCAAAGAGTGAATATATCAACTTCCTCAACAGTAGGTTTACTATTCATTTTTACCATTTTGTCCTCTGTACATGCATATATTATGATTTTACTTTTCTACCTAAGTCCTAAAAACACAATCTATGAGATCAATAAGCTACTTAAAGGATTTATGTGGTGTCAAGGGGAATTGACCAAAGGGAAAGCAAAAGTATCATGGGATTTAATCTGTAAACCAAAGGACCAGGGTGGTTTAGGGCTGAAAAATCTGTCTGAATGGAATGAAATCCTTCTTGTTAAACACCTATGCAATGTGGCTGCAAAAAAGGATACTCTTTAGGTCAAATGGATCAATGTGGAAAAGTTAAAAGGAAGAAGCATATGGGATGTAGAGTGTGACAACAAATGCAGTATGGGATGGAAGAATATCTTGAAATTAAGGGACAGAGTTAGGAAACATGTTATGTGGAATTTGGGAAATGGGAAGTCTGTGGATGCTTGGTATGATCAATGGAATCAGTATGGTCCCTTATGTGATTATGTGACAAGCAGAGATTTATATGATGCTAGGCTGCATAGTACTTATAAAGTATCTAATTTGATTAGAGAAGGTAAATGGTGTTGGCCAATTGAGTGGGAAGATAAGTTCCCTATTTTCAAGCAGTTAAAAGTCCCCAATCTCAGTGATAATGTTAAAGACAGATGTATATGGAGGGCTTGGAATGAGATAGAACACAAATTTGAAGTTAGACAAGTGTGGAATGATTTAAGATGCAATGGTCAAAAGGTAAATTGGTCATCTGTGATTTGGTTTACACAATGCATACCAAAACATGCTTTTGTTATGTGATTAGCTGTACAGAACAAACTTTAAACCCAAGACAGAATTTTAATGTGGAAACCTAATGAAGATCTGAAATGTGCCCTATGCAACAAATGCCCTGATTCACATTCCCACTTGTTCTTTTCTTGTGAGTATGGTCAAGAAATATGGATAGAAGTGCAGAAGATGTTCAATGTGAAATTCTCGATCAATTGGAGTGCAATTGTAGAAGAGCTTATTAGACTGCCAAAGAATAATAATATTTGGAGTGTTTTAAGAAGAATTGTGTGTGCAGCAACTGTTTACCACATATGGCAGGAGCGTAATAGTAGATTGTTCAAGAATGAGAAAAAAGATGTGAAGATTGTTTTGAATATCATTAAAGAAGCTGTCAAATTCAGGATGATGGGCCTTACTGTTAAAGAGTCTGCAACTGTGCAAGAAGTTGAGGCTATATGGGGTTTGAAATTGCAGAGCCCTGCAAAAGCTTGTATATGAATGCTAAGGTTGTATAGTTTTTTCTCAGTATAGTGAAAATGTTATAGAACAAAAGATGATTGGCTTTGGTAGTAAGTTTTTTTTTTTTTTTTTATAGATTAGCTCCAATGAGTATTGCAAAGGATTTGTCTTTGCTTTACTATTGCAGTTTGTAATTCCTTTGGTGATTATATATAAATTCTCCTTTCAAAAAAAAATAAAAAAAATAAAAAATAATAATCCAATTAAACAACAATTCATGGTATTACTCCAAGAGTAGCCATTTGTAACACCCCCTAAATTTCAACTTAACAGCGGAAGACTAATTGGGGTATTACTTAAAGGATCACAGTCATAATCATAGAAAATGACTCAAAAGAGGCGTTTTGAAAGTTATTATCATTCATTTAATAATTCGAGTACAAAATGGATTCCATAGTTTAGTATATCATAAGAGATATAATAGTTTAAAATGAATGATAGAATTTATTTGACACCAAAACCAACAGTTTATTGCCCACTCCGTGCCTCAAATGCTCCATTAGTTACCTGAGATAAACATGCTAAAAGTCAACAAAATTGTTGAGTGAATCCATAGTGTTTGTATATAATAGTCAGTTTGAACACAAGTCTCAATTTGTATAATTGTATAGAAACACAACTATAGTAGAAATAATAATATTGCAGTTCAGTATATTGCCCTAAGTCTCATGACACTCAAACGTTAACGTGTGTGATATCATAGAAATGATATAAATAAAATACACCATAGAAATGGTGTAAGTATGAGGCCCTCGTGTAGGAGATTGTCATCTTCCTATTTCCCTTCAAATAAAGTGCATATGACTATTGTGGAAAACTAGAAGGGGGTTGAATAGTTTTACTGTTTTAAAATTCTTTTGCTTTGAATACTTAACGTGATTTCAAGTTATGCAAACAATAAACAATATATAACAAGTAAGTAGAGAAAGAAACAATCAAACCACAACACGGATGTTTATAGTTGTTCGCTCTACAAGGACTCTCTTCCTCACCCTACTCCACTCCTCGAGCCTCTAACTCGAGAGTTTTTCTTCAATAAGAAACAAGCTCCCTTCTCGGCGGAGAAAACCTTTACAAACGTCGCTTACACCTTTTCCGGTACAAAGCTAGATACCGAGTTCTTTTACAAGGGCACAACCACTCCCGACACTCTATGTATTTTAAGGACTAAAATACTAACCGATCACTACTGAGGTATGTGAATGATTTGGTACAACAATGATGTGTGAAAAACAACTAATTCACACAGTGACTAATCTAACAAGTCTTGCAACGCTTAGTTGAAGCTTGTAATGCTTTGATCTCTTTGCTACAAAAGAAAGATCACTAAGAATGAAATATGTAATATGAATGGGTTAGTAACGAATGAAAGAATGTATAATGATGTTTATGCTTATGAGTGATGAGAAAACATGAGTGAGTGGCTTGCTATTTATAGGCAAACTGCAAAACCAACCCACGGATGGGACGAATCCAAATTGAAGGATCTGGTCCGTGTATCCCTTTGGTTCCGCCAGAGCCTGACAGCAAATCTTCAAGATCTTTCCCAAATCTATCCAATATATTACCATATCCAATTCTTTGTGTGAAGATCTAACCATGATATTCTTAAGATCTTCAAGATATCCTAAAGATATCAATATGATGTATGCAATGATGTCATGTACATATTCCATTTTAAGAATTAAAATGTAAACTATGTAAATGTAAATATGAATGTAATATGTATATCCTAATGATCATGAATGTAGCATGTAGATGAGTTTTAAAAGCTTGTAACTATAAATGTAAAAGACTTAACTTGTATTTATGCTTTGCTAAAGATAAAATTTATAATTGTCATTAACAAAATATAGCAAAGATCGTAAAATATAAATAACGTTTTTTAGACGATATTTGTATTAACAACTATCAATCCGGCTAGCACCAAGGCTATCTATCCGGCTAGTACAAATGGGTTGTCAACCTCCAATAGATCTATTCACTATATTTGCTTTCGCTCGCAAGTGATTAATGGTTCATGATATGAGGGCCTTTTGGCAATAGCGGTAACTTAGGCAATATCAATTAGGTATATCATACAAAAAATACTTGTGTTCTGTTTTGTAGCATGTATCTCCCCACAAGTTTAAAATACAAAAATAAAAGTGGGACTATGAGCTCACCTCGGCTGTAGTTGACAAAGTAATGTGACGTCAAATGTACTATGGGAACGGCTCCAACACACGACCTGAATAATAGTGATGTCAGAGATTTTGATAGTTTAAGCTTGACTTAACGCGAATAATGATTATGGAAATAGTATCGGATAACGAAATGGTTGGTGGCAAAGATGGTTGATATGCTTAAAATGCTTAAAGTTCAAAAATAATATTATATATAATATTATATTATTTTTATGTTTATTGAATCCATAGATATCATCCATTCAAAAGTTGGTGGATGATAAGTTATGTTATTAGTGAAAAGTTTCGTTATATATATATATATATATATATATATATATATATATATATATATATATATATATATATATATATATATATATATATATATACACACACGTAACGTCTTTTAAGTAATTCTTACGAAACATCTAAATGTCTTTTTATGATATAAATGTATAAAACATTAGTGTGAATATATATAGAAATAAAGTTACTGAATAAACCTTCAAGTGATATGAAATTTACACTTTTAACCCTAACGGTGAAACTTTTACATTTTTAGTCCAAAGTTATAATATATTTACATTTTAGGTTTATATTATCCAAATATAACATTTTAACACTCCTGGTTATTGAATATTTCATTTTCTGCCCTTAAATTACCAAAATGACAGTTTTGACACTAATTCATATGAAAGTTACACTTTTAACCCATTTTGCATAATATTTGCATTTTTAGTCCAAAAATCATATTTTTTAGAGTTTAGCATTTCCGATTATTAATTCTAACAGCTTATTCAAGTCTACAAAACAGCTTATCAACTGAAAAGAGCTTATTTTTGAGTTATTGGGTCTTAAGGATTTTAAACAGGCCCGTTAACAATTTTAAAGGTCCAATGGGTTTGAATTCGATTGGGCTTAAAAGTGGGCTTAAAATAGATCACATTTAACTTATCAAAACTGCTTATGAACTGCTTATTCGCAAACTGCTTATTCGAGCTTAGTGGGCTTTAAGGCCCACTCGATAACTTTTAAGGTTTAGAAACTGTTTCGAGGGTACTAAGCTTATAGGTTCAAAAAGGTATTACAAAAGCTTATATAGGTAGCTTATTGGTACAGCTTATTAGTTTAGCTTATGGAGAAATGGGCTGGGTTGTTAGCTCGATATGTTACATGTCTAGAAATGGTTTTATGGCCTGTTTCCTAGTCGACATAGTGAAGTGATCCAGTTTTGATTATTTGGCATTTTTATGGTTCGATGCTCAACATAGTTATAAAATAGGTCTCGAAAACTCATTAGGTTTTGATATTAGTTATGAATGACTATATTACTTCATGCATGGCCACTCAAAGATTTAGGTTGCCAATTTGTAAATAAAATGGATAATGAGAGTACAAAAATATATAACGAAAGCTAGTAAAGTTCACGAATGGAATTTAAATGTGTATTAAATATGAATAGCTATTTGTATGTATAGAAAACAAGTCGAATGACTTACTACACCAACAAAGGGTGGTGAGGACGTCAAAAAGGAACTAAGGACCAAGAGTATTGCACGTAGCTCGACTAGGCACCCAAGGATGTATCGAGATCAATAGCTTGCGAGTTGAAAAATGGAATGAACACTTGGAAAATGGCTCTTGCTTCTCGAATGCAACTAGTAGAGAGAACACTTAGGATATTTTTGCTAGTGAATGTATGTGTGAGTATACGTATAGGTTTATATGCATGGAACTAGTTAATAGTTTATTTAAACACAACTTGGGTGATGTGATGCCGAGAGGATTAGGATAGAAGATTGGGGAATCAAGCTAGGCTAGGTACTTGAGTGTCTTGATATTAATTAAGAGGGTTGCAAGTGTATGTGTTTCGGTTTAGAGTAAAATAGAAAATCAAGTGGGTTGTTTGTGGTGCTCGACATGCTACAAGTCCAAATGACTTATAAACGTGACCAAATGATTTAGGAACCATGTTGTGAGGCTTGTGGAACTCTCTTGGCTAGGTATCGAGCAAATGACTTAGGCAAATATATGTTTTGGTGTGTTTGATTAACACTTAAAAGTGTTTGTACAAATGTCGAACTGAGCTTAGCTTTGGGGTTCGTTTCCTTATAAAACGATCGGTCTAAATGACATGTGAATCCTTGAATGTTAGGAACACGTTTGTCATTCCTGAATCCTTGAAGTATGGTGATTCGAATCATGTATAATGTGGCATGTATTGTGTATCGAAATCTCGAATAAATGAGGCCAAATGATTGCATATTGGATCAGTTTGAAATAAAAGAAAAATGAATAATGGGCTAAATAGTAGTGGGCTTGGTTTAGCCTGTTGGGCTTAGAAATAAATAATAAGGATCCGTTTGGTTTTATTCGTGAATTGGATTGTCGTGGTACGTGTGTGAGCTCGTTCCAAAGTAATGTGAATCATGTAACAACGTTTTTGATTCATTGTAGTATAGTAAACAAAATTTTAAATTTTGCTCGTAAAAATGGTTAGGTGAATTGTAATGATAGATTACTTCTTGATTAACATTTACGAATGACTAGGGAATTTTACAGGTCGCTACACCATTTGTACATGCATCTCTGTTACTGTGTTTCTAGGATTTTAAATCATAATGGATCGTCATCTACAACTCATTTAATGATCCATGTCCAAAGAACCCGCTGCAGCAAGAATTCGCAATGTGTAGATACTCATGTTTTCTGAATTCCATATCATAAATCTACTATCATCAGATTAGTAGTTGACGTTTTTATAATGCCTAGCAGTAGAAAATGATTAAAATCTACTTTGTCATTGAATCCTTAAGAAAATTAACTCAATCACCGGTCTCCATAGTATTTTATCATCATTAAAAAGCTTATATGCCTCGCCTCTATTTGCCAAGCCGTTGTGTATTTCTTTCTTCTTATATTAACTTTTTAAAATTTCTAGGCCAAAAATCAAAATAAGCAGTTAAACATTTGTAGTCGATGATCAAAAGTAGTCATTTGTACCTTTAGTCTAGTGGTATAGGGGTATCTAATAAAATGGCGGTCGTATGAACCAACTGTTCTACATTTCTTACTTGGTGTAGCATGTTTCATCGGACAAGAGTGGGTGCTTAGTTTGCGTCCCAATATCCAGAGTTCTGGTTCAAAGGGTTAAAAGAGAAGAAACCTTGGTTATTTTTTTCAATAACGTACAAGTTAGTAAAGTCACTTGGGCCAACCGTAACTCTAATACCACTTGTTAGGATCGTTGTTGCACAATAATCTCATTAAACATAAAAGTCCAACTGAGTTTTTTTTTTAGCAAGTTTTGTTTTTTTTTTTTTTTTAGCAAGTTATTTGATCTACATATTATGAACTATTTTTTGCTTCCTCCTTGTTTGGTAAAAAACTACTGAGTAAAAGGCTGAAAATTTTAACTTTTAGGTATGCACTTAAGCAGTTCGATAAAAGTCCTAAACCAAAAAGGATTAGGAAACAATTTTGTACATATTTCTATGTGGTTTTGTATGAATTATGAGGCCTTAAACATATTAAACCATCGAACTACTTAATTTTTTTTCTAACTTGGCACGGTATGGTAACATGGTGGTGGGGGGGGGTAGGGGGTTAAGGCTATGTTTGGCGCACGAGCTTATCAGAGCTTATCGTAGCATGAACTTATTTTTTTAGAAAAATAAGCTACCATTGAAAATAAGTCTCGTTTGGCTGACACGGCTTGAAGGAGCTTGTTAAAAAAATAAGCTACTAAATGAAATGCTAGTTGTACTAGCATGTAAAAAAAAGCTCCAGCCACCTGCTCCAGCAACCAGCTCCAGCAACCCGCTCCAGCGATCCGCTCCAGCTCCTACTTGTGCCAAACATACCCTAAGTCTACTTGGAGTCGGCGTTACCACACCAGACCCAAACCAAAACTAACACCACTGAGTCCCATGTTGGTAAACCAACGCCCATTGGAGGGGAGAAAAGACAAAAAAAAAAAAAAAAAAAAAAAAAAAAAAAAACATTTTTTTTTTAACTACAACACAACCACTTTATATAAACCCCTTTACACACTCATTTTTTACACACAAACACTTTACTTCCATTCCACTTTTATATATTCACACACAAACTATATGTAAAATGTCTCAATATCCAAATAACAATCTATTTTTCAAGAAACCTTATCGAGATGTCGCAACATCCAAACTCGTCATCTTCGTCAAACCCACCGACACCTCATCTGCAAACTCAATATCATCACATTCTCAATTTCCCGCGTTCGGTAGCCAATACACTATGCCGGCTTACACACCCGAACAATTATATCACTTTCAACAACAAAAAAACCTTAACCAACAATTCCAACATCTACAAAATCCACCACAATTCCATCCACCACCACCACCACAAACCTCACAACCACAACAACCAACCGAAACCCACGAACAAAGGACCCAAAGAAAAGGAAAACGACCCGCAAAAAAACAAAAGACCCGAAACCAAAACCAAATCCGAATTCGAATCCGATTCCGAGAAGGTTTCCTTTCGTTGGTTACTATAGAGAAGGAAACGTTATTATCCAATTGTTACATTGCCAGTCCCAAGGACAACAAAGTCGGAGTGTAGCCAAGTGTTACATTGAACCATAATTGCCAAAATTCTAAGTCTATTTACAAACGTTTATAACGTATGAGTCATAGTGGAAAAAACGAGGTCCATCTTTTGAACCGTGTTAGGCAAGCATATCGTGAAGAGTCGAAAGAAAGAGCATTTTCTCAAGACGGGGCGTAGGCTATGTTGAAAAAGCACGTCAAGTGGGCCGCGGCCAAGCCTGTTAAATTGGTTGATGAAACCGGAACCGAGCTATTCAAAGATGGTCCGAGACCACGTCCCCCAAGCAAACCACGCCCCGCGAAAAAAACTAAATTGGAAATCACGTCGAGCACCACGGGAGTAGCACACACGATGATGTGTTATTATCTATTATTTAATTTATAAAACCGACTAACACGAACGAGCAGTGTACCCGATCAGTTATAACTAGGATGGTAAGTATGGGTCGTACGCAAGGAGTGAATTGACATAAAATAAACCTAGTGGCAATCTAATTACTTAAAGGGGGTTCAATCTTAGAGATTGACACGATTTTATTTACTTAAACTAGTAATTAAACTAAAACAATTAAAACAATTAAATTAATTAAGTTGCGGTCGATGGTAGAAGAGCGTGTTATCCAAGTTCATCCTGTTATGTCTTCCTAAATCGTCTACAAGTGCAATGATCTAATGCAACTTCCATTGGCGAATCAGGTGTAGGTTAGGCCAGATGGTCACGGTTACCTAGTCTTATGCATATCAACCTTTAACCTAATGGTCATAGTGTTAATAAGTCTCAAACAAGCATTAAGTTTGTCAGTTATTATATAAGATTTATATTAGTAGTCTAATGGGATTAAGACTACCTAAACTCCTGCAAATGGTCATCTATAAGAGATCTCGCGCTAACTTACTTTCCTGAATCATAATTCGTCTAACCTAGGGCTGGGTTGGCCTCTAGTCCTAATGGCAACCATTCGTGAAGACATGTTATCACTTACACCCACCATTATGATATGGATTATAATTTACATAACAAAAACTGCGAATTTTTTTTCTAAATATACATCTAACTTAAAACAACTCCCAAAACAAAAACTGTGATTTTTTTTTATCAGGAAGTACTTAATTTGCCCAATAGTAAAAAAATAGCTCCAGTTACGGAACCAATAGTTATTATCATGACCTATATACATCGTATAAAATCAGTACATACAATCACATATCAGACTTTAAAGGGTATCAAGAAGCACATACAACCACAAATTATACATAGTGTGTGAAAACGTAGAGGGGGGTGAATACGTTACCGTTTTAAAATCTTAAAACTTGTTGTATCAAATATCCGTTTAAGCTTGTTCTAATATGAAATATGTTTGTTATAGTTTATGACTACCATATACTTAAACACGTTGTCATCTAAGTGTGATCATCAAGACACAACACAAGCAATCATATAATGCAAACATAAAAGTATAGAGTAAAGAAAGCGCAAACCGAACACGATGATTTATAGTGGTTCAGTCACGGAGCTCCTCTCCGCCCTACTCCACTCCCCGAGTACCCAACTCGAGAGTTACTTCACTAGATCAACAAGCTCCCTTCTCGGCGGAGAAAACCTTACACACGTCGCTTACACTTTTTCCGGTACAAAGCTAAATACCGGGTTCTAGTTCGAGGTAGAACCAACCTAACATCGCTTACACCTTTTTCGACACTAAGCTCTATGTCGAGTTCTTTACAAGGGTACAACCACTCCCGCTAGTTCTTTTACAAGGGTACAATCACTCCCGCTATGTTTTATGGCCCAACATAGAAACCTTGTGTTTTATGGCACAAACACATAAACCATCTAATCTAATAAGAATAGATTACAATGATGATCCATGACATAAATGGGTCATGTATATGAATGCCTAATCTAAATGAACTTCCATTGATAGGAAGCCTTCAATGGATGAAGATCACAAGCTCCCAAAACTTGTTGTGATGGATGTTCATATATGCATATGGAATCTGCATGAACTTCTTGAATAAGAAGTCTTCAATCATTGAGGATGTCAAGTACCCTTGAATCTTCATATGTTGGAATGCTTTGGTGAATGATGACTTCAAGATCTTCTAACCTTCTTGGTGGATCAGGAAGTATGCAAGCTTATGATGGATGATGACTCACGATCTCTGAGCTAGCTTCACAGGATCATTACAAGTGTATGCTTACAACATAATGAAAGTTAGTAACATTATGATCATTATGTAAAGGGTGATTAATGTGTGTTTCTACATGATTAACTACTGATCTAAATGTATGCAAAGGGTAGAGGGAATGTGTGTTCTAGTTGCTTAAAAACTATGGGTAAACAATGGGCTACTATTTATAGGAAAACAGTTTCCAAATAAAGGGATCCGCCCTTTATGCAGTTTGGTTCCGCCAGGACCTAACATCTAATATCTTAAAACATCTTTCCATATCATTCCATATCATGTTAAGTCATGTCAAGATCTTGCAAAGTCAACTTTGTAACTTAAAGATCTTTCCAAAATATCACCTAAATCAAATCTTACATGAAATCTATCCAAGATCTTTCCAAAATCAAATCTTACATAAAATCTATCCAAGATCTTTCCTAAGATTTATTGAGTGAAGATCTAAGTAATATATTCATATGATCTTCAAAATCTTCTAAGATATCTAAAGTTCTCTAAATTATGTATGCCATGATGTCATGAACATATTTCCATTTTAAGAATTAAAATGTAAATAATGTAAATGTATATATGTATGTCCTATGTATATACTAGCTTAACTAATATATG
The DNA here is from genome assembly GCA_021014915.2 of Artemisia tridentata subsp. tridentata. Taxonomy (NCBI): domain Eukaryota; kingdom Viridiplantae; phylum Streptophyta; class Magnoliopsida; order Asterales; family Asteraceae; genus Artemisia; species Artemisia tridentata. The sequence continues at coordinate 113,809,425 of CP139502.1, read as the reverse complement.
TTTACCAATATGTATCATGTTAGTTTGACACCTAAAGTGTACTTATCCTAACAATCTTAGGAAACATGATGTACAAGTAAAAATACTTGTTTATGCAAAGGTGTAAAATGAGGTTCTAAGTAGAATGGTTAACTTTTTAAAATACTTAATGACCTAACCGTATTTTAAACATTCTAAATGGTTTGTTAAGGGTTTGATCATAATGCCACATAACAAACATGTACGAACCTGTGTTGTATCATACGAGGACTCGAGAGGTGTTGAATGTATGTTGAGACAAGATATGATTACAAGTAACTTGTACATTTTACGTTATGTATCAAGTTACATGTTTGTCATCAATCAAAACAAACGAGACTGCTTGCACTAACAATCTCCCCAACGAGAGTGTTTGCACTAACAATCTCCCCCTTTTTGATGATGACAAAATATGTAAACGTGATAGAAAGTAAAATGCAAAAAGTTACTTTTGTCCGTACTTACTTACTTTCTCCCCTTTCTCCTTGTGTCCGTAATTACTTACAGATTCGTAATTACTTACTTTCTCCGTTTACACCTTTCTCCCCCTTTTGTCGAAACAAAAAGGGTGTGTCCTTGGAGTTAACTTCATTTCTCCCCAAAATGGCGAGCTTGCATCATCCCTAGTGAAGTTAAATAGACTACTCCAATCTCCTATGGTTGTTGCGTCCCTTAGGTTGTTAGCGGATCCATGGATCAAATTTAGATCCTTAATGTAACAACCCAACCCGACAAGGGTTAAGATATCACATTCATGGTGTCAAACAGAACATACACAATCGGAAGACTTTAATAATACAATTAAATTCAAAGGTTACAAATGAAATCTAAAGTAAATGGAATACAAGGATTTCAACAAAGGTACAATATGTTTGGTAATGAAAATATCCAAGTCAACTCTAATCCAAGGTAGCTATCAAAGGTGTAGTCCTCTAAGGGCTCTTATGCACTCTTCACTCATATCCCAGCTTCCCTCTAAAACCTGCCGCATGAAAAGAAATGCGGCTGAGCTTAAAAAGCCCAGTGAACAGATATATATAATAAATGAATAATCAAACATGTATATGTAAAGAAAGAGGAAACACAGACTCCTGCTGAAACGAATATCATCTGTCAAAAGAATGAGAGATCAAGATCGTCTGAACAAATATCACAAGTCAACTGAAATGGAGAAAACAGAATATGGTGCATTGGGGAATAACAGAAGGTATATCAAAATGTATCAAAGGTGTAAAGGTTGTTAGAGATCTACCACGAGCCCAGAAACATATCATAACATAACATCATAATCGTAATCTTCATAAGTAACCATAAGTAACATAATGGAGTGATCAGCTCCCAGAATTGTGAAAGGCGTGTACTGCACACAGCACCAGTCACCAGAAATATATCATATAACATAACAGATCATATCTAGGATGCATCCATACGCCCCTGCAGAAATCATAATCATCATGGCCATACATATTACATAACAAAAGGGACGGGGTGGAACATCACTCGACCACCCTAGAGTCATGCCATTGGTGCATCAATGACATGGTCATGGAACCCCCATGACTAGTGATAGCTCGGGTATCAAACTGAAGGGTCAAACAGAATGTCATAGTAATGACACAGAATCTAAGGTCATCAGAAATATCATAGGTCCGTATCAAAGGGTGCATAGCAAAGGCTCATATCAAAGGGTACATAGCAAAGGCTCATATCATAGGGTACATAGCAAAGGTTCATAATCAATGGGTATATAGCAAAGGATCATAATCAGAGTTAATAAATCAGAAGGGGTGAAAGGATTAAGAGAAACCTTATAAGAAAGGTCATAATATCTGTACCTTATGCAAGCAACCAAAATAAGAAAGGATACCGAAACAGAGAATCACTCCTTCTTCACCGAACCTATACAATATAATGATCACGTGTTACTTATAAGCTCGTTTTAATCAGATTTCATAATTTAGGTTTCTTTCTATTTTTAGAAACTTTCCATTTTTAGTAACTTTCCATATTTAGTAACCTTCCAGATAAAGTAACTTTCCATAATTAGTAACTTTCCATAATTAGTAACTTTCCATATTTAGTAACTTTCCATAATTAGTAACTTTCTATTTTTAGCAGGTTTCTATAATTAGTAACTTTCTATTTTTAGCAGGTTTCCATAATTAGTCAGATTATGGCTAATATTCATAATAAGTCAAATTAGGGTTTTATTATGACGAAAGGTTGAAATTAGAGTTTCAATTGCATTAAACACCAATAGATTGCCAAGTTAGGATTTTAAACATATTAATTGTCAATAATAGCCAAATTAGGGTTTTATACGAATTAAATTAGGTTTAGGGTTCGTAATTACTAAATTAGAGTTTTCATTATCATAATTAGGTTAACATATCACTAATATAACATAATTAATGGTTCATGTGCAATTAGGGCTTCTAACACTCAAAGGACATTAATATCACAAAAATCTTGACTCTTAACAAAATTCCAGTTTTAACATGATTTAACCTTCTCTTGACGAATTTTCAAACCATACCAAGACTCCTATTTAAAATCTATGGAATTTCACCCAGTTACCTACATGTCTTAAGAGCTTCCACAAATTTTTACAGATTTTATTATTAAGTGGAAACCCCCTTTCAAAAATCGTTTATGCTAACATCCGATCGGTTAGATCGAAATTTTTCTAAAAAACTTTTTTTTTATTATTTATTTGAAAACTAATTTAAAACTTTTTAATATAAGAACTTAATAATTGAGAATAAACTAACTTATAAAAATGGAACATAACACATAACTAATAACTTAATTACCATTAAACTAACAACTAATTATTAACTTTAATAATCATTAAACTAATTAATTAACATAATTAATAGAAACTCTTAAACTACTTTTTTTTTGAAAGGTAACTCTTAAACTACTAATCATTAAAACTTAACATTAACTATTTTAACTAAAACATTAAAAACATGTAAACACTATTATAATTACCTTATTAATCATCTTAATCACTCTAACACTTAATCATATTAAACATAACATTAAACTAACATTAAAACTGAAAAATAACACTTAATCCTAAAAACTAAAAAAATTTACCGAGGGCTCCAACCGATCGGATGGGCATCCATCCGATTCGGTTGGTCCCGAACCAAACCTTTTTTACTACAAAACTTATAAACTAGCAAACCAAACTACCAAGTAATTTAACCAATTCCCCGGCAGCGGCGCCAAAAACTTGATGTGTCGTGTGTCGTGCAAGTTTTAAAAATTTATAAACACAATTTATCCAATTCTCTAATCAACACATACGAGCAAGTATACTCGTCCGTGATAGTAAAGGTGGGTAAGTTGAGATCGTCCCAAGGGAATTGTTGTTTGGGTTTGGTAGTATAAGTCTTTACAAAAAGGGCTGTCAATCCAATTTGGTGCAAATTCTAAGGTAAGTAAAATCCAATCAATAAAAAACAAATATACTTATGTGTAATTCCATGACTAATTGTATAGAGTAATCTACCAAGTTGAGTGTAACTTGTAATGATGCACAACTTAAATTGAGTGATTCACAATCAATGATTTTTATCATGAGAAATCATCTTCTAAGATACGGTTTGAAAATGAAAAATCATAAACCACGACTGAAACAAAATTCTGCCAACACTGTTTTGACATATCATCACAATAAATTCAAAAATACGACCAAATCAAACTCAAATCCTTCCAAACCAATTGGAATACTTTACTAAGACCCTAAACTGAGTTTTAGAGCAAAAATCCAGAATTAAACATTTACAACACTCGTTGTATGATGCATCCAAATTCGACTATCAAAACTGTCCTGATCAAACAACCACATAAACCCTAATTTCTTTATCCCCTTTTTAATCCAATTATTATCCATATGTTTATAGGTTTAATTACATGTATATATATGTCGAATTGAGCACAAAAACAAAAGATTGGATGGTACCTTGAAGGCAATTAACGAGATAAAAAGGGAACCAAAACAAAACCCACGAACACAATTCAAGAATTACACGATCAAACAACCTCGAACCTTCTTCTTCCTTGATTTCTTGAGAGCTAAACGAAAATGATGGTGGCTGCTAGGGTTTTCTTGAGGTGAGGAAGAAATGTTGTACGTTCTATATGGAAGAGAGAGGCCGGTCTTTAGCTATAAAATAGGACCACCAATTCTTGGGCCTTATCTCAATTAATGAGTGAATAAAGGGCTTGAAAATTTCGGTTGTGGGCTTGTACAAAAGAAAACATATAGGAGTCCAAGTAATAGCTAACGTGTGAGAGGGGAGGGAGGTCACAAATTTCGGTTCAAGTATACACATAGAAAACGTGTGGAGATTTAAGGAAAGGAGGGTGCACCGATTTTAATTTTTAACTTAGGTTTAGGATACATTTATTTTGTATTTAAGTTATAATGTATAGTCTAGGATTTTATATAATTCCAAGTGTATAGCATAGAGTTTACATATCTTTTATTTATCAAATAAACTTAGGTTATGTATTTTCATATTTCTTAGATTAATTTACTTAGTTCTTGTAAAATTCAAATTAGAGGGGTAATTTGGGAAATTCAAATGATGAGAAGATGAGGGTTTTACACTTAACCTACATCAAGGTTAGTGTTGTGCAACATAAAAAATCAGTGTTTCAAAAAAGGTCTACAAGGCCGATTAATCGCCGATTAGGTGCTACAAGGCCACCGACCTTGCCGATTTATGTAACTGGGTCAAACAAGTAGGTCAACTATGGTCAACGGCTATCAACGGCGGTCAATGGTTGTCAAACTTGCCGGAAACCTATAAATCTTGCCAGAAGTACCCAAAACTCACTGTAAACTTATTTTGATCACTTATATTAGCTCTTTAAGTCTATTACAAGTTGTTTTTTAGAAAATACATTGCTGAAAATACCTAAAACTCACCGGAAATACACAAAACTTGCCAGAAATAACTAAAATTTGTCAGTAATGCCAATCCGATTAATCACCGATTAATCCCGCCTAGACCGATTACAAGCTACAAGGTGGTCGACCGCCCGACTACCGATTTGCGATTTTTGCAACCTTGTAAAAAATATATGAAAAATGCATGATGAATGAAATGCGCATAGCAAACGATACACGTCGGTAAGCTATGTTGGACTATCTCCTCCATTTAGTCGAAACACAAAAGTGTGTCGAAGAATGCGAGCATGCTCCCCCTTGATTGTAGCTCCCCCTTAATCAATACTCCCTGTTGCTAGGGTACCAACGTATATGATGTAAGGATTATGAATGCTACAAAACAAAGATTAGTACATGATATGCTCCCCCTTGATCAATACTCCCCGTTGCTAGGGTACCAACGTATATGATCCAAGGATAAGAAATGCTACAAAATAAAGGTTAGTATGTGATATACAATGATGCGTGTGTATGATGCATTCTAACAATGCTTGACAAAAACTCCCCCTTGCTCTAGGGCGTCAAGATAAACCTACAAAACAAAAATTAGCACAATAGAGACTATGTCTTAAGACATATATGTCATATACGACCAAGTGTATAGACGATGCAAAAATAGTGCTTGATAGATATTCCTCCTGGTTTGAGGACGTTAAGAAGCACCTACAATAAAAGATGACATATAATTGATGCAAACTTCATCCTTAGATGAGTATGCCATATACGATCGAGTGTATATGTTGATGAACCTACAATGAAATGGTTAGTGCAATATATTTTATCTCAAAGAAAAATATGATGCAACATATCAATAATCTAATCACAAGCAACTTAAGTCAGAGAACTATGATTATTTGGCAAATCATGTGATACCAATTGTGATTATCTAGTAAACCATGTTATAAATTGTGTAATCTTCTAATAAGAATTACAATCACAAGAATATAATATGATAAAATCCTACAAAACAATGCCTATGAGGAGGATATGAGTGATCCTAGTGTTGGTGTTAGTTTACTAGTGATAACTTAATTGATAACTAAAGATTGATGCAAGTAAGTTTTTCGCTAATCCATGGGGTTGATGATTAGTGAAAGAGGTGATGGAAGGTGGTGGTTATAATCAATGCAATGAATTCAGAAACTCTAATGTATAGCAAATGCTATAAGAGTATTGAAGACGGTTAGGGTTGTGATATTATCATCTACCAAAGATGATGAATCGTGCCATAATAAATGCTCAAATGGAATTAAGAGGAAGTGAAGACAATGATCACTTAGGAATAAAAATTTCATATGCAACTATTAGAAATACTGGATACCTATATGAGGATGAAAATGTCATCATATGATGAGAGAGTATTGGTTGGACCAACGTGTTGACACTGGTGGTCTTGATATATCGTTTGCACTAACAATGACGTGCTTGATATATATCAAGAATGAAAATGATGAGATCCTATGATGGTGTTCTAGACAATGTAGGTGTTCTAGACAATGAAGTTGTTCTAGACAATGAAGTTGTTATAGACAATAAATATGTGAAGATAAATCCTAGACTCGTTGGTTGTGAGAAGGTTGTCTGTTTTAAATGGTTAAAAACTGAACCAGGTACCCGCGGATTGGGCGGAACCAAATTTTTTGTTCCGTCTGTCTTATCAAAGGGTACCGTGAAACCAGAGTTGATTTGGTCATGTTTTGTCGTTTTTGATCAAACGAGGGTTCAAACTAAGGTCTATTCACTTATAACTATGGATTTGGTTTCACTAATCCTAGTCAAAGTCTAAGGAGACTTAAAGCTTTTCGTTTAAGAGGTTTGTCAAACACATGATGTGTTTTTCACTTGACGAGATATTGGTGCAAAACTGTGATGTTGAGCTAATAAGGTTTGAAACACTTTGTGATTTTGTGAACTGATTTAACTAAGTGGTGTGAACCTATGTGTCGGTATGTGTGAGTGTTCTTTAATACAAACAGACAATTATGTGAATGAATTTCTCTCCCCCTTAATCGGTGGACATCCATCATAATGTGTGATGTTAAGAATGATGAAGCAAGTTAATGAAAGTGATGAGCTTAGTAATGTTTTTGCGGATGTTGATTAGCATACAAAGTACTTCATCCTCGAAGTTATGTAGCTCTTCTCTATCAATGCAAGATGATTGCACGACGAGGCATGTGGTTTCCTCATGGAAGGTGTATTGTTATAACTAAAGGATGATGGAGATGTTGTTAGGAAAGCGAAAGCAACAATACGATTTGGAGAGAGGTATGTTGAAAGATACCCAAACACAAATTTCAAACCTCTAAAACTTAATCCTATTATCTTTTGAAGCTATATGCAAGAAAATGGATCTCATAAACATATTACTAATCAAAGTAGCAATAATGGGACAATAATTATGCAAAATAAGCATAACAAAGAGAAATAACAAATAATTTGTTATCTATCTACAAGACAAAAGTCTTAATGACAAAAGATGTGAATATCATAGAAATCATAGGATCTTATGTAAACAAAAACAAATATTCATCTACTAGACAAAAAGCTACCACATGGCATCAAGACAAATAATCATATTGCAAGATAGCATGACATTGTTTTAGATACTACATTGTGAAATTATTTTGAAGTTAGGCTTAGTCACTTAAGCATACTTACCCATTAATTAAGACAATGATCTATGTGTAAAATAAAATGACTTCTAAATGTTCATCATACCAAAATCACTTAGACAAAGTGCACACATGGCAAACAAATAGTGTGACAAAGTTACAAAAGAAATAAGACGACGGATTCATTGCAAACAATTTTTAACATTTTGGAAGCATGCATCATTTAGACTATCCTATGAAAAAGTTCAATGAATGTCAACTAAAGACAAGAGCTATCTAACACCATGTATTAAAAATGACATATCGTAAGTTAACAAGAACCATGTTAATCTTGTGAAATATCATATAACAAGTATCATGCGAATCATGTTAACATCTAGTAGCATGAAACATATATAAGCATGTAGACAAAACCTTTCAAAGGTTTACACATATGACTATCAATCAAATAATTATCATGGTAACATCAAGACACTTAAACATATCAAACACATAACATGTAATCAACACATATATATGTAATGCAAGAAAAATCACATCTACTACTTGATTGATTAATATTCCTAAGACAAGATAATTCACCAATACATGACTTAATGAAACTCAACTAAAACTACGGTGATGAAAATGTCATGATATACACGGGAATTTGACAAATATATGTCAACAGATTTTAATCTTTGTGTTTGGAATCTAAGGTTGAATGATCTAAAGGGTGACATCTTTTATGTTGAGTTTAAGTATGTGTTATGCAAGTGATTTGATCATCTAAGACCAAAAGATGTGTGATAATGGAATATGTTAAGAACGTTCTCAAGAAAGTTCTTTAGAACAAGTATCTAAATAAAGTTACCAACTTTAATAGATCTTGTGTATGCTTCGGAGATGTGGATATGCATAAGATTTGACCAAGGTTTGGTCTTGAAGGGAAATAGATACATAAAGTATCTTTCAACAGATAAGATTATCTCTTGGGATAATGTTATCATGTTTGAGAGAGATGTGCTAGTTCATAGAACTTGCAGATGTTTGTTTAAGATCATTTAGCCAATGAGGTGTGATTAAATTTCTTGTAACACAACCTTTCATGTTGCAAGGAAAGAATGATGCATAGGATATATGTTATCCTTTTAACAAGATGAAAACTAAACACATAATGTTTTTCCGAAACATCATGTTTTCCTAAATGAAGATATGAACCCAAAGTGTTTGAATTGGATAGACTTATCCTAAATAAACTAGGTTTCAATATTATGATAACTATATGATGACAAGATAAACCTACTTGAGTTTCTTATGTATACTCCTCAAGATTCATTGTCATTTGGGATGTATGAGGTTGTCTTTTTGCATTTTAACATATGTTGTTAAAATATTGATTTAAGGTTTAACGAGACATATGCAGAAGCTTGGTGACAAAGTATTACCAATACTTTGATTACTTGTGAAAGTGGTCCTAGTTGAAATTGATAATGAGTGTGAGCATCATGCTCATTTGATGGTGAAGGTTCTAATCCTATAGGTGATAAAATATGGTTGAGTTGATTCAACATGCATTTGATTTGGTATGAGTGTTTGGACAAAGGGCTTTTTGAGCAATGCACTTAATGGTATGAATTATCGTGTTGTAGGGGTTTGTTGAAAACAACAAGGATGGAGACTAATTTTTGTGATCCAATGGTTGGTATAGCTAGTGGGTGATTTGAAGCTTAAGGCCTGAGACATATCACAGAAGTGAATGTGATGAGATGATGGTGAAAGTACAAGTGTACTTAGATTACATGAATGTTGAAGATGACAAGAATGGATACTGATTCTCGTGGTTTACTAGTAGATGAAGTGCTAAGTTATGTTTGTGACATCTAAGGGCTGAATGTGATGGGTTGATGAAAGAACACATGTTCTAGTTATGATGGGATGCGTGTTTTAACATACATTGTTAAAATACTTGGGAGTTGATTGTTTCAGATATGACTTTTAATGACTACAATCGTAAGTCAGATATACTTGAATATTTCGGACGAAATACTTAAGTTGTCAATCCTACTTTGAGAAGAGGATAACAAGACTTGATAATTACATCTATAACTTAAGTGTGAGCTATGACTTGATGTAAATTGTCTTGAAGGATGACATGTTAACCAAGTAAGGCAACATATGTGGATACAGGACAATATCTATAGTTATTAGTTGGACTTAAAACCTATGATATTTTTGCCAACAGTGAGTTCGGATTAGTTTGGAAGTTGTCAATTTACAAATCAAGCTAATAGATGAGTAAAGGACAAGATGATGGAGTGAATGTGTGTAATGATCACAAATACTCCATGAAAGTGTACCTTGGAGCATTTTCATGAAATTTGAAACTATGATTGGATATGATTATCCTATTGGTGTGAGTGAGATGTCCTAATCCTAATATGAGTGAATCATCAAAAAAAAAAAAAAAAAAAAAAAAAAAAGAATCCTAGTGATGAAAGTGAGTGATCTTGAGTGAGGAATTTAAACGAAAATTTGAAAATCAAACTGTTTGTTCTGGCGGATCCAAGTTAAAACAAAGGCGGATCCCAGATTTTGGTTTCGCGGAATCCGCAGAGTGAAGATTGGCGAAGCCAAAGTGCTCAACAGACGGAACCCATAACTTGGTTCCGCCATATCCGCCATTCAGAAGTACTAATTCTAACAGAGAGCATGTCATAATTTTCGTTACCCGTTCAAATCCTGAAAATTGTCCTAAACCATATGTAACTACTTATTGGTGATTGATTAAAAGCAAAAACACAGATTCTAACACACGTTTGCATATAGATCAATCAAATGATAATAACTTACCATAAATGGATGTTAAGCCAAACAGTGGCTTAATCACGGAAACTTGACAACATCAAAATGTTATCATCCTGCATTGTTATGTTAGTTCACATAAAAGTATAATACCAACATAATATCCTAATAACACAACAAGTCATCACATCATTGTTTGAAATTTTCTTATACCAAACACTCTTTCACAGATACTACATGTTTACACATTTTAACACTTGAGATTAAGTGAAGGTTTGTGCAAGACAATACATTTTAAGACACTAAACTAGTTTCACTCAGTTCACATTTCTAAATAAGTTATGCAAAGTTTTCACATAACATATGCAAACAAAAATATCTAAGTCTATAAGTGAAACAAACACAGTTTATCAACTTATTGCACAAGATCTAGCAAAAGTCTTATTGTGCATCAAAGAAACAATTGATAAACAAGCAAATAATTGTCATGGCAAAACACTTATGTATTACCTATCAACAAATGCAATCACAATTACCAATAGGAAAATAACATGTACGCAAATAGCTTAGAACAAATAGTCACATAGCATAGCATAAATGAAAAGATACTTTTCGTCATTTTGAGTTTAAATATGACGATTGTTAGGATTATAAATATTCTTATGAAGACTCGGTCACCCCGAGCATTTGCTAGCATTAACTAGCTCGTAGGATTATTAGTGATATTAGTATTAGTTCAGTTATTAAAGTAATCGTGGAGTGGGTCGGGTCTTTACCCACTGTCAGCTTACTCCACAGCCCACACGGGGCGCCTAATATTGTACTATATAAAGCCCTTCCCACACAAGGGAAGGGTTGGACCTTTCACACTTTCAATCTATCATCTTCTACTTCTCTCTCTACAAAGGCTCCCAACTTCTCATTCTCTCTCTGGAATTCTTATACTAATCGGCCAAACTTAAATCCATACGTGTGATATATATTGTGAACATCTTACAATTGGTATCAAGAGCCATGGCTAGGTTCGTTTGAGTGTATGTTCACGGATTTGTTTGGTTAGTTTTGGATTTAAGGTTGTTTTTTTTGGTTCGAATAGTAGTTTATGGAATATCACTTGTTCGGCTTAGTTTGTTGTTGAATCCGTTAAAGACTTGTACTTTCTTGTTTAAAAGTGTTATATAAGTTTGGTTTAGTAGTTGGATTGTGTATTTCATTCGTTTAGAGGCAGTTTGAGTAAATTCGAGTGGTATACTCAAGTTTTTCTTGCTTGCGATTTGGTCCTCGGTAAGTTTTTTTTAGCTGCGATTTGGTGCAAATGGTGAATTTATATTAATATCAAACTTTTACACAAGTTACACAATTGATACACTGGATTGAAACATGCTTCAACCAGTAAACATTCAAAGAAGCAGACACTCAATGCTATTCTATGTCCAATATCAGATAAATACATGTCTGATATCGTATACCAAAAGTTCAAACAACTCTGACAAAACAGAGTATTCACCATTTCAGAGCTAAACTGCACTATAACAGGAACCATGCCAGTTTACTCTTTATTCACCATTAAAGCACCACCATCTAGCTACATTTCCACATCACTTTCCATCTAAACCATTCAACCAGCAACACCTACAATGGCATAGACAGATAAGTGTGTGGCTTCACTAGGAACCCATAACCCATCCATGGGGGGGGGGGGGGGCTCTTCCAAAGTATCCTACATTTCCTTCTCTAAGAAAGGCTTCAGATACTTGGAAACACTCACCCTCCATGAAGACCATCCTATCCTCCTGTGGTGATGCATTGAGAGGACCAATAAGGTTCATCTTTCACACCTCTATATTCCTCTCATCATACACCACCCTCCTAGATCACTTACCCTTCACAGTGCACAACCCTACTTTATGGTACATTTCTCCAAATTGTCCTCGGTAAGTTGTTCTTAGCTGCGATTTGTGCTTTGGTTGGAAAAGTGAAGTTGCGATTTGGTGTGCATTGGAATTGCGATTTGGCGTATTACTTTAAAGGGAAAAGAAGACAAATCGCTTGAAAGGGACTGTTTTGGCATTTTGTGTGTTGCGATTTGACCAGATAGCGACGGTTCTGTCTTATTGTGTCTTGCGATTTGACAGTTGCGATTTGAGGCTTTCGGGGTTGCGATTTAAGTGTGTTTGCGATTTGCCAAAGTCTGCGATTTGACAAAGTTTGCGATTTGCCAAAGTCTGCGATTTGCCAAAGCCTGCGATTTGATCTTTGCAATTTGACTTACTGTTGACTTATTGCGATTTGACTAATAGCGATTTGACAAGTTGCGATTTGACGAATTGCGATTTGACCTGTTGCGATTTGAAGTTGCGAGTTGACACTTGCGATTTGACTCATTGCGATTTGGTTAGTTGCGATTTGACTTCTTGCGATTTGACAAACTGTGATTTGACTTGTTGCAATTTGATCAGTTGCGATTTGACTTCTGTAACTTGAATTTTTGAAGATCAATATTGTAGTTTACTTTTGGTTATTCATTTACGGTTTCTTTTGTTGATTTTAGAAAATCCCGCGAAAGATCCAATTCCTCGGTTTAAATCACAAGAGTTGTAAAATCCCGTCTACATCATGACAAGCACTGCTTCTGATGACATTCAAGCTGCCGGGTCCGATACCTGCCCTCCTATGCTGGATAGGACGGATTATGAGTCGTGGGCACAAAGAATTCGACTCTACTGCTTGGGAAAAGAAAATGGATTTAATATTCTTAAATCCATTGATGAAGGACCATTTCAAATGGGCACCACTCGAGATGCAGTGGCTACTGCTGAGGATGGAACGGTCACCTTTGGGATTGATAGGCCACATCAATACAATGATCTAAATGAGGAAGAAAAGAAGCGGTATGATGCTGACATCCGAGCTTCCAATATTGTAATTCAAGGCCTGCCCAAAGATGTTTACAAACTCATCAACTTCAACACTGAAGCCAAAGCTGTTTGGGACAATGTCAAGATGCTTCTGGCTGGATCAGAGTTAACAAAAGAAGATCGGGAGTCGCAATTGTATGATGAGTTTGAGCATTTCAAGATGAACCCTGGGGAAAACATCACGGATTACTATGTGAGGTTTCACAAGCTGGTAAACGACATGAGAATCATCAGAATGACTATGCCCAACATCCAACTCAATTCCAAGTTGGTGAACAACATGTCACCTGAATGGGACAGACTTGTCACTGCAGTCAAGCTCAACAAAGGTTTGAGGCAGACCAATTATGAACAGCTAAATGCTTATCTTCAACAACATGAAAAGCATGCGGTTTATGATCGTCTACTCAGGGAGAAACTCAATCCTACAACAACCAATGATCCACTCGCATTGATGTCAAATGTTCAGCCGTACAATCAACCACAACTTGATCAAGCATATCATCATCCCGTCTCATCACAGAATCAGACATTGTTTGCTCAATCATCAATGCACCCACAACCTACTATGAACCCTCAGCTGGATTCAGGGTATTCTCTCATTGATCAGAGGATTGATGATCTTTCCAATCAAGCCTCCTTGCTTGTTCAACAGTTCCGTGCAACACTCCCACAAACCAACAATCAACTTCGAACTTCCTCAAACCCACGCAACCAAGCAACTATGGAAGATGGAAGAATCATTGTTCAGAATGTTCAAGGAAGACAAAATGTGAATCCAAGGAATGTTGGTAGGGGGAATATTCAAAACAGAGGTGGAAATGTCAACCAAGGACAAGGAAGGCAAGCAAAGTGTTACAACTGTGGTGGGTTGGGACATATTGCTAGGAACTGCAATCAGCCCAAGCGTCCTCAGAACTCTGATTACTTCAAGGACAAGATGTTGCTAATGCAAGCTCAGGAGAAGGGAGCAGTTCTGGATGAGGAAGAGCTTTTGTTCCTTGCTGGTGATGGGGGAAACACATTTGATGCAGATGTGGATGATCAACCAGTTCAAGATATGGCCCTCAACGACCCAAACATCTTCCAAGCTGAAGATTGTGATGCATTTGATTCGGATGTTGATGATGAACCCACCGCTCAGACTATCTTCATGGCCAATATATCTTATGTTGTCTCATCACCTCAACAAGCTGGTTCTTCCAAAGCATCTGTCATATCTGAGGTACTAAAACTTTATGACATGGTAGATGAACAGAAGATTCCCACCGAAGTACAACAGACAGACGATGTTGAATCAGATACTGTTAATATGGGAAACAGCAATGTTATTTCATATGAACAATATGTGAATCACAACAACATGTCTGATGTACCAAGTAGTGCATCTTCTGTTGTAGAAAATGCTTGTGGTATAGAAAATGCTTGTGTGGTAGATAAGGCTTATTTGGTAGATAATACTTGTGAGTTGCATGAGAACACTGTATTTATCCCCGATGACACCTTGATCACTAGGCTTAGCATATATAAAGATCAGGTTGCCATATATGAACAACATGCAAATTTGAGCTAACTGAACGAGAACAAAAAATGGATTGGCAAATGCGTACACTTGTAACTGAACGTAATTTAAGGGAAGAAACATTAAAAAGGGAGTTAGATTCTTTAAGAACACAACTTAATCAAACTGTTAGGAAAAAACAGGAGATTCAAGAAAGTGTAATTACACTAAAACAGGACTTCAAAGAAAAAGAATCAAAACTCCTAAATGATTTTTCAAAACTTAAAACGTTGAAAAATAAGATTGAGAACAAGTTGTACACACAAGACCAGACCAGACAAACAGCTCAAATGATGCAAAAGCATAAAAAATTATGTGATAAACATAGTGAATATAATGTAGGTGAACCTAAATTAGCTCTTCTTAGGAATGCTAAGGTAGCCCAACCTGCTTTATATTATGGAAATGAAATGCTTAAGACTGTTCATGCACCCCCTAATGTGTCATCACTTGAAGAGAGTAATGAGATAGAGAACAGAAACAGAGAGAGATTAGCTGAAAAAATGAAGGACCCAAAATATATAGCCAAACGAGTCATAGTTAAACCCCATAATTACTATGAGCAAAATCGGTTGACTATCTTTGCACCTCAAACTAAGTTAACGCCTGAACAAATATTTTGGTTTTTGGACATAGAAAAGAGAAAGGCGGATGCAATTAAGGACAATACCCCACCCCTTAGGAAAATAGCGGCTGCAACGGTGTATCCTCCCAATACACCTAGGCACTTAGTTCCGTTAACTCTTCCCACAGAATGTAAAACTCTAATTAGCATATATGTTCTTTGTCAACTATTTGCTGATTTTGATAAAACTTGTAAAAAGAGAATTACACCAACGGGAATAACTGAAGGGGAAAGAGGTTTTGAACTTACCAAAGAATGCTACTTAACTGAGGTTATTCCATTCTTTAAGCTTCTTAAGGAACATTTTGAGGGTATGCAAACAACCCTTAGAAATGATGTAAATGAGATGAAAGCAGTATTTAAAGATATGGAAAATGAAGTGTCCCAATGTGCGATAGAACTTAAGAGTAGTGAGATTGAGAGAAAACACATTCTCATCGCCAATGAGAATTTGATTACTAAATGTGTTGCCCAGGATGTGTTTTATACTGCTACTGATGCTACACTAACTGCTTGTCAATTTCATGAATTGTCTATTGCACTGCATGCTTCCCAGAATCGTGTTGTTGAGCTTGAGGGGGAGAATTGGAAATTGCATGAGAAAATTCAAAATGATGACCATGATAACATGGTTAAACATTTTTCAAAACTAGAGGTTGATCATCTTAATTTACAATTAAAATATCAACACTTAGAAGAAAGATGTAAAAACTCAAATGCAAAGACATCTTCGGATGTTCCTGAATTTGATACATATTTTGAATTAAGCAAACGCGATGAAAAAATTCAAGCTCACACTAACACGATTCGATAATTGAGGGCTCAAATTGCCCAATTAAAATCAAACAAGTGTGATGTATATGGCACCAATAAACCATCGTCTTTAGATTCTCAGAATTTTCAATATCAAGACACCATCAATAAGTTATACCATGAAAATGAGTGTTTTAGAGCTGAAAATGAAAAAGTCAAACAGCATTACAAAGAGTTATATGACTCAATTAAAGTCACAGGTAACAGTCATAATGAAAAGATAACTTCTTTGTTAAATGAAATCGAGAATCTAAAGACTCAGGTGAAAGGGAAAATGCCAATCATCACTGGTGATAATGTTGTTTCAAAGGTTTCTGCTTGTTGCAAGTATGCTGTGGATGTTGTGCCTATTTTGCCTCCCCTTAGGAACAATAGGTCTGCCCATCAAGTATATCTCAATAACCTTAAGGAAAGCCTTGATATCCTTCGCGAGATCGTTGAAGAGGATAGGATTGATAAACCACATGATAGTGCAATTGAAGGTGCATGTTTCCTCACTAAACGGTCTCAGGAACTGTTAGAATATGTCATTGGCACCGGTCCTAAGATAGAGAACAAAAGAGATAGATTTGTTGCATCATCCTCCACAAATAGGATAAAGCATGTAACTTTTGATGTACCACTGAAGGCATCTGAACCCAGCACATCAAAATCAGGAAAACCAATGACAGTAAAACAAACTAATGTTCCCATCATTACTTCTACAGAAGTAAACAGTGACACCAAAGCTAGCGGGTCAAAGCCTAGAGGCAATGCAAGGAAAGATAGAACTGCGCCGGCTAAGAGTGTTCAGGAGAAGAAAGTAGAAGTCCAACCTAGGAACAATAAGTTTGCTTTGAATAGAATGAATCGTGTTGATTCTAGTATTAGCTATAAGCGTACTGTAATTAATTCAAATTCTAATGTTGTCTGTAAAACATGTAACGAATGTTTAATTTCCAGTAATCATGATGATTGTGTTGTGTCATTTTTGATGTCTCATAAACGATCCCAAGTTAAGAATGTTAGGAAGACTGAAATGAGTAGACAAATTTGGAAAGAAACTGGAAAAACATTTGCTAATGTAGGTTATCAATGGAAACCCACTGGAAGGAAATTCACTTTAGGCGATCAGTGCCCCTTAACTAGATTGAATATGCAAAAAGTAGTGAATGTTAAGGAATGGAAGCCGACTGGTCGAATCTTGCCTTTAGTGACACAATGCCCTGCAATTAGGTCAATTGCTGCTTCTAGTGGTGTTTCTTCTGTAAATACAATAGCATCTAAGAATCCTGTTGTTACAGAATTTGTTTGTGCTAACCAAACGAACCCCAACTACACGTGGGGATCCACATTTTTCAGTTATCCATCGTTGTCTGTTTTCAAATGCAGGTCGTAAAAATCGTCCTTTGGTATTTGGACTCAGGATGCTCAAAACATATGACTGGGGATCGCTCAAGGCTCAAGAATTTCGTGAAAAAGTTTATCGGGACAGTTAGGTTCGGGAACGACCATTTTGGGGCAATTATGGGATATGGAGATTAGGTGTTTGGCGACAGTGTAATTTCCAGGGTATACTATGTGGAGGGGCTAGGGCACAATTTGTTTTCTGTTGGTCAATTTTGTGATTCCGATCTTGAAGTTGCATTCAGAAAAAACACATGTTTCGTCAGAGAATTAGATGGTGTTGATCTTCTTAAAGGGAGTCGTGGTACCAACTTATCCACCATCGCAATTGAAGAAATGATGAGGTCCTCTCCTATTTGCTTGCTTTCAAAGGCCTCAAAGACTAAATCTTGGCTGTGGCACCGTCGTTTAAACCATTTAAACTTCGGCACTATAAATGATCTTTCCCGCAAGGATCTTGTACGAGGCATGCCCAGATTAAAATTTGAGAAAGATCATCTGTGTTCTGCATGTCAACTGGGCAAAAGCAAGAAGCATACTCACAAACCCAAAACTGTCAATACCATCTTGGAAGTTCTTCACACCCTTCACATGGATCTATGCGGACCGATGAGAGTGCAAAGTATCAATGGAAAGAAATATGTTCTTGTGGTAGTCGACGACTACTCTCGGTTTACATGGGTAAAGTTTTTGCGTACCAAGGATGAAACTCCTGAGGTTATCATCAAACTAATCAAGCAATTACAAGTAAGGCTGAACAAAACTGTCAGAATCATCAGGACGGACAATGGAACTGAGTTTGTTAATCAACAACTCAGTCAATTTTATGAAAGTATTGGCATAACCCATCAGAAAAGAGTTGCACGCACTCCTCAGCAGAACGGTGTTGTTGAAAGACGAAATCGTACACTAGTGGAAGCTGCAAGAACAATGCTAATATATTCTCAGGCTCCGATGTTTCTTTGGGCAGAAGCAATTGCTACTGCATGTTATACCCAAAACCATTCCTTGATACATACTCTTCATAACAAAACTCCCTACGAGCTGATTCATGGCAAGAAACCAGATCTTTCCTTCCTTCGAGTGTTCGGTGCTCTGTGTTATCCGACGAATGACGGACAAGATTTGGGAAAGCTAAAGGCTAAAGCAGACGTAGGTTTCTTCATTGGGTATGCACCAGATCGCAAGGGATACAGAATCTACAACAGAAGAACCCGAAAAATCATGGAAACTATTCACGTGACATTCGATGAGCTGACTGAGCAAACGGCTCCTGGACAAACCAGTTCTGGACCCGTACCTAATTTATTGACACCTGGACCAATTAGTTCAGGTCTTGTACAGGATCCCACGCCTGCAGTTTCTTATGTACCTCCCACCAGTGAAGAGTTGAAGAAGTTATTTGATCCGATGTTTGACGAATACTTTGAGCCACCAACGGTTAATGCTACAACGGAAGCTCCACCTGTACCTCCCGTTGCTGATGCTCAAATTCAACAAAACTCAGAAGGTCCATCTGTATCTGTCTCTATCAGTCAGGATGCACCATCTGCCAGTCAATCGCCCTCATCATCAAATATTCAATCTTCTTCGGTACAACAAAGTTCTGCAGAAGATAATTCTTTTGAAGTGAATCCTTTTGGTCCTGTTGACGATGTTCCATTTGAAAATGTATTTGCTCCTGAGTCTTCCACTGAAACATCGTCTTCAGGAAATCACAACATGGAAACATCAGTTCAAAACCCTCAACCACATGATCATCTCAGAAAATGGACCAATGATCATCCAATTGACAACATCATTGGTAATCCTTCTCGTCCAGTATCCACTCGAAAGCAAATTGCCACCGATGCACTGTGGTGCTTCTTCAATTCCGTACTATCCAAAGTTGAGCCAAAAGACGTCAAAGAAGCCATGTCTAAAGACAGTTGGTTTACTGCTATGCAAGATGAAATTCATGAGTTTGATCGACTTGAAGTTTGGGAATTAGTGCCTCCTCTAGAGTGTGCAATGGTTATCGCTCTAAAGTGGATCTTTAAAGTGAAACTCGATGAGCACGGTGATGTTTTAAAGAACAAGGCACGGCTTGTTGCAAAGGGGTATCGACAAGAAGAAGGCATAGACTTTGAAGAATCATTTGCTCCGGTTGCTAGAATTAAAGCCATCAGAATCTTTCTAGCTAATGCTGCCAGTCAGAATATGATTGTCTACCAAATGGATGTAAAGACAGCATTTCTAAACGGTGATCTGAAGGAGGAAGTCTATGTCATTTGATGCGTGCGTGCGAGTGCTCTAATTTATACCCACGGTATCTCGTTGTGGTTTTAGTAGTATTCAAGTTTTAAATTTATATTTAGCCGACTTATCAATAACACACACACTTTAACGAGCAGTGTACCCGGTCAGTATGTATATAATGGTAAGTAGAGTGTCGATCACTAAGAGTGGAACGTATTATCTAGTTATCCTAATCAGTATTTTAATATCTTAAGTTAGCTATACAACCTATTCTAACGCAAGGGGGTTCAGCCTGAGAGACTGGCACGGTTTGGTTGCAATTAAATAATAAACTAAACCAATAGGCATGAATCAGCGAATAGCACACACGTACACAGATAAATACTCGAGACAATAAGAAGACCTGTCCTGATAGTTAAGTAGCTTGTCACTTGTTTTATTGCTAGTTTTATATGAAGTGTATAGTTCGATGCAACGCACCGAGATTAAGTCCTTTCTCGTTGGTTCTAATCTTATCGGCGAGTAAACCCTTAATGATTACTTATGACTATCCTATTTATCTTTCTTCCTACTTTTCTACAGACGATAGAATGCATAGGCGATCTAATAAATAGGCGAGGGCAGAGGCATGGCGACCCGATCAACGCTCAGCTAGACACAGAGGTTATCAATGCACTAATAAAAGTCACCAAAGACATCAACATATAAACTTTAATTAATGGGAAAGCAGTTTTAAGGGAGTGCAACCTTTCCGTTGTCACGTTACACAAGCCACCAATCCTGATGAATTAAAGTTTACTAATACAATAAAACAAAACTACTTAATGAATTGAATACATGCATGACCTTCTTACAGCTCTTGTATCTTCGTTCAAGGTGTGTCTTGTGCTGCCACTTCGACTGAATTCGTCCTAGGGTTTCTGTGGTCTTCGGTCTTCTTCGGTATTAGCCTCTGAAATTCGTCTGGTCTTGGGGTATTTATAGTTTCTGTCTGAGGGTAAGATGCGGCGCATCTAATAAGTAGATGCGGCGCATTGACTTAACTTCGCGTGGGGTCCAAGATTAATATATTCAGGAATATTCGTACACCGCCAGAAGATGCGGCGTAACTCCATTCTCAGATGCGGCGCATGTCCTCTTGTATCTTGGATCGTATCTTGTGAAATCTTGATAGTGATGCGCCGTATGTAATAAGCAAGATGCGGCGTATCTGGAGCAGAATGTCTTGATCTTGTACATTTCGGTAGACTCTTATCTTCTTGCTTGTTTTGCTCCATAATTAGTCCAAAATCGCCAAGTTTCACCAAATGCTTGTTTTTACCTGAGAATTACAAAAGTAAACATTAACGTATCAATTCTCACAGATAATATAATTACAAAAGTAAACATTAATGTACTTATTTGAGTTCATCATCATTCAACCAGAAGGTTTTGTGGAACCTGATAATCCTACTCACGTCTACCGTTTAAAGAAGGCTCTATATGGGATGAAGCAAGCACCCAGGGCGTGGTATGATACTCTATCGAAGTTTCTTCTGGGTAATGGTTTTTCCAAAGGTGTTGTTGATCCTACACTATTCACTAGGAAATCGGGCAAACATCTGCTTCTTGTTCAGATCTACGTAGATGACATCATCTTCGCCTCTTCCGATCCTAAGGAATGTGATAGGTTTTCTAACGAGATGAGTTCTAAGTTCCAAATATCTATGATGGGACAAATGTCGTTCTTCTTGGGTTTACAAATCTCTCAAAGTCCCGGAGGCATCTTTATCAATCAATCAAAATATGTAAATGAAATATTGAAGAAATTTGGATTTGATTCAAGTGATGTAGTTGACACCCCTATGATTGAGAGATCGAAGTTGGATGAGGATCTCTCTGGGATTCCGATTGATCAAACAAAGTTTCGAAGCATGATCGGATCTCTAATGTATCTCACTGCTAGTAGGCCAGATCTATTGTTTGTTGTATGCATGTGTGCTCGATACCAGTCCAAGCTTACGAAGAAGCATCTGGAAGCAGAAAAGCGAGTCTTTCGATACTTTCAAAGGACTGTTCACATGGGTCTCTGGTATCCTAAGGACACTGCAATGGAACTCATAGCTTATGCAGATGCGGACCATGCGAGGTGTCAAGATACTCGTCGAAGTACCTCGGGAGGTGCTCAGTTTCTTGGGGAAAAGTTGGTTAGCTGGTCTTCTAAAAGGAAAATAAGTACTTCAATATCCTCTACAGAGGCTGAATATATCTCCATGTCTGCGTGCTGTGCTCAAATTCTTTGGATGAGATCACAACTGTCGGATTATGGCTTTGCTTACAACAAGATCCCTTTGTATTGTGATAACAAAAGTACTATTGCTCTTTGCTGCAACAATGTCCAGCACTCCCGATCAAAGCACATTGATATCCGGCATCACTTCATCAGGGAACAAGTGGAAAAAGGGGTTGTTGAACTCTACTTCGTGAGGACAGAGTTTCAGTTGGCTGATATCTTCACTAAGGCGCTTCCGAGAGAGCGGTTTCAATTTATTCTCCCGCGACTTGGCATGAAGAGTTTGTCTCCAGAAACACTCAAGGGTCTTCAAGAAGAAAACGAGGAGTAAAGGACTCGCTTCACATATCCTTGTATATATTTGTATATATCTTAATCAAAAAGGAAAACAGAAAAATATAAAACCTATGAAAAACCATAAAAATCAGAAAAACAAAAATACCAAAAATAGTTCTTCTAGGCATGTCTTCTGTTTATCGATAACATTTACCGTCCTAGAAATGTCATTCAATAATGACACGGGTCTTTAAATGAAGCTCTAGCAGAAGTTATATTAACTGGTTAAAACATGTCTAATCAGCTTGCAGTTACTTCAGACTGCAACCTGTGCTTTATGATGGGGAAAGCTTGTCGCCAAAAAGACAGTTGTTCCTCCAACTGGGTGAAGTTCACCTGGGCATGGATTACTTTATATCCATGTTTCTTCGATCTGATGTACGATTCAGTGCATCATTTCTTGTATAAGAAGAGAAGTCTTCTTTACATCGCAAGTACTTTCCAATCTATGATTCTTCAGGAAAGTACGTGTATGAAAACTTGGTGGTACCATGATTTTTGAATATCAATCTGAATTGAACTTTTCATAAAAATCTATCACTCAATCAATGACCACAACTATTTAAATAAAAGACGGGTCATCGATTGAGGGGGAGAGTGATGATTTCAAAATCTCATATCATCAAAACATGTCACTTGGTACATAATAAGCAGTGCACAAAATGTGGTTGTTATGTGTCAGTGTATGATTCTTTATTAAATTCAAAATTTTCATACCTATCATACCTGACACTAACATTCTCCCTCATTGATTGAGGGGGAGCATCGTCATGTTCCATCATCAGAATATATTAAATCTGACCACATTTTCTCCCATATTTTCTAACTTATTTAAATCAATTGGGATCACCAATCTCAAAAGGTTTGAAATTTTTGATCGGGGGAGAGAATGTGATTTAAATATGAAACCTGATGAAAATGTGATTCTTTGGACTTAAGTGTAAGCTCTCCCATATGTGCTAAACTCTTTCGTATATCGATGCACATATTGAGGGGGAGCAAATGGTTTGTTATAGCAAAATGGATGTGGCATCTTACGTGAGCACGACTCAGACTTCACCAATGAATTGACGAAACATAATCTGTCATTAATCGAAAGGATGCGTCCTGGCCGGGTAATAATTTCAAGCTGGTCTAACCAGTGATGTAAGCGTGTCTCGAAGAGGACGTATCTGAGTAGAGTGTACCGTTTCGAGAAACTTTCTGTGAATTTGACCAGGCCGGGTAATAATTTCAAGCTAGTCTAACTAGTGATGTAAGCGTGTCTAAAAGTGCAATCTCTACCCAACATGTGCAAATTTTAAATTTAAACATATGAGCACATGTTAAGGGGGAGCATTTGAAAAATATAAAACTCTCAAAGTGTTAGCAAAATGTGTTTCATAATCATGAACACTTTGAGAGATTTTTCAAGGATTTTGGTTTACGGCAACATAGGATAGTCATGGTGTTATAAGGTGGCTAAGGTTAGGAAAACCGTCCTATGATCCGCCAGAGCCGGAGGGATCTACCCAAGGACAATACCGAATAGTTAGTATTAGAAAGTCCTTAGGTATGATTATGAAAAAAGGAGTAATATGAGAAAGGAGAAAGAAGGGGTTGAAGAATTAAAAAGAAATGAAATGAGAAAGGGTGAAAAGAAATAGCCCTCCAATTATTCAACCTTAGGGCAGAAACCGGGTTCAATTCATATGCTACTGGCTGTTATCAAGGTAACACCGGTATTGAAGACAAGACGTCATGGACCCAGTGACGCACTGCACTAAACCTTATAAGCTACTCAAGTTCTCTTAAAAGGACTTGTTTCATTCTGATGAGTGTCTAAATACTCATCATTTTTACCTAATCTGAGCTGCCAAAACATCCAAAAACACTCAGAAATGCATCATAATACTGAAATTATCCCAAAATTGTGTTTTATATGTTTCAGATGCAAAATGTTTAAAAACAGATAAAAAACGAACAAAGTTTGCATAATTGGCAGTTTCAGTCCCTTAACTTTCAAAAGTTGTCAAAACTAATCCCTGGTTATTCAAAACATTGAAAAATTCACCAAAGGTCCTTTTGAATCACAAATAAACATATATAGTCCTTTGGTGTGAAGTTTCATAAAATTACAAGTTTAGTCCCTGAACTTTGCAAAATGGACAAAAATGGTCCCTGGGATTTAAAAAACTTTGAGAAAAATAAATTTTGGTCCTTGTGCTATTATTCTATGGCAAATATGGTCCTTGGGTGGCAAGTTTAGTGAAATTACATGTTTGGTCCCTGGAGTTTCAAGTTTGGCAGATTTAGTCCCTGGAAGTGTAATTTTGGATAATCTCATTTGTGATCCTCACATTATTCATACTTGGCAAATTATACCCCATGGAATACTTTGGAAGCTTGCCAAATTCAGCCCCTCAAAATTTCAGGAATTACAAAATTAGTCCTTGTGATTTAACTAGAAACCAAACCGGATCCTAAATTAATAAAAACCCAACCCTTCTATTATTATAACCCAATCCACTACACAACCACACCAGCCCAAGCCCAATTTTATTAATACAACCCGATCCAACCCAACCCTGGTATTTAAAACCAGAGTTTGACCTGGTCAAACTCTTCCCCAACCTCACAACCCCGCCAAACCACCTAGCCCCTAGTTTTCTCTGCAAAACCACCCCCCATCTTATCCCACTCACCTAACAATACAAGATGCATTGAATGCTTCTTCTCCACCTCCTGAAATGCATTTAATGCTTTAACCTGCTCGAATCCTCCACTAGCACTTTTGGCGCCAAATTTCATTTGAGTGGCTCAGATCAATTGGAAGCAATTCAAGGGTTCAGATGTGATCAAGGAAGTCGGCTAAGGGTTTCCCAGCATAATTAGTATAAATAGAACAATGTAATAGATGATAAAGCAGTAGTTAAATTCTAGTGTAATCGTATTTTACTTTTATTAGTTGTAATCTTGTAATTTATCTTTTCCAGTTGTAATTCAAGTTAATTTAAGTTATAAAAATCTTGTTCCAAGTTATTTTGTGTTTAAATTCAATGTTGTTCAAATTTGTATGTTCCTGTTAAAATTATTAAGTTCGAACCCATACTAAGAAGCTCTCACAAGCTCCCACACCCTTGTAATAAGCTTATATAAGCTTTTTATAGCTTCCTGTAAGCTTATTTAGTATGCCTTAGTTCTAAATCTCAAGATACAAGAAAAGTCAACCATAGTCAACATAAGCTCTTAAAAGCTATTCTGGGTTTAAAAAGCTCTCAGGAAGGTTTCTTTGGGTTTTCTAGCTTGTTGTTAACAAGCTAGATTGTTCTGTTCTGTTCATGCTATCCACATAGCCACAATCTCAGTTGTAAGCTTATTCTCATTTTTAGCTTAATCTCTCAATTCACTGTGAAGTAGCTTATTAGTAGCTTATCTGTATAATTCTCAGCTTATTAGTAGTTCTTAATCATATTTCATTCAGTTTTATAGAATTATATAGCTTGTTTCTTCAATTTACTTAAAAACATATAAAAAGCCAAAAATAGCCTAGACAAGCTAGCTTAGTTAAACTGCTTTCTTTTCAGCTACAAGTCATTTTCATAGCTTAATATAAGTCATTTAATCAGTAGTGTTCAATATCTTAGCTTATAACTCCATTTTCAGTTAGAACACACCAAAACAGTCCCCTAAAGGACTGTTTGGTTCAGGCAGTTACATAGGCCAAAAGTAGTTGTCACTGTAGATTGACCACTAGTCCAACTTCATACCAGCTTATTGTGACCATAATAAGCTATTTCCAAGTTCCAATCAGCTTTTTAGATAGAAAATCCATATTTGCATACCCTGTGGAATTTTTAGAAGTTAAAAAGCTCAATTAAGCCATTTATAGCCATAAGCTCATTTTATCCTTTTTCATGGCTTCTCTGAGTTACTCATAGTCCATTTAGAGTAGAACCAAAAGTGGATTAAAGCCCTTTTGCTTGTGCTCATTTCTGCACAACCTCTGCACAAACAACAACTCAGTGTATACTGAGTTGTGTTGTCTGCTGATCTCACCCACTTTGTGACTTATCCACATAAGCTCAAGCCCTGCTTTTTGTGTTTCTCAATAGCCCATAGTACTAGCTTAATTTTTCCCCCATAATATTGCATCTCTGAGCTTATTTAGTCTGCTTAAATTGCCTTGCAAATTGGCATATTTCTGAAGTTTCTGTGTACACTTTGCAACTGCTAATCTTTGCATCAGCTTAATCTCTGGAGCTTATTTGTACTTTCTAGTTGTTTTAAGCTTCTAGTAGTGTATTGAGCCTGTCTTGATCTTTTGGTTGAGTTTTGTGCTCATTAGCTTATTTTTAGCTTATTAGCATACTGCTTATCTGCCCAAATCTGCTTATTGGGCTTATTCAACTTCTGCTTTTATTTTTCATAGCTTTCTAATATTAATTTAGATTTACTCAGAATTTTTCATAATTTTCCTAAGTCATTTAATATTTTTAATCTTTTTTATTAGTTTCTAGTGGTAATTAAATCATAATAAATAAAATAATAATCAGAAAAATATAACTTTAATTTTCATAATTTTCTTTTATTAATTTTAATCTAGGAAAAATATAATATCATTTTTTGACCTTAAGAAAAACCAAAAATAGAAGTATAGTGATAGCTTCTATTTAATACAATTTATCTTTTTAAATTTTAATTAAGTAATATTCATTTTTATAATTTTCTTAGCTTCTTTTCATCTTATAATATTTTTAGAAAAATTTTTAGAATTTTCTTTGTTCATTTAGTATTTTTTATAAATTTAAGTAGTTTAATAAGTCATTAAATAAATAAATAATTAATAATAATTAAATAAAAAGTTAAAAAAAAATATATATAATTTAAGTTTTTAAATAAGTTTAAGTCATTTTACATTTTTAAGTTTTAATTTTCTAAAATTTTAGTTTTCGTCCCATTTTAGATTTCCCGTTGCGCGTTTTTAGGTTAATTAATTCGCGTTTAATTTTAGTGTGTATATTTGTTTTCTAATTTGTTATTAGAATTGTTAAAAAAGAAAAATCAAAAATATCTGATTCATCAATCACTCTAATCCAAAGCTTTTCACAGTTTGCCCATTCACATCTCGTTGGGAAACGACCCAGGTGATCACTTGCCTGGTTTCACACTACACACGAGTATTCGTTCTGAGACTGTTTATATTTATATATACGTTTTCAGACGGATCAAATTTTGGCGCCGCTGCCGGGGAGTTGTGCTGCGACTATTGTGTAGAGTTTTAGCGATTAGTGATTCGAGATCCTTCTATCAGAAGTTCCTATTTCCCATAAACCATATAAAATACAAAATTATTTTTCTTTTCTTTTCTATATATATTATTATTATTATTATCATATAAAAATAAAAACACCAAAAATATTTTCCGTTTTCTTTGTTTAAATAAATAACAATAATAAAATTTACCATCGAGAACCAAGACAGAGTACTACCTAACTGGGGGTACGACCATAATAAGTTCCCAAACCAAAGATTTAAAACTTTACCTCTGTATCACTTGCGAATATCGGCTCACCTTTGATTGATAAACAAACTATAACGGAGGTTTAAGGATAGTCTGACATTAAATTGTTGGACTGAAAGAAGCGGGTTTTTAAGGAGCATTTAATTGCCCACCTTTGCTTCTCCGCCACTCTGTGCGTTTATCATTTAGAGAGATACCGTACGCTTGTTGATTATTGGTTTAAGTTCACTTGTGTTTTGATTCGTTCTTGATTTAATTAAAATATTTTACTTAGTGCATGCGCACTCGTTCTTCCACGTCATCAAGCCCTTTACGTGAACTCATAGATATTCCGAGAAGACGTAATCGTAGACGTGCTGCCCAAATAGTCGAACCCGAGATTCGTACTGTTCTCACTGAAAATATGGCAGACGAACGCACAATGGCTGAAATGCTCCAGGCACCCACCGAGGGTTATGGAGATGCCATCGTTTTACTAGCCATGGATTCTGATCATTTTGAACTGAAAACACATTTGATTCAGCTCGTGTCCACAAACCAATTTCACGGGTTTGAACGAGAGGATCCATATGCACACATTCGTTGGTTCAATAAATTGACCTCTACAATCAATTACAAAAATGTGCCGCAAACAGTTATCAAATTGATGCTATTTCCATTCTCACTTGAGGGGGCAGCCCGGATTTGGCTGGATAAAGAACCCCCTCGATCCATTGAAACCTGGGAAGATCTCGTTAAGAAATTTGTAAATTATTTCTTCCCTCCATCAAAGACGACTAATCTAAAAAATGAAATCGCTGGATTTCGTCAAGGTTTCGATGAAAATTTCGGAGAGGCATGGGACAGATTTAAAGATCTCCTAAGAAAATGCCCACATCACGATTTCACGGTGTTACAACAGATAAATACGTTTTATAATGGGTTGACCCAAAACGATCAAGATGCACTTAACGCAGCCTCCGGTGGCAATATCTTGAATCGTAAACCTAGAGAGGTGGTTGAAATTTGTGAAAATAAATCAAAAGTTCCTATTTATCGAAACAAAGTGAATGTTCCTGTCACTCCTGCTTCTTCTTCATCCGGTAACTCATCAGAGTTAGCCTTTCTAACTGATTCAATGCGTTGTATGATGAAGGAAATGAAAGAACTGAAGAGTGAAATTCATAAACCGGAACAAATCAAAGCAATAAACAAAGTGTGTGAAACTTGTGGTGGCCCACATGCGTATTTTGATTGTCAAGCAACCGATGCTTCTCTTTACCCAGCTCCCGTAGCTGCAGTAAACCAAAATCAATACCGACCGCATGCTGAGACTCAGTACCGAGCACCGAATGCTATGGTCCCACCTGGTTTTCCACCCGTGCCAAATCAGAATAATCAAAATCGCTTTGTTCAAAATCAGGGACAAAATTTTAATAATTCTCAAAATTTCAATCAGAACCGAGGTCAGAATCAGGGTAATCATAACCAAAAGCCATGGAATGTCCAAAACCATAATCAGACATCCTCAGATGAGTTGCTTAGGCAATTCATAAAATCTCAAGAGGAGACAAATAAAACTCAATATCAGACAAACCAGTTATTGGTTACCCAAATAAATGACATAAAAAAGTCTTTAAATGATCTACCTTCTACCTCGGGAGGTCTCCCAAGTAACACTGTTGTCAACCCTAGGGGTGAACTCAAAGCTGTCAGTACACGTAGTGGTAAATCTCATGTTGGATTCAAGGTGATAAAGGACCCGGTACTTCCCACTAACAATGGAAGTGCTAAATACGTCCAACCTTCGGTCATCCAACCTTCAGTCATCCAAAAATCTACACCCACAATTGCTCCTCAGCCGTCAAGAATCGATCCTACTCTTTCACGATTTACGGTTAAAAGTTTGTCAACCAAACTTAGTGAGCAAAGATCAGCCAGATATTATTCCGAAATGCTCAATGCTGTTCCTGTCAGTGTACTTGATGACAGTGATGATGATGAAGATACCACTTTCGTCAAAGCTATCACCACTCGGAGTGGTGCTGCTTATGAGGGGCCTGCTGGCCCTATTCCTCCTCCGTTGTTTGAAATGGAAAAAGAGACGGAGGATACAACGGACAAAGTGCCAATTCCAAGCCCACAAAGTACAACACATGTCCATCCTCCGGTAGTCCCGAAAAAATCCAAACCAGGAGTTGTCTTTGAATCTTTTAAGACTCCTGAAGTCATTGCTCCTAAATCCAAACCTTACATTCCTTACCCATCGCGCTTAAATGAGCAAAAGCTCCGTGAGAAGGCTAGTCAACAAATGGACAAATTCTTTCAAATCTTTAAAGAATTACATTTTGACATAAGCTTTGCGGATGCTATCATTCTGATGCCCAAATTTGCATCCACAATCAAACAATTGTTAAGCAACAAGGAAAAACTGATTGAAATGGCTAAAACTCCATTAAATGAGAACTGCTCAGCGGTTATCTTGAAAAAGCTTCCGGAGAAGCTTGGAGATCCTGGAAAGTTTCTACTACCTTGTGTATTTCCGGGAATGGTTGAATGCTATGCCTTAGCAGATCAAGGTGCAAGCATCAACCTGATGCCTCATTCAGTATGGAAGAAACTCTCTCTTCCGGCTCTTACTCCTACCTGCATGACTCTTGACCTTGCAGACCGAACCATATCTCATCCTTGCGGCATTGCCGAAGATGTGTTTGCGAAAGTAGGGAAGTTCCACTTTCCAGCTGACTTTGTGATCGTTGACTTCGACGCAGATCAAAAGGTTCCTCTAATTCTTGGAAGAGGATTCCTAAAAACGGGCCATACTCTTATTGATGTATTTAAGCATGAGATCACCTTGCGTGTGGGTAATGAAGCTGTTACCTTTAACCATGATCAAACTTCGAGGTACTCCTCAAATTTTGATTCTGCTTCGGTTAACCGAATCGATGTCATTGACATTACTTCAAAGGAATACTCTCAAGAAAATCTTGGTTATTTTCATAATTCTGTGAGTGGGGATCCCACCACATCTTCTCAACATATCATAGCCGACTCTTCCCCTTCTCTCACTACGGTTGAGGGAAGTGATCCCTTTTGGGATGAAGTCGATGCTTTTCTCGCTCTAGATAGTTCACCTCCGCATGAGGTTGATGATAACTATCTTGATCCTGAGGGGGATATTCTTTTTCTGGAAATTTTGTTAAACGAAGATTCATCTTCCCCTCTTCCACCAAAACAACTTCATAATGAGGAAACCAAGTCAGTTGAAAAAACTGATAAATTTCCTGAGATCAAGTTTAAGGACTTGCCTCTTCCACTTGAATATGCAATTCTTGAGGAGGAAGTTCTTATCCTAATTGCTGTTCAGATCTCTCTTCTTCCCTTCACCTACCCGGTGATTTCCCCTATCTTTCACTCATTTGGGAGTGAGGATATTACTTTTGACCCCGGCATTGTCCATCTAACATTGGTTTAAATGCCGGATTTATCTCATCGGTGTGGAACTTTCTTATGCTCAATTGGTTATCCAAGCATCTTGAATGAAAGTCCGATAGAGATGGTTTCTTCCACTTACTTCCCCATGAACCAATGAATTCGGGGTCGAGTCAAGCTAGCGACTCGGTTAATAAAAACAGTAGCAAAATATGGGTTTTCACCCATGTCTCACCCAAGTGTGGGGGGGATGCCCCACATGTTGTATATATCTCAAAAAAAAAAAAAATGTGTATATAAAAATAATGGCTATTAGTATTTTCCTTTCACGTTCTAAGTGTTGGTTTAACAGCCGGTTCTTTGAATATTGAGGGCAATATTCAGTTCTAAGTGTGGGGGGGAATTCTAGCGAATTTGATCAAATGTACCATCTAGTACCCCCATTTTAGCCAAAATTTTAAAATTTTTTCTCACTTAGAACGCAATAAATGGTTATCAGTCCGCCATGTCTAACCCACATAAGGATTGGCTAATCCGAGAGCAAACGGCTCTTGGTAAAGATGTCTCAAATCCGTTGATGGCTTGCAATTTGCCGAAAATTGTATGGTATTCAACTCACCATATCCTTAAAAGTGAAGAGTTGGCTAGCCCGCAAGGTTATGGCTTGTGGTAAAGGCTTTGGAATTCTATATTGGTAATCAGCTCACCAAAGATAATAGTTATAATTTATCTAAGAGTTGGCTAGTCCATAAGCAAACGGCTTTTGGTAAAGACAAATCAAATCCGTTGACAGCTTATGGTTTGCTAAAAATCATTTGGTTATCATTGTACCAAAGTATCACATACTAAAACATTGGCTACTCCAGAAGTAATGGCTTTTGGTAAAGAGAAAAATCCATTAAAAACTTCATAAATGATTGCTAGGGACTAGCAATAGTTTAGTGTGGGGGATTGATGAGTGTCTAAATACTCATCATTTTTACCTAATCTGAGCTGCCAAAACATCCAAAAACACTCAGAAATGCATCATAATACTGAAATTATCCCAAAATTGTGTTTTATATGTTTCAGATGCAAAATGTTTAAAAACAGATAAAAAACGAACAAAGTTTGCATAATTGGCAGTTTCAGTCCCTCAACTTTCAAAAGTTGTCAAAACTAATCTCTGGTTATTCAAAACATTGAAAAATTCACCAAAGGTCCTTTTGAATCACAAATAAACATATATAGTCCTTTGGTGTGAAGTTTCATAAAATTACAAGTTTAGTCCCTGAACTTTGCAAAATGGACAAAAATGGTCCCTGGGATTTAAAAAACTTTGAGAAAAATAAATTTTGGTCCTTGTGCTATTATTCTATGGCAAATATGGTCCTTGGGTGGCAAGTTTAGTGAAATTACATGTTTGGTCCCTGGAGTTTCAAGTTTGGCAGATTTAGTCCCTGGAAGTGTAATTTTGGAAAATCTCATTTGTGATCCTCACATTATTCATACTTGGCAAATTATACCCCATGGAATACTTTGGAAGCTTGCCAAATTCAGCCCCTCAAAATTTCAGGAATTACAAAATTAGTCCTTGTGATTTAACTAGAAACCAAACCGGATCCTAAATTAATAAAAACCCAACCCTTCTATTATTATAACCCAATCCACTACACAACCACACCAGCCCAAGCCCAATTTTATTAATACAACCCGATCCAACCCAACCCTGGTATTTAAAACCAGAGTTTGACCTGGTCAAACTCTTCCCCAACCTCACAACCCCGCCAAACCACCTAGCCCCTAGTTTTCTCTGCAAAACCACCCCCCCATCTTATCCCACTCACCTAACAATACAAGATGCATTGAATGCTTCTTCTCCACCTCCTGAAATGCATTTAATGCTTTAACCTGCTCGAATCCTCCACTAGCACTTTTGGCGCCAAATTTCATTTGAGTGGCTCAGATCAATTGGAAGCAATTCAAGGGTTCAGATGTGATCAAGGAAGTCGGCTAAGGGTTTCCCAGCATAATTAGTATAAATAGAACAATGTAATAGATGATAAAGCAGTAGTTAAATTCTAGTGTAATCGTATTTTACTTTTATTAGTTGTAATCTTGTAATTTATCTTTTCCAGTTGTAATTCAAGTTAATTTAAGTTATAAAAATCTTGTTCCAAGTTATTTTGTGTTTAAATTCAATGATTGTTCAAATTTGTATGTTCCTGTTAAAATTATTAAGTTCGAACCCATACTAAGAAGCTCTCACAAGCTCCCACACCCTTGTAATAAGCTTATATAAGCTTTTTATAGCTTCCTGTAAGCTTATTTAGTATGCCTTAGTTCTAAATCTCAAGATACAAGAAAAGTCAACCATAGTCAACATAAGCTCTTAAAAGCTATTCTGGGTTTAAAAAGCTCTCAGGAAGGTTTCTTTGGGTTTTCTAGCTTGTTGTTAACAAGCTAGATTGTTCTGTTCTGTTCATGCTATCCACATAGCCACAATCTCAGTTGTAAGCTTATTCTCATTTTTAGCTTAATCTCTCAATTCACTGTGAAGTAGCTTATTAGTAGCTTATCTGTATAATTCTCAGCTTATTAGTAGTTCTTAATCATATTTCATTCAGTTTTATAGAATTATATAGCTTGTTTCTTCAATTTACTTAAAAACATATAAAAAGCCAAAAATAGCCTAGACAAGCTAGCTTAGTTAAACTGCTTTCTTTTCAGCTACAAGTCATTTTCATAGCTTAATATAAGTCATTTAATCAGTAGTGTTCAATATCTTAGCTTATAACTCCATTTTCAGTTAGAACACACCAAAACAGTCCCCTAAAGGACTGTTTGGTTCAGGCAGTTACATAGGCCAAAAGTAGTTGTCACTGTAGATTGACCACTAGTCCAACTTCATACCAGCTTATTGTGACCATAATAAGCTATTTCCAAGTTCCAATCAGCTTTTTAGATAGAAAATCCATATTTGCATACCCTGTGGAATTTTTAGAAGTTAAAAAGCTCAATTAAGCCATTTATAGCCATAAGCTCATTTTATCCTTTTTCATGGCTTCTCTGAGTTACTCATAGTCCATTTAGAGTAGAACCAAAAGTGGATTAAAGCCCTTTTGCTTGTGCTCATTTCTGCACAACCTCTGCACAAACAACAACTCAGTGTATACTGAGTTGTGTTGTCTGCTGATCTCACCCACTTTGTGACTTATCCACATAAGCTCAAGCCCTGCTTTTGTGTTTCTCAATAGCCCATAGTACTAGCTTAATTTTCCCCCCATAATATTGCATCTCTGAGCTTATTTAGTCTGCTTAAATTGCCTTGCAAATTGGCATATTTCTGAAGTTTCTGTGTACACTTTGCAACTGCTAATCTTTGCATCAGCTTAATCTCTGGAGCTTATTTGTACTTTCTAGTTGTTTTAAGCTTCTAGTAGTGTATTGAGCCTGTCTTGATCTTTTGGTTGAGTTTTGTGCTCATTAGCTTATTTTTAGCTTATTAGCATACTGCTTATCTGCCCAAATCTGCTTATTGGGCTTATTCAACTTCTGCTTTTATTTTTCATAGCTTTCTAATATTAATTTAGATTTACTCAGAATTTTTCATAATTTTCCTAAGTCATTTAATATTTTTAATCTTTTTTATTAGTTTCTAGTGGTAATTAAATCATAATAAATAAAATAATAATCAGAAAAATATAATTTTAATTTTCATAATTTTCTTTTATTAATTTTAATCTAGGAAAAATATAATATCATTTTTTGACCTTAATAAAAACCAAAAATAGAAATATAGTGATAGCTTCTATTTAATACAATTTATCTTTTTAAATTTTAATTAAGTAACTTTCATTTTTATAATTTTCTTAGCTTCTTTTCATCTTATAATATTTTTAAAAAAAGTTTTAGAATTTTCTTTGTTCATTTAGTATTTTTTATAAATTTAAGTAGTTTAATAAGTCATTAAATAAATAAATAATTAATAATAATTAAATAAAAAGTTAAAAAAAATATAATTTAATTTTTTAAATAAGTTTTAAGTCATTTTACATTTTTAAGTTTTAATTTTCTAAAATTTTTGTTTTCGTCCCATTTTAGATTTCCCGTTGCGCGTTTTTAGGTTGATTAATTCGCGTTTAATTTTAGTGTGTATATTTGTTTTCTAATTTGTTATTAGAATTGTTAAAAAAGCAAAATCAAAAATATCTGATTCATCAATCACTCTAATCCAAAGCTTTTCACAGTTTGCCCATTCACATCTCGTTGGGAAACGACCCAGGTGATCACTTGCCTGGTTTCACACTACACACGAGTATTCGTTCTGAGACTGTTTATATTTATATATACGTATTCAGACGGATCACATTCTCTCGGGGAACCCTGCATAATCTATCGACTGCTCATTTCGAGTTATGTTGATATTGGAACAGGAGACACCGCTCCAGTCTCCGACTACCAAAAATGCACTTATTGAGTCTAGAGCCAAGAGATGCATCAAAAGATCTCAATAGGAACACACGTTACTTCTACACTGGCTGTTCAACATTAAGGACGCCAGGTGTAACTTTATGAGTCATACGCAGATCTTAGCAATCTGCCAGAACATTTATGAGAGAGTTTACAAATGTAACTCTCAGTGATTGAATAGAAATTCCTGCCAGGGTCAACATCTAACAGCCCTGAAAGCAGGTCACTTCGGTAATTCCTATGGATTACGCTTATTGGTCGTGGCGGTTTCAATACGGTCTACAGTCGTGGAGAGAACTTCAGCGACTCACCTAATCGTTGATCTACTTCGGTAGATCTTGTAAGCCCTCTCGGGGGTTTCCGACTTAGGAACGGTCTTGGTAAGGATTATAGAAAGTTCTCACACTATGCTATTAACAATCTCGAAATCCGAACCTGTAAGTACCAGACGTTTTATTGCTAACTGTCTTATGCAGGAATCCCTGGCGGTTGCAGCTGATTGCCGAAAAGATGCCGATCCCTCACCACATGCTCACACTTCTCCATCATAATCTAAGAAATCATGATAATTAAAAGACCTTCAACACTGCTTCCGCAACTCTGATGCTGAAAAATCATGATCCAGAAAAGAGTGAGCATGCAGTACAAGTGTCACAATAAATCACATGAAGACAATGCTAGTACTACAGATGAACTTGGAGATTTACTGTGGCTGATGATCTCAAAGAAGGCTCAAAGATCATTGCTTCATATGGAGACGATGCTGCATGATGACTTGAAGATATATGTTGGATGATATTCTCAAGGAATCCACAAAGATCATCCAAGACAAAAGATCAGTCGTCAAAAGTTCGCTGCTGAAAGTACAAAGTTTCAAGACATCGAAGAATCAAGAACTACGAGCTAGAAAGTCAAACTCACATGATTGAATGCTAGAATTCGAAACATTATTTTCGGGGTGACCTCCCTTAGGGGGAGATTGTTAGGATTATAAATATTCTTATGAAGACTCGGTCACCCCGAGCATTTGCTAGCATTAGCTAGCTCGTAGGATTATTAGTGATATTAGTATTA
The DNA here is from genome assembly GCA_021014915.2 of Artemisia tridentata subsp. tridentata. Lineage (NCBI taxonomy): Eukaryota > Viridiplantae > Streptophyta > Magnoliopsida > Asterales > Asteraceae > Artemisia > Artemisia tridentata. The sequence goes on along the minus strand of CP139502.1, from coordinate 113,772,453 downwards.
GTTCAGTTATTAAAGTAATCGTGGAGTGGGTCGGATCTTTACCCACTGCAGCTCACTCCACAGCCCACACGGGGCGCCTAATATTGTACTATATAAAGCCCTTCCCACACAAGGGAAGGGTTGGACCTTTCACACTTTCAATCTAACATCTTCTACTTCTCTCTCTACAAAGGCTCCCAACTTCTCATTCTCTCTCTAGAATTCTTATACTAATCGGCCAAACTTAAATCCATACGTGTGATATATATTGTGAACATCTTACAACGATGTACATTAAGCTTGATTTGTTTCCTTTATATTACCAAATTCTTTAATTTAAAAAGAAATCATATCTATGTACAAAGGATACCAATTTACATTGCCCGACTCAAAAGTTTAAGTTACTGTGTCAAAATAAAACTTACTATTTTGAATAGGTTGTAGTATTTGATTTGTTTTACCTACTTCAATTTAGATTTAGGATATGAGATTATTTTTAAATGAAAGTAGACTTAATTCCCTTCAAAATGATAGGCGGCGCGACTTCTACGGACTTACGGTTAATTAGTTATGAATTTTTGAAGTTTGTAAAACCTGATGAACAGAGATACACGGATTTCACGGATCCTTTTTGAGGGATCCGCCCTTTGTAACAAAGGGATCCGTGGGTGTCTGTGACAAATTCTCCTAAACTCGTATTTTGACATAAAGAAAATGCGTAGGACTTGCTAGACTTAATATTAAACATATATTACACATATTTAACAACATTTCTACTTATGTGACTTATCTAAACATTTATGTAGGTGATTTCTCAACTAAATTAATAGTTATCCCAAACACTCCCTTAAAACCCGTGTTTTTCGTAAATTAGCTTTACGCACACAATTTGACACTCAATCATTTTAAGAAATCTTTTCTTTAATTTTTCAAGGATATCTTCAAGCTTGGATACAAAGTAACATCTAACAACAAAATTTCTAAGTATACTTTGCGAAACCTTTTTCATATTATATTCTGCTTCAATGGTAATTTGATACATGGATTGTACTCCATTTTAAAAACCATTTGTTTTGAAAATGAGAGCCACGTGGCTCTGATACCAATTGTGAAAACGTAGAGGGGGGGGGGGGTGAATACGTTACCGTTTTAAAATCTTAAAACTTATTGTATCAAATATCCGTTTAAGCTTTTTCTAATATGAAAGATGTTTGTTGTAGTTTATGACTACCATATACTTAAACACGTCATCTAAGTATGATCATCAAGACACAACACAAGCAATCATATAATGCAAGCATAAAAGTAAAGAGTAAAGAAAGCGCAAACCGAACACAATGATTTATAGTGGTTCGATCACGGAGCTCCTCTCCGCCCTACTCACTCCCCGAGTAACCAACTCGAGAGTTACTTCACTAGATCAACAAGCTCCCTTCTCGGCGGAGAAAACCTTACACACGTCGCTTACACTTTTTCCGGTACAAAGCTAAATACCGGGTTCTAGTTCGAGGTAGAACCAACCTAACGTCGCTTACACCTTTTCCGACACTAAGCTAGATGTCGAGTTCTTTACAAGGGTACAACCACTCCCGCTAGTTCTTTTACAAGGGTACAATCACTCCCGCTATGTTTTATGGCCCAACATAGAAACCTTGTGTTTTATGGCACAAACACATAAACCATCTAATCTAATAAGAATAGATTACAATGATGATCCATGACATAAATGGGTCATGTATATGAATGCCTAATCTAAATGAACTTCCATTGATAGGAAGCCTTCAATGGATGAAGATCACAAGCTCCCAAAACTTGTTGTGATGGATGTTCATATATGCATATGGAATCTACATGAACTTCTTGAATAAGAAGTCTTCAATCATTGAGGATGTCAAGTGCCCTTGAATCTTCATATGTTGGAATGCTTTGGTGAATGATGACTTCAAGATCTTCTAACCTTCTTGGTAGATCAGGAAGTATGCAAGCTTATGATGGATGATGACTCACGATCTCTGAGCTAGCTTCACAGGATCATTACGAGTGTATGCTTACAACATAATGAAAGTTAGTAACATTATGATCATTATGTAAAGGGTGATTAATGTGTGTTTCTACATGATAAACTACTGATCTAAATGTATGCAAAGGGTAGAGGGAATGTGTGTTCTAGTTGCTTAAAAACTATGGGTAAACAATGGGCTACTATTTATAGGAAAACATTTTGTACATGCCACGGATTTGGTGGATCCAAATAAAGGGATCCGCCCTTTATGCAGTTTGGTTCCGCCGGGACCTGACAGCTAATATCTTAACAAATCTTTCCATATCATTCCATATCATGTTAAGTCATGTCAAGATCTTGCAAAGTCAACTTTGTAACTTAAAGATCTTTCCAAAATATCATCTAAATCAAATCTTACATGAAATCTATCCAAGATCTTTCCAAAATCAAATCTTACATAAAATCTATCCAAGATCTTTCCTAAGATTTATTGAGTGAAGATCTAAGTAATATATTCATATGATCTTCAAAATCTTCTAAGATATCTAAAGATCTCTAAATGATGTATGCCATGATGTCATGAACATATTTCCATTTTAAGAATTAAAATGTAAATAATGTAAATGTATATATGTATGTCCTATGTATATACTAGCTTAACTAATATATGTTTACCAATATGTATCATGTTAGTTTGACACCTAAAGTGTACTTATCCTAACAATCTTAGGAAACATGATGTACAAGTAAAAATACTTGTTTATGCAAAGGTGTAAAATGAGGTTCTAAGTAGAATGGTTAACTTTTTAAAATACTTAATGACCTAACCGTATTTTAAACATTCTAAATGGTTTGTTAAGGGTTTGATCATAATGCCACATAACAAACATGTACGAACCTGTGTTGTATCATACGAGGACTCGAGAGGTGTTGAATGTATGTTGAGACAAGATATGATTACAAGTAACTTGTACATTTTACGTTATGTATCAAGTTACATGTTTGTCATCAATCAAAACAAACGAGACTGCTTGCACTAACATAGTGCATAAAATCAACACCCATAACCGCATACCAGACTGCAAAAGATATAGGAAACTGTAAACAAACATAAACACACATATATTGGCAAGTTATAATATTTCCAAAAACGGGTTGACACCGAAAGGGAAAAACACAAAAAATTAAAAAAAAAAATATGTCCCATGACCCAACTACTTAACAACATCTACAGGCAACCGTATTATGTCAGATAATGCAGAGTATTAGTGTAAAAAATAAAAACTATACATGTCTGCATCTAACCGGTGAGGTGAAAACTCTTGTTTTTGCCCTGTACAGAACTCCCACGATAACATCACAATTAGCAAGTTGTAACATAAATTAATATATAAGAACACATGCATAAAAACCTAATGACTCTAAAGAACATCAAGAAAACAAAACGAAAGAACATTAAGCACAAAGGACTATCTAAACTAACTTTATACAACGACACACCAATCTGTAAAACAAAATATCAATTTCTTTTTTTGACTAACACTCATGAAATCATCATATACGACCATAACTTATACATAACACATAACATCCGCATTAAGCCAAGTTATAAAACAATCTGAGTTTGTGATCAGATATCGAATCATCTATTAACGACGTCTGCAGTTTATAGCCGGCGTTTTTCATGACAACAAATTTAGGACTCACAAAGGAAGTGAATAATCATAAGCAAGCAAGCACTATCTACATTAGGCATACAAAACATACAACAGTCATTGAAATCCCACACCAACTACCCTGGCTCAGATATCAAATCGGCTGCACATACGGTTTCATTACATGGCATAAGGTTTTTGCTACTACAAAACCAAATCAGGACACAAAACACAGTTTCATTTTACGATTTCCAATTCTTGCAATGCCAACATTCTGAATCACCGAGTAACCGAATCCACACAGGCAATAATATTTTTTTTACACCTTACGATTTTTGGCACGCCAAAACTATGGGTGACTGCAAAACACAATTGTGTCTTATGCCATCCGATTTTTCCTTACAGAAAGTGTACTAAACACAAATATGAACCCCCGTTCTTTCATAATTATGAAAACCACTACAATCAAGCTAGCAATTTTAGCATAAAATAAACAACCTTATTCTCTTTTTAACCCCAAACATCATACAAACAAAAAAATACATACATTTTTTTTACTTCAGAACTATAAACAAACAAATAACTCAACAGTATAAATCTATAACCAATAAAAAGAAAACATACCTTAAGATCACCATCATCAAGAACCTGAGAAGCACACATTATCATAGGTAAATGAATTGAATTTGACATGCAAATATGGCATAAACACATAAATGAACCCTTGTTCTTTCATGATTATTGATGAAGCGAAAAGTGTACCGCTTTTAGGGGGTCATTTAAGCCCTAAATCGTATTTATTTGATCAAATATTGCCCTAAATCGTTCCTTTTGTCATTTTAGGTACTTTGGAGAAGAAAAGAAAAGGAAGCATTTTGGATGTTTTTGGAGCATAAAAGTGAAGAAAACGACAAAGTCTCCAAAGCTGCTGGAAAAGTACACGTGACGGCGTCAAGGATTGCTCCTGACGGCGTCACGGCTTGGCAAAAGAGGTGGATATGACAAATACACGTGACGCGCCAGAAAGTTTTACAATGGAAGTCTGACGGCGTCACCCTTTAAGGTAATCAAGGCCGTCACGGTTTAAGTTAAAGAGAGACGGCGTCAAGCACAATTGTGACGGCGTCAACCCTTGACGCGCCAGAGTGGATTTTGGAGGATTAAAGAGGGACGGCGTCAGGAAGACCATCCGGGAACCCTAGCCGCGGCGAGGTGATGGCGTCAAGCTCTATAACGTGACGCCGTCAGATCTGTTTTCCTATATATACTTTCATAATTTTTAGTCATTAGTGTGCAACTTTGTGAGGAGAAACCCTAGACGATTTTTCTGCCATTTTTAAGGGTTTCATACCCTTGGATCTCCCATGTTCAATTGAAGATAAGTAATCAATTAATCATTCAATATGTCTATGTGTTGTTTGATTATATCTTGTTCTTGTCTTTTATTTAACATGCTAGGCTAGATTTATCTTGTGTATGCTTAGATCTAATGTAACCTAACTATTGATTATTAGTTGTTGGTGTGTTATTAATTGTATTGGATGATTGTTTATCGATGTTAGGCTTAAGAAAACTGGCTAACCTCCTATACGGTAACTTGCTTGAACGTCTTAAGAAACATGAACCAATGCGTACTAAGGTTTTTATGGTTGTATTTAATGCATGAGCGAATTCTAGTGATCCCATGTTAGGAGCTTCTTAGCCGGCTCGACATAGGAGTGAAGTAGGGGCTTGTAGAGTTGGGGAAGTACGTACGCCACCCCACGATTGGTATTAAGGAATACACCCATCATCTACGCAATTAATACACACTAATCAACCGGTAAAAGATAGTTAGGGAGTAAGGAAATCTAAGTAAACACATTTCTCTCCATATAAGTTCCACCACCTTTTTATTTTCAGTTATTTTATTTTATTTGCAATTGTAGTTATTTGGGTTAGTTGACTAGCAACTAATTCCGCCCACTCCTTCAAACCCGAGATTTTACTTGCTTTTATAAAAATATAAAAATACAAAAAGAATCTTCCCTCACCCTTAGACCTATTAGAGTAGTTTTTCAATCCTAACGACACTATTCCCCTAGAGAACGATCAATCCCCCGGTACTTGCCACTTCACTATACTACATCGGTCAGGTACACTGCCTGGTGGGGATTGCAAGCCTCTTGAGATCCCTCGAGAGGTAAAACCTGTTGTAAGGTCGCAAAACCACGCATCAAGTTTTTGGCGCCGCTGCCGGGGAATAGTTATTGTTTAGGTTGAATTTTTATTTTATTAGGTCTACTCACTAGATTCCTTTCTAGTGAGATTTTTATTTTATTTTTCTAGGTTTTCTGTAGTCTATCTTTTTTCTTCGTTTCTTTGTTCGTAACCATTACCATCCGACATCATGGAAGGTGGTAATATCCTTGATCCCAACAACCCACCACCACAACAACACCCACCTCCTAGAGCCCGTACCTTAGGAGACTACTCCCGTCCTAGCCACCATGGCTATCGAAACACCATTGAGCTCACTCAAGGAGCCAATGTCACTTCCTTGCGATCCGACACCATCCGGTTGGTGCAAAGCGGATGCGCATTCCATGGACTTCGTTCTGAAGATCCTAATCAACATCTCAAGGACTTTCTTAAAATCGTTGATTCCATAGACCTTGATGTTGCCACTCGAGAGACGACCCGACTGCGTCTCTTTCAATTCTCTCTGCGGGATCAAGCTAGTCAATGGCTAGAGCGTCTACCCGCAGGATCCATCACCTCTTGGGATGATCTCACCACTCGTTTCCTCGCTCAGTTTTTCCCACCAGGAAGAACTACCAAGCTAAGGAATGATATCTTGATGTTCCAACAACGTCAAGGCGAAACCCTCTACGAGGCATGGACTCGATTCAAGGACTTACTCCAAAAAGTCCCTCACCATGGCATAGAACTTTGGCTCCAAGTCCAAATCTTCTATGACCATATCAATCTCTCCACGAGGCAAACCATTGACCAATCGGCCAGTGGTAAGCTACGTGATCTAAGTGCGGAACAATCATGGGCTCTCCTGAAAGATCTTGCTCTTTATGACAACGAAAGTTGGAATGATCCCCGTGATTTGAATAAAACGGTCAAGGCAATATCTTTGCCTTCGAAAAATTCAAGCACTTCCGACCGTAGGATCATAGAACTTGAAGACCAAGTCAAGTTTCTTATGAAATCCTACGAGGCTCCTAAACCTTCAGGCCAAGTGAACAAAATCACTTCTTCGTGTAAATTATGTAGTGGTCCCCACGACACTCATGATTGCATGGAACTCCCCAAACAGGCTTTCAAAGAATTCGCATCCTCGCGAATCGATAAGGCGGGAGATAAGTGGCTCACCACTAATTATGGACCCAAGAATTCCAAAGATAGGTATGAGGCATGGAAGAGTAAGCCAAATTTTAGTTGGAACCAAACTCGAAGCGTATCATTCAATGACTCTCCCCCACTCACCTGGTCTGAACATTATCCTCATCAGCATACGCATAAACAACAAAATCGCGAGGAATCACTGCAAAAATTCATTCTCTCTCAAGAAACACAGCTCTCCAAACTTGAGAATCAATTCAGACAACAGCAAGTTGATATGAACAACAAGGTTGATAACCTGTTAAAGGTTATCAATGATCGCATTGCTGGCAGGTCAACTTGTGAGTTGGCACGAGTTAATGAGATCAAATCTGTCACGGTGACTCACCAAACACCCCCTCCTGTAAAAATCAAGCACCCTAGTAAACTCTTCAAACACATATCACAAAACGGAAAAGAAACTAGAGATACTCATACCCCTTCAAAACCACTCCACTTCGTAAACACCATTACAACAATACCTATTCCTAAACCCAATCTGGACCAACAATCAACCGAGAATGTGGACAATGAAATGGAGGGTGAAGTTCCCGAAAAGAACCCCGAGGCGCCCGACGACTATCTAGACTCACCAAAGAACTCGAGTACAAGAGAGGTGAGTGATGAGGAGGGCTCGGAAGAGAAATCCGAAATGCCTCATGGGCTCCCAGGACTGCTAGACCGCCCCCTGGTGGAGGAACTTGAGAGGGGCACAACAAAGTTGCCTATGGGATTTGGAGAGAGAATAGAGGATGGCGCTCCCAGGGTCTTTAAGATATCTTGCACCACTAGGAAAAAGTTTATAAAAGATGCCTACATAAACCCCAACTCTTCTATGAATGCAATATCCCTTTCTCTATATAACGAAGCCTTCACCAAACAGGTCAAATATGAAGGGTTTAATATCATCGGGGTAATAAGAAGGGTACCAATTGTGATAGAAAAGTTCCTCTTTCATATCGAGCTAACTGTATTTAATAACATGAACTCTATCATTAGCCCATCCTTAACTAGCCTTGTTCTAGGCAAACCATTCATAAAAGCAACGGGAGTGATACTCGATGAGGATGATAGTAGTGCATTATTTACCGATGGTGTCAGGAAAGTGATTTTTCGGGATGGCAGTGAAGAAGTGTATGAGTATCAACCATCAGCAATTTGCAACACATGGAGGCTACACGGTAGAAGGCCTGGCCGAATTAAGCAACGTGATCCGAATAATCTCAAAATACCTTGCATGATTGGTCACAAGCATTTTTATAATGTTTACATTGACACATGTTTACCCAAAAATGTGATGTCCTTGTTTCATTATAACAACATTTGCAGATGGGGAATGATTCATAAAGGGAAGGATGACATTGGCATAGATGATGATGTACAGGTGTTTGTAGGAAATATGACATTCACTATGAGCTTCGCAATCGTCGATAATATCGAAAAGTACATCGATCCCAGGTTATCACAAGTTGTTTTTGGGGCACCTTTTTGCAAGGCCACAAGCTTGGTTGTGGACGAGCTCAATGGGATCATGACTTTCACCGATGGGATTAGGGAAATCTTATACCAAACGCCTTACAAGATGAGAGAATTCAAGGAGATCGATTATGGAGGGCTCGATGGGTTAAGTTCCCAACTCGTGTTATGTGATGATGATGTGAGAAGAGGATGTAAGGACACTTTTGACCTGTCGAGTGGATTCTTCAAGCATGTTAAGGAGCTTAGTTCTAAATACCAAAACAATCCTTTTGATCTTGAGGACCCGAAATACCTTTACTATGAAAGTGATTCTGATAGAGAATCAAAGGGGAACCTAGAAACCGTGACCAATGATGGAATCACGTAATGTACGTGACTTTGAGTCTAGCTACAAGACTCGTTAATAAAGAAAAGCGCTTCTTGGGAGGCAACCCAAGCTTTATTTGCTTTGTGTGTTTATTTATTTGTTTGTTTGATTTTATTTGCTTCCGTATGTATGTTTAATTTTTATTATTATTGATTCATGTTCAAAACTAAATTGTAAAAATGATTTATCTTGTTTTTAACTTCGTCTTAACTACATATAAAGGTATTTTGCAAAAGATAAGTGTAAGGGAAATCCAAATCGGTTTATTATAACAAATGAACATGAATCATAACAATATTAAATTAACATACATATTAGTAATTGTTTGAGTCAAATGCTTGTATCGAGTCATAATGATGTTTTGCAGGAATTCCAGGAAGTAAGGTATAGGTTTTTCCAGAAATTTTCCGGAAACTTAACATGAGAATTCTGTCAGATCATTTCTGACGGCGTCAGGCATTACAACCTGACGGCGTCAGGTTTTAATTTTCTGAAATTTTTGAAAGTTTTGTTTTTCTACCGGAATCATAAAAAGTTTTTATTAAATCTCTAACTTATAAACTCCAGGAATCTGCAAAATAATCATTCCACAAGCATTATATCCTTATATAGATTTATCCCGCCGATGTTATGCAGGTTTTCGTGTTTGTTTTCTCAGGTTTAACAGGTTATTTTGGACAAGGAGATGTATGTGGAATCTAGCTTTTGGCGATGCATTAGTCTTGAAGCTTCAACATTACCTTGGAAGAAGATCTAACCATGTTACCTCTTTATCCACCAAACGAATCAGGGGAGTATTTGATTTCATTCTTTTACCTTATTTACGTTTACATCTTGTTATTTGAACATTGGGGACAATGTTCATCTTAAGTGTAAGGGGAGGTAAAGTACGATACTTTAGAGAATGCTATTACGCTTGATTTTGTTTGTTTAATGGTAGATGTGTAATAAAACTGAGAGAAATACCTGTTAAGGCAATTTTAGTGCCAAATTTAAAATTTTTACAACATATAGGAGTGAAACTTTGATCTTAATGAGCGTCTCATGGATAGGAGTTATATGACTAGGGCAAAAAAACCGTACCACTAAAAATTTTTCCACCCCCAAATATGTGAGGTTCGCCCCTAGAATTGGTAGGAAAAGCATTTATGCTATGATGTGTGTACCGGTAGCACTTAGATTCTAGAACTTGCGTTAGGACCATTCCGAGGCCACAAGTGAGACTACATTCGTGTAGTTAGATTTACTACATGATAAGAGGCATTAGGATTAACCCATTGTTTTACACCTGTGTTTTTGTTATAATTACGTTGGCTACATTGGTCAAGTAATTCTCCCACACCCTTTGCGTTGTACTCATTTTTAGTACACGATACCCCTAGTACACCCTTCAGAGCCTATCTTTTCATTTCTAACTTTAAGCATTTTACTTAAAGTAAGAATTTGTTTACGCCCCACTTAAATGTACACCCAAATCGCCTTAGCCTGCCTTGTATGCACTCATTTTTAGTGCATTATTGTGACAACATTTGTTTAAACCCCAAGTTAATTATCTAATTGATTACATAGTTGCTAAGTCGAGTCATATCCTTGTACATATTGTTTTGGGACGATTGGGACTCATGGGTAAAGTACTAGTGTAATGGAGTAATGGGGAAGAACAACATTATTACCCCCATATGTGCTAAATATTTTAAAAGTACTCCAAGTGTTTCGATTATCTTAATTCGAGTCATTAGAATAGTTATTTGTAAAGTTATGTAAAAATTCAAGTGTAAGGGGGATACAACCCCCCTGCGATGTATTATTTTGGATGGTAGGGTAAGAGTGTATGAAAAAAAAAAAGAAAAAAAAATCGAAAAAATCAAGAAAAATACAAAAAAATGAGAAAAAGAAAAGTAGAAAAAAAACATACGGACTACCATCCCGTTTCATTTTATGTTTATTTTATCTTTTTGTTATTTCTTTCATTAGCTTAAGTCGAGTCTAGTCTTGGCTTAGCAACGCCATATTGTACATGTAATTAATCAAGATCTTTAACTCACCACCAGTAAAATATCCCTTATCCAACAAAACCGTGTTTATCATATCCCTACACCTAACGTTATAACCCGTTTAAAAGCCCTCTTTGATAGTTTATCTTAGGTGCTTACGCCTAGTGGAGGAGGTTTTTGATCCTTTCCCAAGCCTATGGTAATCTATTTGCTATGACAGGTAGTGAGAGATATTATCCATTTTCATTTATGAGATGTACTTTTATGACACCTGAGAGATGTGAGTATCTAAACACTACTTGTGAGGTGCTAGTTTGTAATCTCCGTGCTTATTATGATTAAAGTGGAACGACTATTTGTTGTAATTACTTTTATATTAGCGTTAAATGACCCCTAACTTGTATTTTGATTAGAATAAAAGTGCATTTGCTTGAGGACAAGCAAATCTCAAGTGTAAGGGTATTTGATGAAGCGAAAAGTGTACCGCTTTTAGGGGGTCATTTAAGCCCTAAATCGTATTTATTTGATCAAATATTGCCCTAAATCGTTCCTTTTGTCATTTTAGGTACTTTGGAGAAGCAATCTGGAAAAGGAAGCATTTTGGACGTTTTTGGAGCATAAAAGTGAAGAAAACAACAAAGTCTCCAAAGCTGCTGGAAAAGTACACGTGACGGCGTCAAGGATTGCTCCTGATGGCATCACGGCTTGGCAAAAGAGGTGGATATGACAAATACACGTGACGCGCCAGAAAGTTTTACAATGGAAGTCTGCAGGCGTCACCCTTTAAGGTAATTAAGGCCGTCACGGTTTAAGTTAAAGAGAGACGGCGTCAAGCACAATTGTGACGGCGTCAACCCTTGACGCACCAGAGTGGATTTTGGAGGATTAAAGAGGGACGGCGTCAGGAAGACCATCCGGGAACCCTAGCCGCGGCGAGGTGACGGCGTCAAGCTCTATAACGTAACGCCGTCAGATCTGTTTTCCTATATATACTTTCATAATTTTTAGTCATTAGTGTGCAACTTTGTGAGGAGAAACCCTAGACGATTTTTCTGCCATTTTTAAGGGTTTCATACCCTTGGATCTCCCATGTTCAATTGAAGATAAGTAATCAATTAATCATTCAATATGTCTATGTGTTGTTTGATTATATCTTGTTCTTGTCTTTTATTTAACATGCTAGGCTAGATTTATCTTGTGTTTGCTTAGATCTAATGAAACCTAACTATTGATTATTAGTTGTTGGTGTGTTATTAATTGTATTGGATGATTGTTTATTGATGTTAGGCTTAAGAAAACTGGCTAACCTCCTATACGGTAACTTGCTTGAACGTCTTAAGAAACATGAACCAATGCGTACTAAGGTTTTTATGGTTGTATTTAATACATGAGCGAATTCTAGTGATCCCATGTTAGGAGCTTCTTAGCCGGATCGACATAGGAGTGAAGTAGGAGCATGTAGAGTTGGGGAAGTACGTACGCCACCCCACGATTGGTATTAAGGAATACACCCGTCATCCACGCAATTAATACACACTAATCAACCGGTAAAAGATAGTTAGGGAGTAAGGAAATCTAAGTAAACACATTTCTCTCCATATAAGTTCCACCACCTTTTTATTTTCAGTTATTTTATTTTATTTGCAATTGTAGTTATTTGGGTTAGTTGACTAGCAACTAATTCCGCCCACTCCTTCAAACCCGAGATTTTACTTGCTTTTATAAAAATATAAAAATACAAAAAGAATCTTCCCTCACCCTTAGACCTATTAGAGTAGTTTTTCAATCCTAACGACACTATTCCCCTAGAGAACGATCAATCCCCCGGTACTTGCCACTTCACTATACTACATCGGTCAGGTACACTGCCTGGTGGGGATTGCAAGCCTCTTGAGATCCCTCGAGAGGTAAAACCTGTTGTAAGGTCGCAAAACCACGCATCAATTATGAAAACCACTACAATCAAGCTAGCAACTTTAGCATAAACCAAACAACATTATCCTCTTTTTAACCGCAAATACCATATAAACAAAAAATTACACACTTTTTTTTTCTACCTTAGAACTATAAACTAACAAATAACTCAAATCACTATAAATCCATAACCAATAAAAAGAAAACATCACTTAGGATCACCATCAACTTGACCATCATCAAGAACCTGAAAAATCACACATTATCATAGATGAATGAATTAAATTCGACATGCAAAATTGGCATAAACACATAAATGAACCCTGTTCTTATATAATTATAAAAACCACTACAATCAAGCTAGCAACTTTGGCATAAACTAAACAACCTTATTCTTTTTTTAACCCCAAACATCATACAAACAAAAAACTACACACTTTTTTTTTACCTCAGAACTATAACTAACAAATAACTCAAATCACTATAAATCCATAACCAATAAAAAGAAAACATACCTTAGGATCACCAACAACTTGATCATCATCAAGAACCTGAAAAACCACACATTATCATAGATGACTGAATCAAATTCGACATGCAAAACTGGCATAAAATAAATTTCGGATATAATTTTTTTTCTTACACAAAACCTCGTCATCATGATCAAGAACCTGAAAAAAGCACAAAATATCATAAATTAGTGGATTAAATTCGACATACAAAAGTGACATAAAATGAACTTCAGAGAAGAAACACTCTTTTTATCATCTTTTATCCCCAAAATTAACAAAATGCGAAATCAAGAAAACCAAACTCAATAACTGTGATTCAAACTGTAACAATATAGCAAGCATAATCAGACATTCCAGTCATCAGCTCCAAACACATAAATAAAAAAACCTAAATCAGCTCTAATTTTCTTACCTGCACCATTGTGTGCGTGTGAGCTTTTGTATAAAACACCAAACAAATGAAAGTGGATTCCATATGTAAATGGTTTCCAAATTGATAATGGAATACAGGTGTAGAACATGCAGCGAACCCATCCAATACACAAAACAGGTGTAAAACACATAGCTAGTCCAACAATTAAGTGGAGAACCCACTAACAAAAACAACAGTAACCCAATTTTAATCCCTCCAAGCCGACGACTCGGCTCGGCTTGGCGTGTGAATAGTGTCAGCTCGATCCGCGGCTCCACAGTGCACCCAAGTTACCCCACTCCCTCAAGCTGATCCCCCAAGCGGAAGCTTCAGAACAGTGCCGGCTCTCAAAGTATTTCAATGAATCTTATATAATATAATATTGCATGTTAAAGGGGATTGAAATCCTCTTAAGTTGTGGTTAACATGGCCCATCATGTTGAGTTTTTTGTGAGAGGAAAAATACATGTGGGCCAATGATTTTTAATTGAAAGAAAAACCTTTAGTGATTTAACTTATTTTTTATTGGTCACCATGATAGGTCACGTTAAAACAAACTTTAGAGGATCTAAATCCATATTTAAAGGGGTGTTTATGCATTCTTAGTTTCTTATGACCAGTAAGTTTTAATTTTTTAGCATGACAATTTTAACGATCTCACAACATTTACACCACAACCATTTGTTTGGGAGCTTCTCACATAACATGATGTACCATTGAGACACGAGCTCTTTGGTAAACAACAATTTTCAATTGTTAACCCATGATTTTTTTTATTTTTTTATTATTATTATTTTTTTTGTACATTGTTACTCTATAATAAAATATTAAATTTTACTTAAGTGTGATACTTTATTTATTTAGATTATATAATGTTTTTATTTCAATGTATTGTTTCTTTAACATGAAAACAATGTGTCGGCCCGGGTGAACCTACAACCCCGGGTTATTAGGTAGTGCGTGTTCTATCGATTTAAATTTATAATACAAATTAAATTTATTTGATTTATTCACGCCGCAATATGCGAGCAAAAATTACTCGTTATGATTTAATATATTTGTGCCATAGTTGTAAGCGTCAGCTACCTACATAGAGCTACTCTACTCCGCAAAGATCTTCAAAAATAAAAGCTCTGGCTTTGGCTCTCATATATTCCAACTCTTATAAAAGTGCATGGTGCAAGGCACTCATCGCACGCCATAGGCAAAGAAAAAGGCACCTATGGCGGCGTTATGTTGCACCGCCACCCGCGCCATATGCGCGTTATAGGTGGCTTCGTCATCCCATTCATGAGCATTTTCCATTTTTTGAATTGAAACGTTGGGCAACGATAAAAAACAACGGCCGGCAAAAAAAAAATAAAAAATAAATAAAAAATAAAAAACCCTTTTTTCCAACAAATACCACTCTTACCATACAAGCAACCAAAGACAATCACAATTTTACTTATTTCGTACACTTTCACATACATTTCAATCCTCTATTCCAAAAATGAGTAACCAAAACAACAATTGGCTCATGAACAATATATTTCACCCGTCTTCATCGACCGCTAATTCGAGTTCCTCACAACCCGCTACACCGTCATCCACCAATTCGAGTTCCTTACCTGAAAGTGGACAGCATTGACACGTGATTGCAGCAAGCTCGCTGGCGTTGTCGCTGAATATGAACGTCTTAGTTGTGAAAAAGATTCAATGTGGCTAAACGAAAAAATTCCAAGATATTTAGGGGTTTGCGTTTGTCCACTATGATGCATGGGATGTCTTGAAAGATCACTCAGAATAACGTGGTGCCAAATTCGCTATTCTCGGAAGACGCATGCTATGGTTGATGATGTTGAAGAACTGAACGAGCTATATCGAAATGATCCGGAACCACATCTTCCCAGCAAGCCAAAGCACGTCTGTGTGTATCATCTTTGGATTCAGATCGCGTTTAGTTTCTTTGAGTTAGGGTTTTCTAGGTTCGTCGATTGGTAAGGGTTTTTATTCCGACATTGGTTTTGTGATCGCATCAGATTTACCCTATCTAAGTTAAGTCGGTTTTCATTCTATTAGTTTGTTAATCGATTATTCATATATCTGGTTCGATTATTATGGTTGGAGGTTAGACGTTTGGTGCTTTTCTTGGTTAAACCCTAACGGTTTTGTTAGGGTTTGTTATCTGATTGATTTGTTCTTTAAGGGTTTCGTAGCTGTGTTGTGATGTCGGATTTGGGAGAGTTGAATGCTGAGCTTCTACGCTCAGTTGCTGCTAAGGTACATGAACGGAATGATGGTGGGTCGGTTCATCAGAATATCTCGGGTACGGAGTACATTCATGATTTGTTTGGTGTAACACTTGGTAATCATGAAGACATTGACGAGTTCACTAAGGGGCTTGAAGAGGGTAAGTATCCGGTGTGGTCTACTTTGGATAGGGTAGCTCGGTCAAGGGTAGAGGATATATTACTACATTTGTGGGATGCTATTAAGGATGATGTTATTGCTCAACCATCGATCAATACATCGACTCATCAGTCTCCTGACCCTGAACCTGTATTTGAAGGTGTTAACATCTCCATTCCCCGTAAAGTGGTTGAAAAGGTTAGTTCTCGTTTGGAACATACTTTATATGGCTATTTTATTGAAAAAAGGATGGCGTTTCCTTTTGTTGAATACTATGCTAGGAGTAACTGGGCGAAACATGGTCTTAAAAGGATCATGATGAATTCCAAAGGATTCTTTTTCTTCAAATTTGATTCATTGGTTGGTTTAGAAGCTGTTTTGGAAGAAGGTCCTTGGATGATACGCAAGTCTCCTATAATTCTCAAGAAATGGTCTATGGATACTTGTTTGCGTAAGGAAGAATTGACTAGCATACCGTTATGGGTTAAATTGCATGATGTCCCTCTTCAAGTCTTTGAAGAGGATGGTATTAGTTTGATTGCTTCTTTTATTGGTAAGCTTGTAATGCTTGATTCTTACACTAGCTCTATGTGTAAGGATTCGTGGGGTAGAAGTAGTTTTGCTAGATGTCTTATTGAGGTTAAGTCTGAATCTGATCTTGTGGAGGCTATGACTATTGGTTTCCTCTCTCTCACTGGAGAGGGTTTTAATAAAGAGACTATACGTGTTGAGTATGAATGGAGGCCCCCAGGTGCAATTTATGCAAAATATTTGGTCATTCCCATGATCAATGTCCTAAACAGGTGGTGAGGCCTCTTACACAGGTGGTTAGTCCTTCTACTGTTTCTACTTCTCATGTTGCTACTCCTAATGTGGAGTTGGATACTGATGGTTTTCAAAAGGTGGGTAAAAAAAAGAAGAAGGGTAAAGCCAAGGCTACTAATGGGAATCAATTTGTTGGTACTACGGTTAAACAGTTCAAATTTGTTCCTAAGGCAGCTACTAGTGAACCTAAGAAGGGAGCTCCTACTATGGGTAACGCATCTACATCGTCGTCTCAGTTGAAGTCTACTGGTAATGCTTCTAAGGAAGTTAATGTTACTACATCTAATCCGTGTGCTGCATTGGTGATGGATGATGAAGATGGTGAAGATCTTGTGGTAAATGTGTTTGATGAATCGGCCAATCTTTTTGCTAATACTGGGGCAAGTTCATCTTGCACGTTTTCTGCTGGCTAGCTATTTTTTCAGTTCTTTTTTTCTAGATGCATTTTTTGTTTCTAGTTTTGTAAGTGCTTTTGGCATGTCTTAAGCACTAGAGTTAGGTCGTTATCAAGCTTTTTAGCTTGAGGTTAATATGGTACTTCAGCCATATTCCATTTGTACTTAAACGTTTTTGGTTAATCTGCTTACCAGGGTGCAAGATTACTCCCCTTTACCAAAAAAAAAAGAGTAAAAAATCGGACCCTACAACAACGTCGGGATCTTCGGCAAGTAGACACGCTTTCAAGTGAATGTTACAAGAAGAAATGCGACAAGATCGTGCAAAAAAGATAACCTCACGACCCAAAAATATCGAAGAATTGAAGTTTCTTACTACTAGCACCGAAGGGATGGTAGAGGAAGATCCGGCTGTGGTCAACCAAATGAAAGAAGATATCCGAGCAAAATATAGTTCCTAGTTTAGCTTGTTTTAGTTTTTATGTATTTTGTCGTATCGTATTTTAATTTCGTTGTAATTCGTATCGCATTTCTAATATATCATATTTGAACTTTAGTTTAATGAAATATGTTTGTTTCTAAAGAAAACAAGTACTGTGACCCACTTGCACCTATAACATGTTATAGTTGAGGATGGTGTTTTTTTCTTATAGCAATGTTATATGGTAAAAGTTGACGTGACGGCGCCTATAAGTTTATTCATCATCATAAATCATGCTACTTATAAGTTATGAGCAAGGTTCTAAAAGGCGCGTTATGGCGTCGCTAAGACGCGAAGCGTGAACTTCACGTTACGCAATAGACCAAGACGTCGGCTTTAGGCGTGACGTGAGATGAGGCGTGAAAAGACGTGCTAAGGTGTGAGGCGTTACATTTTTTTTTGAATTTAACTCCGATGGCAAAGGTTATTTTGAAATAAATGAAGAAAGATTACGATTGTATTTTTGTAAGGATAATTTTTTTTTTTGAACGTTCGTGTCACGGGACGGCTAGCCGGAACATCCAATTGGGCAGTCAGACACTAGCGACCGATCCACTAAGTCAGGGAACCACAGGGGAGGAAAAACCACACCAATTAGCCGCTACAGAAAGCACGACGCTAAATTGGGGGAAAACCTGCGCTTGCTCGGACTCGAACCCTGGTCTTTTCCAAGGCCCAAGCTTCATTGCAAGACTGGGAATGCCACTAGGCTTTGACTTAATTACTTATGCATAACACTTTTTATAACTTGATATGTATAAAATATAATAAATCTATAAATATTTTCGTATTTTATGCGTCTTATAAATGTATAAATATTTTCACAGCTATTTATGAGGAGTATATGCTTAAGCAAAAAGAAGAAAGAAAAACAAGGTGGCCGATCAACATCTTCGCCACCAGATGACTGACTTAAACGACCAACCGTCATCTCCACCACCTGCCACCACTGTTCCGCCACCTCTGGTAACAACCGAACCATCTTCTACTCCACCGTCTGAACCACCAAACGACGTTCCTAAACGTCGTTTCGATCCAAGCAGAAGTAATTCTCACTTTTTATTTAAATGTTACTTATTTGGTTATGTTTATTAAATTCTATTTGTTGTTGATGTGTAGTTATTATAAGTGTTTAGATTACTATATTCGATGCCGAATAACATTAATCACAGTCTAAGGGGGTGTTTGGATTAGCTTTTTTTTTTTTTATGGTCTTATTAAAATCTGGAAAATCCGATAACCTCACCTTTTTGGGCTTATGAGCTTCAGCTTATGGCTAAGTAGCCATTGGATTTTCCGATTTTAATAAGGCCGTAAAATAAGCTAATCCCAATACCTCCTTAGACTGTCTTATATGTGATTGTGACGATATGAATTATCAACTTTGGATTAGCTTCAGTTGAACAGACAATATTTTGGGCATGCGTTTTGGAGGAAATTATTTAATTATTGCGTTTGTAAATGCAAGAAAGAGTGTTTGGCAAACCTTTTGAGTAAAGTGATTATCTGTGTTTTTCTTCGAGACAATTCATAGTTTTGGTCCAAAAGTCCGGACCAAAATGTTCGGTCTAGGTCCGGGTCGGTCCGGTCCAACAAAGCATAATAGTCGGTTGTGCGTAAGACCGGAGCGAAGACCAAAATGAGGAAAGAGTGGACAGAGGACCGGACCGAAATATGTTCGGTCCGGTTTCTCGGTTCGGTCTGGTCCACGTTCTATAAAGGTCACCCCTACCTTAGTGTGCAACACTTCTTTTATAGGGTGGGTTCTTCGTGCTGGTGACTAGACAATTTTCCAGGATTTAGCAAGCACAATTAACATTTTCATATTTTTTTATATAAAGGGAGTTATCAAATTACATTGCGTACGTGTAATCTGCTATGTTTATTTTTGCCTATGAGAATTGTACTGTCTTTGCCAAAAGGCTACTGCATAGCTGTCTAATGTGGCGTTTAAAATAATAACGCTTTCTTTCATTATTGTTATTTTGAAGCGATTGGTATCATCAAAAGGAAAGCTTTGATTAAAGATTTGGCTGCTGTGTACCATGCTGAGTGTCTTGCTTATTGCCAAGAGCTTTTAGAACTCCAAAGAAAATGCAAAGAGGTATATATGTATTTCGTAAGATAAAAATTTGCATGGTCTTCTGCTTAATTGAAGACGCCAGAACATTTTTTGTTTTGTTAACTATCAGTCTTTGGTCAGTATTTTTAAGTATGGCTGCTTAGTTTTATTATGGTTCAGTAATCTCTGATATAATTGTGTGATGCCTACAGTAGTATATGTTTGATAGTATCTATTGCATTTATGTATATTGTCGATAGATAATTAAGCAAAATTAGTTCAAAATTATAACCGATCATGGTCTATATAACTATATAAGATCTAAGGATCAATGGGAAATCATGAAGCATAATTTATCGTGGTAGTTATCGCAAGTGCCACAATCCATAGAAAAGGCATAATGTAGGTGTGGTGCGCATTGCTTTCGTTAATGAACAATATTATATTTTGAAAGAACACATTTAGTCTACATGAATTCGGCATGCAGCTATTAAGTTTAGGCAAAATAACTGAAAGATCCTAGACCAACATATTAGAATGTTGAAATCTGAAGCAAGGGAACATAACCAAAGCTACATTCAATCGTCAGAAGCAAAAGATTGTTGAAGTAAAAAGAGAACAAATACATGAAGAAACAATATTTGACATATTATGGAGCAGAAAATGTCGAATGTAAAGTAATCTGAGTAAGAGATAAACATAATTTGAATTCCTTAAGGCATATATGTCGAATGTAAAGTAATCTGAGTAAGAGATAACATAACTTGAATTCCGTAAGGCATATATCACGCGCATAGGATATATGATAGCTGGATGACATACACGTTTCTTTATTCCTCTACTCATTTGACGTTTTAACTCTCAAACTTGCAGACTGTAATATTTACCAGATCATAAATCATACAGAGGGTAATTTGGTATATGGAGTTAATTTAAACTAAACTTCCTATACTGGATTACTTGGATACATTTCCAGTCTGTATAAAATTTCTGGTGCTTTAGACATGCTTAGAACGAACATGCTAGTTTGTATGACTTACATTGCATGAGAAAAGGCGATGCTAGTTTGTATAAAAGTTTACTCTTCTTATTTGTTAAAATACATTTTACAAAAGTGAACTAAAAGCGCATATGCATTATGTAGTTACAGTTCCAAATTCTAATATCTTGGAACGTGTATGATAAGGGAATTTTGATAGCTTGCATCTGTAGGACACCAGGTAAATTCTATTACTCATTGCGACATTTTCAGCGCAATAATCAATCTTAAAGTTACCCAGTAGCTTTCCTGTGAAGGTTCTAATATATATAGCAAGTTCATTGGTCTTGACATGATTACCTTCATTTGTACCTAGTGGGTGTACTTGCTGTGTGCATATTTATTTAGTGAAGACCAGTTTGAGTTCAACTACAACGGGGCAGTTATATTATCGGTGATTAAGAGTTTGTGTGAATATATGATTTCTTCTTTTCTCCTTTGAGAACTGAAGTGTCTAAAGTTAGTTTACTCATCGATTATTAAAAGAGACTTGTGTCAATGTGACCTCACAAATACGACTAAACTTAATGCTTACCAATGATAAGGCCTTTCTCCTCTCCACATATAAATTGTGATGGTTAATTTCTATATGATAAGCGGAAAAACAAATAATCTCATAACCCATCTTTGTGATCTAAAAAACACAAATTGTAGGTAGCCCTGATCCGTTCCATTAGATATGCGATCCAAAGCCATCAATCAGTAAAACGACCTGCTATGTGAATTGTGATTCAAATGGAGTCCTCTTTGGACCTTTACTTGTGGGCCTGTCTTGAGTCTTGATTGTAAACTTCAGCTCCATACTGTAATCATTTGCTTTTCTTATTAGGAATGTAGACTATTGATGTTATCATTTATAGCTTACCTGAACTTGTTTCATACCAAGATTTTTTGTATCAATAATCACTATTTATGGTCCTTTAAAATTTTTTGCAGCCCGATGCAGATATGAAACTTGTAGCAGACTCGAGGAAAGAAGCAATGAGGCCTCCCAAACGCATCAAAAAATCACGCTAGGTGCGTCAACTTTTCACATTGCCTGTTTCATTCTCAAAGAAATTTACATTTCCTTGGTATGCAAAGCAAAAAACATATATACAAAGCTTTTCTTTTATGTTCCTTACACTGTGTTCTTGAGTTACCTTCATAAAAGAAAAGAAGAGAAGTGAAGAGGAAGAGAAAAGAGAATCACTTCTCTTCCTTCCTCTTTTCCCCAAAACTGGGCGGAACCATTTATACCAAAAAAAAACACTACAAGTTCCTTCCTTTTCTTTCCAGATCTTTTCCTTTCTTCCCCTTTTCAGATCTTGAGAACACGATTTTTTTCAGTTTCTTTCCAAATCTTTTCCTTTCTCTTGTATATGAATCTCAAGAACACAGCGTTAAGGGGCGTTTGGTTTGCACCAAGGAATCATGAGGGAGTATGGGTATGGGTTTGAGATGGGAGGGGAATGACCGAATGATAATGGGTATGGATTTTAAACCCCCAACCATGTAAGTGTGTATGGTAGATGCCTAATTTTATGGATATCAAATCCTTATCCTTAAAAACAAACATGATCCCAAACTGTCAGGCCCATTTCATCATAACCAAACAACCCCCAAATATTAGTAGGTTTCGAATGATGTGTGGTTATACTCTATTGACTGCTCTTCTCTAACATTTCAACTACAGGATCCTGTTAGGAGTGGATATCACATGTTACAGCGACCTTGATTATGGATTTGAAGCCATTATATTCATCTGTATATATACTACTATCCTACAAACCACTCCAAGTGACGTATGCTTACTCTATGGTCTATGGTATCCACATTACTGAGATGTTTGTTGTGAGGAATTACCTCTAGTTCGATGCATATGCTTTTGTAACATGCTGACTCTAGTTTTATATTGGGACATAGATATGATTAAAATCTTTGCATCTTTCATATTCCATCCTTTAATTTTCCATTAACCTGTGATAACTGCAACATATAATAGTCTGCAGTTTAATAGATCATTAATGGAGTATTGTGAACCAACGATAATGTTCTATGGTGTCAATATACCTTGGCGAGTTGGCGCATGTACTTGGTTGGAGGTCAAATGAACAGATTTTCGTATGTGTCAAAATGGGATGGGTCGGATTGGGCCAGGTTAGTTTGTAAGCTTCTATGTTTTCTATACTAGTGTGCTACTCCATCCTTCATTTGTCACATGTTTCTTGTCTCAAATTGTGAGTGATGATTACTAAGAACCTCTATAGAACTTTGCTCGTGTTTACCATATTACCGTTATTCTTACAGATTTTAAAGAAAACATTAATTGGTTAGTTAATGGTGAAACTGTTATTATCAAAAATGGGTACAAAAGGAAAAGAAGCAATGATTATGTTTTTCATAAACTATGTTTTTTTTTGTCGGATGACAATTATTTTGAAATGGATGAAGTATTATTATACAAGTAGATATGAGATCAATATAGATCTCATATTTGTCATAGAACCAATGGACCAATCATAGCCACCCATTTTTATTTTCCATCTTTTTTTTAAAAACAACATATCTTGCAAACGGTAAATCTTCAAGCTACAAAAAAAATACCATCGCGACGAGAATTAAATGATCTTTCTATAGATATGCATTGTTATATACTTTCGACGAACTTTTTTTTTTTTAATTTCCGCCCAGAAAGAATCATATATGATTCGTAAAAATCATATATGATTCGTAAGAATCATATATGATTCGATTTTTACGAATCATATATGATTCTTACGAATCATATATGATTCTTTCTGGGCGGAAATTAAAAAAAAAAAGTTCGTCGAAAGTATATAACAATGCATGTCTATAGAAAGATAATTTAATTCTCGTCGCAATGGTATTTTTTTTGTAGCTTGACGATTTACGGTTTGCGAGATATTTAAGTTTTAAAAAAAAGGTGGAAGTTTATTTTTTTTATTTTGATAAAAAAAATGAGTGGCTAAGATTGCTTGATGGGTTCTATGGTAAAAGTTGGATCTATAAAGAACTTTTGCCTATACAAGTATGATATGCTAATCTTTTACCTTTTTAAATGAAACGATATGGGGAGGTTTGATGAATGTCAATAATGCTATGGAAGACTTTAGACGTGTTGGGCCTTTTTGATCGACCTACTTTTTAGCCATGCATTTTTGTTCTTCCATTTGACCTTCCATTTGAACCCTTTAGAATCACAAATATGATCCAGATTGATTCGTTTGCAGTTTAATTGGTCGCAATTGCCATAACACTATTTTAAGGGTCATGCTCAAAAGAAAATGCCACAAGTTTCACAAGCTCATTTTTCGGCATTGTTGCAAATTTCGAAAGATATTATTTTTGGATTTCGACAATAGTTGCGTATAATCTCTAGTTTCTTTGACGATCACGTACCCATTTTTTCAATAGATGTAGAATATTGGTTTGCCGCAGAAAATAGTTTCATTCTAGAGAACATACATTTTTTGATATTTAGGAGTTCTACAGTTCTGGTCAAAGCAACTTGAAGGGTGTGTTTGTTCAAAGTAGTAGTGAGCAATAGTCGTGAGCTGTGTGTAGCGCTCACCGTTTCTCAAACACGCATTAGAAAATTAGCCTTCCTAAAAATTAGCCAAAGCTCACCGCTCTTTTGCCAAACGATCACTAAAATCCAAAATGTTCATTGCTTATCGTTCACCGCCCTAAAAAGCTCCACACCGCTCCGCGGCAAACATAACCGAAGTACTTTGTGTAGGTTAGTTGGTTTACTTGATGCATAGATACAACACACACGCATCTTATGCATCTATGTGACTATGTCTCCCCAGTCAACATTGCTATTTTTTTTTTCAATATTGATGAAGTTGCAATCGATATTCTCTTTACCCAAAAGAAAGAGTAAAAATCTAGTAATAGCAGTCAATTATTGTGTCGTTTCTTAAACCAAGAGTAGTGGTGTTGGAATTTTTTGGTGTGGGTTGAGGCAAATGTTGACACTTGACAGTGAGAGAAGAAAGGCGTTGATGCAAAATTGGGGGTAAAATGGAGGTAATGGGTTTGGGCGTTGAATGACTTTAAAGCATGAGAGAGAGTTAACTTTGTTTTGTCAGTGCTTTAACTTTAACATGTGAGAGAGAATGTTAACTTTAATTAATATAAGAGAGAAAGAACTTTTTTGGACCAATAAGAAACGTCCGTTTATTAAATGAAAGAGAGATAACTTGTTTTGGCAGCATGCTTTATTGACTTTAACGCTGCTTGTCAGGAGGCAAATAAAGAAACGTCCGTTGTAGCATTAACGCTCGTTGATTTTATTTGTTTTCAACGGGCTTCAACGCCCCATGGGGGAAGATTAACGGGCGTTGAAAGGGCAACTAAACCCACTTCAACGCCCCATTACTCTTGGTCTTACTATAATTAATTTTTAACCGGTTGAATGATTAAAAGAAAGTTGGGTGTTTGTTTTTTTTTTTTTTTAATTGAAATTGGTCCAAATTTGCCAAACATGTATTGCATATAGTTAACAAAATAATTGTACGTTGAGTTTTGATATAAAGATGAGCTTTATTTGAAACAGGTGCTTTTATTTTCATATTTATAACTTTGAGTGTGTACATGTTTTTACGGATTAAAATAATAATACTCCGAAATATTTTAGATTTAGTTAAACTTCCAAGAATAATAAAATAAAAAGCCTACCATTAGTCGTCGCATTATAAACTCGAGAGTACACGGCCTTTTTCGTATTACCTAAAGATAATGATAATAAATGTCGTGTCTTATAAATCTATGAAAACCACATGATAGCAAATTAGCAAGGTTTAGGTTTCAAGATCGGTTTAAAGCTTGTCTTTCTATTTTGAAATTTATAATTTCGTACCTAGATTTTATTATTATAATCAATTTAATTTAGTGTTATTTAATAATAGAGGATATTTTTTTTATAAAATTTAAAATTAAATAATAATTTGTTGATATATAAACTTACAAATATTAATGAAAAGAAATTTGCTAAGCATGGTTATGGTTAAGTTATTAGGACATGCAATAATTAGTTGTACGTTGAAAATAAAACATCTATCCTTACAGATAACTAGTACCCCTAACGGCTCTGATGTACCACCACTTTTGCATATTTTCAATCTTTAAACTAGCCTTTAGGGCTTGTTATTAATGAAAATCACTACTTTATCACACACCACTTTTGCTATATGAATGGTACTCAAACAAGAACAAAAACAAGATGAAAAGAGTGTGGATCGTATGTAAAGATTACCTATGGTTTATTAGCTTCGAATTAAAGAAAACAAACACAAATATTATGAACACACACTCCCACCTTGGCTGTCTAAAGAAGCACACACGAATTGGGGTGGGAGTGTGTTATTTATGCTACTAATGTGATGCCCTAAAGGGCTTTGATGGGCTTGGAGTGGGCTTTTATTTTGGGCTAGACTTATACATAAAGTCTTACATATTTAACTACCAAAAGCCCACTAACTTAACCATATAACACACATGTTACAATGTTACAAATGATCATCACTTTGCATTTATAAATTAAATGCTAACAATCTCCCCCTAAGGGATGGTCATTTCAATGATGCTCCTAGTGATTTGGTCTTTCGTCTCTGTTGTCTTTAACTTTGTGTGTTGCTGTGGAATAGTCATTATTCCTTGTTTCTTAATGCAATG
Organism: Artemisia tridentata subsp. tridentata; assembly: GCA_021014915.2. Classification (NCBI taxonomy): domain Eukaryota; kingdom Viridiplantae; phylum Streptophyta; class Magnoliopsida; order Asterales; family Asteraceae; genus Artemisia; species Artemisia tridentata. The sequence goes on along the minus strand of CP139502.1, from coordinate 113,745,892 downwards.
TGATATTCGTAGTATCGTCTTTTGGTCGTTCTTGCCTTGATCAACATCTTATGTTCAATTTGCGTTGCCATCTTTATCATTGATGCTGAGACATATGATGATGGTGAATGGACTTTCGTCAGTACCTGCATAAGACAGTTAGTAATAAATCGTCCAGCACTTATAGGTTCAGACTTCGAGATCGTTAACAGCATAGAGTGAAAACTTTCTCTAATCTTAACCAAGGCCGTTGAGAGCCTCTGAAGTATATAGGAGTATCACTTCAAGAATGTAGACCGTTTGAAGCACGTAACCATCATTATATAAGGCAAGATCCTTATATCTCATTAAGACTGTTACAACTTGTGTCATTTTTGGTGAACACAAATGTATTGTATTGGAAGTGTTCCTAAGATATCTTTGATGAATCTCATGGCTCTAGACTCAATTATGTGCGTTTTGGTTTTAGTCATCGGAGGCTTGGAGCAGAGTGCCACCTTTTCAATATCAGCACATCTCGGAATGAGAGGCTGATAGATTATGCAGTGTTCTCCGTGAGAAATAAAACAAATATCTTTTAAGAGATATCTGAGTGGCTAGGAGGGGTGGTGCGGCGCGTCACTGGGTCCATGACGTCTTGTCTTCAATATCAGTATCAACTTGTGATAACCGATAGCAGATGTATTGACCCGGTTTCTGACCTAAGTTTTCATGGAGGGCTATTTCTTTTCACCCTTTCATTAAACTTTTCTTTTTAATTCTTCAAACCCTTCTTTCTCCTTTCTCATTTACTCTTTTTTTCAATTATACCTAAGGACTTCTAATTCTAATCTATTGGAATTGTCATTGGGTAGATCCCTCCGGCTCAGGCGGATCATAGGACATAACCTAATCATAATCACCTTATTACTCCATGATTATCCTAGATTATTGATCACATGCCATAAAACCTTTTGAAAATCTCTCAAAGTGTTTATGAGTAAATACATTTAGATAACACATTGAGAGTTTTGCATTTTTGAAATACTCCCCCTTCACATGTGCTCATGCATTTTTGAAATAAAATGCACATGTTGGGTAGAGTTCGTACATTTTGAATTGATCGATTTTCAATTAATATGACCATTGCGAGACACGTTTACATCACTAGTTGGACTAGCTTGAAGTTATTACCCGTCCCGGTCATATTAAAATATCATCTCTCGAATTGGTACATTCTACTCGGACAAGTCCTTTGCGAGACACGTTTACATTACTGGATAACCAGCTTGATATTATTACCCGTCCCGGACAAGTCTTTTCGATTTCGGACATTTATTTTTCGTCAATTCAAGGGTAAAATCTTGAGTCTTTTTTGTAGAGCACGACTCACTGACATTACTTTTTGATCACATTTAATCACGTCTTCTCCCCCTTATACCTAATCTCCCCCTCAAAAATAGCACATAGTGATAATTTTGATATCGAAAGATTAAATTGAAAACTTGTTGGAGAGAGAGACGGGTTTGAGCATGAAAATTGAAACTTTTTGTTTTACATTTTATACTCCCCCTTAAGCAAAGCATATTTTTAAACATTTGAGTTTAAAATCGGTTTAAGGGTTTAGGAGGGAGTTATCTTGAGCACAAAATTTTGAGAAAGATTTTGAAGAATCTTTTTGAAATGTCTTGATCATGTGCTCAAGGATTGTTTATTTTGCCATTAACATTACGAGTCCTGATCGGGAATAATCAGAAGTCATCAATGTAGCGCGGGTTTCGTACTGAAATGTACGAAAGCCGTAATGAAGAAAATTTTGAGAAACGACATGTTTTAGAAAAAAAATTTAAATGAACTCTCGCTCAAGCATCTGTACATGCCCGTATCATTGTTGAATGACATTTCTAGATACGTACAGAATATCGATTATACGAGAGACATGTCGTGAGAAGAATATTTTTGGTTTTTTGATTTTATATATATATTTTTTTGAAAATTTTCCTATTTTTATATTTTGTTTTTGTTGGTTTTTCAAATTTTGTATTTTGTTTTTCAAAAATATTTACATGCGAAGCTTGTTGATATAATTCAAGAAGATTCGAGAAGACTTTCTAACTCTTCGGGAGTTAGGCTTCGCATTCCAATTCGACGAACTAAGTTATCAAACCGCTCTTTTGGGAGGGCTTTAGTAAATAGATCGGCGAGTTGGTATTCAGTCTTCACGAAAAATAATTCAACCGTACCCTCTTCTACGTGTTCCTTTATGAAGTGATAGCGGACTCGAATATGTTTGGTCTTCGAGTGTTGAACAGGATTGCACGAGATGGCTATGGCACTTTTCGAATCACAGTACAAAGGTATGCAGTTGAAAGAGAAGCCATAATCTATGAGCTGTGTCCTCATCCATAGAACTTGGGCACAACACGCAGATAGAGACACATACTCGGCTTCTGCGGTTGATAGTGCAGTGCAGTCTTGTTTCCTTGATGACCAGCCTACTAGTTTTTCTCCCAAAAATTGTGCTCCGCCTGATGTACTCTTTGCTGTAACTTGGCAACCGACATGGTCTGCATCTGAAAATGCTATTAGTGTAAACTCCGAATCCTTCGGATACCAAAGTCCCATGTTAATGATTCTTCGTAGGTACCGAAAGATCCGTTTAACCTCTTGGAGGTGAAGTTCGGTAGGCCTTGCCTGAAACCGTGCTAATAGACAAACAGCAAAATGTATATCGGGTCGACTAGCAGTTAAGTACATGAGAGAACCAATCATGCTCCGATATTTCTTCGAATCCATGGGTTTCCCATATAAATCAGCGCCTATTTTTGGTGAGGTGACCATTGGTGTACCAACAGAGTCACAATTTTCCATTCCATGTTTTTTCAAAATCTCAATTATATATTTAGCTTGATTTAGAAAAATACCACGTGGGGATTGATGAATTTGTAAACCAAGAAAGAATTTTAATTCCCCCATCATGGATATTTCAAATTTACTTTTCATGAGATTTGCGAAATGTTTTGAATGTTTTGGATTAGTGGACCCAAAAATTATGTCGTCCACGTAAATCTGAACAATCAAAATGTCATTTTTGAATTTTCTTATAAACAAGGTCGGATCAATTGTTCCTTTGGTGAAATTATTTTGAATCAGGAAAGATGATAATTCGTCATACCACGCCCTTGGGGCTTGTTTCAAACCATAGATAGCTTTCTTTAGCTTGTAGACGTATTCTGGATGATCTTTGTCAACGAATCCGTCTGGCTGACTCACGTACACTTCTTCTTTCAGAGTCCCATTCAAGAAAGCTGTCTTGATGTCCATCTGATAAACCGTGATGTTCTTGTGAGCCGCATATGCTAAGAAAATCCTGACTGCCTCAAGCCTTGCTACTGGCGCGAATGACTCCTCAAAATCTATCCCCTCTTCCTGTCTGAATCCCTTGGCCACGAGACGAGCTTTGTTGCGAATGACAGTCATCACTTCATCCTTTTTGTTTTTCCATAACCACTTAAGATCAATGACGAGTTTGTCAATTGGTCTTGGAACTAAATCCCAGGTGTCATGTAATTGATATTGGAGAAGTTCTTCCTGCATCGCTTCAATCCAAGCATTATCTGCCATTGCTTCCCGAATGTTCTTTGGCTCTATTAGACTGACTAAGCAGACGTAGATGCACATGTCGCAATCGGTGTTGAGCTGTTTTCTCGTCTGAATTGGCCTTGAAGGTTCACCAATAACTTGTTCTATTGGATGGTCTTTTGTCCACTGTAACGTAGAAGGGTACCTCGGATTTGACGATTGCATGATAGAAGGTTCGTGTAAACTTGAAGATGATTCAGCAGATTCTATTGCAAATCGGTTTTCGAACGCTTCTTCTTCTAACACATAATCAACTCTTGGTAGAACAATTTCAATTATTGGAGTTAGTGGAGTAGATGTTGATGACGTGAAGGGAGTTGGTGCGTCAACTTCGAATGTTGTAGATGCATCTTGATTCGGTGGTTGTGGTGGTGGTTGTTGATTTGAGCGGGTGCAGCAGAACGTTGTTGAGATGCATTTATCGAAGCACCACCATAGTACTCATCATACATAAACTCGAAGAAATTTTCTAGTTCTTGATTTGTTGCATTTTCGGTGTGAGTTGATGAAGCTCCTTGGGGTACGAGTCCTGAACTGATATGTCCAGAAGTCTGACTGTTTGGTGCGGGTCCTAATCCGGTATGATTAGAAGCCATTGGGTTAAGCGCGGGTTCTAGAGCGAGTCTCTCAGAAGCCATTTGTGAAATTTCATCAAACTTCACATTCATCGTCTCCATAATCCTTTTCGTTCTCCTGTTATACACCCTGAATGCCCTCGAGTTTTCTGAATAACCAATGAAGATTCCAATATCACCCTTAGCTTTCAACTTCCCCAGATCTTCTGTAACACCCTAGGCAAATCCCACATCGGCTGTGGCCTGGAGAGATGCTGGGTTCATAAGATTACATTCGCCTTACAATGACACAACGCGTTTTGTGGTCTACTGCGAGTGGGGTTCTTAGGAACTGGCAGTTAAGCGTGCTCATGTGAGAGTAGTACTGGCTTGGGTGACCTGCCGGGAAGTCTTTAAATGAGGCCACAAAAACAAAGCCTTGAGCCTGCGGGCAAAGCGGACAATATTGTGGTCTGAGTAGGCGGGATGTTACAAGTGTTGTAACATCCCGCCTACTCAGACCACAATATTGTCCGTTTTGCCCGCAGGCTCACGGCTTTGTTTTTGTGGCCTCATTTAAAGACTTCCCGGCAGGTCACCCAAGCCAGTACTACTCTCACATGAGCACGCTTAACTGCCAGTTCCTAAAAACCCCACTCGCAGTAGACCACAAAACGCGTTGTGTCATTGTAAGGCGAATGTAATCTTATGAACCCAGCATCTCTCCAGGCCACAGCCGATGTGGGATTTGCCTAGGGTGTTACAATCACCCCCCCCCTTAGGGACTCATCGTCCTCGATGAGGTTTGCCCCACCATCCTGAACGGCTCAGGAGTGGCTCTGATACCACTTGTAACATCCCGCCTACTCAGACCACAATATTGTCCGCTTTGCCCGCAGGCTCACGGCTTTGTTTTTGTGGCCTCATTTAAAGACTTCCCGGCAGGTCACCCAAGCCAGTACTACTCTCACATGAGCACGCTTAACTGCCAGTTCCTAAGAACCCCACTCGCAGTAGACCACAAAACGCGTTGTGTCATTGTAAGGCGAATGTAATCTTATGAACCCAACATCTCTCCAGGCCACAGCCGATGTGGGATTTGCCTAGGGTGTTACATCTTCTCTGTCGTTCGTTGGATAGCACAAAGCACCAAATACATGAAGGTAAGAGATATCAGGTTTTCTGTTGTTCACTAGTTCATATGGGGTTTTATTGAATCTTGGATGGACTAGGGATCAGTTCTGAGTGAAACAAGCAGTGGCAACAACATCAGCCCATAAAAATAACGGTGCACTAGAATAAATCAGCATTGTGCGAGCAGCTTCCACAAGAGTTCGATTTCTTCTTTCAACTACCCCATTCTGCTGTGGAGTTCTAACAGCTGATGTCTGATGTGTGATTCCAGCATCTTCAAAGTAGGTTGTTAACTCCTGATTAGTGAATTATGTGCCATTGTCTGTTCTTACGATCCTTACTGGAGCTTGAAGTAGGACTTGAATTCGCTTCAGAAAGGTGATGATGATGCCTGGTGCTTCGCCTTTTGACCTCAGAAACTTTACCCATGTATATCTTGAATAGTCATCGACGATTACAAGAATATACTTCTTCCCATTTATGCTTTGAACTCTCATTGGGCCACATAAGTCCATATGCAACAAATGTAACTTATCAACCGAACTGGGTACGGTTTTAGGTTTATATGTTGCCCTTTTGCTTTTTCCTTGCTCACAGGATGGACATAAGTGATCTTTGGTGTATTTGAACTTTGGGAGACCGTTGACGATGTTGTCTTTGGCAAGCTTGTTGATGGTGTCAAAGTTAAGATGGGACAAACTTCTATGCCACAACCAGGACTTTGTTTCGCATGCTCTTGTCATGAGACAAATTGGTGATGAAGAGGCCATTTGGTTTATGTCGATAGCATAGAGGTTGGTGCCACGGTTCCCAATTAAGAGATCATCTCCAACCAAATTCCTAACAAAGTAAGTGTTTCTCCTAAATGCAACCTCTAAATCTGCATCGCAAAACTGCCCGACTGAAAACAGATTGTGTCCCAACCCTTCGACATAGTAAACCCGAGTGATTAAGTAGTTCCCAAACTGAAGATCTCCATAACCCAGAATAGCTGCAACATGGTCATTTCCAAACCGTACAGTTCCCATGAACTGCCATACAAAGTTGATCAGCAACTTCAAATTTCCGGTCATGTGCTTGGAGCAACCCGAGTCGACGATCCAAAGACAAATTTCAATGACCTGCGAAGAACAGATGATTTTGTATATGGAAACCGTTTAACATTTGGTTCCATGGGGTTAGAGGTAACAGGTGAATCACAATTAGAGAAGGTTTCCATATTTTCATTGGGAACAATTTCTAATTTGCCATTCTTAAGTGTAAACATTCTACCCGTTGGTTTCCATGCACAAAACTTAAGATGGTCCTTAGGCAATAGGCTACTAGTTGTTTTCCTAGCTTTTGCAATAAGTCTTCTAATATATCTAGACTTAGCCCTAGTTACCGAAGCAACCTCTTTCTGTTCAGGCATATCATTCACATTCACAGTGTTAGAAACAATATCATCACAAGCATTTTCAGACAAAGATTTCTTGTACATTAAACAAACAGAGTCGTTACAAGCACTTGAAACAGAAGTCTTAACATTACATCCAGATGACATATGTTTCTTATTCGAAAGCGTTAAATTCCTAGGGTGTTCTTCTACTTCTTTGCATTCACTCTCAGAGATAGACGAGACTCTATTGTTCCTGGTATTGCTCCTAGGCTTTTGTCTGCTGCTCCTAGAGGTGCTTTCTAATCCTGTAGAAGGTAAAGCACACTCATTAGAATTTATGATGCTGTCCTGAGATGTTGTTGTAGCATTCCTAGACTCGTTTGGATTATCTTTTTTACTTTTATCTATCGCCCTATATGTTTTAGATGTAGAAGCAGACGCAGTAGTGGGACTAATCCTATAAAGGTCAGGCGCTATCACATTCGATGTTTTGACAACAACTTTCTCTTTATCAGCACATTGGTTAGGTAAGGGTGTTGGAGTGACTGGTTTTGTCAAATCATTTGTCACATCAACCTTTGGAACAGTTTGAGAAATTTGCATTTTTGGTTGTTCCGAAGTTGATGGTTTTGCAAACTTAGTTTCCTCACCCTTCCTTTTTAGACTGTCCAGCTGAGACTTCAAACGATCATTTTGTTCTTTCAGATTCTTGTAAGCACGCTCATACGATAATTTGTCATATTTGCATTCTTCCTTTTTCTGATCAAGTTGTTTAAAATATGTGACATTTTCTTTTTCAATCTTAGCAAGAGAATTTTTATATTTTACAACAATTGCAGAAGTCTCAGCTCGGAGTCTTTCATCATCTTCCACAGAATATGTTTGGTAAATAATGGACATAATTTCGGTCGATAGAGCTACTTCAGAGAGAATGCATTGTGTCTTTCCAAAACTTTGATGTGTTCAATGTTTTCATTTGCTTCCTTTACCAGGGATTTGTGGTCCTTGACAAAGTCGGCTGTTTCTTTTAAAAGCGCATTTTCAACATTAAGTACTCTCGCATGAATTGCCATGAGTGGAGTACTAATTTCTGTTTCATACACCTTTTTCATTTCATTATGAAAACTTGAATCCCAATCGTTAATGCGATTATTATTTGTTTTGGATGCCACAACCATTTGAAGTGTTTCAACTCTCTTTTTAAGATCATTCAAATATCGTCTAGCTTCACTTGTGTTAGAAATGTTACTAGAGGACATTTGTTCAATGTTAGAGAGATGTTTCGAAACAGCTTTTCATTTTGTGACAGCCACCGGTTTTTTGAAAAACATTGGTGACTCTTTTTGAACCAGATGAACGCCAGAATCTGTATTAAGCTTGTTATAATCAATTTTGGGTTTAATTTCTGGGTTCATTTGTCTTATTTTAACACGACTCTCTTCGGCAAGCTCAATCGTTTCATAGGAATCACGAACCTCGGGAGGATCATGGTTATCATTTAGCACACTACCATTATATAGCACATTCTGATGTTGCTGAGCTTTCTTGAGATAATAAGGGTTTTCACAACCGATAGCCATTTTCTTCATTGTATGTAAAATCGGGTTTGGATCGTTAATAAGCAAATTAATTGTTTGTGCAGACTGACCCGTTTTTACAAGCAACTCTTCCAACTTTTTGATGCTTTCTTGTTTGTCAATGATTTCATCAAGAAGATCATTTTCTCGTTTTGAAAACCTTGCATTCAATTCTTTCTTTTCTTTTTCAAGATCAGAACAAATTGATTTTTGTTTAGAAAGTTGGTTGGTTAATTCAGAAATTTCCGTGTTTAAAGATTTGATTGTCATGTTCAAATTAACATCAAGTGTGTCATATTTGATTTGCAAATGTTTTTCTCTTAACACAGAGTCTCTATAACCAATTTCAAGTTCTGACTGTCGTTTGTTATTAAATTCAAAAGCTTGTTCATTCACCTTATATCTCTCAAGCTCAGCGGTCAATTTTTCATTCGCGGCCTTAACATCGCGATTAACGTTCTCAATTTCAACACTACAATTATGCAATAATGATTCAAAAAACGCACGTGTTTCCTCATCATTCTCAACATGCAGGGACTCGTAGTCTCCATTAGGATCCATATCTGGAGTTGCCAAATTAATATTGCTACAACTTGGCGTGTCCATATATGTATCATAATTGGATGCTGGAGTCGCAGGATGCTGTTCATCATGAGTTGACATATCAAACATTTCATTATTGTGACATGTAGTGAATGGTGGTACCTCAGAGACTGCATTGGTGTCATACACAGGAGGTGTTTCAGAATCCGTGTCATACTTAGCCTCCTGAAGATTTGCCATGAAAATGCAGTTTGCATCGATGTCCTCAAGGTCTTCCATATCATCATAAGAGCCATAAAGTCATTCTCTTCTGCACTCAACTGTAACCCAACCGTTTCCTTCTGTGCCAACATTAATGCTTTCTGCAGATAAGCTGGATCTCTCTTGTTTGGCTTGTCGGGACAGTTCCTAGCCATATGACGACACCCTGACAGTTGAAACACTTTATCAAATTACCCTGATTCATATTCCCGGCAACTTGAGCAGCAACATTCCCATACTGATTCCCAGTATTCTGACCCCTCTGATTCCCAACAACTGGACCCATCTGATTCCCTGCATACTGACCCATCTGATTTCCAACATACTGCCCTGCATTCTGATTACCCATCTGATATCGAGGCGCATATCCCTGCTGATTCCCATAACCGCCAACCATTTGTCCTTGCTGACCCATGTTGAAACTCGGCTGTGCAATCTACTTGTTCCGAGTGTTCGATGAGATTCTTTGGTTGTTGTTGGTGGGTGTGGAGTAGCGTCCTTGGAATGCCTTGGTTAGGTAAGCAAATGCTTGAGTCAATGCAGCAGTGGACTCATCATTGTCATTAAGTTCTGGTTCTGGGTATGTATTGTGTCGGGTATTGTTGTTGTTGTGGGTAGAATGGTGATTGGGGAATATATTGTTGTTGCATGAAGTTCTGAGTGGAAGATGAAGAGGGTTGTGTATTTACTGTTGCAGGTGTAGGTGTTTGAGCAATGAGTGCAAGAGGATCATGTTGCTTTGCTAACTTCTCTTTCCTGACTTCATTTGCCTCTGCCTGGTTTTGCTTTAGGAAATCATAGAGCTGATCATAGTTCACCTCGTGAAGGTTCTTTGTTTGGTTAACAATTGTGACATACCGTCCCCATTCTTCTGGTAGATTGTTGATGAATTTGATGTTTTGAGCAATTGGTTTTGGTGTCAACTTGTTTCTGATGAGCTCGTTCATTAAAGTGCAAAACCTGGTGTAGTAAGATTCAATTGGTTCAGCTGGAGTGGATGTGAACTTCTCTCATTCAGTGAGCAGCTTGTTTTCAACATCTTGTTGCCCAATTTCTGTGCCATGACAGAGTCTTCTAACTCGTTCCCACATAGCATAAGCTGAATCACAACTGTCGACAGCAGCGAATATTTCCCGTGGTAAACCAAGTTGAATTAAGTGCATTGCTAAGTCATCTGCTTCAACTTGCTTCCAATCCTCTGCTGTATATTCCTCTTCTTTTTTATCACGAAAGGATGGTGGAACGGGAGGTGTTGCAGTTGGGTCACCAGCTTCTTGAATCTGACGAGGCTTGAATGGCCCTTTCTGGATAGAGTTGAGCATGAGTCTACCTTGACCATTTGGTTTGGTTTTGATATATCGAATCATATGACTCGTCCATGGAAGATAACCACCTTTTTCAAGCATTGGAGGACAGTTTTCTGCACCGGCTGCATGAATGTCTTGTTGAGTAGTCATTGTTGATGTTTCGAATGATAAAGTTGATGTAGGATCGTTGCAACGAAATAGGAGTTGTGGTTGGTGTAGGTTAATTTCAGTTGGTGAGGTGGTGATTTCTGATTTCCCTCCAAAAATTGACTGTGAAAAATTTCTCTACCGAAATTTGAAATTCACCATAAAATGCAATTCTAAGATTATTAGAAAAATTTGAGTTTTAAAAATTTTGACGCCAAATTTCACAGAAAAAATTCAAATTTTGGCCTAAAAATATGAATTTTGGGCCAAAATTTTCACTGTTTATGATAGCTTCCTTTGGCACATTTGCGAGAAGGTTGACTTGTTGACTTAAACAATTGCGATAACCCAAGAGAATTGCGATAAGTTGCACAATTTCGATAAGTTGCTCAATTTGATAAGTTGCACAATTTCGATAAGTTGCACAATTTCGATAAGTTTCAGATTTGCGATAGAAATTATACAATTTCGATATCAGCCCACAATTGCGATAGAAATTATACAATTTCGATAAGAAGCAGCTTTGACAATTTTGATAGATCTACCAACTCTTGACTTTTTGTCACTCCAATTATTTAGCCACTGAGGAGATCTACCAACTCTTACCAATAATTCTTATACAAGAATATCTAGCAAGAATCAATGGATGAAGATCGAACAAACAAATCACACAATCGTTTATGCTTTTTCACGATCTAATCGCTTTGAACACAAAAGATTCAACCTTGAAACCAAGATTCGACTAAAGAACTATCAAAGATTCACAAACCACCTCGTAAAATGAAGAATAAACACAACCTTGAACCTTAAACTTTGCATACGATTCCAAGATAAACACAAGAAGTCACGTTTTTATGAAACAAAAACGCAACTATTGGTTTCTTTTGAACACAAACCGAACATAAACAATCTCCTACCTCGATGTATGGCGTGTTGATACCACTTGTTATTAATGAAAATCACTACTTTATTACACACTAACTTTGCTATATGAATGGTACTCAAACAAGAACAAGAACAAGATGAAAAGAGTGTGGATTGTATGTAAAGATTACCTATGGTTTATTAGCTTCGAATGAAAGAAAACAAACACAAATATTATGAACACACACTCCCACCTTGGCTGTCTAAAGAAGCACACACGAATTGGGTGGGAGTGTGTTATTTATGCTACTAATGTGATGCCCTAAAGGGCTTTAATGGGCTTGGAGTGGGCTTTTGTTTTGGACTAGACTTATACATAAAGTCTTACATATTTAACTACCAAAAGCCCACTAACTTAACCATACAACACACATGTTACAATGTTACAAATGACCATCACTTTGCATTTATAAATTAAATGCTAACAGGGCTATATTTAACGAAACCTTATGTAAAAAGGAAATTATACACTTAAATTTATAATGTTAAATTTAAGATTAACTCAATTTAAAATTTTATGTAAATAAATTATACTAGTTATTTAAAATATAACTCTATTTTACATTAAAAAAAAGAAGTTAACATCATTTTACATTTAGAATATAACGTTATTGTTCATTTTACATTCAAATGGGTAGGGATCCAGTGAGAATAAAATTAAAAATGAGAAGGATAAGAAATAACTATAACCACATATTAGAGATACATTAACTTTAATTAGATGCATCTGTAAACATTTGGATGCAACCAACTGCCTAGCGCAGTTGGCCACCAGCTACCATAGAAGCTTGGGCCCAGCCATGTGATGTCTTGATCCAACAAAGGACGCGAGTTTGAATCCGTTCCGCAGCATGGTTGGATATTGGGTGGAGGTATTTCATAGGTATCAAACCTTTGCTAGGTAGGGTTGATGGGTACCATTATGGTACACAGGGTTAAGGTGTCCCTGCCAATCTACACTTTTTTGATCCAATTGATCCAACATTTGGATGCATTAGTTTCGAAAGTGATTTTAAAGTGAAAATGATGCAAAGTAGTACTAGTAACACATTTGACGTGCAAATGACGAAAAATACATAGGATTTGTCTAACTTAATGAAATGCATCTAATATATGTAAATGCATCTAATTATGAGTTAGAAAATATATTAGGATACATATAAAAGACTAGAGATGCATATAATTCTAGTCAATGCATCTCTAATGTATTGTTATAGTTATTTCTCATATTTTTATTTTAAGTTTTCTTTTCATTTGATCATAAATCTTAGAATATCACGTTATTCCTTCAATGTAACCAAATTGAACTTCAGTTTTAGATTCCATTAAGGGGGTGTTAGGATTAGCTTATTTTTTGGGCTTATGTCCTTATTTGAATTTGGAAAAGCTCATAAGCTCGTTTTTTCCGTCTTATGAAATTATGATGTTGAGCTTATGAACTTAGGTAAGTCCATAAGGTTAAGGCGATAAGCTGATAAGCCAAAAAAAATGAGCTCATGAGGTTTTTCATTTTCGGATAAGCTTATAGACCCTAAAAATAAGCTAATCCATACACCCCTAAGAGCCTGGGGTATCGTGGTGCCATTTATGGCGCCAAACCCACCAGCCCAAAATGACGAACGGCGCACCAATACCAACCTGGCGCTAAGGGAGCTCGTGCCGTATTTGCCAGCCGACGCCATTCGCAATTTTTTTTTTTTTCTGGCCAAAATTCAAACGTTGGAATTAAATTGGAGAAGAAAGGGAGCGTTTGGTAACGGTAATATTACCGTTAGGAAGGGATTTTGACCAAAAAAAAAAACTTTTTAACCCACAAAATTACCTATAAATACACTAACAAATCACACACACTTCCAATATATTTCATAACATACTATTATCTACTTTTCTCAATTTTTTTTCCAACCAAAATGAATCCCAACTCACCATGGATTAACAACATGCTCAACGACTCGTCGAACCAAATGACGGGCTCGTCTTCAAATCCGGCCAACATTCCGGGCTCGTCTTCGAATCCATACAATCATTCGTCTTACTTTCCGACCTTCCCAACAAACCCATACATGAATCCCGAAGAACAAATGCAATTTAGTCAATGGAAAATGCAACAATATCAACAACTTTCTCAACAACAACATCAACAACTAAACCAAGGCACCGCTTCCCAACCAAATTCGGACCATGCATCCTTCCATCTACGAGACGAAGACGAACACGAAGATGAAGACGAAGATGAAGAAGAGCTGGTCCCGACTCCGACGTCGAAAAAGACGAAGATGAAGACGAAGACAAAGGGGAAGACGAAGAAAACCACCGAAACACAAGCTACACAAGATGGTACTCGACCTCGTAACATGTGGACCCAGGACGAGGAGTTGCTTTTGGCAGAGTGTTTCATTCAAATATCCGAAGATCCAAAAAGAGGTGCAGGTCATTCAAAGGATACATTTTGGTATAGAGTTCTCAACGTATACAATATGGAAGCCGAGAAACACAAGTGGGCTATTCGTATGAAGAATATGTTGACAGGAAAGTGGACTCAAATGAATAAAGAGGTTACCAAGAGGAATTCGTTAGTGAATGAAACAAGTGTTATGATTGGGGAGAATGATAAAGATTTTATGGCGATGGTGCATTCGCTGTATAAAACGGTGACAAGTATTGACTTTAAACACATGAGCACTTGGGGCTTTTTGAAAGACAAGCACAAGTGGAAAAATCCGAATCGACATTGGCAAGGAGAAATTGTCTTCGGGTTACGGAGGAGGAACCCGAGCATTTTGGATCAGAGTCGTTGCCACAGCCTGACGGCATGCACCAGATTTCTAAGAGTCAACGTTCGTCAAACTCGACCGCTAGTTCCGGTTCAAACCCGGCAATGTTTCAAGAAATGATGCAACAACAAATCGAGTTAGATCGCAAGGCAAAGATGGATGTTATCGAACGAGAGTCACTCGCAAAAGTTACTTTATTTGAATCTCAAAAGATTGACGAGGAGATGCGAGTGCTACAAATAGATACAAGCAAGACGGATTCGATCGACACAGCGATCGTGAAAGCCCAAAAATCTCGAATCCTGGCAAAGTAACCAACCGACGAGTACTAGGTTTTTATTTCTATGTTTATGTACTAGGTTTTTATTTTTATATAATTTTTTTTAATTAATGTAATGTGTGTTTTTTATTTATTTAATGAAGTTTATTTTAGTTAATATTATGTATGTTTTATGTAAATGGAAAAAAAATAAAAAAAAAAAAAATTGGAGAACGGCACCACATTTTCTGGTGCCAATGGTAACGCCACAAAATGTGGTGCCAAAGGTTTTCTGGTGTCGTTCTGTGTTTTGCTGACGTGGCACCACTTTTAGAGAACGGCTCCACGATACCCAGTGCTCTAACTAATCAAAATGTTTAAAGAAAAGAATGAGCCATCAAGTACTCTATGAAATAAGATTGAAATTTTGGTAAATATCACAGATAGTCCCTGAAGTTACCCGTTCTTCCGTTGTCCCGTAGGGATGCGAGTGTATAAACGAGCCGAGACAACTCGCAGCAATCGAGAACGACTCGAAAAATATCGATTCGATCCGATTAAACGAGCCGACAACTCGCGAGCTACTACGACTCGACTGATTACACATTTTAACCCTATTATATAATATTTTTAATATATTAATGTGTTATATATATATTTATTTATATAATTATATATATATTAATATATATTATATTTTATGGGTAATCGAGCCGAGAAACTCACGAAAACTCGAATACTAAAAAATCTCGACTCGATCGATTTAAACGAGCCGACTCGAGCATTCAATATGACTCGATGGCTCGTACACCCACCTAGGTGGTAACGCCGAGACAACTCGCAAGCACTCGAGATCGACCAAAGTATACTCGTATTCGACTCGATTTTAACGAGCGAGACACTTCGAGCTACTCGACTCGACTCGATACACATTTACACCCTATATATAATATATATATATAAATATATATATATATATAATATTATGATAATAAGTTATATGAAATATTAGGGGTAATCGACCGAAAACTCGCGAAACAATCAGATCGACTCGAAAATCCGACTCGACCGATTTTAAAGAGCCAGCTCGAGCAGTCATACTACTACTCGGCTCGATTCCCTAGGTCCCCCGTTTTGGGTTTGTGGCGAACGGGGTACCTGAAGTTCACCAACGGTGCGCATTTCGTCCCTAGACCCCCGTTATGGCTAACGCTCGTTATCTTGGCTCGTTAGATGATGTGGCATGGCTGGTTTTTTGGTCTTTTCACCACTTTGTACCACTTCCTTGTTAGCACGTTTGGTCCCTAACACGTTTTTGTAAACTGTAGCACATTCTTCTACGCATGTTTGGTCCCTAGCTCAGTGAAACTTGTTTTCCACAAATATCCGACCGTTGTGCATAACATAACCATGTAAAACATAGATCTTCCCAAAAACAAAAACCGAGCAACGATGGTGGTCTGCACATGTGGTAAACCAGCTGTTGTCAAGACTTCCTGGACAACGAGGAATCTAGGTCGCCGTTTCTTTGGCTGTCCAACAATTGTAAGTTTGGTTATTGGTGAAATGTATATCAAGTTTACACAATGTGTTGCAAAATGTGTTGTTTATTAACACGTTGTGTTGTTTCAAGGCTTAAACTGTCCTTTTCTGGGATGGTTTGATCCTCCGATGTGCCCAAGGTCGGTAGTGATTATCCCTGGTTTGTTTAGGAGGATTAATATTATCCCTGGTTTGTTGAGGAGGATTAATGCTCTTCAAGGTGGTGTTGAAGAGCTTGAAGAACAGCGGTCTAAGTACAAGAAGTATATCACCATCAGTTGGGTTTTATTTGCGTTGTATGTTTTTTTTACTGCTTGGCATGTCTTTATCCATCCACCTCCAAGTCTCTGTTGGGTAGTAGTTGTTAGTTTGTGATGGTGGTGGATGAATGTTTTAGTAGTTGTTAGTTTGTAATGGTTGTGAGTTTGGGATAATGATCAATGAAAAGTCTGGTTTGTAATAATGGCTAAATCGTAATGTTTTATGATCAAGTGAATGTGGCTTGTTACTATGAAGTATGTTGTTTGCTTGTTCAATGCATAATATGATTGACTTAGGGCAGTCAACAAACCAAAAGGCTGTAGTTTGACTTAATAAAGTCAACAATCTGATTCATTTTGATTAATCACTTGTAAACCTTTGTGATTCTTACCCATTTTAGCCAAATTGTTATTCGGAAACGTACCTCTGAAGTGTATTTTTTGCTTGAATAAAAAGTGTTGACTTTCATTAAAGGGTAAATTGTTGAGCATGGTGCCATAAACTTTGTTTGACAAAATTAAGTCAAACAGTACATGAGAATGTACATAAGCAGTTCAGTTTGTATCCAAAGAGTATGGAATGTACACAACAGTTCATATCAGTGAACATATGCAGATTCATTTCCAATAAAAAAAAACTAAAAACTGTTGCATTGCAACTGATCCATTACCAATCAAAACACATTATCATCATTACAAAAGATAAAGAGACCTTGGTTATATGATTCGTTGTGATCAACATATATTTTCTCAAAGGATTACAAAAGAAATATGTAAACCCGAGTCGTTTTCCCAACGAAGGAATGAATGGAATTTTGTGAATTCGAGTTCGTGAAACGTGTCATGAATAGTGAAATAAGAGATATTTTGGATATTTAAACTAAAATAAGTAAACATAAACTAAAAACAATATAATAAGCAAGGGAAATGATTATCTAAAGCACACGTAACTAAAAACGTAAACGAAAACTGAAAACGAACCTAAACCGGGAAATCCCGAGCCTAAAACGAGAAATCTTAGAAATTTTAACTCTACGGGTACAAATTTTTCCTAAGTCTTAAATGATAAAATAAAATTTTAGAAAAAAGAATTATATTTTTTTGACTTTTATTTTATTTATTACGAATTAAAAACTAAATTTAAAAGAAAAATAAATTAAAAATACTAAATGAAAATGGAAAATTATGAAAAATTACAGAAAAGTCCTAAATGATATAATGAATCTAGGAAAAATAAGATTGGGATGCCAGCTTCTCCAGATAAGCTGGAATAAGCTGAAAAAGAAAAATAAGCAAATGAAAAACAAACGGGTTAAAAGAATAAATTGGGAAGGATAAATCAGAGAAGTCCCAAGGGCGCTATTGGTAAAGGGTGTGTGTGCTGGGTGATTGGGAGGCTGGAGGTCCAGGGTTCGAATCCCTTGGCCTCCTTTTTGCTATATATATATATATATATATATATATATATATATATATATATATATATATATATATATATATATATATATATATATATATATATATATATATATATATATATATATATATATATATTCTTTTTACAAACTTAATAAACACATGAAAATAAGCTATTTTTACAACTAACACTTTTTTTGAAAACTATTAATAAGCACATAATTAAGCTAGAAGGACAGAGCAATGGGCTTATAAAGGAAAAGAGAAAGAAAAAGAAGCAAAATTCAAAAGCAAAGGGTCTGATAAGCTTCTATAAGCTAAATGGGGACAAGCTTAAGCTGATTTAAGCAAAGTATGATCTGACTAAACCTACAACCTCAGAATAAGCCAACATTCAAAAGCAAATAAGCACTGGGAAATCTCAATAAGAAAATAGTGGGGCTGCTGATTGCACAGGGCAATTGCAGTTCAATTTGGGTCATTTTAAGCCACTAAAAATGTTAGGAATATAAATATTCATGTGAAGACTCGGTCACCCCGAGTATCTATTTAGCATTTATTTAGCTCGTAGGCTTATTAGTATTAGTTTAGTTAACGTAATATTAGTTTAGTTATATTAGTATTTGTGGAGTGGGTCAGGTCTTTACCCACTGTCAGCTCACTCCACAGCCCACTCGGGGCACTTAAGTATGTAAGTATAAATACCCCTCTCCACCTAGGGAGAGGGTTGAACCTTTCATTCTAATCTAATACTTCACAAGTTTCTCTCTCTAAAGGTTCCACTTTCTCTCTCTATTTCTTCTCTCCAAATCTGCCGAATCCACAAAACCATAAGTGTTATGAGTTAATGAATATCCTACAATTGGTATCAAGAGCCTTGGTTTGATCTTTTGGTGTGTGGGTATTCGGATTTTCTTGATTGGTTTTGTGGCTTTCTTTTGGTTCGAATTGTTTGGTACTCGGATTGCTCTTATTGGTTTGTGGTTTTGTTAGTTCGAATTGCTTTTGAGTGAAAATATCTTAGATTGATTGTGTATACTCGAATCTGTGGCTTATTCTTGTTGGTTTTCTTTTTCTTGTTTGGTTCGAATAGAAAAGAAAGAAAACATCACGATTTGATTTGTTTGTGGTTTGATTCGAAAAAGTGTTGTACTGTCGTGTTTAGAAAGGCCCCAACAGCTTATTTTGGTGATTAGATTGCTTATTTTATAAGCCTTGGGCTAATTTTGTGGCTTATTCGAAAGTTGGAAGGTTTTTTCTTGGTTGCGATTTGAGTCTCGTTAAGACTTTCTTCGTTGCGATTTGAGTTAATTAAGGAAAGTTGCAGTTGCGATTTCGTGCATCGAAATTGCGATTTGCCTTTTTAACTTAAAAAGGAAAAAAGTAGCGATTTGACCTGACAAAGCACGTGCAAGGGAATCTTTTGACTTTCTGGGTTGCGATTTGGCCTGACAACGACTGGTTTGTCCGGTAGTGCTTACGATTTGACAAGTTGCGATTTGGGTATTCTGGTTGCGACTTGATAGTTGTGATTTGAGTTAACCTGCGATTTGATTAGCTGCGATTTGATAAGTTGCGATTTGACAAGTTGCGATTTGACAAGTTGCGATTTGACCTATTGCGATTTGACGTTGCGAGTTGACACTTGCGATTTGACTTATTGCGATTCGGTTAATTGCGATTTGACTTATTGCGATTTGACAAATTGTGACTTGACTTGTTGCGATTTGATCAGTTGCGGTTTGACCAAAGTTGATTTTTTAGGTCAAAACTTCAAACGGCTATAACTTTTGAACCGTAACTCCGTTTTCAGCGAAATACCTGTCAAAACGACCGTGAGACCGAGGAGAATGACACATTGAATAAATATATTTATTCAACCCAACTTTCGAAGCCTGAAATCGCTCCAGAAAAAAGTTATCGAGCTGTGAAGTTTTTAGACCAAAATTTCACCACAACTAAGGCACGTTTCTGGAACCAAATCTCAACTAAAACAACATATCACCTTGTCCATCAAACGATCATCATCTTAACACACAATCACCAACCGGTGGCTCACTTTTTCTAAGTATCGATCCAAACTTTCATCATAACATATTCAAGCAATCAAATCACGGTTTATTATTGATTTTGTAAAATCCCGCGAAAGATTCTATTTCTCGGTTTAAATCAGAGATTTGTAAATTCCCGTGCACGGTTACACAATGTCCACTAATTCAGATTCTTTCATATCTGAGGTACTTAAATTATACGACGCAAATGATAAACGTGTGGATTCAAACTCTGTACAACAAACAAACGTGTGTGATTCTGAGAATGCTTGTATGGAATTGTCATGCTCGAATTCTCACAAGGAAGAGTGTCGTCGTTCACTAATGTTGACTAATGATAAGGAAATTTGCATTGAATGTTTTCGATCACTTCATTCACATCTCAAGGTTCTTTTTGAACGACCTAGTTATTTGGGAGGATACGGACGGGCTTTCGCAACACTCTTTGGTCAAGATGTTGAGGACTTCACAGTCAAAATGATTCTGTACTTAGATCAATTTGAACAACAACTTGACAAAGGAGAATTCTCTGAAAGTGCATCCATGGCTGCCTTCTGTGTGATCAACAACCAACTCGAATTGTTCTTTGATTCGCAATACACTGAGGATTATGACTATGACAGTGAAATGACGAAAAAGTGTTTTGCCAACTACACTGGAACCGAGGTTGACATGTTCAGAGTTACATTACTCGAACTTATGAGTAATGTTAAGGGGTTCATTAATGAAAGGGCACAACATATGGAAAACGAGACAGAGTCAGATAAGCATGATGATAGCAACAGCTCAGGGACTGATATCACACATGGTGTGGATGCAGATCTCAGTCCAGTAAATCACCAAGTACCATCTGCTGAGGTACATCTGTCTGATCAACATAATGTTCTTTCTAATGAACAACAACATACTGATCAAATTATACCAACTTATGACACATATCTGTTGGAAAAGACTGATAGCAATATCAACTCAGATTCAACAAATATGAATCATAAGGGGGGAGAAATTGATCAGGATGCTGAACATGATGATGCGTCACGGCTGAGTTTTCCAAATCAAATTATATGGTTGAAAAGGATGTTTATAATGAACTTTCAAAAAGATTTTTACAACTTGAAAAACATTGTATTTCTCTTGAAATAGCAATGCAACAAAAGGAGGAAAGCTTTCAAACTAAACTACCATGTGAAAATCCGGAACTCCCTGAATTCCGTGAACTCTTCATAATAAATGATTTGAAAGCTCAGCTAGAATCCAAAAACTTAACGATCAAAAACTTGAAAAACAGGTTGGCTGAGATGCGTGACATGTGCAATGAAATTAAGACTAAACATGACACTAAAGTGGCTGAATTATTTACTAAAAATGTGACTTCGTGAACTCTTCATAATAAATGATTTGAAAGCTCAGCTAGAAGCCAAAAACTTAACGATCAAAAACCTGAAAAACAGGTTGGCTGAGATGCGTGACATGTGCAATGAAGTTAAGACTAAACATGACACTAAAGTAGCTGAATTATTTACTGAAAATGAGACTTTGACAAAGCAATGTAAAAATCTGTGTGATTCAATCAAAGTAACAAAATCTAAGTTTATAGAACATACAACCTCTTTGATTGCCACAAATGATGAATTCAAAGCTCAAATTCAAGAGAAAGGTTTCACAATCACTGCTCTTAAGAACGAGTTGAGGAAATTAACTGGAAATAGTGTGAATACTAAGTTTGCAAAACCATCAATCTTGAGAACGCCAGTTTCACAACCTCTTAGAAACCAAACAGTGGTTAGACAACCAAATGCATTTAGATCTGAACGACCAAAATCTTCTAACCCGAGGTGTGCAACCCAAGTTGATGTGATACAAGTTTTGTCAAAACCAGTCACTTCACAATCCAGACCAAATGATCAGACTGTTAGTGGTCACTCAAAGGTTCAATCTCATAAGCCTAAGTCTAAGGAAGTAAATACTCATGCTAAGGTTCGATCCCCTAAGACTAGAAGCCACAACAGGCCCGTAGGACCAAAGAGTCATGCTCAGAAACCTAGTAGGCAGATTGCTGTAGAAATAAGAAATTCTCTCAACAAGCATTCTACTGTGTTTGAGAAATCTAACACTTCTAGATCTTGCGTTAAGTGGTTGCCAACGGGTAGAATCTTTAAGATGGTTGGTCTTAGATGGATACCTATTAGCATAAATGGCATTTCAAAGATTGACTGTGAAACTCCAAAGAATATGTATACCAATGCCACTAACCCATATAAAAGCATGCAAATTTGTCATGTTAGTGCAGGGAATCCTTATTTAAGTGCAGGTATATCTACCATTTCCTTCAAAGAAAAACTCAGAGTGTAGAGGCCAAAAGGACTGAAATTTCCTAACTTGGGGCTCCAGGAAACTCAACAGTGATGTACGTGCATTATGACGCCTGTTCACATCAGTTCAGGTCTCGTTCCTCATCGACTATGACGTCTGTTCACATCAGTTCAGGCCTCGTTCTTCATCGACAATGACGTTTGAACACAGCAGTTCAAGTCTCGGGCTTCAATGTCAACATAATGGCGTCTGCTGACAACTCTTCAAGCCCCGTTCCTTAGAGAAAAGAAAGGCGTACGCTTGAGTGCGCTTTATCTTCGGAAGAAGAGAAATCTTCTTGTTTTTGACTATTCTCATCAACAAGCTTCATACTTGCTCCATGCTCGTTCAGTCATCAAGTGGATCTACTTTCATTAGATTGGACGTTTATTCACTCGATCAAAAATGGCAACTTCAAATGCAATTTTTGAGGGGGAGAAGTGTGAACAGTGGATCAACCTCATATACACTTGTTCAGTCAAAAATGGCATTCTCATATGCAATTTTTGAGGGGGAGAAGTGTGAACAAGTGGATCGACGTACATTTGAATGGTTGTTCACTCACTTGTTGGGCATCTAATGGTGACTACGGAGTTGATCAGGTATCACTTATTTGAGGTTGAAGTTGACTTTCTCAAAGGTGTGATCTTATTCTATCTTGAAGTCGGGGTTGGTTGGATGCATGACTTTCAATGATAACTTGCTCGTGCTTAAGATTTAAGTTGAAGACTTAGGTTATCTAGTTACCAGCAGTCGGGGTAAATGTTTGACGACCTGGTTAACTATCACTTAAAGGAGTTACGTTGTAGTACTCAGTGTCATACGCCAACGACGTTGTGGATAATCGAAAGAGGTGTTAATGTCTCATACTTTCATTGAGTATTGAGTACTTAGAGATTTGCTTGGAGCACTAATTCTTTACACCGTTCTTCCAACATTAGTGCAAGTTCAAGTCACGAGAACGGGGAATTCTACTTCAGTGTTAAGTTTGGTATATCGGGTTTGTTCCATCAGTCATCTCATCAAATAGCCTACTTAAGGGTTGGTAAAGATAGTCAGAGAGTGTTTCGGTAGCGGTTGATTCTCACTTGATAAATTTGAGCCAATTTTCGTCTTCTCACAAGATCTCAAGTATATGTGCGTAAAATGTGTTGCTGATTCTGTGGTATCAAAACCAGCAAGGGGGAAGGAGATATACATCTGAACGCACAACGAGTACACGTGATGAACGTTATACTTCTTCTAAATGAAGTTATTCCGGGAAGACAAATGTCATAACCGCAGAGAAAATCAGTGTCTTAACTCGTTCTTTATGGTGTATCATTCCAACTACGTAGGGGAAGAGATGTAAGAAACAGTTTCTGATGATTAAAGAGGTACACAAATTTATGATGATTCCTATGGTTAGTCGGTATCCTACAGAAGGAAAGGTGTTCATCCAGGACTTACTTGAATTTTAGGGTACTATTTTGGTGTTATCATTTCGACTACATCCGGTACTCAGATGCTTTTGTGGTACTGTCTTGGTGTTATCATTTCGACTACATACGGGATAAATTGCTTACACTCGGGACTTAGTTGACTTTGGTGTAACAATTCTCATCTGCAATTTCCTAAAGGGAGAAAAGTGCATTTTTCGAGTCTTAATTGATCTTGATGATTATGTTTTCAACTTCATTAATGGGATTGAGTGTGTACTTCGGGTTTTTGAGCTTCATACAATGAGACTGATTGCATCACTTCAACTACTTGGGGGAAGTGGTTTCTGGATACTTTTGGTATGCATTGCTTCAGACTTCAGCGGGGAGAAATGTGAGAAGAATTATTCAAGTGTGAGATGATACACTGCTGATCTATTTGAAGATCCCCCGATCGGAGAATCACGATGATTATTCTTAAAAGGAGTAGCAACTTTTGATGTGGTTTGCTACGGTTTCCGCTGTACACTTACCTTATGTAAGTGATGTGTCGTTGTATAGGTGATTATTCCTTATCAAGTTTTACATTTATATTTTGCCGACTTAACCTATAACAACACTAACGGGCAGTGTACCCAATCAATGTAGCCTAGTTGGTAAGTAGGGTGTCGATCACTAAGAGTGAGATTTCTAATATACTAATTCTAAAGGTATTCGACTCTACTAAATTAATCCTAAAATAAAGCAAAGGGGGGTTCAGCCTGAGAGACTGGCACGAGTTTGGTTTTATTCTAACTAAACTAAGATAAACAAACAATAGAAAATACCAAAGATATGAAGAGTGTGTTAACCAAGTTTCATATATGATTAAGTTTTAATAAGTTCTAAGACCTGCAGTGATTGGTGCTCAAGACTAGGCGCGGTCCATCCTACCTCTTGTACCTAGAGTCTAGATTCCATTGGAATCCGCATAAAGCTGCTTAATAATTGTGTTTATGTTTAAATAGCTTGTCACTTGTTTTATTGCTAGTTTTATATGAAGTGTATGTAATTAATCCTTTCTCGTTGGCTCTAATCTTATCGGCGAGAAATCCCTTAATGATTACTTATGTCTAAAAGTTATATTTAACTGATCAGGTTAGCTATAACCGTGGGAGCCACATTCTCTTCCGTAGTCAAATGCGCAGGCCACTAATAAACACAGAGGTTATCAATGCACTAATAAGTAGTAACCAAAGACATCAACATATAAACTTTAATTGATGGGAAAGCAATATTAAAGGGAGTGCAATCTTTCCGTTGTCACATTACACAAGCCACCAATCCTGATGAATTAAAGCTTACTATTACAATAAAACAAACTACTAACATAAATAATTAAAACGAGGACTTAGCAACCAATCGAATTAGAAACATATCAAAATACCAAATAATCATAAACATGGCTAACACATAAGGGTGTTATCCCATAATCTCTATAACAAAGTGCATAAACATAATCGTAATTAATAGAGTATTAAGCATAATGAATACGTTACAATGATTAGAGATACTCTTCAAGGATAATTAGGTCTTCTAGGGTGATCTTCTGTTGTTTGGAGGGGTTGTGATCGTCTGGGAATGACCCTAAAGGTTCCCAAAGATGCCCTAATTCGTTAATGAGTTCGGTATTTATAGATTCTGAAATCTGGGTCGATACGGCACATCTATAGAGTTAGATGCGCCGCATCTATAAGTAAACGTAGCCTCCAAGTCTGAAGCTGACCCAATACGGCGCATCTAAATACCAGATGCGCCTCATCTCCCAATACGGCGCATCTAAGGACCAGATGCGCCGCATCTACTTCAGATACAGGTAGATCTCCTTTTTCTCTTTCCGTGGCCGCTTGAATCACCTAAAACGGAGTCCGGATGAAGATTTTATAGCCAAAATACGAAAGCATCTTCAAGTGTCGACTTGTAATCTTGACTTCTTCATTAAGCTTCTAATCTTCACTTGATCTCTTGAATTCTTGGTAAGGATTGTATATGGCCGATACGGCGCATCGGATTGGTCCGATGCGGCGTATCAAGGTAACTTCGCGTGGGGTCCAGGATTATAATATTTGCGAATATTCTTCAATATCTTGGATATCTGGTGAAGTCTTGAGATTGATACGCCGCATATCAGGAGCTTCATGCGGCGCATCTGGAGTAAAACAAGTTGGTTCTTCTCGTTGACCAAGGTTTCATATGCGGCGCATGGGATAAATCCATGCGGCGCATTCTTCAAAGTCAGGCAATGGTCCTTAATCTCTTCAATTCAGTAGACTTTTCCAATCTTGCTTGTTTTGCTCCATTTTTAGTCCAAAATCGCTTAGTTTCACCAAATGCTTGTTTTTACCTGAGAATTACAAAAGTAAGCAATTAAGTATCAATTCTCATATATAATATAATAAAACAAGTCAAATACATAGGATAAATGATGGTAATAAAATGTACTTATTTGAGTTCATCAAATATCCCCCCACTTGAACTTTACTTGTCCTCAAGTAAACCTTAGATTTAATCTTATGAAAATGTACCCTAAAGAATATTAGGATTTATTTTTATATTTAAGCATGTATTCATTTTTGTCATAATCACACAACCAAACACTTAACGAATTATAAGTAAAATAAAATATTCTGATAAAAGCAAATCTAATCGTTTAACTGTCCAGTCGTGACGAATATTCTATCATAAGCTTGGCAAGTATACACATCTCCCCCACTAAAGCCAAGGAATAACAAGTCTAAAGCGGTAAAAAGGGTTTTGAGGTTTAAGAGTTAATTATTCTCTTTAATCTCTATCGATCTCAAATTCCAGAAAAGGCGACAAAATCACAAATACATGATCGAATCCACGAACACGATACTTGCAATTGCTCAAATCCTTAACTCGAATAGGCTAAAGATAGGTCCAAACTTTACCAATAATATTATATCAAAAAGGGCGACAAAATCATAAATACATAACCGAATCCACGACTACGATACTTAAGATTGCTCAAATCCCTAATCTCAATAAATCAAAGGTTTGGTTGGATAAAGAATAATACAAGGTATGGATAATATTTGGGATACAAATTGGTGTAAAATGAAAAATAAACAAAACAGATAAATTAAAATCCTAAGTGTGGTTAATCACTATCCCAACCATCCCATGAATAAGACTCATATCATAGAATAACTCACGCTTTAACACTTGAAACACACGCTTTTAGGTAGACACGAATTATACTCAACAAGATCTTAATCAAAGAATAAACCTTAGTTGGCGTTCCCATAACGGCCAACTCCCATTCAATCCATAGATATAATATACAACAACTAGTGGTGATATCGACCACTTAATACAAAACTTTACATAAGTTGGTTAAAACAAACATCCAACTCTTCTTCTTTTTTTCTTTTTCTTTTCTATTTTTTTTTTTTTTTTTTTTTCAAACTACTAACATAAACATAGATGTGTAAAGTTTCACCACATCACTATAATGATAATTCTGGATAATTTTTCCATACTTTTCATGACTTCAGAAATAACGGTAATAGTGAAAGTAGTAAACACACGAAAAATAAACTCAAAGATATACAATATTTACTTTCACTCCAATTGCATTGTGCAATTTCCCGACCTAACCATAGATAATGAATTACGCACGCGAACACAGGTAACGCAAGGAAACACACTTTGCCTAAAGCAACTAACCACAGACTTTAATCTACAGGGTAGGCTAAGGTGTAAGGGTGTAACGAAACATTTTAAACATTGGTGTAAGAAATGAAAGGAATGGCTCTAAGGGTTTTTCTAGGGGTATCTTACTCTAAAAGTGAGAGTAACAAAGGGTTTATACGGGGGTTAACTAACCAGTGTAGTTAGTTAATAACACATAACATATAAGGCTTTTTGGGTGTAATCCTAGAAATTTACCGCTTTAGACAGGTCACTCCAATTATATAAATAATACTTATTATGGTGGTCTCGAATAGTATACAAGCCAAGTTCTAAAGTCTACAAGTCACCGGCACACTCATAGATTTGTGAATTTTGAAAAGTTCACAATTTTTGGAAATAATGTTATGTGTGCAGCTATGTAATTTAGACTTTAAACAAAAACATGCTAGAAAAATTTTAAATTTAAGCATATTAAGTACATATTAAGCATATTTTTGAAAAATAAGGACAAGTAAACATTCTAATTCTCCATCCCCCCACTTAAGATAAACAACGTCCTCGTTGTTTAATTTGAAATTAAAAACAGGAAATTAAAAGAATTAGAACGGAAAACTCCCCTGAGATTTGTTCGGTATGATCCTCCATGTAAGAATGCGAGCATATAAAATGTGGGAGTTCATCAACATCTTCAATTGTCCAGACCTGTAAAAATATAGAGACCACATAAAAATAGACTCGAGAACATCTCGTTAATCATTGGTTAGAAAAATAAAAATACTAAAAATTACAGGTCAGAGTGTCGATGCGCCGTATCCATGGGATATTGGATACGCCGCATCAACAACCTGTAGGAAATATTAAACTGTACATCATCAGGTCAGTCGATACGCCGTATCTTATAGAAAAAGATACGCCGTATTGAGCCTGGAATAAATACGAATCAGAATAAAAGATGCGTCGCATCCTTAACCAGGGATGCGCCGCATTAAATAAACTGACAGAAAGTTTTAAAGTCAAAAATAAAAATGCAGAAAAATAAAATAAAATAAGATATGACCAGTGCAGGTGATGCGTCGCATCTTATTGATAGAGATGCGCCGCATCTTCTGCAGGTCTGACAGACTCGACACAGAACAAAAAATTAAAAGATAAATCCGGGTTGTCTTCCGGTCAGCACTTGTCTTTATTCCAGAGTCTTCAAGTTAGACTCACGTTCAGCTCCTTAATACCGATCACATTTGAAAGGTTGACTTTCCGCCTCTAGTTGTAATCCCTTTCAAATCGTGTTTTACCAAAAGAACTTTGTTAAGCACCATTGACAATTGGTGCACTCAATTGCCAATCCATTAATCATGCTGTTTTGTTCCTTTAGTAAGATATCCGTTCATTGACATATCTTCCATAGCAAAACCTGTTATCATAGGTAAAATCGTCAGTAGCATCTGTTCGCTAGAAGATAAATTAATGAATTTAGAAACGAATATAAAGAATAAAAATGGCTGATATCTGCGGACGATGCGCCGTATCCAGAAAGTTGGATACGCCGTATCTTATTACGTTAAAATGTAATCAAACTTTTATTCAGAAAACAGATACACCGCTTATGAATTAGAATGCGCCGTATCAAGTTTAAATTATCAAAAATCGTAACGAATTCAGATTTTAATAAATATAATCGATTTTTGATTTAGTAGATGCGCCGTATCGATAAAGATCGATGCGTCGTATCCGTTTAATAATTCGAAAACTGTTTTTAATTTAAATAATAAATACGCCGTATCTGTAAAAACAGATGCGCCGTATGGCGTTAACGTTTAGAAAAATTTCTAAAAAAAACAGAATACGCCGTATCTTGGGGAAAGATGCGTCGTATTCGAATTTATTAAACGCGTTGTATTTTATAAAAATTAAAAACAATACGCCGTATCTGTGAAAACAGATGCGCCGTATCGTTTGTATAAGCACAATATAACGACAGCAGTCATGCAGAAAAAACAAATAAAAATAAACACAAGAAAGTAAAATAAATTAAAAAGAAAATAAAAGACAAGCATGGGTTGCCTCCCACGAAGCGCTTGTTTTTGTTCGAGTCACGAGCCTGACTCTACCCTTATTTACTATGTAATAGGGTATTGTTCCCCCCACTTGGAATCAAGTGCGGGTGATAATAGACATAAACACTATAGGAGTGTAAATTTGCTAGTAAAGATGGATGAAATAAATAAAAATCATACCTTGGCAATATATGTACATCTTTCCTATCCTTACCCGGTTTGGTTGATAAATTGGATGACTTAACCATTTCATCTGAAAGAGTAGTACGTTGAGGAAAAATGAGTCCCGTTTCTTCTTGGTTAGTCTCTTTGGTAGTAAGGCGTCCCTTGACTTCCGCAGAAGATGAGAAAGGGTCTTTGGCTAGTAAAAGTTCGAGTTCCTCTATATACTTCATAGGGTATAAATCATCATCTTCATCAATCATAGCAATGTTTAAGAGCTCATCACCAAATTCTTCCTCGAGCTCCACCAAATACGGGTTGGTTACAGGAGCTTCATGTGCTTCAATAGGTAGTTTAATGAATTTGAACTCATCATTCTTTTGTTTTGAAACCTGTTTAGGAAAACTAGCAAGATTATTAGTAACGGGATTAATAATATTAAATAAATTTGTACCACTTTGTGTTGTAAGTGATTTCAATTCATCTTGTGAATCTCCATCTTCAACTAGTGGTCTTGCAATATCAGCTTTATCCCGAATAGCAGCCTCAAATAAGTCATCTCACATTTCTTCAAAATCCTTTGTGGGGTCATAATCTGGCTCATCCGCTCCACACCTAAATACTTTCGTTTGTTGTGGTAATTGCGGTATGCCATCGTACGCAATAGCATCAAACTTTTCAATATCAGAATACTCATTATCTTCATCCAAGGGAATATTATCATGGTGTTTTTGATATGATGAGAATATATTTTCCATCTCGGGTGGAAAATTACAAGTAATAACACTATACACCATTGTCCCACATTCGTCTTCATTTTCATCATAAGCACTTTCGGATGAATAAGCTTCTTTGTAAACAATTGCCGGATTTTCATTTAAATCAAACACTTGTGACTCTTCTTCATCTTGGGCAACTTCCGGAGAAATAACATCATCAATAACTATTGCCGGAAACCTAATTGCACCAAAATCGTATGATTCTTCATCATCATCATCATCATTTGATAAAGTCCAAGTGTGTCGAAATGGCAATTTGTTTCTTTCTTTCCCTGACTTTTCCTGCTTTAATAACAAGTATTCTTCCATCGTGAGTTCCTTATCCTCGATGACTTGTGCACCATATCTTGCTCTTTCCCAATTGTAGATCCCATTATTGCTCAAGGCTCTTTCCTCTTCAAGTCTCATATATTCTTCCATAGTAATGTCTGGATTGTCCATCTTCATTATTACCTGAAAGATAAACAACCAAGAACAGCAGTAGACGAAACAAAAATAAAAACTAAACTAATAAAAATTAAATAAACACAAAAAATAAAAAACGAAAAATATTTTTAGGTCACAGAAGATGGATACGCCGTATCCAACAGACAATGGATACGCCGTATTGGCTTCCTGCAATCTCTCTTTTTTTTTTTTTTTTTAGAAAATTTTAAAATTAAAAATCACACAAACTAAAAAAAAAAAAAAAAAAAAAAAAAAAAATTGCCCACAGAGCGTCAATACGCCGTATTCACAGACAAGAATACGCCGTATTGAAACAGATAGATGCGCCGTATTCACAGACAAGAATACGCCGTATCTCCCTTCTGAGACAGACACACAGACAACAAACAAACGATAAAACAAATAAACCAAACACACAAAAATAAACTAAAAACAGAAAAATACCAATAAAACTAGCAAATAGATAAATTCACTCCCCGGAAACGGCGCCAAAAACTTGATGTGTCGTTGTATAGGTGATTATTCCTTATCAAGTTTTACATTTATATTTTGCCGACTTAACCTATAACAACACTAACGGGCAGTGTACCCGATCAATGTAGCCTAGTTGGTAAGTAGGGTGTCGATCACTAAGAGTGAGATTTCTAATATACTAATTCTAAAGGTATTCGACTCTACTAAATTAATCCTAAACTAAAGCAAAGGGGGGTTCAGCCTGAGAGACTGGCACGAGTTTGGTTTTATTCTAACTAAACTAAGATAAACAAACAATAGAAAATACCAAAGATATGAAGAGTGTGTTAACCAAGTTTCATATATGATTAAGTTTTAATAAGTTCTAAGACCTGCAGTGATTGGTGCTCAAGACTAGGCGCGGTCCATCCTACCTCTTGTACCTAGAGTCTAGATTCCATTGGAATCCGCATAAAGCTGCTTAATAATTGTGTTTATGTTTAAATAGCTTGTCACTTGTTTTATTGCTAGTTTTATATGAAGTGTATGTAATTAATCCTTTCTCGTTGGCTCTAATCTTATCGGCGAGAAATCCCTTAATGATTACTTATGTCTAAAAGTTATATTTAACTGATCAGGTTAGCTATAACCGTGGGAGCCACATTCTCTTCCGTAGTCAAATGCGCAGGCCACTAATAAACACAGAGGTTATCAATGCACTAATAAGTAGTAACCAAAGACATCAACATATAAACTTTAATTGATGGGAAAGCAATATTAAAGGGAGTGCAATCTTTCCGTTGTCACATTACACAAGCCACCAATCCTGATAAATTAAAGCTTACTATTACAATAAAACAAACTACTAACATAAATAATTAAAACGAGGACTTAGCAACCAATCGAATTAGAAACATATCAAAATACCAAATAATCATAAACATGGCTAACACATAAGGGTGTTAGCCCATAATCTCTATAACAAAGTGCATAAACATAATCGTAATTAATAGAGTATTAAGCATAATGAATACGTTACAATGATTAGAGATACTCTTCAAGGATAATTAGGTCTTCTAGGGTGATCTTCTGCTGTTTGGAGGGGTTGTGATCGTCTGGGAATGACCCTAAAGGTTCCCAAAGATGCCCTAATTCGTTAATGAGTTCGGTATTTATAGATTCTGAAATCTGGGTCAATACGGCGCATCTATAGAGTTAGATGCGCCGCATCTATAAGTAAACGTAGCCTCCAAGTCTGAAACTGACCCAATACGGCGCATCTAAATACCAGATGCGCCTCATCTCCCAATACGGCGCATCTAAGGACCAGATGCGCCGCATCTCCTTCAAATACAGGTAGATCTCCTTTTTCTCTTTCCGTGGCCGCTTGAATCACCTAAAACGGAGTCCGGATGAAGATTTTATGGCCAAAATACGAAAGCATCTTCAAGTGTCGACTTGTAATCTTGACTTCTTCATTAAGCTTCTAATCTTCACTTGATCTCTTGAATTCTTGGTAAGGATTGTATATGGCCGATACGGCGCATCGGATTGGTCCGATGCGGCGTATCAAGGTAACTTCGCGTGGGGTCCAGGATTATAATATTTGCGAATATTCTTCAATATCTTGGATATCTGGTGAAGTCTTGAGATTGATACGCCGCATATCAGGAGCTTCATGCGGCGCATCTGGAGTAAAACAAGTTGGTTCTTCTCGTTGACCAAGGTTTCATATGCGGCGCATGGGATAAATCCATGCGGCGCATTTTTCAAAGTCAGGCAATGGTCCTTAATCTCTTCAATTCAGTAGACTTTTCCAATCTTGCTTGTTTTGCTCCATTTTAAGTCCAAAATCGCTTAGTTTCACCAAATGCTTGTTTTTACCTGAGAATTACAAATGTAAGCAATTAAGTATCAATTCTCATATATAATATAATAAAACAAGTCAAATACATAGGATAAATGATGGTAATAAAATGTACTTATTTGAGTTCATCAGTAAGCTTGAAAGAGAGCTTTGAATCTGCTCAAAAAGAAGATTTTCAATTTGGGGGGAAGCTATCAAAGCTTCACAATTGAGAAGGCTCAAGTTCAGACGATTTTTCTGGAGCCTCGAAAGCTTTGGTGGTGAAAGTTTAAGTAATGTTGACTACTGACTTCTACAACGTACAGATCGATATCCTTTTTCGGTATTCATGTCAACATCTTCTTCAACTGAATAATATAGTTTGTAAATATCTTAAACCAAAATGTAAATAGAAAATTATAAAACCAACAAATTGTAAATAGAAAAACTTAAACCCAGAAAAACCATAAAAATAGAAAATACCAAAAATAGTTTCCTCTATGCATGTCTTCTGTTTATCGATAACATTTACGGTCTTAGAAATGTCATTCAATAATGACACGGGACTTTAAATGAAGCTCGAGCAGAAGTTAAAATGAATTGTTAAAACATGTCATGATGGCTTGCTATTACTTTAGATAGCAACCCGCGTTTCAAAATGAGGAAAGCACGTCGGCAAAAAGACGGCTGTTCCTAACAACGGGTGAAGTTCACCCGGGCATGGATTACTTCATATCCATGGATCCCTGATTTGATGTACGTTTCAGTGCATCATTTCTTGTAAAAGAAGAGAAATCTTCTTTGTATACAAATAGTTTTCCTTCTATGATTCTTCTGAAAATTATTTGTGAGACACTTGGTGATTACGTGTTGTTTGAAACTCTTTTAGACTTGGATTGTTCATAAAATTTGTCTCTCAATCAATGACTACAGCTCTTTAACTAGAATACGGGTCACTGATTGAGGGGGAGAGTGATTTCAAATTTTATTTCATCAAACGGGTTTCTTGGTTATCTTATGATTGCTAG
Organism: Artemisia tridentata subsp. tridentata; assembly: GCA_021014915.2. Taxonomy (NCBI): domain Eukaryota; kingdom Viridiplantae; phylum Streptophyta; class Magnoliopsida; order Asterales; family Asteraceae; genus Artemisia; species Artemisia tridentata. The sequence continues at coordinate 113,711,930 of CP139502.1, read as the reverse complement.
AAAAGGTTTTGTAGTTAATGGGGTATTAGTTGAAGAGAAATTTACTATGCTTTATATCTAATGGCCAAATGTGTTAGTTGTTAGAAAGATTAGGACATTATGTGCAATATGCTTATAGTTTTCTAACTTTATGTAACTATATGGTCCATTTGTGTCACTTTGGAATCCTCGTTTAATCCCCTAAATACTTTATAACTCAAAATCTAAAAGAAGTTAGAAAACCCATTGTGTTTGATGTTCTTGAATACTCCACAGGCATTTGTATGATCGAATTGAATGAGTTTCGGATGTTGATTGACTTTTGTTAGTCGATAGTTGTGTAATTATTGTTGACATATTGCTTGTGCTCTCAGATTATGCTTAGGTATGTAGCTATCGTGTTAGAATCATATCCCTAAGATCCTGAGTTGAATGTTGAAATATGAGTGAATTGCCAGGTTCATGATTGTTGATTGCTCTTCATGCTAGATAGCGGTTTTATGTATTTCCTGACTGTGGTTTGATTATGAGATGAATATGGTATTATGAGTTGGCAAGCTGCTATGTGGTAGCTATTAATGAAAAGTGAATCTGTATGTATGTATATCTGTGTTGATATTCTTATGCAGATTCCATGGCCAATATGAATGTGCCAGTTCCCGTTCTAACCATTTGATCAGATGTTCAAACTCTATTGACTGGCTCTGAATTCACCTCAACAACAACATCGGCAACAACAACAACAACATTGTCTTCACCTCCACAACCTTCATTTCAACAAAGCAGTACTTATTCTGATCTCGCCAAGTGGGGATCTACAATACTTGGGAAGATTTGTTGGTAGATGGATAATTGATGCTGACTACTGACTCCCTCAGGGAAGCGAAAAGGTCAACATCATTTGTGTCATAACGATTATCTTTGTACATAATAAGCAGTGAATAAACATTTGTTGTTATGTGTCAGTGTATGATTGTTTTAATTCAAAATCTTTCAAACCTATCATACCTGACAATAACATTCTCCCTCATTGATTGAGGGGGAGCATCGTAATGTTCCATCATCAGAATATATTAAATCTGACCACATTTTCTCCCACATTTTCTAACTTATTTAAATCAATTGGGATCACAAATCTCAAAAGGTTTGAAATTTTTGATCGGGGGAGAGAATGTGATTTAAATATGAAATCTGATAAAATGTGATCTTTTGGACTCATGTGTAGGCTCCCAAATATGTGCTAAACTCTTTCGTATATCGATGCACATATTGAGGGGGAGCGAATGATTTGTGATGGTAATTGTGGATGAATACCAAAGACCGACCATTTTACTTGATGTACTGGAGTTATAAGGATGGTAAGGTTAGGTATCGGTTCCCATGATCCAGCCAGAACCGGAAGGATCTTCCCGGGGACAATCCTCTAGTTAGAATAGAAGTCCTTAGGAATGATTAAAAAAAGGAGAAAAGTGAATAAGGGAAGAGTGTCGACTGAGATGGAGCTAGTACTGGAACAAACCTAATAAGGTGCTAGTAATGAAGTCTCGGTAAGCACTGAAGGGGTTGAAGAATGAAAAAGAAATATAAAGATAAAGGGTGAAAAGAAAGAAGCCTTCCTTACACTTTAGGCAGAAACCGGGTCAATACATATGCTGTCATAATCACTTAGTTGATTGCTGACACTGAAGACAAAGTATCATGGACCCAGTGATACGCTGCACAACCCTCCCTAGCCACTCAAGGTCCCTCAAAGGACTCTTGTTTCACTTGTCATGGAGATCAATACATTTCTATCGTCTCTCTCACTCCGAGTTAGACGATATTGAAAAGGTGGCAGTCCTCTCCAGCCTCCGATCACTAAATCAAAACGCACAATTGAGTCTAGAGCCAAGAGATCGTCAATAAATCTCATTAGGACACATTTCCAATATACTTGCTGTTTCATAAACCGTGAAAAGCAAGAAAATATATATGAAGAGTCCTATGCATTATCCTCGTGGTATTGCCAGAACATCCAAGTGATACGTAAAGTATTCACAATGAAGATGAAAATCCTTCTAGAGCCAACATCAAACAAGCTCTTGGTGGGTGACATGTAAGATCCTTCATAGATCAAACTTGTGACAACTGGAAAGAAACGATGGAGCGATTCTCATTTGAATCAAACTTGTTCCAGGAAATGGATTGACGGACGCTTTTGGAAAACCTTTCAATGTGCTCACCAACTGAATTTCGAGCACATTGATTGTGAAAATTTTCAAACAAAAGTGTTTATGACAGAAATGTGATTCAATGTATAAAACCCTCGTCGTGTTGCATAAAATGTTTATCGAGTGACACGCGAGTGATTTTTATAATCAATTTCTCATCAATCAGTGGGTATTCAATTCACTGATTCACTCTACCGTGTTGTCTGCTTTGAGACGTTCCGGTATGAGAACATGCTTTGTAGGGCGATTCCTATGGTAACTCTTTGGATGATTCCCTACAACAAGCTGGAAATTCCTGTCAAGGAGAATCTTCTTTAAAGGGGATTCTACCTGATCACAGGTCGGTCTTCACAGGACCGAAGGTTAATCCAACCACACCGAACGAATGACAAAGCCATATTCGTTCTCCAACTTTATTGCTAACTGGTTTATTTCAAATTCATATAAAGATGGTGATGGTGGTTCCTGATTCCAGTAGAGACGTGTCAATCCACACTCCATGCTCACACTTACAAATCATTATCAAAGACATCATGATAAGTTAAAAGACCTACAACACAGCTTCCGCAACTCTGATGATAGTTATCATGATCCAGAAAAGTGTGAGCATGCGAGCCCAACGGTCACAACAAATCACATGGAGGCATTACTACAATGGATGAGCTCAAAGATTTACGGTGGCTGATGATCTCAAAGAAGGCTCCAAGATCACAACTTCACATGGAGACGATGCTGCAAGATGACTTGAAGGCATATGTTGGATGATAACCTCAAAGAATACTCGAAAATCATCCAAGTCAAAAGATCAGTCATCAAAAGATCACTGCTGAATGTACAAAGAGTAATGAATTTGAAGAATCAAAGACTACGAGCTAGGAAGTTACAGTCATGAAAGAATGCTAGAATTCAAAATATTATTTCCGGGGTGACCTCCCTTAGGGGGAGATTGTTAGGAATATAAATATTCATGTGAAGAGTCGGTCACCCCGAGTATCTATTTAGCATTTATTTAGCTCGTAGGCTTATTAGTATTAGTTTAGTTAACGTAATATTAGTTTAGTTATATTAGTATTTGTGGAGTGGGTCGGGTCTTTACCCACTGTCAGCTCACTCCACAGCCCACTCGGGGAACTTAAGTATGTAAGTATAAATACCCCTCTCCACCTAGGGAGAAGGTTGAACCTTTCATTCTAATCTAATACTTCACAAGTTTCTCTCTCTAAAGGTTCCACTTTCTCTCTCTATTTTTTCTCTCCAAATCTGCCGAATCCACAAAACCATAAGTGTTATGAGTTAATGAATATCCTACAAAAAAGCTATTGAAAAGCTGATATAAAAAATCACAAAAATATGAGATAAGTAGATAAGCTACCCAAGATTAAATGTGCCAAATTTCAGATTAAAAGGGCTAATAATGAACAAATGAAAAATCAAAAACTTTGGCTGATTGAGGAAAAAAGATTATGCAGACTGCAATTTTTGGTTCTGTGCAACCTTAAGACTGACCAAAACTACTCAAATCCCAATGAACTTCAACCAAAACTTAGAAATCATTTTAACATACTAGAATGAACATAAGAATTGCAAAAACTACCACTAATCACTGATCTAACAATAAAAAGCTATCAAGGGCAGTATAAACCTCAAAATTTGGACTTTCAACCATAAACTTGCAAATCTACTCAAAACAGGTTGAAACTTCTCAAATTCAGCTACAATGACTTAATATAAGCTAATCCAAGTTAGGCAAATAGCACATGAACAATAACTAACTCATTTTGACCCATTTTGGGGTTTATGCCAAACACCCCTTAATACTAGCTGTTTTTTAGATTAACACTAGAACAGACCAAAATAAGCTAAGTTTCTGATATACTAAGGTTATACTAGGTTCATTAAGCACTAAAAAGCATTTTTCCACTAACAATAAGCACTTAGATAAGCTATCCTATATTATGCTAATTTTTTTATTTTTAATGAGATTTTTGAGTAAAATTAATTAAAACTGAATAAAAACTATAAAGTAAGCATAAACTAACAATATCTAGAACAAATAAGCAAGAAATAATCAAATAAGCAGTAAATAAGCATATAAACAGTGAACAGTAACTTATGCAAAAATTAAGAAAATAAGCTTACAAATGCCATGAGCATAAAACAGGAGGTAATAATCACCCTACAAGCTTTAGCTTGTCAAAAACAAGCTAGAAACCCCATATGCTTATCCATACCAGCTTATTTTCCACTAAGTGCTTATTTTGACCTTCAGTTGACTTTCATTGACTTTTTTGAGTTTTTTGTATATAGAACAGGAATGAATTCCAATAAACTTGAAAAAGATCTAATAAGCTCAAATGAGCTTAATGGAACAGTAATTTAACCTTATAACATAAAAAATGACAATAATTAAAAATTAAAGAAAATGGAGGGAATTCTAATTCGAAGGTAATTCTGAGTTTTTATTTAAAAATAAGTAAATTACAATTCTGAATTTAAAGATACAATTGAAAAGCATTAAAACCCAATAAGCTTAAACTAACAACATTGAATTCGACACTACATTAACTATTCTACTCTACTGCCTAACTATCTAACTAACTAACTAACTTTCTGTGTGTGTGGGGAGGTGTTTTATATCCTTCAAAAAGCCTCTCTGGTCTTCTCTCATCATTCCCAGCCCTTGGATTATCTTCATTCAATCTCAGTCGTCAATTTGGTTTTTGGCGGGAAAATTGGCTGGGTGGATTTCCAGCGTGGAGATAGTTGACTTTGGGATTTTGTAGCGCTTGGGGGGGGGAAGGTGGCTGTGGCAGTGAAAAGAAGGAGACAATGATGTTTGGGAGCGGGGGGGACATGGTTGTCTGGTTTTAGCTTTTGGTGGCAATAGGTAAAAAGGTGGGAGGTTGACTTTTTGACCCTGGGATTAGCTAAAGGGTACGGGTTAGGTTTTTAGTTAATGGGTTAGGATAATGGGATTGGGCTTGAGATGTGTTGGGTTGGGTTTATGGCTGGGTTTTTAGTTTTAGGATAAAAAGGGTTTGGTTCAGGTTGGGATTAGATTTGGAATTAGTTTTAACTATGAGGGACCAAAACTGCCAATTCCGAAAATTTATTTCCAGGGACCAATTCTGACATTTTGATATTCTTGAGGGTTGACTTTTGACAACTTGAGCAATATCTTGGTCCAAACTTGAAATTCTTCCCTGGCTTCGGCTTTTTGAACACTTTCCAATCTCGTGCTCGGTTTTGCCGTTTTCTCATGATTTTTGTCCATTTCTCACATATCCGTACCTGCACATGCATAAACATAAAAACATAACATATTTAGCATATTTGGTTAGTTTTTGGTCTATTTGGTCCGTTCTATTAGGTAAAAGGTATGTGTAATTTAACACATACCAAAATCCCTCAGACTAAGGTATTGCCGTGTCCTCACGCAATGTTATCAACTCACGCTTTTGAAACCAAAAATTTCAAACCTCTTTTTATTAACTTTGAAAAGTAGCAAAATATTCAAAAGAGATTTAAGAAATCAATAGTTCTAAAAACGCCCCCTTTTTCCATTTTATTCACACTTACACTGTTTTTGTATTTTTCTCTTTTTCTTGTGACGGGATGTTGACTATCATTATTTCACAATAACTTTTAGGATCACGGAGTAGGAAACACAACTTATAAAGAAGTGACCATACGGATAAAATTCATCGTCCCTGATTTTTCACAAGTCCCCAAACCAAGCTTAAAAACGAAATCTTTGTTAAATACAAGTTAAGATGCTAACGCTACTCATGAATGTAATTTGTAAATTTTTCACTCCCCAATTGTTCTATAAGTTTGGCAAGTGTGCTTATTTTCAAAAGTTTGATCACAAAAATCGATATTATTATGGTTGTTACTTGTTTAAGTCAAATACTAATTTACCGGGAACCTCGAAAATCTAAGGATCAAAAAGGGCTTTTTCCATGTAGCAGCTTTCTTCTCGGCGCATCCCAAACCAGTTGGTTTTAGGTGACCAGGCTTTTGACACCCCACAGAGAATAGTACCCGGAATCAGCGGAAGTTCGATTTCAAAGATTTTAGATATTCCCACTAATTTAGTATTAAATACTTAAATAAATAGCAACAAACGATCATTTAGAGATTAGAGACTCAAAGGTGAGATCACTCCATGTAACGGCTTTCTTCTCGGCACATCCCAAATCAACTGGTTTTAGGTGACCAGGCTTTTGACACCTCACAGAGAATAGTACCGGAGCTTTCGGGGTCTTTGAAATCAACAATCTACCAAATTACCGTTTAACCTTTATAACAAAAATGACGAATACTAGTTCAACTTTCGATTTAAATTTAAGAAAAAGCAAGTTTCCTACGTTTATACATATAAACAACATATACATCTTTGCTTTTACAACATTATAACTTATTTCATTTTGCAATATCATTCCATTTTCTTATTTTGCAATATCATTCCATTTTCTTCATTTTTTTTTTTCTTTCTTTTTAATTAAAAATTTTTTAAGAATGCTTTCTCAAAAATTTAAATAAAAAGTTGAACTCGGACTCTATATCATAGTTGTATAAAAGTTTGTAATAAAACGATTTCTAAGTTTAAAAATTTGAAAACAGCACTAATTTAGCTTCTGGGAGGAAAAACTACAAATTACACTGATGAGCTTTTAAGATAACCAACTAATCCTTGCTTAGCATCACAACTTATAATTAACTCTATCATTTCTCGTTCTTCGCAAATTTAAAATCTTTAATAAAAAGATCCGCGAATGCTTAGTCAAAAAGGTTAAGGGGACAAGCTAGAGCTCAACACGCCCGGTCAAGTCAAGATTTTATTCCTACTCTTACCATCGGAAAGTCAACAACGTGTCAAAACACTTATGATATTTTTGCAAATTTTTTTTAAATTTTCTCATTTTTTTGGATTTTTGGTGGAAAAACGGGGTTGCGAGGGTATACGACAAAATGCAAGGTAAAATCAAATCGGAAGATCACCCCCCCCCCCCAGACTAAAACGAAACATTGTCCTCAATGTTTTACAGGTAAGGGTCGTCTTACGCAAATCTAAGGCCGTTTATGAATTATGCCAAATAGATAACGTTAGTCGATAAGATTAAGGATACCAGATTTCCTGTATGATGAGACTCAAGTGGAGATAGACAAACCCATGAGCACGAGAGTCTTCACATGTTGGGCAAATCCTGCACAAGACAACAAACACCAAACACAAGAAATGAAAGAGATAGAACTCCTCACGTCACACTTATTAGCACACAAATAAAACACACAGATAAGCATGGGTTGCCACCCACGAAGCGCTTGTTTATGATCGAGTCGTTAGCTTGACTCGCCCCGATTTCATTTGTCCATGGGGAAGCAAGTGGAAAAGAGAAATCTCCATCGGACTTTCATTCAAGATGTTTGGAAAAACATTTGAAGTATGTGAAAATTCCACCCCGATGAGATACCACGACTCTAAATAGAAGTTATGAATGAGATGCCGGGGTCAAAGATGGTATCTTCACTCCCAAAGGAGTAAAGGAAAGGACAAGTCACCGTATAGGTGAAGAAAGGTAGAAAAACTCGAACGACATATGTGAAGTCAATATAATGGCGATCCTCAAAGGGAAATGTCACATATGTCGGAGAAAGAATGTCCTTTTGAATCTCGGGATTAAAAATTTTGGTCATATCATCAAGTTTAAAAATAATAGAGTCTTTGACCTCATCGTTCTCTAACACTTCATCAAAAAGAGGATTTACGTTGCTAGAAAAGTACTCGTCATCAAATTCAAAAAGAGAGTTTGAATAGACTTTGATACTTACATTTGGAACGTCCTCATCAGAAAGTGATTCGTCATCACTAGAGGAAAAATCATCGTTGGAATTGAAAAGAGGGTTTGAGAAAATCCCGGAAAAATCTTCTGCAGTGTCAAGAGGATAATCACCACGAAAACACCCATCACATTCACTGTCGGATATATCCTCAGACTCACTTGGGATTGGGAAAAGGTTCTCAACACTAGACTTTATGAATTTGTCCGATTCCTTTTCAGGAATAGTGCTAAGATGCTCATCCCCCATAATGAGAGAGTCCTCGGAGTCCATAGTCGGTAAGATGGATGTGATTGCAATAGACTGAGGGAGTTGAGAAATGATATTATTCAAAGGAATAGCACTCTCCTCGTCGTCTTCCTCATCATCGTCTTCGAGAATGGCAGCCTTGAGAAATATGGAACACCTTTGTGCTGCTCGTTCTTCGGCTAGAAGTTCTTCCATAGATTTTTCATGACGATCTTCTTGGGGAAGTTTATTAACCAAATCCTTAATTTCTTTTAGTAAACTTAGAACATGGAGAAGTTCTTGAGGAAGTGGATGAGGTTGTGTTTGAATCATTTGGTACTGTGGAGGTTGGTCATGATAAGAATAATCATAATTGTTACAAGGGCCATGCTCATAGACAAGCGGGTTCCTCATTTGACAATCGGAGTTATAATGCGGACCTCCACAGAATTCACAACAGTAAAACTATTGTGACTGACTCGGTGAATCATATGGATATTGGTCATAACCAAAATTTTGATTGTTACTCGAAACCTGCTCATGGACAAGCGTGTTCCCTGTTTGACAATCAAAACCTTGGTGCGGACCTCCACAATATTCACAATAATATGTTTCCATCTCATGGTGTGGGGGTTGGTTGAGGAAATTGGTTGTTTCATTGTAGGGATTTTGGTCGTAGACAAACCTTCCCGAATTTACAATGCTACAACAGGGGCAATTTCCACCATTTGGAGGACCTCCACACCATTCATAACCATAATGGTAAGATGAAGACATAAAGAAGAATTAAACTGGTAAATGGAATGAGAAGATTATTTTTGGATTTTTATAATTTAGAAACATTTTGAAAAACACAAAGGGAAAAAGGAAAATAAATTTGAGGAGAAAATCTTTTTGGGTTTTTTATAAGAAAATATTTACGAGAGAAAACGATAACTTCACGGGGAAGGTCTTTAAAACACAAATCGACGAACGGGAATCAAAAATTCACTTTAAACCCTCCCCGGCAGCGGCGCCAAAAATTGATTCATTGTGATCATCATATATTTTCTCAAAGGATTACAAAAGAAATATGTAAACCCGAGTAGTTTTCCCAACGAAGGAATGAATGGAATTTTGTGAATTCGAGTTCGTGAAACGTGTCGTGAATAGTGAAATAAGAGATATTTTGGATATTTAAACTAAAATAAGTAAACATAAACTAAAAACAATATAATAAGCAAGGGAAATGATTATTTAAAGCACACGTAACTAAAAACGTAAAGGAAAACTGAAAACGAACCTAAACCGGGAAATCCCGAGCCTAAAACGTAAAATCTTAGAAATTTTAACTCTACGGGTACAAATTTTTCCTAAGTCCTAAATGATAAAAGAAAATTTTAGAAAAAAGAATTATACTTTTTTTACTTTTATTTTATTTATTACGAATTAAAAACTAAATTTAAAAGAAAAATAAATTAAAAATACTAAATGAAAATGGAAAATTATGAAAAATTACAGGAAAGTCCTAAATGATATAATGAATCTAGGAAAAATAAGCTTGGGATGCCAGCTTCTCCAGATAAGCTGGAATAAGCTGAAAAAGAAAAATAAGCAAATGAAAAATAAACGGGTTAAAATAATAAATTGGGAAGGATAAATCAGAGAAGTCCCAAGGGTGCTATTGGTAAAGGGTGTGTGTGTTGGGTGATTGGGAGGCTGGAGGTCCAGGGTTCGAATCCCTTGGCCTCCTTTTTGCTTTTTTTTTTTTTTCTTTTTACAAACTTAATAAACACATGAAAATAAGCTATTTTACAACTAACACTTTTTTTGAAAACTATTAATAAGCACAGAATTAAGCTAGAAGGATAGAGCAGTGGGCTTATAAAGGAAAAGAGACAAAAAAAAAGAAAGAAAAAGCAAAGGGTCTGATAAGCTTCTATAAGCTAAATGGGGACAAGCTTAAGCTAATTTAAGCAAAGTATGATCTGACTAAACCTACAACCTCAGAATAAGCCAAAATTCAAAAGCAAATAAGCACTGGAAAATCTCAATAAGCAAATAGTGGGGCTGCTGATTGCACAGGGCAATTACAGTCCAATTGGGGTCATTTTAAGCAACTAAAAAGCTATTGAAAAGCTAATATAAAAAATCACAAAAATATGTGATAAGTAGATAAGCTACCCAAGATTAAATGTGCCAAATTTCAGATTAAAAGGGCTTATAATGAACAAATGAAAAATCAAAAACTTGGGCTGATTGAGGCAAAAAAAAAAAAAAAAAAAATTATGCAGACTGCAATTTTTGGTTCTGTGCAACCTTAAGACTGACCAAAACTACTCAAATCCCAATGAACTTCAACCAAAACTTAGAAATCATTTTAACATACTAGAATGAACATAAGAATTGCAAAAACTACCACTAATCACTGATCTAACTATAAAAAGCTATCAAGGGCAGTATAAACCTCAAAATTTGGACTTTCAACCATAAACTTGCAAATCTACTCAAAACAGGTTGAAACTTCTCAAATTCAGCTACAATGACTTAATATAAGCTAATCCAAGTTAGGCAAATAGCACATGAACAGTAACTAACTCATTTTGACCCATTTTGGGGTTTATGCCAAACACCCCTTAATACTAGCTGTTTTTTAGATTAACACTAGAACAGACCAAAATAAGCTAAGTTTCTGATATACTAAGCTTATACTAGGTTCATTAAGCACTAAAAAGCATTTTTCCACTAACAATAAGCACTTAGATAAGCTATCCTATATTATGCTAATTTTTTTATTTTTAATGAGATTTTTTAGTAAAATTAATTAAAACTGAGTAAAAACTATAAAGTAAGCGTAAACTAACAATATCTATAGAACAAATAAGCAAGAAATAATCAAATAAGCAGTAAATAAGCATATAAACAGTGAACAGTAACTTATGTAAAAATTAATAAAATAAGCTTACAAATGCCTTGAGCTTAAAACAGGAGGTAATAATCACCCTACAAGCTTTAGCTTGTCAAAAACAAGCTAGAAGCCCCATATGCTTATCTATACCAGCTTATTTTCCACCAAGTGCTTATTTTGACCTCCAGTTGACTTTCGTTGACTTTTTTGAGTTTTTTGTATTTAGAACAGGAATGAATTCCAATAAACTTGAAAAAGATCTAATAAGCTCAAATGAGCTTAATGAAACTGTAATTTAACCTTATAACATAAAAAATGACAATAATTGAAAATTAAAGAAAATGGAGGGAATTCTAATTCGAAGGTAATTATGAGTTTTTATTTAAAAATAAGTAAATTACAATTCTGAATTTAAAGATACAATTGAAAAGCATTAAAACCTAATAAGCTTAAACTAACAACATTGAATTCGACACTACATTAACTATTCTACTCTACTGCCTAACTATCTAACTAACTAACTAACTTTTTGTGTGTGTGGGGAGGTGTTTTATATCCTTCAAAAAGCCTCTCTGGTCTTCTCTCATCATTCCCAACCCTTGGATTATCTTCATTCAATCTCAGTCATCAATTTGGTTTTTGGCGGGAAAATTGGCTGGGTGGATTTCCAGCGTGGAGATAGTTGACTTTGGGATGTTGTAGCGCATGGGGGGGGGGAAGGAGGTTGTGGCAGTGAAAAGAAGGAGACAAGGATGTCTGGGAGCAGGGGGGACATGGTTGTCTGGTTTTAGGTTTTGGCGGCAATAGGTAAAAAGGTGGGAGGTTGACTTTTTGACCCTGGGATTAGCTAAAGGGTACGGGTTGGGTTTTTAGTTAATGGGTTAGGATAATGGGATTGGGCTTGAGATGTGTTGGGCTGGGTTTATGGCTGGGTTTTTAGTTTTAGGATAAAAAGGGTTTGGTTTAGGTTAGGATTAGATTTGGAATTAGTTTTAATTATGAGGGACCAAAACTGCCAATTCTGAAAATTTATTTCCAAAGACCAATTCTAAAATTTTGATATTCTTGAGGGTTGACTTTTGACAACTTGAGCAATATCTTGGTCCAAACTTGAAATTCTTCCCCGGCTTCGGCTTTTTGAATACTTTCCAATCTCGTGCTCGGTTTTGCCGTTTTCTCATGACTTTTGTCCATTTCTCACATATCCGTACCTGCACATGCATAAACACAAAAACACAACATATTTGGCATATTTGGTTAGTTTTTGATCTATTTGCTCCGTTCTATTAGGTAAAAGGTATGTGTAATTTAACACATACCATTATACTATCATGATGAACTGCCATAATTAACAATTACAAGTTTCCTTTTCCTTGACTAGCTTTCAGGCTTTTTTGCAGGAGTGGAGGTTGAACCTTTTTCATCTTCATGCTTTAAATACTGGGCATAATCTGAATCAGTAGTACCAATGATATAATGAGAGCTTGTAGGAGTGGTGCTTGAACCTTTTTCACCTTGAAGCTTTAAATACTGGGCATAATCAGGATCAACATGACCAATGATATACTCAAAGCTTGTATGCGTGGTGCTTGAACCTTTTGGAGCTTGAATGTTTAAATATTGGGCATAATCAGGATCAATAGCACCAATGAAAGTCTCAGAGCTTGTAGGAGTGGTACTTGAACCTTTTTAAGCTTGAATGTTTAAATATTGGGCATAATCAGGATCAATTGCACCAATGAAAGTCTCAGACCTTGTAGATTTGATTTCTGCAAATAAGAAATAGAGACCATCAAAAAACAAAAAAGAGAGCTTCACAAACAGTCAAATGTTAACACAAAACATCCCTATTTTGACCTTTTTAATTAAATACACCCAATGATAGATCAAAACAGAAATAACAATACCTTTTTTGTTTGTGGCCTTCATTGTGTGTGAAGTAAGGTTATAGGAATTTGAGGGTTTAAGAGAAATTTAGGTTACAAGGTGGATTATGTGTGTTTGTGTGTGTGTTTGATCAGTTGGGTGGGTATTTAATGGGGTGGGATTAAATGAGGTGGAAATGTGTTATATTGTATGTGTTAAAGTATAAGCAACCTGATGGAATCCAAGCACATATAAACCCCTGCATCAGTTTAAGGGACTACTATGACTACAAAGTCAAACAAGTTACAAACACCTATAGTGTAATTGTAATAGCTTAGTGTAGTATAGCAGTTTGATTTTTGGTAGATTATACTGTATTTGACCTTTCTTGATTGACTTGTAAAGTCTATCAATAGACTTTTCTCGCCTTAATGCCATTCTCTCATCTCTTTATGACTTGTTGTTGTTAGTGAGATTGTTTGTTTGTTGAATGCTAAATGTGTTTGACCTAGGAAAGTCAACTGCATACCATTCAACAGGCCAATTCCAAACACCATTTACCATCATCTCAGCAATTTTAAAACCATTTATTGTTGCAGTTAGTGTTTGAACAATCTAAAACATTTTGATAGGAAATGTAGTAAATCCAATAGAGTTGTAGTTACAATGGGACCTTGTAGGAGTGTTTGGCATAGCACCTGTAGAAGCTCATTCTTAGGAGTGTTTGGCATTGCACTTGTGAGAAGTTAATACTCCTTTACCTACCTCACACTGTGGCCTTCAAACGGGTGTATTTCAAAGTACATAAAATGTTCCATGAGTAAATTCTCCTACCAACTAGGATAGTGAAGTAAATTCTCCTTCCAACTTGTCTTCCAACATAGATATGGCACAACCTTCAACTATTAAAGACAAAGAAAAAGACTTGTAATGATACACACGTAGGGGTGTTGGATGACAGCAGTGAATCAACTGAAATGAGATGCATTGGCTGTTATATGGATGTTAAAAATATGGCTGGTTTAACTTTTGAAGTAAGGCTACCTAAAGGAGAAGGTATGTGGTTTAACTGTTGGAGGCATGCTTACAGAGGTGGAGGTGTTGTTGCAGCTGGTGGAGCTGGTGGTGCAGAGGTAGAGAAAGTAAGTGGTGGTGTTATAGGTCTGCATATTAGAAGTGTAAACAAAACTGGAAGGGGTGCTGCAGTGGGTAGTGGAGATGGAAGTGGGACAAGAACACCAACAAAGGAGAGTATTGAAGAAGAAGAAATTGCAAGGTCAAGTCAAGCAAAAAAAAGGCAAAAAAAAAGCCAAGAAACTTCATTAAAAACAAGACCAAAAATTAAATGAGTATGCTCTATTGATATGTGTCATGTTCAGAGTTGTATGCTCTACTGGATATAGTAGCAAAACAGGAAGAGATAGGATCCATCCAGTGTCCACTACTATAACTACTCTGTTTTTTCATATTTCTATTTTCATGTTTTAGTATGTGTTTTATGGTTTGATTAATGTGATTTTCATTGTGTGAGGTAGGTAAGTATTTACTTCTCACAAGCCATGTACATTCATTGTGTGAAGTAGGGACCTAATTTGCAATTTTATCCTATTGATTATTAAGTGTTTGAACATCAGTATGTTCCATTTTCAGTTATAAAGGAACATCCACAAGCTCAAGCCATAAAGTCAACTGTGTTGCAGTCAACTGTATTCACAAACAAGCTGAAGGGAACAAGCCTATCAAGCAATGTGATATGTAAATAGTTAGCTCAATAGTGTTTGTAATGTAATGTGTACCTAAGTAATTCATGTTTGACAAAATGTAGTCAAACAAGTTACAAAACAACTTAAATAAGAGAAATAAGTCACACACATTTAAACCAACCCATAACATATAACCATTAGAAAATTGCCACACAAGTGGACTTTATAAGTTTGCCTTTACAAGGACTTAGAAAATTGCCACATATGTGGACTTTGATGTTTGCCTTTACAAGGACTTAGAGAAGTGTCACAACTGTGGACTTTGATGTTTGCCACTTATGTGGACTTGCATTATTGACTTGGATAACATGCATTGTACTTAAACACATAATTGTCCTGAATTTAAAACACAATTATACGAAAGCCCATTGACTATCATTAGCTTGGCTGGATTGAGTTGGTATATCAGCAGGTATTCTATCTTTCACACTTGAACTAGGACCAGCTTGAGAGGCTACATCTCCACCTTGCACACTTGAACTAGGACCAGCTTGAGCAACTACATTTCCACCTTGCACACTTTGCCCATGACCAACAACAGCAGCAACTTGACTAGCTTGTCCAGTTCCACCACCACTAGCTTCTGCATTGTCCAAACCTACATTACAAAACAAGTTCAAAACAATCCCTGCAATTTAAATCAATCAAACAGTTAACTCTGAAAATCTAATAACTACCTATTCTTGGAGGTTGACCGTGTCCTTTGCATGTAGACTTGTTGTGTCCAACGTGTCCGCAGGTTTGGCAAGTGATGCTTCTCCCTCTCTTGCTCAGTTTACCATTTTTTACAAAGGGTTCATCCTCAAATCTAGACCTTCTTCTCTTCTTCTTTGGTCTGCCTATCTGGACATGATTCTTTGGTGGCAACAGGTGTGTTGCACAGTTGGTCTTCTCCCAGTAGTTGCTTCCTCTAATTGGTTCTATTAAGTGAGAGTATACTTCCTTCCATGTGCTCAACCAATAACAGGAATGTACCCAAGATTCAGGAGGTCCTACTTCCTTTCCATTGAGAGCCATATTCCAACAGGCTGCAACAGCATGCTTACAAGGTATCCCTGTCAATTCCCATTTCCTGTATGAACATATCCTAAGCTGTACATCAACAACACACTGATCACCCCATGCCCCTGTTACCTGATATTTAACTCCTTCATTCCATATCACATTCAACAAATGAGCGTCTTTCTTAATGGCTTCAAAGATTTTTGTTGTAGTAGGGGTTAGAGGACCATCACATTTGGCAATTACACCTTGTACACATACTATTCTCTTCATGCAGTATTCCCTAATGCACTCTAAAAGTGTAATGACTGGCTTGTCCCTAGCTCAAACTATTTTACCATTAAAGACCTCAAAAATGTTGTTGAGCAATAAATTTGTAACTGCTCTACCTATAACACGTAAATATGAAACCATTAAATGATATACATGTCTAACTATTGTACCTTTTTTTCAGTCAAATTATAACAAGCCACTAATTATGACTACTGTATGGATAGAAATAAATAATAATAATAATAAATACAAACATTACCAGAAAAATAAGATCTTGCCCAATGTTCAGCTGGTATCTTGTTCAACCATTCATGTGCTTTAGGATTCAAAGTCTTCAAATGTTGCATACACCTTTGAAATTCACTAACAGTTGTAACAGATGTACATCTCCACAAAGCATCCTTATATAATTGTCCACTCCAAGATTGCTTCATATTTTCATGAATGTGCCTCAAGCAAAATCTATGTTCTGCATTTGGGAACACAGATTTTATGGTTGGAATGAGTCCCTACATAAACCAATTCACTAATCAAATATTAACTCATATTATGTTGTATTTAAGAATTCAACTAGCGAAGCATGTTACTAACCTTTTGTCTATCACTGATGAATGTGAAATCTGAACTAGGGTTTAGATCTATGTCATCACCCAAGCACATTTAGAACCAAGCCCATGAACTCTTACTTTCAGCTTCTACCAAGGCATAAGCCAATGGGTAAATTGCATTGTTTAGATCAGGTCCAACAGCCACCAACACTTGGCCTGGAAATGGACCTTTCATGAAAGCACCATCTAGCCCCAACAATTCTCTTTTGCAAGCCCTGTACCCATCCTTCAACACTCCCAAACAAACATATACTCTTTTAAACACCCTTGTAGACAACTGAGGATCAGTATCTCTATCATTTGCAAGCTTCACAGTGGTATTAGGGTTTGTAGACTACAATTCACCAATATAGTCTCTAAGCATTGCATACTGCAGTGTGTGATCACCTGCAACCTCTCTTTCAGCTTTACGTTTAGCTCTGAATGCTTTGCTCATTCATAACTGAAGCTCTAATTCATGTTGGAGCTGGTCTTGAACTGCCCTTCCTGGGATCTGTGGATTAACCTTAACTTGGTCAAAGATCTTATCTACCAAAAATTTATAAGTGCAGTGTTTTATATCCCTTGATTGAAGGCAAGTGTGTATGTTTCTGTGTGTCTTCACAATCTAATTTTTTGTTACTCTGTCTTTGCTAGCATACATGACCCATGGACATTGATTGCTGTGAATTTCATCACCACTACTTCCTACACTTTTCCTCTTCCTTTTAGTACCTATACCAACTGGGCCACTTGATCCACTAGGCCCAACAACTCTTCCTTCACTTGGGCCAGTTGGTCCACTACACTCTGACACTGTAAACACAGGTAGTTGGTTATCACATTTAACTCTTATCCTAACAGCATCATTCTTTATCAACTTCAAATTTCTCCTGGTCTCAATGGCATGCAAATTTACTCTTTCCTTCACCTCTTCTGGAGTAGAAAACTCTTGGCCACTGAAAAAAAAGTACTTTTCCCTAACAGGATTCTTTAACAAGTTATTTTCCATATCTCTTCTTATTTCCCTTAACTCCTTGCTTCTACTATAACCTGATTCATCCTCAGAACCTATTGGACTTTCAAAAGTTTCTACACTTACCGCTTCTATTCTTTCTACATCATCTCCAATTTGACTGCAGTTGCCAATGCTATCAAAAGCTTTATTCCCAGTTAGTTGAAACATATTTACTTGAACCTCAGGCTCGTCTGCACGGTGTCCTTCATCATCCATAATAGCCTCTTCTTCATTCTCTGAATCTGCATTGTCACTGGAGTCTCCTTCATATTCACTATCATGAACACTATCATTACCATCCTGCTCATCATGTTGTGCCTGTTCACGATTACCCTGCACACCAACTTCCTCACCTCTACGCTCTACGAATGCAGCTTGTACATGAACATGTTCCTCATTTCTACCAGCTCCTCGCAATTTAGTTTGGGGAACATTTAGGTCAACGTCCGAGCCTACGTTTAAGTCCAAGTGATCAACACCAAAATGTTCGTCATGATTTAAACCAGAAGTAGTGTCAACATTCATAGCATCCAAATAACTAAACTCTGGACCCCTATCCAATTCATTATCCTCAAACTCCATTAACTTAACGACATCAGCTATTCTTTCACCTGACACATCATTAACAGTTGGTTCCACTTGGGTGAAACTCAGGTTTAAACTGCCAAACTGTGAATCTATGTGTGGAAGGTCATTATTTTGGTTTTCACCACATTCATTGTCAGTCAATTGGGTAAATGTCAAACCTTGAGGTGACTTAGCTGAAGGTGCACAATTATCAGTATTCTCATGCCATGTCAAGTACAACATTTTACCAGGTTTTTTTCCCTTACATGCACTAGTACAAGGTTCACTAGACACATCTTCCTCTATTCTTGCCCTAGTTTGTCCAGTAACCCTAGTAGAACCATGCTCTATGTACACCTCAATCAACTTGAAACTAACCAGTAGGGAACTCAAACATCCGAACATCCTCATCACATGACAGTGGAAACAACCCATCATCTAGACTACTCATTGGACTTAAATAGTGATAAAACATAGGCTCATTCTTACCTGTGTAGCCTAGTTGTGTAACCATCTGGTCTAGGTCAAACACTGAGAAAACATGAGCATCAACCCTATCGAAGATGTCTTCATCACCACCAACGTATTGTCTATCAGGAAAACACATGAATGACCCGGGGTATTCGTATGCTGAATAAATGTCGTGCATATTCTGCAATAAAAAGTCAGTTACTTAGTAAATCAACATATATTAACACAAGTTCATATCAAAATATATCTCAAATCAACAGTATTTCAAGTCATTACCATATTCCTTTTCGCACTCCATTTCCAACTGTTCAGTCGTAACCCTTGGTCCTTTTTTCCACATCTTCCATGTTGGTAACGATATTGTAGACACAGATTTATTGAAACTTTTACTCAGATTGCAAATTTAGGGACGAAACTCGAGAGTTCTGAGATGTGATGGGTGATGTGATTGGGCGGGAAAGTGAGAAAGGAAGTATGGGAACTATCAAATGTCAGGAACAAATGAAAAGGTAACTTGGTACTTATAGAGTGGTACAAAGTGGTGAAAAGACCAAAAAACCAGCCATGCCACATCATCTAACGAGCCAAGATAATGAGCGTTAGCCATAACGAGGGTCTAGGGACGAAATGCGCACCGTTGGTGAACTTCAGGTACCCCGTTCGCCGCAAATCCAAAATGAGAGACCAAACGGAAAAACGGGGTTAACTTCAGGGACTATATGTGATATTTACCCTTGAAATTTCTTTTAAAATACAAATATATAGATGCCTAGGTTGCAACTTGCCTATATCAACCTAATGCTACAAACAAAACTGCATAATGTACAAGATGACAATGGAGAAAGTGATAGTACTAGCAAACAGATTTAAAAAGACGAAAGTCGAGGATACTGAAGACCGCGACACGTGCTCCCTCTTTACTCGAATACTGTTTCACTACACGCCTTCCCGACCACTGACACGTGCCTTTGCTTATACGAGTACCTTTTTATTTTTTCTTTTAAATCATTAAGTTATTAAATTGGTTAAAACTATATTAACACTAATTTTTTTGTACTTAGTTAGATTTACACAACTAAATTAGAGCCAAATTGGTAATAATCTATCAAGTGTGAACTTGATTATGATTTGAGCTGATCAATGTGAGTACTACCTTAGTAGTTTTTTTTTGAACGGCAAAGAACATTTCATTTCACCCAAAAGTATGTACAGAAATAGCAACTAGAAAGGTTCTAGATGATACAAAACATCACCTATTACAACACCTTATTAGAATCACACAAACGAATGAACTAAGTTATTGTCATGTCGAAATCACGCCACATCTCCCAGGTCCAGTCCTTTTTTGCTCTATGCTTCACCCATGAGAATGTGGTTGCTTGAACATCCCCGAATAGCCCTTGTATGTTTACTTGCTTGCCTTGAAAAATTACTTCGTTCCTCATCTTCCAAATGGACCATGATCCAGCTAGAATGATCATTTTTATCAAGTCCTTTTTTCCTGCTGGACATCCAGAATGATTGTGGATATCGAGCAGATCCCGGATCGAATGAGCATAAATCTGTGGAATGCAACACCAAGAGCTGATCTGCTGCCATAGAACAGTAGCAGCGTAGCAAGAGATGAACAGATGATTGGCGTCTTCATCCGCATCGCCACAAACTCTGCACAGTGGAGATCCATTTAGAATCCTCCTTGTCTTTAAACCATTGTATGTTGGAAGTCTATCTTGTTCCATCCTCCAAGCGAAAACGGACACCTTTCTTGGAACCCACTTGAACCATGAAAAGGGATAGAAAGGAACCGCATATTTACCCAATAAATTCCTACAATGGCTCACTGAAAACGTACCATTCGGATTACTCGGCCAACTCCACCTATCATTTATAGGATGTAGTTCGATTGTCGAGATCAGTAAGCTGCAACTATGAAGATCCGTCACTTCGTGAACCGAAAGAGGAGGCCTTCTCCAATCCCAACTTATGAGCCTATCCGCAACCGTAACAGATTTATGATTCTCCAATGCGAACAAAGCCGGATAGATTCCCATCAATGGGCCATCACCCACCCACCAGTCCACCCAGAAACGAATATCCAGCCCGTTACCACATGAACCTTTAATCAGATTTTTTATACTTAAGTTTCTCGATGCAAATTCTTTTTCTAGTTTATTTATCATATTCCACGAACCTGGAAGCCCGGTTTTGACCGGGAGATAGCTCCAAGAGTCGTGGTTGAAATGAATGGCATCTATAACCTCCCTCCATATCGAGCCTTGCTCGGTTTTATATCTCCACCACCACTTTGCCAAGAGCCCGTTATTAAGGTTTTTCAGTGATCCGAGACCGAGACCACCCTTATCACATGGTCCTATGACTCGATCCCACGCAACCCAGTTTGTTTTAGTCTTATCCTCGTCTCCCCCCCAAAAAAATCTCCTTCTCAAAGCTTCTAACTTATCAATAACACCTCCAGGAGCCTTGAACAAAGAAAAGTAGTACACTGGGAGACTGTCCAAGGCCGCTTTCAATAAGGTCACCCTACCACCAAACGATAGCATCTTTGCTTTCCATTTAGATAGCCTTTTGTTGAAACATTCCACCACACAATTCCAATTCCTAGTAATATTCATGTTTACGCCAACTGGTAACCCTAGATACTTGCATGGGAAATTATCAAATCTGCAGTTAATAGAATCGGCCAACTCTTGAGCTATATTGTTGTGCACTTTGATAGGGTAAAGGGTGGTTTTGTGATGATTCATTTTGAGACCGGAAATCAAGAAAAAACATCGCATTAGGCGGATGATGTTTTTAATATTTTGGTCACCCCATTCGCCCATGAATACTACGTCATCCGCGTACATAAGGTGGGTCATGATGGGGCCATTATTTGGTAGTCGAATACCACGGATAAAACCCAACTCAGTTGCTTTGCTCATGAAACCAGTTAGGGCCTCCATTGCTATTATAAATAGGAACGGGGACAACGGATCCCCTTGTCGGACCCCCCTACTACAATCAAATTCCAAAGTAGGAGAACCGTTAATCAAAACGGACGCCCTAGCCGATGCTAGAATTCCTTTGATCCACTGTCTCCACTTATCTGGAAACCCCATTTGTCTAAGAACCTCTAAAATGAAACTCCAGCTAATAGAATCAAACGCCTTTTCCATGTCTACTTTCAGCACAAATGCACCATAAGTTTGTTTATTGGCCCAAGAAATAATTTCATTTAAAATCAGAGGCCCATCTAAAATGTTTCTGTCATTCATGAAGCCAAACTGCAGGTTCGAGACCACTGAATAGATCACCTTCTTCACACGGTTTGCTAATACTTTTGATATGATTTTAGAGATGCAACCAATCAAGCTAATCGGCCTAAAGTCATTAAAAGATACCTGGTCGGGACCTTTGGGGATAAGCGCAAAGAAGGATGACCCGCATGTTCGCCTAATTCTACCACCAGTGTAGAATTCTTCCATGATATTCATGATATCCTTGCTCCATAGAGCCCAATAATGCTTGATAAACTTGAATGTGAAACCGTCGGGACCTGGGGCTTTGTCCCCCCCACATTCCCACACCGCCGTTTTGACCTCTTCGACGGAGAAAGGAGAGATCAAATCTGTCGCTTCCTCTGTGGAAAGATGCTTCAAATTGGGACAAGTAAATATCGGCCGGTTG
Source organism: Artemisia tridentata subsp. tridentata (assembly GCA_021014915.2). Lineage (NCBI taxonomy): Eukaryota > Viridiplantae > Streptophyta > Magnoliopsida > Asterales > Asteraceae > Artemisia > Artemisia tridentata. Next base: position 113,689,548 of record CP139502.1, on the reverse strand, counting down.
TGATTGGGTTCCTGAAACTTGAGGGCGAAGAACTTTCTTGCTTCCTCCTTAATCTTTATGGGATCCGTTTCCCAAGTATCATTAACAAGGATGCCATTGATTCGACTGGAACTAATATTGCTGTTTATAACCCCGTGAAAGAAAGCTGAGTTTTCATCACCTTCAATTAACCATTTTATCCTCGCCTTTTGCTTTAAGTCTTGTACTATTTCCGTGTTGACCTCGACTAGTTTTTGTTTACATTCTGTCCACTCTCTTAGTTCATTCGAACTTAGAGCCCTCTCCTCCATTAGTTGATCAAGAGTCGAGATCTTCATGGTAGTCTCCTGTTGTAGTATGCTTCTGCTGTCACGATTAACGAATAACCACTCCTTAAGCTTCCCTTTAAGAGCCTTTAGTTTTGAGGCAAAAATGAAATCAGCATAGCCACGATATTGTTCATCATTCGCTACATTCGATACCAGCTCATCCACACCAGCTTTCCCAATGCAAGAGTTGTAGAAGCGGAAAGGGGTAGGGCCAAAGTCAAGTGAAACCGTAGATAATGTTAGAGGACTATGGTCCGATATGACCCTCGGATGTGCAATGACTGCCGCATTTGGCCACTTATTCCAAAATTGCCCACAAACTAGGAACCTATCAATTTTACTTAGTTTACCACCTTCTCCGACGCGTGTAAACTTACGACCCCCCATGGAGTATTCGTGCAGCCCGTTACCTTCTATAAATGAATTGAAGTCATCCGCGCAAGAGGGAATGAAATCGGTATTCATTCTCTCCTCTGGGCTTCTAACGGCGTTAAAGTCACCCATCAGTACCCACAACCCACCTTTCGAATTTATTACCTCTGCTATAGTGTTCCACAATTCTCTCTTCTGAACCACAGGTTGTGGTGCATAAATATTGCCGAAATTTATCACTTCTCCATTTTGTTTAAGAACACCCGATACCACCATAAAATGTCTATGCCTTGTTAAATCGGTTTTGGAGAAAAAACCGGGGTCCCAGCAAAATAGTAACCCCCCTGATCTTCCTTCCGAATTAACCCAATCAAATTCAACTAAACTCTTACCCCAAATTTTACTAACCTGAATCATGGATCCATTCTGCATCTTGGTTTCTTGTAATGCCACAAAATTAACTTTTTGACTCCTAATCAATTCCCCTACCGATTTTATTTTCCCCTCATCCCCTATCCCATTAACATTGAAAGAAAGAATCTTCATTGGGCCATATTTCGCTCACCTTCATCTCTGAGTGCTTCGTGTAAGACCGAGATGCATTCATTGAGTTGAATGCCCACAGCGTCTCCAATTTCGACTGTAGCCTGGGCTTCCAAAACAGCATCGTCCCCAATTGGTATGTTCGAGGTTCCAGCCGGTTCGGTTTGTTGTGAAGTTGGACAAAAAAGAGGGAATTCTGTCAGACCCTGGGTGTTAGATCGAACAGGTTTCCTACCCTTACCTGATTTTCGAGTACAGGGAGGTCTTCTATTATTGCTCTTTTCCGGTGTTATCAAATTGGGGAAACTAAAACAATATCTAGTAGGGGGGTGGTTGAGGTCCAGTAAATTTTCATTAAGACCATTATCTGGCCTGGCCCGTTTTCTAGCAATAGGCCCACCAAGATTATTATTATTTCCCAAGCCCAAGTTTATAGATTCATTTACCTGATTATTAAATTCCATCTCCATGGTCCCACCTAGATCCTGTTGGGAAGTTTCCCCGTGCAGGCTTTCCACATTCTGTCTTGGAACCCAACTCGCATTAACTTGGGAGGAGTCCCCATGCATGCATGTGGGCATTGAATTGAGACCCTCTGTATTCCAATCATCATTTGCATCCATTTCGTCATCTCCGTTGGTCCCATGAGCTTTGCCAGACCCATCATCCGATTTATTTCCGGTATCAGTATCTCGAATTTCGCCGTCTTCAAGCTCATGAATCACTGAATCAGACGCTATAGGGGACACTTTTAGGAAATCCGGGCACCACAGTTCGTCCGTTACTTCCACCCGAACATTTATGGATTGCCCTTTCCACATGAGTTTCACCGATTCGGTAATCCTACTATTTACATGAAACAAAAGGAAAATTATTTGTAAAACATTTATAATAAATTAACTTGTTAAAATAGTAAATTTTAAACTCAATTTAAATTTCTAGAGTCTCACATATGCAGCATATTCTTATGAATGGATCCAGAAAATTATAAGGTATTTTGAAGTGAAGTTTTAACATGATAAGTTTACCGAAAGTAGTTTACTCGCTAAAATTTTAATTTGTCATCAGAATCCTTCTGTTCTTATGTGTGAATGTGTGATCACACATTCATTTCTTGTAAAGATGTGTTTTGTAAGACACGAATATAGTCTTCGTGCTACGTCGTTATTGTTAACGTGGTCTTTTTTGAACGGTAACATCTTTTAAAAAGTGTTACAGGGTAATTTGTGCGTGTCAATTTTCATTAAAAGTTTCCATATATAGTGAATGACAAGTGTTTACACTTAGACTAGTGGTAATAGTGATCGTAAACTTGACCACCAATTTAACGTCACGTTATTTCTCTCTCATCAACATAAATCACCACTAATATAGTCTAATAACATAACCAACATCACCATCAAAATATACCACACATAAATACAAATATACTTTACAAAAACCAAGTTATCACACACAACTTCCACAAAGCGGCCTGGTGATCGACCGACTTCTCCTAAACGTGCACCATCGTTGCATCACACGTGGGTGTTGGTGATAAGCAAGACGAATTGTAAGAGATGGAAGACGAGTCTTCTTCCCCTTATTATCGCCGGTCATGTATAATGCACAACTACTTTTGTATGTCGATTAAATGTACAGGGGGTCAGTATACACAGACACCCCCATAGGGGGTGTGTTGACTTTTACCTCGCTGCCGCCGCTTGTACTATCTCCTTTGTCGGTTTATACATTCTTTAAAAATAGGTGGGGGCTCACTAATAAGGGGTGTTAACATAGTATAACCCATGTACATGTTAATTATGATTATCAAACATTTAATTTTGCTACAAACGTACTATTCCAGAAATGAATGTCAAAGATATTATGCGTGAGAAATATGATACTTTGCTGACGTGAGATGTAACTTACAAAAATAGTTTATCTCCACACGTCACCCTAGATATACATATGGTTCTATTCATGGCTACTAATCTGTTTTCTATTTGTGGTTACACCATTACCACCCAATTTTAGATTTGAAAAAATTACACGGATGGTCCCTGTGGTTTACCCTGATTTCAAGTTTGGGTGCTATTTCAATTTAATTACGCCAGAGGTATCTAATTTTGCAAACGTTGCACAAGTTTGGTACCTATCTTGGATGGGCGTTAACTTTCTCCGTTAAATGTTTGCATCATTAGTCCCTCCGTTAGTTTTGTTTGCATCGTTAGTCCCTCCGTTAGTATTTTCGTCTGACTTTTAACTTTTTCGTCCGATTCTTTACGTTTTCGTCTGAATTTTTACGTTTTCGTCCGATTCTTTACGTTTACGTCCGATTCTTTATGTTTTCGTCGGAATTTTTACGTTTTCGTCCGATTCTTTACGTTTTCGTCCGATTCTTTATGTTTTCGTCGGAATTTTTACGTTTTCGTCCGAATTTTTATGTTTTCGTTCGAATTTTTACGTTTTCGTCCAAATTTTTACGTTTTCATCCGAATTTTTACGTTTTCGTCCGATTCTTTACGTTTTCGTCCAAATTTTTACTTTTTCGTCCGAATTCTTTACGTTTTCGTCCGATTCTTTACGTTTTCGTCCAAATTTTTACGTTTTCAACCGAATTTTTACGTTTTCGTCCGATTCTTTACGTTTTCGTCCAAATTTTTACGTTTTCGTTCGAATTTTTACGTTTTCGTCCGATTCTTTACGTTTTCGTCCAAATTTTTACGTTTTCATCCGATTTTTTACATTTTCGTCCAAATTTTTACGTTTTCATCCGAATTTTTATGTTTTCGTCCGATTCTTTACGTTTTCATCCGAATTTTTACATTTTCGTCCGATTCTTTACGTTTTCGTCCAAATTTTTACGTTTTCATCTGAATTTTTACGTTTTCGTCCGATTCGTTACGTTTTCGTCCAAATTTTAACGTTTTCGTCCGAATTTTTACGTTTTCGTCCGATTCTTTACGTTTTCGTCCAAATTTTTACGTTTTCATCCGAATTTTTACGTTTTCGTCCGATTCTTTACGTTTTCGTCCAAATTTTTACGTTTTCATCCGAATTTTTACGTTTTCGTCCGATTCTTTACGTTTTCGTCCAAATTTTTACGTTTTCATCCGAATTTTTACGTTTTCGTCCGATTCTTTACGTTTTCGTCCAAATTTTTACGTTTTCATCCGAATTTTTACGTTTTTCGTCCAATTCTTTACGTTTTGTCCGAATTTTTACTTTTCGTCCGAATTCTTTACGTTTTCGTCGAATTTTTACGTTTTCGTCCGATTCTTTACGTTTTCGTCCAAATTTTTACGTTTTAGTCTAATTTTTTACGTTTTGTCGAACGATTACGTTTCGTCCAAAACTTTCAAACACGTTTTGTCGAATTTTTAAACGTTTTCGTCGAATCCTTTACGTTTTACGTCACAAATTTTTACGTTTTAACATCGAATTTTTACGTAATATTCTGAATCGTTATAAATTTGCAAAAGTATTCATGAATCGCGGAAAATCTTTAACGTATTCGATCAAATTATTTACATTTCATCGAATTACGTTTCTCGATTCTTACGTTTACGTCAAATTTTTCGTTTTCATCCGAATTTACGTATTTTGTCGAATTACGTTACGTATCGAAAATTTCGTCAAAAATTCGGTTTGAACGTAAAATTTGTTCGAATAACGTTTATGTGAATCTACGGTTCGAGTTCAAATATTTACGTTTAATTTCGAATATAACGTAAAAATTCGGAACGAAAACGTAAAGAGAAAAATAAACGGACGAAAACGTAAAAATTCGGAAACTAAAATAAAACGTAAAAATTTGGACGAAAACTAAAGAATCGGACGAAAAACGTAAAAATTCGGATGAAAACGTATAAAAATTTGACGAAAACGTAAAGAATCGGACGAAAACGTAAAAATTCGGATGAAAACGTAAAAATTTGGACGAAAACGTAAAGAATCGGACGAAAACGTAAAAATTCGGATGAAAACTAAAAATTTGGAGAAAACGTAAAGAATCGGACGAAAACAGTAAAAATTCGACGAAAACGTAAAAATTTGGAACGAAAACGTAAAGAATCGCGAAAACGTAAAAATTCGAAGAAACGTAAAAATTGGACTGAAAACGTAAAAATAAAACAAAATAAAAAAATTTGGACGAAAACGTAAAGAATCGGACGAAAACGTAAAAATTCGTATGAAAACGTAAAAATTTGGATGAAAACATAAAAATTCGAACGAAAACGTAAAAATTCGGACGAAAACGTAAAAATTCCGACGAAAACATAAAGAATCGGACGAAAACTTAAAGAATCGGACGAAACGTAAAAATTCGGATGAAAACGTAAAAATTTGGACGAAAACGTAAAGAATCGGACGAAAACATAAAAATTCGGATGAAAACGTAAAAATTTGGACGAAAACGTAAAGAATCGGACGAAAACGTAAAAATTCGGAGAAAACGTAAAAATTTGGACGAAAACGTAAAGAATCGGACGAAAACGTAAAAATTCGGATGAAAACAAAAAATTGAAAAAATAAAGAATCGGACGAAAACATAAAAATTCGAACGAAAAACGTAAAAAAATTGGACGAAACGAAAATCAACGAAAACTAAAAATGGATGAAACAAAATTTGGACGAAAACGTAAAGAATCGGACGAAAACGTAAAAATTGTATGAAAATGTAAAAATTTGGATGAAAACGTAAAAATTCGAACGAAAACGTAAAAATTCGGACGAAAACGTAAAAATTCCGACGAAAACATAAAGAATCGGACGAAAACGTAAAGAATCGGACGAAAACGTAAAAATTCGAAAAAAAAAAAATTCGACGAAAACGTAAAAATCGACGAACATAGAACGACGAAACGTAAAGAATCGGACGAAAACGTAAAAATTCAGACGAAAACGTAAAAATTCGGATGAAAACGTAAAAATTTGGACGAAAAACGTAAAGAATCGGATGAAAAGTAAAAATTCGGATGAAAACGTAAAAATTTGGAAGAAAACGTAAAGAATCGGGAGAAAACGTAAAAAATTCGACGAAAACGTAAAAAATTTGGACGAAAACGTTAAAGAATCAGACGAAAAGTAAAAAATTCGGATGAAAACGTAAAAATTTGGACGAAAACGTAAAGAATCGGACGAAAACGTAAAAATTCGTATGAAAACGTAAAAATTTGGATGAAAACGTAAAAATTCGAACGAAAACGTAAAAATTCGGACGAAAACGTAAAAATTCCGACGAAAACATAAAGAATCGGACGAAAACGTAAAGAATCGGACGAAAACGTAAAAATTCGAACGAAAACATAAAAATTCGGACGAAAACGTAAAAATTCCGACTAAAACATAAAGAATCGGACGAAAACGTAAAGAATCGGACGAAAACGTAAAAATTCAGACGAAAACGTAAAGAATCGGACGAAAAAAGTTAAAAGTCAGACGAAAATACTAACGGAGGGACTAACGATGCAAACAAAACTAACGGAGGGACTAACGATGCAAACATTTAACGGAGAAAGTTAACGCCCATCCAAGATAGGTACCAAACTTGTGCAACGTTTGCGAAATTAGATACCTCTGGCGTAATTAAATTGAAATAGCACCCAAATTTGAAATCAGGGTAAACCACAAGGACCATCAGTGTAATTTTTTCACCATTACCACCCAATTTTAGATTTAGGTTTGAATTTAAAGCAATATTGAAGATCTGAAAAATGTGTATCACGTTGACAAGTTTAATATTAGAGGAAGAGGTGTTGTAACTAGATAATGGCATGCCGTTTGTGTCAAATTTGTTGAAATTAATATATCATGACAATCATAAAATTAATATAAAAACATCATGAACACGCAACGGAAGCTATAAGATCAAATACTAGTAATTAATTAACTGAAATATAAAGAATGCGTACCTTTTAGCAACTCCAAGCTATTACGAAACAAGACAAGATCAAAACCCTAATTAGGGTTTATAAGGTTTAAAGAATAGACCCTTACCCTTTTTTGATTCAAACCAAGAAGCAAACAATAATGTGTTTGCACAACTTTCTTGTACATACGTACTATTAGCGATTCGATATTAGCGATTCGATGTGAATGCTAGTTATTGATCACAATAGATTAACCAAACACCTTTGTTATGCTCAAGGTCACTCGCAAATCCCTTTTCATGGGGTTTCACTCGTTGACCTAGGAACAAGAGAGGAGAAAAAAAAGAAGTTTGGCCTTCTATTGAAATCAAGTGTATCAAATGATGAATATATGGGGATGTATTTATACCCTTATAGTAGATATCAAGTTTACTATGGATTCCCATGTGGGATCCCATATTCGGCCGATTACAAGCCGAAGAGAGGGTTTCTAGAACCTTCTCTTGGCTTGTTTCATTTTCTTCGTATCCCGTTAACATTTAACGACCGATAGTCAATTCCGTTAAGTACTTAACACTCGTTGATCGTTTATTGTGAATTTAATAATTAAACATAACATTTTATATTAATTATTTAAACATCGAGTCTTATACGTAAAGTGTGCAATTCCGTAGCCTCGAGTTCGAATCCGGTCATACACATATAAAATGTGTCCATAAACTAACAGCTCCCACTTGGACAGATCTTAATATGTGTAATGACATTGGTTAGCGTCTAGCAACACGCCAATGCACCCAGTACAACTCGAGTATGGTTTCCTGGAAAAAACCCTTTGTTGAGTCATCATCATACTTATCATTTTGTTTCTAATACCTTGTTAAATAAAGATATGTATCTTAGTCATTTATTTATTTAACTATTCTGTTTCTCGTTGTATATGATTGAGCAAGATTACCAAATCTTCTGAACGTATTCCAGATAGATCTTGGGCATGGCCGTGCAAATATCTTGTCAACCCTACGAGGGGCCGAACAGTATTAAACTTCAAAACAAATTCGAAGGAACAAATCCTTTCTTGACTACAAGCAAAACCCATGAATTTTGCAACACTTCTGAAAATAGCCCTTATAACCACCTATTACGGATAGTGTTAGGAATATAAATATTCATATGAAAGACTCGGTCACCCCGAGTACCTATTAGCACCAAGTTACCTCGTAGGCTTATTAGTATTAGTTTAGTTATCGTAATACTAGTTTAGTCATAGTAGTATTTGTGAAAGTGGGTCGGGTCTTTACCCACTGTCAGCTCACTCCATAGTCCATGTGGGGCGTTGTATGTGTAACTATAAATACCCTTTCCCACACAAGGGAAAGGGTGGATGTTCATTTGTTCTTAATCATTCAACTTCATTTTGTCTCACTAGAATATCCCACTTTCTCTCTCTAGATTCGGCTTATACATCAATCCGACCTTGTGTTATGATATCCAATATCTTACAATTGGTATCAGAGCTCATGGTTTGATTAGGTCGATTGTGTGTGCGTTTTCTTGGTTAGTTTAGATCAAAAGTTTGGTTTTTTGGAAGGTTTATGGTCTTTTTCTTGGCTTTCTTTGATTCTCACATTTGTGGTGTTAAAGTTAGTGTTTTTAGTGTTGTTATAACCTTCTAAGATCAAGTAGTGCAAAAGAAACCAAGCAAAAACATTCAAAAGGGTGATTTTTAGGTGATTTTAGGTGAAAATTGGGTACTGCATTTTGACTCTCGTACTTAGTTTCTTGACTGCGTTTTGACACTGAGGTTTGATCGTGACCTGCGTTTTGTCGTCTGTGGTTTGATAGGGACAGTTTTGTCGGTTACCTGTTGCGTTTTGACCAAAGGACTGCGTTTTGACCTTTGAGTTTTGGTCCTGCGTTTTGACCATTGAGTTTTGTTCCTGTGTTTTGACCCTTGAGTTTTGGGTCCTGCGTTTTGACCATCGAGTTTTGGTCCAGCAATTTAACCTTTGAGTTTTGGTCCTAAGTTTTGATCAATCTTCTTCATTGAGTTTTGGTCTTGGCTTATTAACTGTGACTTGTCCAATTCACTACGTATACTCTGCATAACCTACCCAAATCACAACGTAACTACAATTCACCTAATCTTACAACGTAACTACAACGTAACTACAATTCACCTAATCTTACAGACAATCATCACTTTTAACATACAATCACTAATCATTGTAACGTCCAATAATTATCATAACACGTTCAATTTATCGGTGTCTCACGGTTTCTTCTTGATTTTCTAAAATCTCGCGAAAGATTCTATTTATCGGTTTAAATCATAGATTTGTGAAATCCCGTGTACGTTTTACATCATGTCTACTACTTCAGATTCTCTCATATCTGAGGTACTCAGATTGTACGATATTATTGATGAACATAAGACTTCCGACCCCGTACAACAAATAACCGTGTTTGATTCTGATAATGCTAATATGGAATCGTCGTGCTCGAATTCTCAAGAGAAAGAGTTTCATCAGCCACTAATGTTGCCTAACGCAAAGGAAAGTTGCATTGAATGTTTTCGATTACTTCACTCACATCTCAAGGTTTTCTTTGAACAACCTGGTTACTTGGGAGGATACAAACGTGCATTCGCATCACTCTTTGGTCAAGATGTTCATACTTTCACAGTAAAAATGAGTATGTATTTAGATCAACTTGAACAACAACTTGACAAAGGAGAATTTTCTGAAGGTAGATCCATGGCTGCCTTTTGTGTGATCAATAACCAACTCCAAGTGTTCATTGATTCGCAATTCACTGAGGACTATGATTACGACAGTCAAATGACGAAAAGGTGTTTTGCTAATTACACTGGAATCGAGGTTGACATGTTCAGAGTTACACTACTCCAACTCATGGGTAATGTTAAGGAGTTCATTAATGAAAGGGCGCAACATCAACAATGCAGTTTGATAAGCAGGATACAAATGACAGTTCGGGGAATTATACCACACTTGACATGGATACAGATCACAGACTAGAAAATGACCAAGTTCCATCTGCTGAGGTACATGTCACTGATCAACACAATGTGCTCCCTAATGAACGACTGCATACTGATCAAGTTATACCCACTTATGACACATATTTGTTGTAAAAGACTGATAGCAATGCCATTTCTAATTCAACAAATATGAATCATAAAGGGGGAGAAAGTGATCAGGATGATGCTGAACGTGATGATGAGTTAAGTTCTTGGTTTACGGCTGAGACTTTTAAATCAAATGATGTGGTTGATAAAGAAATTTTTAATGAACTTTCAAACAGATTTTTACAGCTTGAAAAATATTGTATTTCACTTGATATCGCAATGCAACAAAAGGAAGAAAGTTTTCAAACTAACCTACCATGTAAAAATCCAGAACTCCCTGATTTCCGTGAATTCTTTATGATAAATGATTTGAAAGCTCAGCTAGAAGCCAAAAACTTAACGATAAAAAACCTGAAAAAACGTATTGCTGAGATGTGTGATATGTGTAATGAAGTTAAGGCTAAACATGACAGTGATGTTATTGCAACAAAAAATACCGAATTGGAACATAAAGTGGCTGAATTACTTAATGAAAATGAGACATTGAAAATTCATTGCAAAGAACTGTGTGATTCAATCAAAGAAACAAAAACTAAGACTGTAGAGCAAACAACCTCTTTGATTGCTAAAAATGATGAATTCAAGGCTCAACTTCATGAAAAAGGTTTCACAATTACTGCCTTAAAGAATGAGTTAAGAAAATTAACAGGGAATAGTGTGAACACTATGTTTGCAAAAACATCAATCTTGGGAAAATCGGCTTCACAACCTTCTAGAAACCAATCAGTTGCTAGACAACCAAGTGCGTTTAGATCTAAACGAAAAAATATTCAAAAGGATGGTTTGACTCCCAAGTTGATGCGAAACAGGTTTTGTCAAAACCAGTCACTTCACAGTCTAGACCTAATCAAAAGGTAGCAAATGCTCGTACTAAGGCTCAATCTTCTAAGGCTAATGAAAAGGAAGTGAATGCTAGTGCTAAGGTTCAATCCCCTAAGACTAAATACATCAAAAAGCACATAACCAAGAGTTATACTCAGAAAACTGATAGGCATATTACTGTAGGACGTCGGTCTTCTCTCAACAAGTCTTCCATTGTGCATGAGAAACCAAACACTCCTATTTATTGCCTTAGGTGGATACCAAGGGGTAGAATTTTTAAGATGGTTGGTCTTAGATGGATACCTACTAGTAAGTTGTTCACAGATTGCAAAACCAAGGTTGACAGTGAAACCCCAAATGGTCTGGATGCTGATATCACTAACCCACATAAATGCAAACAAACTCGTCATGTTAGTGCAGGTCATCCTTACCAAAGTGCAGGTACATCGCTCATTCCTATCAAGGAAAGACTCAGAGTTTGTCGGCCTAAAGAACTGAAATCACCTAATTTAGGGGTTCAGGAAACTCAACATTGATGTACATGCATAATGATTCCTGAATACATCAGCTTAGGACTCGTGCAACAACGATATATCAAAGGAAGGTTAGTGGTGGTAATTCTTCATGTATCCTTTGTATATATATACATGTTTATAAGTTCTCAAAAATATATTAAAACCGGTGACGACGACGCCGTTTTGCGTCGGGCTTTTCCCGCCAAAATTACTGGGCCACTTTTACCTCGCTTTTCCGGCCTGTTTTTTGGCCGATCCGGTTCTTTTCTCTTCGATAACTATACTACGGCGGTCTCATAGCACTGGAAGCTTCTACTTTCTTCATCTCCCATCATGTCCGGAGGAACAATCTCAACACCCATCACAGCTCCCAGAGCTCAAACATAAACAGGTAAGCATATGAGATCTATGTAGATTTGATATTATATTTTGGTTTTCTGCTTTTTGTCATGGGTGGTAAAGATTAGGGCTTTCTGATTTTGAATTGGGATTTAATATATGTGTAGATAAAAAGATTGGATTTTTATCCAATCTTTATCAGATTTTTACAAAACCCATGTTAGATCGGGGTGTTTGGATTTGCTTATTATTTTTTTTATTTTATTTTATGGCCTTATAACAAAGTTAATGAGGTTATTGATGAAAACAACCACTTTCCAGTTTGGATTGGCTTATTTTGGGCTTAAAATAAAATAAGGGGTGTTTGGATTAGGTAATGGGTATATGTTTGACAAGGTAATGGTTTATCTGTGATACTTAGGGGTGTTTGGATTAGGTAATGGGTATACGACATATGGCAGAGTTACATCTTTAACTCATAATATATATTAGTTCTCGGTTCAGTTTTATATGCAACTTTAAAGAATTATGTGGAATGCTTCTAACTCATAATCTCTCATTGGCTACTTGCAGGTCAATTTTTGGGGGCTGGAGTCAGGGTGTTTACATGTTAAAACATGGTCTGAAAAGAAGGGTTGATTTGGGTCCTGAAATGGTGGCTGAAGTCGTTGCATTTGGATAAAGAAATGGGTGCATTTGGGGGTTCGATTAAAACTGAGATCGTTTCCAATTTGCCTTGCCAGCTAACTTTGCTTGCAGCCACGGGAGTTTACAGTCCATAAGAGAAGGTAGTGCCTTTCTTATTGACTCAAACTTAAATTCTTCTTTGATAGCTTATGTTACTTTTTGTATGATCCCAGATTAGACCGTATATATATAATAGTCATTTTTTTAAGGCAAAACAGTAGGAAGCTAAAAATAAGTTGTTGTACAAGCAGTATAGCTACTGCTACGTTATAAACTTTACGCCAATATTAATATTATAGTGTTTAACACAGAACTACTAGATGATGGTCGTACCTAGGTAGTTGCGTAGAAATGAGTTGATGGATGATATAGAAACTACTCCATTTGGATGATATAATCGTCTACCAAATAGGAATGATCATATAAATCAGATATTAAACTACTTTTTTGGGCTCTTTCAACACCAATTTGAAATTTGGAAAGTTCTATGCCTTTTTGGTGATTAACGGATAAAGCAGAGCAATTTGCAGAACCAATAACGGGTATAAGCTTTGATGTTTTTTTCCTTTATGAAAGCAGTAGCGTACGATACAGTATATAAAATTAATGTCGAGCTAAGAGTGGAATGAAAGCTAGATGTCTTTAAATTATGTTATCATGGTATTAAGTTATAGATGGAAATGTCCGTACCCACAAGTCGACATAATATCAGCAAAAGATTTGGATTTAATCTTTTTATGATTTTCTTCTGCTGGTGCTAATATTTTCATTCTGTTTGACGCAGTTTCTTACGGAAGTTCTCTCTTGGGATTTTCAGCGATAGAATATGTAACCTTTCTTTATATGTTATTTTCCCGTGTAAAGGTATAACGCTACTTATACATGAATCTTATATATTTTGTATTTGTACAGGGGCAAATTGTGCAGTGGATTAACTCCTCTTCATTTGTGATTGACACTGATTTCAGGAGGTGGACCTCGCCTAGACTCGGATATGGCAATTACATCAAATCTGTTAGTTACTTCTTCCTTTGTACGGATATTTCATTTAGTTGTATGCGCTTCAACGATATGCTTCAGGGATATGGTTCACAGGGGCATGCTGATGCATGCTTTTCGTAAGTTTAACCTTATACATTTGCATGTGTATATGAATACTCCTACGGATTTTCCTTTCGTACTTTGATGATAGGTGAATTAACTATTCCAATTTCCCAAAATCGAAACTGGTATGTGGATTTGCAGAGGTGCGTGCATGGGATTCGTAAGCTTGGTGAGTTTTTTTGGAGCTTAGCTATGGCTAATTATAGGTTTTGGGGATGGTCTGGTCCGGAGTTTATTCAGTTTAGTGGGTAATTTATATCATTATTTCGTGTATTTGCAGGTACCACCCTACTTGCCTCAATATGAATATTGATTACGCTAGGCAAGTAGCTTACTTTACATGTGACCGTCAGCAACGCTTAGATGGTAAGAGACCTCACAACAAAATGGTGAACCAGTGGTCAGGCACTTACATTGTCATTTCAGTCGTTTGATACTTACAGGACAAGTGGTGTATTGGTCAGAATTAAATTGTTCTTCCACATGGCATTAAGTTTGCATCAGGGCTTATAGCAAACCCGGTTTTGACCAGTGCTACGGTTACCGATTCAGAGTTCTGAAGTAATTTTGTTGCTGGCCAATTTCTTTATACCAAGGTAATTCGTTTTTATTATATTTCCTTTTTACAGATTTTGGACGGATAAAAACTCAGTTTGCTTATTGTACTATGCTATTTGTTGGTACCAATTGATCTTGAAACATATGGTGCTTCCACAATATTGAAATTCCTAAAGGGGTGTTTGGATGTGTGTTTGTAAAGTGCTAAAGTTTAAACTTATTTATGTTAATGCAGTAACATATATTATCTGAATAGGGTTATAGGTTTAAACTTATTTATGTGGATTATTGATTGCTATTCAGATGTTTATAAACTGGTCCTATGTTGCGAGGATGATGCTGACATTCTTGAACCGGTGAAAAGTCGGTGCCATATTATCAACCTTGATGCTCCTGTAACTCATGAAGTAAGTGCTATATTGTTTGTCTGAGGAGGAATTTTTTTGTTTATAGGTTATCTCTACCAGGTATATTTTAGTTAAAAGATTTAACTAAAGAGAATATGGGTCAAATTGGCGAAACAGGTTGAAAGCTATAGTTAGTGCAGTCAAATGCATAAAAATTCCCAAATCACGATATTAACAAAAGTTAGTTAATGTTAAAATATACTTTTACTTTCATATTTAGCGCACCAAAATGCAATGTGATAGTCACATTTTACCCATATATGCACATACATATGTTAAACATTTAATGCAATATGTTTACTTTTTCATTATATGCAATTTTAAGCCATTTGACACAACCAATTGCATACCTTAGTAAGAACCAGTAAGCATGTTGCAAAAATAGTTGAATTCAGTGTGTTGCATATATTGGTAAAATGTGAATAGTTGTCTCGATTCGCAAGCCGTTTTGTTATGTTGTTGAATGTCTTGCTGCTTATGCAGGACCTGTCATTAACAGACGAGCATCGCCTTTTGCTCAACGAATGAGGCCCGGATCTTAAACAGGTAAAAAAAATTGTTGTTGGTATCCACTACATTTTCTCTCAAATGTTTGTTGAAATTAGGTAATGTACGACAACGTTATAAACTGTTATTGATTACTTTGTCGTTTATGTAGCTAATGTTTCTAATGCGTCTGCATTCTATTCTGAAGGTTGTTTGTAGTACCTGTTGTTTTTACTGTCTTCATTCGCAAGCAGTTTTGTTAAGTTGCTTAATGTTTGGGTCTTAATGTAGGACGTGGCGTCAATAGACAAGCATCTGCTTTTGCTGACCACTTGAGAACGGGTCTGCAACGGGTAAAAAAATTATTGTTCGTGTTTAGTACACAATGGCTCAGAATTTTTTTCAGTTGCACAACGTATTGTGATGTTGTAGGTTTTCATTGGTTACTTTGCTGTTTATGTAGGCAATACTTCTAACGCGTCTGCATCATATGCTTTTGCCGAACCTGAAACAACGTATTACTAATGATATAAACAATGTATGTTCATAATTTGTCAACTCGACAACCAATTCAATAATTTTTTTTTTTTTTTTAGTAGGTTATGAAATTTATTGCATTATGGTATTGTGTAGAAAGAATCTGGTGCAAGCGAAACAAGCATCTGTGAACAAAGCTAAAAAGAGAGATAGAAGCAAGCTGAAAAGGCCACCGAAAGCCTTCTTTCTGTTTATGTAAGCATAAATTTTACATTGTGGTTATAGTGTGTTTTAGTTTAATGTAATTAATTGGAATAAATTGGCACACGTGGATAACAAAAAAATTTCTTTCGTAAGTTTATTTGAAAACTTATCAAGTTGTTGTATTGTGTTGATATTTGGTTATTTGGTGGTTAACGTTGTGTTTAAATTGAAAATGCAGGCTGCCAACGAAGCCGAGCAGACGCGTCAGAAACCGTGCAAGGCAAGTGAGAAACTATGGTTTCGGACAAAATGTAGATGCTCATCACAGAATGCCGATCGGCTATAGGCGCCTACGACAACTAACAAGCGACAACGGGAAACAGCCACTACAAGGTAACAGGAAAGTCATTTTTGCAATCACCTTCCGATAGTTACATCTGTTAATGCACACGATACGTAAGAAAAAATTTCCATCTCTCACCTCACAGGTCAACTTTTGTATCTGTTTGTCATAAGATGCGTGGGAAGCTATGTGGTGTTATTAGTTATGTGTGTGATTATTGATTGACTGCATTATGAATCTATTGTGCAAATCCCTTTGTGTAATATATGATATTGTCGTTATAAATCCCGTTGCTTAAGTTGTAGTTATGCTGTTAAGTAGGAGATGCCAGATTGTAAATATGGTTGAAAGTGTATGTATGTAACTTGAAAGTTGAAAACTAGGTTATCTGTTGTGTCAACGCGTATACGTGACTTTTTAAGGAGCGTAAGATGTCTAGCAGATTGACCATTTACCCGTTATCGTAGCCATTGAACTCATTAATGTTGCCACTTCTAATAATTATGATAGCCATTTGACTCATTAATTCCTCCTGTGCAGGCAGGGGTTTAACTTTGGCCACCGCGCTCAAAATTTATGGAAGACAATAAGATGCAGGCACTCTAATTGAACAGATGACCGTGCCTCGAGATCCTATTGTGCATTATCAGGGAATGTATGTGTTCACATTGATATATGCTCGAACAACAAATACCAAGATAATCTGCCAACTACTGGCCTTTGCTGTATTAGACGCGAGTTTTGATATCAGCGGTGCTGCTGTTTTGGCCGTTTGATTCGTCAACTACTCTGAACAAGAACAGATTGGTGGTGAGCTAATATATACAGGTACATTTTCAGTGATTACTGTTAAACTTTATTAATGTTTTCCCTGCTTTCGTTGCGGACATGCCCAAAAAAAAGATCAAACTGGAAGTACGTGAAACACTGGAGATACCATCATGCACCTATTTGTTTAGAAAATTTCGCAACTGTCCATAACATTTTTGGGTCAACCAACAAAGATAATTAATTCAAGCCGGTCTTCTTGAAATGGTTTACAGTTTTTTGTTGGGCTGAGAGTCGTGCTTTCATTTTAGGAGTATAAGGGGGTGTTTGGAATTGCTTAGTTATAATGCTTATCCTATCAAAAAATAACCATTTACCAACCACCTTATTTACTATGATATCATACAGATTTTAACATGGCACATGAAGACTTAACGTGAAGACTTGATGACTGGATTACAAGAAAAAGGCAAGCCCAGATGCCTGTATTCAGTCACGTTTGGAACTTTGGATACCTCTAAAGATAAAGACGACGACCCACATCAATAAACAGTGAGCATCGGTTTTCTTTTATGTTAATTAAGTTCTATGCAAGTGTCTTTGTTACTGTGGAATGTGGACTGAATGTTATGTTTTTTGTTGTATGCAGCACCGGTTTCTTTTGCATCTCGACAACATAGTGTTAATGAACCTGCATTTGTGCCTCATGCAAGACGGTCATCTACGAATGCAACAGGTTTAGTTTTTTTGCTATTTAAAATGATGGTGCTTTTTTTTTTGTGTTGGTAGATATGTGTTGTCAGTAACGAATTTCTGTTCGTGTTCTCAGCCTCTCCTGCAGTAACTAATATTAGGGGACCAGATCCTATGTATTCTACCAACACAGCATCTGCGAGAAGTGAGTGTTGCCTTTTTTTTTGGCCTCATAAAATCTGGTGTAGGTTTTTTTTTCACTATCTAATGTAGGCTAAATGTTGTGTTCTCTGTTGTGTCTAGCTGTGAATCTTTCTGCGTATGAAGAATATGCTTTCAGTCAACCTGCATCAACGGCTCATCAAACACGAAACTTGCCTATAGCAGCCAAACGTACGTTCACAGACTCTTGGAAAAAGGCGACGCGCCGACAATTCTAGAGGTATCTGGAACTACTTTTGAGCTTCATTCCGTCAAGTTTTTTTCAAACTATGTAAGCTCAGAGTCAGGATGTGAAAACTATTATCTGTTACCTGTCCGTTAACTATTGTCCCAAACCTTTATTTGATTTCTTTCCAAATGTTCCATGCCTGGGTTTCTATCCATTTTATTGCAGATTGATTTTGAAACTATTACTGCTAATGCTTTATAAGCGAATGAATCATGTCTGTTCTATTTTTGAATCATTCACATAACATGGTTTGCTTATACGAAATATAAACGAGTATATACCATGCAATGATTTATATATGCGGCGCATTAAAAAAAAAAAAAAACCCGCATCTATCTTTTAGATGCGTCGCATCTACTTATGCTCCATATCTACATTTCAGATGCTCCGTGTCTTGCATGATCCATGTTACCCCATCAAAAAAACCTTTCATGTGACCACGCCTAAATGTTCTACTATATTTGTACAAAATCGCTCCGCCAAAAAACGACACCAAAAAACCCGCCCGCCCGCAACGCGGCGGACCGCCGCCATTCTCGTGTTTATAAAATCTCAAAAATATATTTTTTCCACATTGTTCATATCATAAATCATCATAAACCATAAAAATTAGAAAATTAGAAAATACCAAAAATTGTTTTTCCAGGCATGTCTTCTGGTATCGATAACACTTACGGTCCTAGAAATGTCATTCAATAATGACACGGGTCTTTAAATGAAGTTCAAGCAGAAGTTCAAAATAAATTTGCAAAATATGCCTAAATGGTTTGCTATTACGTTAGATATGCAACCCGTTTTTCAAAATGAGGAAAGCACGTCGCCTAAAAGACGGCTGTTTCTGACAACGGGTGATTAAGTTCTCCCGGGCATGGATTACTTCATATCCTTGCATTTTCTGTCCTAAATAAATACTTTTCCGTCTATGATTCTTTAGGAAAGTAGTTGTGTCTCACATGGTGCTTTGAAAATCAATCGGACTTGAGCGTTCAAAAAAATTTCATACTCAATCAACGACTGCAGCTCTTTAAATAGAAACCGGGTCATTGATTGAGGGGGAGAGTATCATTCAAAATTTATGACAATTATCGGGCATCTACAATGCATTGATTTAATCAACTGTGAAAAGTCTTGTTTCAATCGGGGTTTCAATTTGAGAGGGGTGTTAATCTAGTGTTAACTTTGTTAACCCCAAAAAGGCCATATGTTTCTTTTATATGCAAGTATAGGGACTTATATGCAATTTGCTAACTGTTTCCTAGGCTTATATAAATTAGAGGACCATTCATGCCTTTATTGAAACTTGAAATATAACTTAGGAAAGACAGGGACCAAATCTGCCTATATTTAAAAGTTCTTCCCTTAGGTATAGATATCCTAATGCGATTTAGTCAAAACGCAGCAAATCTCGTCAAATATTGTTTTTCACATTCTCTCAAACACAAAACGCAAACCTTGCGATTTCCATTCTTCTTGGCTTTAAGGATCGTTATTAATCTAGGTATTGTTTGATTATTGTTCTACATAGTCTTATCATGCCTAATCTATGTAATCTCGGCCTTAAACTCATTAAAACTTATGTCTTGAAGGTTTTTTCTGTGGAATCATCATCCGTATCTAGGTTTGTGTTTATTTCTGTGTTTTGATTGATGGGTTTACACTTGATTATGACTAGGATGCCTCGTTGTTGTTATATTAGAGTTCCCCATCCACAGTGAATTAACCCCTTGATTTTTGTAATATGGTTGACTTTTTGAAGTAAATAAATGTGTGATTGTTGTTGTTGGAATGGACGTGGTTGTGCTATTTGATTAGGACTCTTTAGGCTATGTTAATCATGTTGTTGTTATATCTTGGGAGGTCATAGGTTGTAAGATAGATTCTGTGCGTGGTTATGTGTTCCTGGTTGCATTTTGCACAAATGTTATTGGTTGTGTCTTGCTTACATGTTCTTGGTTGCGTTTTGGTTAATGTTTCTAGACTGTGTTTTGGTTAAAGTTTCTTGACTGCGTTTTGGGTGTGATTCTTGGTTGCGTTTTGGTAGTGATGTTCTTGATTGCGTTTTGCTCCTTGTTGCGTTTTGAGTAAACTTATAATAAAACAAGTTATAACGCAACTATTGCGGTTTGATTAGTCTGAATATTATATTTGTTGCGGTTTGACTGCTGCGGTTTGATCACTGCGCTTTGACTATTTATCATTATATTATTAACTGCGGTTTAGTTGTTGCGTTTTGTCTGTTTGATATCTAAATGTTGTGTTTTGTGGTTGCGGTTTGCTTATCCTGACTGAGTTTTTGTTAGACATTCTTAGTTGCGTTTTGCCCCTTGCGTTTTGGTCTTATCACTATTATTTGGTCATTGCGTTTTGAGCCTTGCGGTTTGCTTACTGCGTTTTGATTATTGTGGTTGGTCCATTGCGTTTTGACTATTTTCAAGAAATATTCATTGCGTTTCGAATCATTGACTGACTGCGTTTTGTGGTGTGAGATTTGGTTTCTGCGGTTTGATGTGCCATGACTTATATTAACTGCGTTTTTCTTAACTTAGTAATATAGTCTTTGCGTTTTTCCTGGTGAATGACTGTGTTGTGACCATTGAAACTTGTACATTGTGTCATGCCTTAATTTTTGTGCCTTGCCTGATTACATTATGATCATGGTGTCTTGGTCACGAGGTTATGTCCTCTCATTGATGAGTTGACTTTCGTTGACTATTGAGTTGACACTATCCTGTGATCATTACACCCTCATGATCTTTGTGATTTTCTGTCTTGGCCTTTGCTTGCGTATGTCATAATCTTATTCTATAACTCACACCTAACACCACATTTCTATATGGATATTTCTTGTGGTGGTGATTGTGCAGTAACAATGGCTGACGCTAATGCACCTGCTGACCAAGCTCCTGTTATTCCTCCACCTGTTCGCACAGATGATCCGATATTGTCTCATGACCGCTGGGTTGCAATTAGAAAGAGCAACTGTTATCTGGACATAGACAGAACTCAACTTAACCCAATTTACAAGATTGCGGTAGACATTCTAAAGCAAACTAATTTCTTCAGTGCCTTTACGGCTCGCTCCACTATTCCAGCCATCTACATCCAGCAGTTCTGGGACACTGTACGATATGACAAAGACACTGCAGGTTACAGCTGTCAGCACGATGAACAATGGCTTGATATCACCAAAGACACAATTAGAGAAGCAGTTCAGATCACACCAGTTGCTACAGACAAACCGTTTACTTCCCCACCAGCACCAGAGGAACTTATCAACTTTTTCAGTGATCTAGGCTACCCCAAAACCATCAACACTCTATCTACAGTTATTACACATGACATGTATCAACCATGGAGAGCAATCTTAACTATCATCAACTTATGTCTCACGGGCAAGACTTCAGGCTTTGAATGACCTAGGGCTCCAATGATACAGATGCTTTGGGGGATCCATAATCGTGTCAACATTGATTATGCTGAGAGGATTTGGGAAGAATTCACTCATTCCATCCATTCATTCATTGAAGACAAGAATAATCTGGCATTACAGAAAACTGGAAAGAAGAAGATCAACTTTCTTATGATTCCAAACATCAGTTTTACTAAGTTGATAATCTTCCATCTTCAAAGTGTGTACAAGTTTCACCCAAGATTGGATTCCCCACTCCACTTGCCAGATGATGAACATGTCCTTGGAAATCTCAAGTTCTCTGCAAAGGGAACTAGACGTGAAGTCTTTAGGAAGGCTATTCCTGAAGACCTTATCACGAGTGAGATACTGAATGCTCCATATTATCAGGATTACTTGATGTAAGTAGACAAGCATCAAAGGTTCTTGGCTGGTGATGAAGCGAAAAGTGTACCGCTTTTAAGGGGTCATTTAAGCCTTAAATCGTATTTATTTGATCAAATATTGCCCTAAATCGTTCCTTTTGTCATTTTAGGTACTTTTGAGGAGAAATCTGGAAAAGGAGGCATTTTGGACGTTTTTGGAGCATTAAAGTGAAGAAAACGGCAAAGTCTCAAAAATCGGCTCAAAGTCACCTTTGACGGCGTCACATTTAACCCCAGACGGCGTCATGCTTTGGCAAGAAAAGTTGGACGTGAAATTTACTCATGACGGGCCAGTGAAAATAGCATGTGAATTCTGACGGCGTCACGCTTTAACTTGATCGAGGGCGTCACGGCTTAAATCATAAGGGGACGGCGTCACGTTCAAGGTTCGACGGCGTCAAGCCTTGATAAGCCAGAATGGATTTTTGAAGAGCTAAAGAGGGACGGCGTCAAGAAGGTCATCTGGGAACCCTAAAAGCGGCGAGGTGACGGCGTCACACTCCATAAGGTGACGCCGTCATATCCAAAAATCTATATATAGTTTTCTAATTTTTTGTCATAAAGGAGAGCTTAGTGTGTGGAATTTTGGGAGAAAACCCTAAGACGATTTTAGCTACTTTTTCAGGGCTTTTTGCCTTGAGATCTTCCATGTTTCATTGAAAGATAAGTTATCAATTAATCATTCAATATGTCTATGTGTTGTTTGATTCTATCTTATTCTTGTCTTTTGTTTAACATGTTAGGCTAATTTTATCTTGTGTTTGCTTAGATCTAATGAAACCTAGCTATTGATTATTGGTTGTTAGTGTGTTGTTAGTTGTATTGGATGATTGTTTATCTATGTTAGGCTTAAGAAAACTGGCTAACTTCCTATTCGGTAACTTGCTTGAACGTCTTAAGAAACATGAACCAAACGCGTACTAAAGGTTTTTATGGTTGTATTTAATGCACAAGCGAATTCTAGTGATCCCATGTTAGGAGCTTCCTAGCCGGCTCGACATAGGAGTGAAGTAGGAGCTTGTAGAGTTGGGGAAGTAAGTACGCCACCCCACGAATGTTATTAAGGAATACACCCGTCATCCACGCGACTAATACACACTAATTAACCGGTAAAAGATAGTTAGGGAGTAAGGAAATCTAAGTAAACACATTTCTCTACACATAAGTTTCTCACCACATTTTCATTTTTGTTATTTTATTTTATTTGCATTCGTAGTAATTTGGGTTAGTTGACTAGCAACTAATTCCGCCCACTCTATCAAAACCGAGATTTTACTTGCTTTCATAAAAATATAAAAACATAAAAAGAATCTTCCTCAACCCTTAGACCTAATTAGAGTAGCCTTTCATACCTAACGAACACTATTCCCTGTGGAGAACGATCAATCCCCCGTACTTACCACTACACTATACTACATCGGTCAGGTACACTGCCTGGTGGGGTTGTAAGCCTCTTGAGATCCCTCGAGAGGTAAAACCTGTTGTAAGGTCGCAAAACCACGCAATCAAGTTTTTGGCGCCGTTGCCGGGGAATAGTTATTGTTTAGGTTGAATTTTTATTTCTATTAGGTCTACTCACTAGATTCCTTTCTAGTGAGATTTTTATTTTATTTTTCTAGATTTTCTTTAGTCTATCTATTTTCTTCGTGTCTTTGTTCGTAACCATTACCGTCCGACATCATGGAAGATGGTAATATCCTTAACCCCCACAACCCACCACCACAACAACCACCACCACCTCCTAGAGCCCGTACTTTAGGAGAGTATTCCCGTCCTAGCCACCATGGCTATCGAAACACCATTGAGCTCACTCAAGGAGCCAATATCACACCCTTGCGATCCGACACCATCCGGTTGGTGCAAAGCGGATGCGCATTCCATGGACTTCGTTCTGAAGATCCTAATCAACATCTCAAGGACTTTCTTAAAATCGTTGATTCTATAGACCTTGATGTTGCCACTCGAGAGACGACCCGATTGCGTCTCTTTCAATTCTCTCTGCGGGACCAAGCTAGTCAGTGGCTAGAACGTCAACCCGCAGGATCCATCACCTCTTGGGATGATCTCACCACTCGTTTCCTTGCTCAGTTTTTCCCACCGGGAAGAACTACCAAGCTAAGGAATGATATCTTGATGTTCCAACAACGTCAAGGCGAAACTCTCTACGAGGCATGGACTCGATTCAAGGACTTACTCCAAAAAGTCCCTCACCATGGCATAGAACTTTGGCTCCAAGTCCAAATCTTCTATGACCATATCAATCTCTCCACGAGGCAAACCATTGACCAATCGGCCGGTGGCAAGCTACGTGATCTAAGTGCGGAACAATCATGGGCTCTCCTAGAGGATCTTGCTCTTTATGACAACGAAAGTTGGAGTGATCCCCGTGATTTGAATAAAACGGTCAAGGCAATATCTTTGCCTTCGAACAATTCAAGCACTTCCGACCGTAGGATCATAGAACTTGAAGACCAAGTCAAGTTTCTCATGAAATCCTACGAGGCTCCTAAACCTTCAAGCCAAGTGAACAAAATCACTTCTTCATGTGAATTATGTAGTGGTCCCCACGACACTCGTGATTGCATGGAACTCCCCGAACAAGCTTTTGTGGACTACGCATCCTCGCGTACCGACGGAGCGGGAGACAAGTGGTACACTTTCAAACCCGAGCCAAACCATTACGGTGATACATACAACCCCTCATGGAAAAATCACCCGAACCTTAGGTGGAAACAAAACCAAAACACGCAACAAACCAATTCTTCCAACCCACCTAATCGTTTCCAATCAAGCGGTTCCAACTCGAACCGTACTTTCAACAACAATCCTTCCGGCAATGGTAGTACCAATAACTTTGAAGGATTGATTTCCCAATTTATGGCATCTCAAGAAGCTCGGATAGCTAGATTCGAGACCGAATTCAATCAACAACAAACTGAGATGACCAATAAAATTGACAACTTGTTGAAAGCCCTCAATAACCAAGTGCTATCACCTCCGCATAAGGACGCTAGGAACACAAATAGCGGACCCCAAGTCAAAGACCCTTCTTCATCCAAACATGTCCACTTCGTCAACGTTGTCACTATTAGACCAATCGATAGGAGCATGGAAGAAAGTGACAAGAATGAGGGTAGGATAGAAAGTGAACCTAAGGATGAGGATAGGAAAGTCGAGGTTGATAAGGAAGTTAGGACAAGTGTGATTGAGGAAGTAGATAATGATGAGGACTACTTCAATAGGCTACCCACTAAGGAAGAGCGTGCATATCATACAAACTTATTCGATGACCCCGAGGCACCATACTTCCTAGGTAGACCAATCATAGAAATAGGCGACCCTTCTAATCTCAACATACCATGCAATATCGGACATTTGCATGTGTGGAAAGCCTACATCGACCATAGATCACCCATAAACATCATGACTAGAGCCCACTACAACTTGATAATGAAGAATCAACTTGGGTATAGGATGTTCCCTGACAAGGGTTGGATGAGTAACTTCACGGGAAGAGTTAAGGGATTACCGGTTTATGTAGGAAACTTCACCTATGTCACCGACTTTGTAATTGTAGAAGATATCCGCCCAATAGTCGATGCATCCTTGACTCAAGTGGTTTTTGGAAAACCATTTGTTGAGGTCTCTAGAATGACTTATGAACCTTCCTTAGGGATAGTTAGATTTAAGGATGAGACCGATGAAGTAAGCTACCAAATGCCATATAAGATAGAACAATTCCAACACTTGTCAAGTGTTGAGAAGGAGCTCAAGCAAGCGGTCTACTATAGGAATGATGAGGATAGAAGTAAAGGAGTAGACTATGTTATGGAAAGGATATTCGGTTTCTACAAGGATTGTTTGAAATTAGGACCGGAATATAAAACCGGGAAGGAGAATGGCCTAGGAACCGTGACCGATGATGGAGTCACGTAATGTACGTGACTTTGAGTCTAGCTACAAGACTCGTTAATAAAGAAAAGCGCTTCTTGGGAGGCAACCCAAGCTTTATTTGTTTTATTTGCTTTGTGTGTTTATTTATGTGTTTGTTTGATTTTATTTGTTTCCGTATGTATGTTTAATTTTTATTATTATTGATTCATGTTAAAAACTAATTTGTGAAAATGCTTTATGTTGTTTTTAACTTCGTCTTAACTACATATAAAGGTATTTGGCAAAAGATAAGTGTAAGGGAAATCTAAATCGGTTTATTAGAACACAAATTAACATGAATCGTAATAATAATAAATTAGCATACATATCCGTATTTGTTTGAGTCAAATGCTTGTATCGAGTCATAATGATGTTTTGCAGGATTTCCAGGAAGTAAGGTAAAAGTTTTTTCAGAAATTTTCCGGAAACTTAAAACGAAAATTTTTGTCAGGTCATTTCTGACGGCGTCAGGGGTTATAACCTGACGGCGTCAGATTTAATTTCCAGAAATTTTTGAAAGTTTTGTTTTCATAAAAAGTTTTTATTAAATCTCCAACTTATAATCTCCAGGAATCTGCAAAATTATCATTCCACAAGCATTATATCCTTATATATAGATTTTTCCCGCCGATGTTATGCAGGTTTTCGTGTTTGTTTTCTCAGGTTTAACAGGTTATTTTGGACAAGGAGATGTTTTTGGAATCAAGCTTATGGCGATGCATTAGTCATGGAGCTTCAACATTCTCTTTGGAGGAAGATTTAACCGTGTAATTTAATTATCCACCGAGCGAATCAGGGGAGTATTTGATTTCATTCTTTTACTTTTTGCTTTTACATCTTATTATTTGAACATTGGGGACAATGTTCATCTTAAGTGTAAGGGGAGGGTAAAAGCACGATTAAGAGAATGCTATTACGCTTGATTTTTGTTTGTTTAATAGTAGATGTGTAATAAAACTGAGAGAAATACTTGTTAAGGTAATTTTAGTGCCAAATTTAAATTTTTTTACAACATATAGGAGTGAAACTTTGATTTTAATAAGCGTCTCATGGATAGGGAATTGTATGACTAGCACAAAAACCGTACCACTAAAAAATTTTCCACCCCCAAATATGTGAGGTTCACCCCTAGAATTGGTAGGAAAAGCATTTATGCTATGATGTGTGTACCGGTAGCACTTAGATTCTAGAACTTGCGTTAGGACCATTCCAAGGCCACAAGTGAGACTACATTCGTGTAGTTAGATTTACTACATGATAAGAGGCATTAGGATTAACCCATTGTTTTACACCTGTGTTTTTGTTATAATTACATTGGCTACATTAGTCAAGTAATTCTCCCACACCCTTTGCGTTGTACTCATTTTTAGTACACGATACCCCTAGTACACCCCTCAGAGCCTATCTTTTCGTTTCGACCTTTAAGCATTTTACTTAAAGGAAGAATTTGTTACACCCCACTAAAATGTACACCCAAATCGCCTTGGCCTACCTTGTATGCACTCATCTTTAGTGCATTATTGTTACAACATTTGTTTAAACCCAAGTTAATTATCTAGTTGATTACATGGTTGCTAAGTCGAGTCATATCCTTGTACATATTGTTTTGGGACGATTGGGACTCATGGGTGAAGTACTAGTGTAATGGAGTAATGGGGAAGAACATCATTTATTACCCCCATATGTGCTAAATGTTTTAAAAGTACTCCAAGTTTTTCAATTATCTTAATTCGAGTCGTTAGATTAGTATTTGTAAAGTTATGTAAAAATTCAAGTGTAAGGGGAATGCAACGCCCCTATGATGTATTATTTTGGATGGTAGGGCAAAAGTGTATGAAAAAAAAAAAAAAAAAAAAAAAATCGAAAAAATCAAGAAAAACACAAAAAAATGAGAAAAAGAAAAATAGAAAAAACATACGGACTACCATCCCGTTTCATTTTATGTTTATTTTTATGTTTTTGTTATTTTTTTATTTTGTTTCTAGCTTAAGATTGAGTCGAGTCTTGGCTTAGCAACATTGTATAGTACATGTAATTGATCAAGATCTTTAACTCGCCACCAGTAAAATATCCCTTATCCAACAAAACCGTGTTTTCCTTTTCCCTACACCTAACGTTATAACCCATTTAAAAGCCCTCTTTGATAGTTTATCTTAGGTGCTTACGCCTAGTGGAGGAGGTTTTCGATCCTTTCCCAAGCCTATGGTAATCTATTTGCTATGACAGGTAGTGAGAGATATTATCCGTTTTCATTTATGAGATTTATTTTGATGACACTTGAGAGATGTGAGTATCTAAACACTACTTGTGAGGTGCTAGTTTATAATCTCCGTGCTTATTATGATTGAAGTGGAACGATTATTTGTTGTAATTACTTCTATGTTTGCATTAAATGACCCCTAACTTGTATTTTGATTAGAATAAAAGCGCATTTGCTTGAGGACAAGCAAATCTCAAGTGTAAGGGTATTTGATGAAGCGAAAAGTGTACCACTTTTAAGGGGTCATTTAAGCCTTAAATCGTATTTATTTGATCAAATATTGCCCTAAATCGTTCCTTTTGTCATTTTAGGTACTTTTGAGGAGAAATCTGGAAAAGGAGGCATTTTGGACGTTTTTGGAGCATTAAAGTGAAGAAAACGGCAAAGTCTCAAAAATCGGCTCAAAGTCACCTTTGACGGCGTCACATTTAACCCCAGACGGCGTCATGCTTTGGCAAGAAAAGTTGGACGTGAAATTTACTCATGACGGGCCAGTGAAAATAGCATGTGAATTCTGACGGCGTCACGCTTTAACTTGATCGAGGGCGTCACGGCTTAAATCATAAGGGGACGGCGTCACGTTCAAGGTTCGACGGCGTCAAGCCTTGATAAGCCAGAATGGATTTTTGAAGAGCTAAAGAGGGACGGCGTCAAGAAGGTCATCTGGGAACCCTAAAAGCGGCGAGGTGACGGCGTCACACTCCATAAGGTGACGCCGTCATATCCAAAAATCTATATATAGTTTTCTAATTTTTTGTCATAAAGGAGAGCTTAGTGTGTGGAATTTTGGGAGAAAACCCTAAGACGATTTTAGCTACTTTTTCAGGGCTTTTTGCCTTGAGATCTTCCATGTTTCATTGAAAGATAAGTTATCAATTAATCATTCAATATGTCTATGTGTTGTTTGATTCTATCTTATTCTTGTCTTTTGTTTAACATGTTAGGCTAATTTTATCTTGTGTTTGCTTAGATCTAATGAAACCTAGCTATTGATTATTGGTTGTTAGTGTGTTGTTAGTTGTATTGGATGATTGTTTATCTATGTTAGGCTTAAGAAAACTGGCTAACTTCCTATTCGGTAACTTGCTTGAACGTCTTAAGAAACATGAACCAAACGCGTACTAAAGGTTTTTATGGTTGTATTTAATGCACAAGCGAATTCTAGTGATCCCATGTTAGGAGCTTCCTAGCCGGCTCGACATAGGAGTGAAGTAGGAGCTTGTAGAGTTGGGGAAGTAAGTACGCCACCCCACGAATGTTATTAAGGAATACACCCGTCATCCACGCGACTAATACACACTAATTAACCGGTAAAAGATAGTTAGGGAGTAAGGAAATCTAAGTAAACACATTTCTCTACACATAAGTTTCTCACCACATTTTCATTTTTGTTATTTTATTTTATTTGCATTCGTAGTAATTTGGGTTAGTTGACTAGCAACTAATTCCGCCCACTCTATCAAAACCGAGATTTTACTTGCTTTCATAAAAATATAAAAACATAAAAAGAATCTTCCTCAACCCTTAGACCTAATTAGAGTAGCCTTTCATACCTAACGAACACTATTCCCTGTGGAGAACGATCAATCCCCCGTACTTACCACTACACTATACTACATCGGTCAGGTACACTGCCTGGTGGGGTTGTAAGCCTCTTGAGATCCCTCGAGAGGTAAAACCTGTTGTAAGGTCGCAAAACCACGCAATCAGCTGGTGAACAAGTTAGTGATGTTGAATCCCCTGCTCCAAAACCATCTAAGTCTACAAAACAATAGAAGATCACCAAGCAAAGCAAGCCAAAACCCAAGAAGCGTAAGGAGGCATCCACTGCTGACAACGTTCTTGTTCAGGCTAAGAAAGCCAAAAGGGGTGATGTTGAAAAGAAAAATGGATCTAAAAGACAGAGAAAGCTGGTAAATCAATTTGTAGAAGAAGAAGTTCCCCTATCTAAACCAACTCTGCAAGATAAGGAGGATGATGTCCTTCAAAAGACCATGGAAGTTAGTGCAAAAGAATACGCAGAGTCAATGGGACAATCTACCAAAGGTGTGATCCTTAGAGAACTTGATACCGAAAGACTTCAACCACTTCCTGAAGTGGAAGGAAAAGGAAAAGGGATTGCCACTGACGAACAGGTTGCTCAGACACTTCTGGACATCTATTCTCTAGCATCAAAGACAACTACCACACAGTTCATCCTCAAGAAACGCAAATCCGAACCCTCCAAAACCTTTGAATCTTCTGAAGCTGCAAGGGAAAAGTCTCTGAGTTTAGAACTCAATCTAGACTCTAGTGATACCGAATCCGACGAGCTGGCAACTGAGGAGAAGAATGCTGGGATGAATGTGACACATACTAAAGATGTTGCAAGACCTGAGCCTGATAAAGCTGAGAAGGAGATTCAAATTCTAGAAGAGGCAGTCACATCAGATCCTCCACTTGAAATACTGCATGATGAGTTTGTATCAATGGCATACCCAGGTGTCCAAGAAAATCTGAAGCTACGAACCAATGATCAGTCTCATTTGGAGGAACCCACCAGCTCAACGGGTACTTTGTCATCTCTCAAGATTCTGGAACATGACCCTACATTTGGGGATCGGTTTATTTCTGACAAGACTGCTGATGCGAAAACTGTGAAGCCAAATGATGAGAAAGAGGTGGTGTCAATGGTGTCTGTCACAATTGAGCAAGACACTTTTGCAGTCCCTACAGTGACAATACCAAATCCAACTGCAACAACAACCACAACAACTCCCTCTGCTGCAATGACTACCACGGCAACAACCACAACTACCTGTGCAATTCCACCAACTCCGCCCTCCACCGAAAGCCTCGAGTCACGCCTTGAAGAGGCTCTTAAGCGTATTGCAGTTCTGGAAGGTCATAATCTACCCAAGGTTGTCAAACATCACATAAATAGGTTGTCCAAGCTGGAAAACCTCAACATTGAATATAAGGTAAAGACTGCTGTAGATGAACACGTTGCCGAAGCAGTGGGTTGGGCAATGGAAGCACCCCTGAGAGCTCACTTCAGAGATCTTCCTACTATGGATATGAAGGAGATTCTTCTACAACGTATGTATGAGACAAATCTTTACAAAGGCCATGAAGATCACAGAAGATTATACGAAGCTTTGAAAAGATCAATTGACCATGTCAACTCTGATCAACTCATGGAGGACCTGGCTGAAACCCGTAGAAAGAAAAAAGGGAGCCAGGAAAAACCCAAAACACCTCCTGGGTCTCCTCCTCAACCACCTCCTCCTCCTCCTCCATCAGGACCATCTGGAGCTGCAGGCTCATCTGGGGCATCAGGATCACATCAAACACAACCACCACCTCGTCCTCCTTCATCATCTACCAAGAAAGATCAGACAAAACAATCTACTGGTCCAAGCTCATCGAAGAAAACTGAGTCTACTGCATACGGTGCTTGTAAGACTATTGACACTAGATTCAAGCCTTCTGTCTCGTCAATTCCTGAAGATCTTATTATGAATGGAGAATCAGCTATCAAAGATCAAGATTCTTATTCTGATGATGATGAAGACACTGCAAATGCTCATATTCCTAATGTTAATCTGAGGAAAGGCTGGTGGAAGTCCTTCTCAGAGGATGACAGATCAGCAACCCCTGAGATTACTCCTACAGATGAGATGATGAAGACATGGTGGCAACCTCTTCCTGTAGGAGACAGACCTCCAACACCTGAACCGGCTTGGTCCATCCCTTCTTCTGATCCGTAAGTTCCTGATAGCAACTGAGCTGATGCTATTGTATCTAGCTATGTGCCTCCTTTAGAAAACTCACTGCTTGCACAGACTGGAGACATGGGAGCGTTTATAGACTGGTACTGTAAGAAGCAAGGAATCACCAAACTGACACCTAAAGACATGGAAGGGCCAGCGTATGAAATTGTTAAAGCCTTTCATCCTGATGTAGTTCATCTTCAGTTACAGATGGAAGAATGCCACAAGCTTCTAACTAATCAGGTTGATGAGGGAATTATCAAGTACAATGTCAGCAAACCAATTCCTCTGGGTGGTCCACCTGGACAGGTCACCATCCAAACAGACTTCTTCTTCAACAAAGATCTGGAGTATCTCAGGTTTGGCAGCAAGGGGCATAAACAAGCGTTGTCAATTACTAAGATGAAAGCTGCATATTATCCAGACATCGGGTTATAACAAATGGTACCAGATCAGACATGGATTGAAGAAGAATGCAAGTATGACATATCAGCTTCGTATGGAATATCGCACTGGTGGTTCAAGAGACAACAGTTCTACATTGAAAGACTTGCTGCTGAAGGTGATCGCAAGGCTGTACGATCTCGTATGCAAATCTTAAGCGTAGTCAGAGTTGAGATCTTCTCAATATATGGCTACGACTACCTGAGGAAGATCGTCCTTCGCCGAGTTGATCTCAAAGAGCATATCATTGCAGAAAGTGACTTCAAACACTTGCCCTCTGGTGACTTTGAAGATTTGTACCTGCTGAATCTTCAAGGCAAGCTGCACCACCTATCACCTCATGAAAAGAAGACTCTTGCCACTGCCGTCAATCTATGAACCAGGGGCTTAGTTATCAGACAACGGGTAGGGGACTTTCAGCTTGGGATCGAGAGTTATCAGACTCAACTCAACCTCACGAGGCCTCGATGGGAAGCAAAAGACATGGAATTCAAGCACGACTACACGGTTCTTGAGTCCCCAAAGGCTGTGGTGTTCAGAGATAGGTATGAGGTTCAGATGATCATGCGGTTCGATGAAATCCACAAGTTCAGTGATGGTACTCTACAGCAGATTGAAGAAGCACTATAGACTACAGGGTCAAAGAGTATAAGATAAAAAGGGCAAAACCAGGGCGGTATACTATGTTGTGGACAAAGAAAGATTCGGATATGAACAATGAGTTCATTTGTGCCATTCAAAAACGATTGAAGACAAGGCGGATCTTTAGCAGTCTGGAAAGTTATGTTGGTGGACGTGTTCGAGAGGGCGATTACAGACTTCTACAGAGAACTGAAAGAGAATATATTCTCTATTATAATTAGTCCTCTTTTGTTGTTGTTGTGTAATTATATTCTGTTGTGAACTTTGTACTATTTAAGTAGTGATAAACATATGCTTTGTGTGTCGTCCTTACCTCCCTCACATGTTGAGGGGGAGCAGTATGAGGTACGTTTCAGTGCCTCATTCTTGATAAAAAAGAAGCGAAAGCTTCTTACTTTTGAGTAGAATTAATTCAAACCTTTTTCAAACGATCTCTACTAATTCTGCTCAAAAGAACAAGTATTCTCTCTCAAGAGGGGGAGTATTTGAAACTATTTGTACAAACCAATACAATCTTGTGAGACTCTTCCCGAAAACCTCAAAAAGCATATTTTAATTAAGGCTTTTCAAAAACAACATCAATATGCTATTTTTAAGGGGGAGAAAAATATAAATGGTGATTAAAATCTAACTAAGTTGAAATGGCATCTCATGAGAGCGGGGCTCAGACTTCACCAATGAATTGACGAAACTAACTGTTATTAATCGAAAGGACTTGTCCTGGCCGGGTAATAATTTCAATCTGGTCTAACCAGTGATGTAAGCGTGTCTTGAAGAGGACTTGTCTGAGTAGAGTGTACCGATTTAAGAAACTTTCTGTGGACTTGACCAGGCCGGGTAATAATTTCAAGCTAGTCTAACTAGTGATGTAAGCGTGTCTCGAATCGGTCATGTTCACTGAAAGTGGATCAATTCAAAAAGTGCAAGCTCTACCCAACATGTGCAAATTTATAATAAAAACACCTGAGCACATGTTAAGGGGGAGCATTTGAAAAGTTCAAAACTCTCAAAGTGTTAGCAAAAATTGTTTCTTAATTATAAACACTTTGAGAGATTTTTCAAATAAATGGTTTACGGCAAAATAGGATAGTCATGGTGTTATAAAGTGGCTAAGGTTAGGAAAACCGTCCTATGATCCGCCAGAGCCTGAGGGATCTACCCAAGGACAATACCGAATAGTTAGTATTAGAAAGTCCTTAGGTATGATTATGAAAAAATGAGTAATATGAGAAAGGAGAAAGAAGGGGTTGAAGAATTAAAAAGAAATGTAATGAGAAAGGGTGAAAAGAAATAGCCCTCAAATTATTCAACCTTAGGGCAAAAACCGGGTTTAATTCATATGCTACTGGTGGCTACTAAGGTAACACCAGTATTGAAGACAAGACGTCATGGACCCAGTGACGCACTGCACTAAACCTTCTAGCCACTCAAGTTCTCTTAAAAGGACTTGTTTCATTCTCACGGGGAACCCTGCATAATCTACCGACCGCTCATTACGAGTCATGTTGATATTGAAACAGGAGACACCGCTCCAGTCTCCGACTACCAAAAATGCACTTATCGAGTCTAAAGCCACGAGATGCATCATAAGATCTCATAGGAACACGTGTTACTTCTACACTGGTTGTTCAACATTAAGGACACCAATTGTAAACTTAGAAGTCCTACGCAGATCTTAGCAATCTGCCAGAACATTTGTGAGGGAATTTACATTCTCAGTGATTGAATGGAAATTCCTGCCAGGGTCAACATTAAACAGCCCTGAAAGCAGGTCACTTCGGTAATTCCTTGTGGATTACGCTTAGTGGTCGCGATAGTTTTAAACAGTCTACAGTCGTGGAGTGAACTCCAGCGACTTACCTAATCATTGATGTACTTCGGTAGATCTCGTAAGCCCTCTCAGGGTATCCGATTTAGGAACGGCCTTGGCAAGGATTAGAGAACACTAGTACAAAAATGGGTTTTCGTCACACATGTTGTTTTTTGAACGGACACACAGTAACTTTTTTATGTGACTAAATGTACCAGAATAAAAGAAACAGCCACTCTTGATCCGACTTGTGTGACCATTTCGGAATTACATCTGAGGCTACAGCCACACATTTGAATATTTTCGTGACTATAGGTATCTGGTAAAAAAAAATTGATTATTTAGTCACTTATAATTTGGGACGTGTGACGGATACAAATAAGTTTGAAACATTAGTCACACTATATATATACATGTGTGACAAATATATGTCACACAATTGACCAGTGTGACCAAAATCCATATATGGTCACATGAAGTAATTGTGTATGTGGCTAAATCATATAGTCAAGTTTGTCACACATTATTTAAACGTGACTGCTAGTTCTTGTTGAAAATTTAGCCACATATGAATTTGGAATGTGTGACAACTGAAAAGTAAGTTTGAAGCTATAGTCACGATATGCATTTAAAAGTGACAAATATATGTCACACACTTGAACAGTGTGACCAAATGTCATATATGGTCACACTAAACCATAGGCATACATGATTAAGTGTAACCAAAATTTGATACATATGGTCACGTAAGTTAATATGTGTGTCTAAAGTTTAGTGTGTGTTTGCCTGCCAAATCCTAATGTGTATAGTCACATTTAACTGTAGCACGAAAACATGTGACTATAGGCTTTACATTAGTCACATCATATCACAAATGTGTATCTAAATTATGTTTATGGCCACATTATAAGAGTATTATATGTGACCAATACATTCAAAATAGTCACATTGTGAAATATTCATGTGACTATTATTTATAGCAAAATGTGAACTCAGTTATCATTAACCTTGATATTAGTCACATTGAGTGTTTGTGTGACTAAATTCAAGATGTTATATATGGTCACATGAAGTATTTATTTAGGTGTCTAAGTCATAGTCATATTTTGTCACACATTATTTAAGTGTAGTCACAATTTGATACATATGGTCACACATTTCTGATAACTTATGTAATTTTGAGGGGTTAGATATGGGATTTTATATTCTATCTAGTTTGAGTCTAATTTCATATTCACTGAATTGAGTTCAAACTATTAGTCATGACTCTTCATTTACCCCATTACAATGCTGGGATTTTATAGTCTATCTAGTTTAATGCAGTAGTATGTAAGTATGTTACTTGCACCTAGGAACTAGGTTACTTGACTTTCTAAATTGAATTTTCAACTTTAATGAAGTAACATGTTACTAAAGTGCCTGCAAGTGCATATACATGATAAATAGAAACTGCAAATACAATAAAGCTTGACTGCAAGAGGATATATATAATAGTGAAAACTACAAAAAATTTCATTGCCATTGAAAAGCTTGACTTTTTGGAGTCAAAATCCATTACAACAGGCTAAATTACAGAAACAACTATTTAATACTGAAACTGCTAATCATCTAACAGTACTAACTTAACAATACCAGCAGTAACCTTGCACTTAGCCTTGAGCAGCAATCTTAACTTCAACCAGCAGTCTTAATTGTTACACTAGCAGTTTTAACTTGCAGCATGACATGCTTCACTTGGATTTTCGTATAACAATACCTTCACAGTCGGTTCGATAGTATTCTCTTTGTGATTCCTTGCCCAAGTCATGTTTAGTTACACGTGGCAATATGTTTTCATTGTGCTCGTGAATGACTGTACTAAACTCCTCATCGACTTCGTCATACATATCTCTGTAATTCTTGGTAGGTGTTTTAAATACAATAGACACATTTTTATTTGCCTGGTCTTTCACATAAAGCATTTGTGTTGCTTGTGAGGCTAATATGAACAGATCATCCATGTGGCCAAAACTACGCAGGTCTACCAACGTATAACCAAGAGTATCACGTTTGACCCCACTAGTTTTGAGATTAACCCAATCACATTTGAACAGAGGAATTTGCCTGAAACGGTAATCTATTACCCATATCTCTTGTAAAACCCCATAATAAAATGCTTTTCTTGTGGTTGAAACTTCTTTGGATATGTGAACATCTACTGCCTCAAAACTAACCCCACTTTTCTGGTAAACTATGCCATCATTACTTTTCGTACGAAATGTATACCCATTGATGTTATATGCCTCGTATTTCACTATGCTGGTGCGTGGTCCAAATGATATCCACCTCACAGTTTCTGATACACTATCTTTGGATATCGCTAACTCTCTCTCAACCTGAATTTCATTACAAGTATATATTACCTTTAAATTGCAGGAACAACAAACAAACAATTAAAGAATAGGAGTGTTTGGGATAATGAAATGGTGTGCTGGTGGACCTCTATCTAATGTCATATACAGGAGGGACAATTATGATGATAGGTTCTATGACTGAAAAAGTTGCTGGGCAGATCATTGGTAAGTGCTTATTTATTATAGACTACTACTATTGGTTTTGGAGCTTGTAGCTATAAGTTATAACAACATTTTATCTCAACTCACTTCTTTTTAGCAACAAACAAACAATTATAAACAACATACGAGTAATTACCTCTTCGCGTAACCACTTAGCAAAAGATTTACTGTGCTCATTCTCCAGCAATGCCATTTTTTTACCCGGGTTTTTTGTTTTCAAAACTTCCTTGTGTCGCCTGAAACAAATAAATGTCTTTGATTATTATATTTGATAGAACATTTTAAGCAACGAAATCGACATGTGTTAGTAACACTTACTCGATATACGGTTGAATTTCATCTGTATTTTGTATTACATACAAATGTGCTTTCTGAAAGAATTCTCTGAAAACTTCACTTGATTTGCCGGCCGACAATGGCTTTCCGTCCTCATCTTCATTGGTTACATGTTTATCAGCTGGGATACCAATAGTTTTCAAGGTTTTATGATATTCGCTAAAAAACTCTATTGTTTCTTCCGCGATAGTCTCCTCAACAATGCATCCCTCTAGTCTATTTCTGTTTCGCACATGTCCTTTAATAACCTTCATACATCTTTCGAAGGGATACATCCACAGAAAGCATATGGGACCACATAATTTTACCTCCCTAGTTAGGTGCACATTCAAGTGTATCATAATATCAAAAAATGATGGAGGAAAGAACTTCTCGAGTAGGCACAGTGTCACAACAAATTCTTCTTGCATCTTATCTAGTTCATGCAAGCTGATTTCTTTCCTACATATAGATTTAAAGAAAAATCAAAACCTGATAATAGCATATCGTGTGGGCTGGTGCATGACTGAACGTATAGTAATGGGCAAAAACTCTTACATTAGCATGTGATAGTCATGCGATTTAAGGCCAATGAGCTTCCTATCATTTAGGCTGACCAAACTAGAGAAATTTGAACAATAGCCTTGTGGTACCCTGATGTTGCTTAACGTTTCACAAAAGATGTCTTTTTCAGCATTCGTTAATGTGTAACCTGCTGGAGGTAGTGTTGTTTTGTCTGCTTCTTGCCTAGCAAACAACTCTTCTTTTATCCCCAACTCTTCCAGATCCAATCGAGCATTCATTCCATCTTTTGTCTTTCCAGGAACATTCAGCAAAGTTCCGAGTAGACTCTCACCAACATTCTTTTCTACATGCATGAAGTCAATACAATGCGGAACAGAATGATGCCTCCAATACCTTAGCTTTCGATACCAAATGTTGAATTTCTTCCAATATGCTTCATTTGCTTGGCTTGAACTACCTCTTCTTCTGTTGTTTTCCTTTTCTATTTAATCTTCCCACCTCTGCCTCTGGTATCTTCTTGTTTTTTCGAGGTTTTTCCTTTTCCCCACTTATTTTCAATATGTTGTACCTCGTTGTATATTTGTTCCCCGGTCAATGGATTTGGAGCATGATGTGGTTCTTCTTGTCCATTAAACGCATTCGTTTGCCTTCTGAACGGATGGTTGTATGGTAGATATCGTCTGTGTCCAGCATAACTTTGCTTGGATGAGGCAGAAAGTCTAACACAGTGTGTATCTTTCCCACATACTACACAACCTTGGAATCCACTGTATGGGTAGCCACATAATGTACCAAGTGCAGGGTAATCATTTATCGTCCATAACACAACGGCACGTAGATTAAAGTTTTCTTTTTTGGAAGCATCATATGTATCAACCCCTTCCTCGAATAAGGTATGTAGATCATCAACCAACGGTTCTAAAAATACATCGATATCATTTCCCGGGTATCCTGATATTAATACCGAAAGCATGATAAACTTTCTTTTCATACACAAACATGGAGGAAGGTTGTATATGACAGATAAAACTGGCCATACACTGTGATGCCTATTTCCTGAGTTGATGTCAACCCCATCAGCCGATATTCCTAGCTGAAGATTTCTCAGATCTTTAGCAATTTCGAGGAATATTTCATCTATGGTACGCCATGCCTGTGAATCTGCGGGGTGACGTAAAACACCATCTGTTATCCTCCTTGTTGCGTGCCATGTTAGATCTTCTGAAATACTTTCTAACTTAAAGAGGTGTTGCAGTCTTGGTATAATTGGAAAGTACCACATTACCTTTGCCGGAATGTTTTCGTACACTTTATGTGTCTTATTATCCACCTTCCATCTTGATTTCCCACAAGTTGGACAAACAGTCAACTCCGTGTTAACCTTCCACTAAAGAATGCAGTTGTTGCTACATACATGTATCTTTTTGTATCCTGATCCCATCATTCTCACTAGTTTTTTGGCCTGATAAGTTTTTTCAACCATTTTGTTATCGGCAGGTAGCATCTTTTTTAATAATCTTAGTAATTCAGTAAAGAACTTATCAGAAGCTCCATACTTACCCTTCAAGTTGAGTAGTTTAACTATTGCAGACAACTTTGTGAAGTCAGGACATCCTTCGTAAAGTGGCTTCTCCGCGTCTAATAATAGTTGTTGAAACTTGGCAAGGTCATCCTCATCAAAACCTTCTTTTGTAGCATTAACCATTTCTACTGTTGCTGGGCCATCTGTTGGAATTTCTGGACCAACATCCATGTCAAAATCCGTGTCGTCAACAAACTCCTCTGTTGTAGCATTAACTTGTATTTGGGCAGTTGTTGCTTGCTCATCATTTTCTCCATGTTTATCCCATTTTGTGTAGCTTTGATCAATCCCGTGGTAGAATAAATGGAACTGCACATCCTCCACTTTCTGGTCTATGCGGTTTAAACATGATATACATGGACATGGCATCTTAAGCTGTTGTTTATTACCTCGTGGGTCGATGTTCCTCATCTTCTGCACGTTGTGTTCTGCATACTTAATAAACGCGTCTACTCCAGCAATATATTGTTTCTTGGTCCTACTAGTTCTCATCCAAGACTTGTCCATGCTATTGTTGAGGTCAAATGGTAACGTATATATCCTACAAGTCACAAATTAAACCAATATAAGCATCAAATCATTTGTGCATAAGTAAACCAAGTATTTACCACTACTAAAATGCATATACTTAAGAAAGTCAAAGTCAAAGTCAAACTGTGTTTATTACACCTAAATGCAGGAAGTTACCTGCACATACCAACCAAGCCTTTAATGGCATTTACTTATACATTGAACTATGTGATCCTCTTTACTTTAAATGGCCATTACATTAACACAACATTACACCATCAAAAACCTGTCAAACACTAAACCTCATCCATAATGACTTCCAAGCCAAATGTTATTGAAATATCCTCTGATTCATCAGAACTAATGTCTCCTAAACCTGATTGGAATTTCCCCTACCCTCCTACAGGTAGCTTTGGTAAGATACCACCTAAGGGAAAGGTTGTTGACTCAAGCTCTGATTTTAGCTCCTTTAACAGTAGCTTTTTTAATGATAGCTGGGTTTCTAGCTATCATTCAACATCTGAAGATGAAGGTGTCTCAAAAAAAGCCACAATGTCCAAAAAACCTCCTCCAGTTCACACTCTGTCAATCCCAGGAAAAAGGGAACAAGTTCTAGGCCTACCAAATCAGGAAACTTGGGAAGAAATCCAAGCAAAGAAGAGAAAGGGAAAAGGCCCAATTGAACTCACTAAGGGTAAATGGAAAAGGACCATTGGCTTGCTATGTATAGTATGTCTTGATATTATGATGCTACTATAACAAGTACTATGTTTTCTCCTGCTATGTAATCAACTATGCAATCAACAATGCATCTATGTATGCAGAATTTTGTTATGTAATAACAGTTGGTTTTCAAGTTGACGATGCTATTTTTCATTCATGTTAAACCCAAAATACAACTTGAAAAAACTATATATCCTACAAGTCACAAATTAAATCAATATAAGCATCAAATCATTTGTGTCTAATTACAATGGACAGTGGGTATTGTAGTGGTAATCAAAATTCCCTTTGATCACAAACATCAAGCACATACTAATTGGAATCTGTCTGGGCAGAATTTGCTAATTAAAAAAAGTACTAATTGTAGTGGTACTCAAAATTCCCTTTGATCACAAACATCAAGCACATACAAACATCAAGCACAAACATCAAGCACATCCTAATTAAAAAAAGTACCCAATTTAGATATCTAAATGAACCTCCCTTCGTTGTTGATGGCCGGACCGGCGAGTGGTGGCTGTGATTGATTACTGGTGAACGGTCGATGGTGACTGGTGGCTGTGACGTGACTGGTGAATGGTGACTATGATTGGTGAGAAATGTACAAAATTTGAAATTTGCTGAAAAAAATATATATGGGGATGGGGGCTTTAATTTTGAAATTTGCTGAAAAAAATGGAGGGCTTTTTAAAATTTTTGGGGAGGGAAATACCAAAAGGAAGCCACATGTATTGAACCTGTGACCTCCCCTTCACAACACCAACAACTCAACCATCTCCGCCCTTGGTTCTTTTTCGATTATACCATTATTTGTATTCGTCTTATAGACTATCTGTTTTATTAAAGAAAATTGTTACAAAATTCAAATATCTTCTATACAAAGTTAAACCTGTTAGTACAAAGTTAAACCTGGCAATACTAATATTTACACTAGTAGTACTTACATTATTTCCTTTTTGCTTGTGTGAAGAACTTTCTCAGTAACTTTCTTGCCATTTCTGAGTCTTCATCAGTAACGGTGAGCTTAGCTTCTAACATAACAAATAAGCTAGCTGCCCTTAATGGATAATCTTTTTCTATCAGCATGTAGACATTCACCCCATTCTTTGTACTGACTACTTGTGAGTCCGTGTTCTCTACCGTTACA
Organism: Artemisia tridentata subsp. tridentata; assembly: GCA_021014915.2. Taxonomy (NCBI): domain Eukaryota; kingdom Viridiplantae; phylum Streptophyta; class Magnoliopsida; order Asterales; family Asteraceae; genus Artemisia; species Artemisia tridentata. The sequence continues at coordinate 113,647,439 of CP139502.1, read as the reverse complement.
CGAATGATGATACCAAAACCCTTTTAAAAGGATAAAACGAGATTATTTTTGGAAATGAGAATGATTAACTTTTGAAACCTCTTGCGCATTTGATAATTTTGGTGAATATCGTGCCGAGTACGTTGCGTTAAATCGTTTGATACGATATTCATTTTTTTAACTATAAATTACGGATAACCGATACCTGCGGGGAAACCCAAAAAACCGATGGATAATATTAATCGGGTATCCGGTGGGATATGGGGCGGGTACGGGTATATTATAAACGGGTTCGAGCACGGGTACACTAAAACCCGCCCCGAACCCAAACCGTTGCCATCCCTAGTTACCGGCTACAGCCGGTTTTCACCGCCACGTCAGCACCATTAGCCCTTTTATTATTATTATTATTATTATTATTATTATTATTATTATTATTATTATTATTATTTATTATTATTATTATTATTATTATTATTATTATTATTATTATTATTATTACACCTCTTGCCACGTCATAGTTAAACCAAACCACCACTTCAATATTCAACCGGAAATTAATCCCTTTACGGCTTTACCCCATCAATTGTAAACACACAATAATCAATAAACCCTAATCAAAACACACATTCTTCTGGCAAACACAAACACGCAAACAATGAATCCAAATAACAACAAAGGTATGTTTTTTAATGTTTTCACATATCAGTTGATGATTCATTGTACAATAATTAGTAACAGGCATTTGATCTATAAATGGTGATGTTTGGGGTTGTTACCGATTCTAATGTAAAGCTGTATGAATTTATTGTTGAATGTAAAGCTGTGTGAATTTTTAATTTATTCAAGTTTATGCTTTAACAGGTTCAAAGGCAAAAATCCCTAGGTCCAAATTCAAAATCATTTCCAACAAGGTATACTAAAGTTGTTATGTGTTTGTAGCTAAAGTTGTATACCTTTATACCATTAATTAAATTTTTTGAAACACATGGTATGTTGAACAATTAGGAGGTATGGGAAAACACAGATTGGAAGAGAAAGAGCCATTTCAATTTCTCTAGCGATGAAGAATGTGGTGATGCTGACACAAGAGGGGTAATAATGGTCCATTTAATAAATGTTGTTTCGCTACTTTTATGACATTCTCCAGACTTAATCCATTATACTCGTTCAACTTGTAGGTAAATGACAAAGCTGAATCCTCTCAAGCTACTCCCAAAAGTCAATCCTCTCAAATACCAGTTGAAAAGGCACACAAAAAGAAATTTACTCAGGATATTGTCTTGGGACTGCCATGTAAGAAGATGGTTTAGGGGTTTAGGACATCCGTTAACAGCTTTTGTGTTTGTGTAAATGGTATTTGGTACTTTAATATGGTAGTAGTAGTTCAGACATTTAATTTGGTTAAATGTAATTATTAATGGTACAATAACTGGTAATTAGTAGTTTAACTGTATCTATTTTATAACTGTAATGATAGTATTTTGGTTTGTTAAATGGTAGCAATTTGTGTTCTTGATGTGATGATTGCATAGTTAGATTTAATGCTAGCAGTTTGTGTTGTTGATTTGATGATTGCACATTTTTTTTTATGGTAGCAGTTTGTGTTCTTGATTTCATGTTGGTTTATGATTTAATGGTAGCAGTTTGTGTTAAATGGTGTCAGTTTGTGTTCATGATCTTGGTGTAATTGTGTAAATTTGAGTTCTTGATTTGATATGCAGTTTGTGTTCACTATCTTTGTTCTAGATCTTGGTTCATGATTTGCGATTAAGATAATGATATATAACATTTGGAGCCAAAATTTTGATTTATTCAAGTTTATGCTTTACTTAACAGGTTTAAATTAAAGGCAAAATTTTTAAATAATTCAATTGTTATATTGAAATTAGAATTTGGAGCCAAAATTTTGATCCAGAATTTTGAAATCGCCTAATTAGAAGCAGTTACCAAGAATAAGGTACGATTCATATTCTTCCTATACCCTCTTTTCTCTCCTAAAAAAAAGACTGCAAAGAAAACACAAAAATCAATTCTTCTTGTAATTCACCATTACTCTCAAAGCAGTTACCAAGAATAAGGTACAATTCACCATTATTCTCAAAGCCAGAATCATTTTCTTGCACCCATTGTTACTCAGTCATGGGAATTCAACCCATTGTTGATAATCATCTTTTGCTTCCTGCTAATAATGAACATGATGATAACAACATAGAATATGAATCCGAAAAGTATTATGATGATGAAGATCTAGATGCGCCTGGAACCAACCAATCAGATCGGATACTAGCTAAGAGAGGCATAACCAGGCTATTTAAGTTTCGCATGAAATATGGCAACCCTGGTGGGATAAAGCTCAAGGTAACCTTCGATGCATTGAATAGGGTATCAGGGTTACACAGAGCACTGTTTTCGAGTTTTTTAGGAGATCTGGTTCGTGGGTACATAGGTTTGAAGATTCTTTCCTGGAGGAATGTGAATAAAGAATCAAGAGATAAACTATGGGCTGAAATCACGGTACATATATACTATTTTTTAACCCATTACTACATAAGTTTATCTATGCAGTTACATTATGTGCAACTAATTAACAACATTGTGTTAATCTTTGCAGCGATATTTTGATGTTGACCTGACATTCAGAAAATTGGTAATGACTCGTCTTGGTAAACTGCTAAGAAATTTCAGAACGAAGCTCAGAGATGAATACATTTTGCCCCACCTAAATACACCTTCCAAACTGAATGAAGTCCCGGCCATGTATAGTCGATTGGTGAAATCAGAAGACTGGGTCGAGTTTGTAAACCACACGACCACCGATGCATACAAGGTTTTAATTAGTCATCTTTATTTAAGTCTATATGTCATTTCATAATTTTCAGTTTGCAGCATTACCGCATGTAAACGCCTTATGATTTTGTGTTTTTAGGAGATATCTGATAAAGCTAAAATGTCGCGTTCCAAAAATATTTATCAACATAAAATGGGACCAGGTGGATATGTTTATGTGAAAGAGAAAATGGTAAGATTACATGTGTATGCATCCTCATATTTTCATTTATCTTGTTTTAACTTTACATGTGTATGCATTTGATGTTTATTAGATCGAAAATAAAGAGATTGAAGCAGATGAAGAACCCCCGCGTGGTATAATGTGGTTGAAAGGAAGGGTAAACAACGACGGCGAATTTCCATATGATGAGATTACATCAGTGGGAGATAAACTTGTGAGTTTGACTGCAAATTCTATTATTATGCTTATATACCAACAGCATTAACTGTGTACTAGCAGTAGTAACTTGTATACCAGCAGTATTAACTGCGTACTAACAGCAGTAACTGTGTACTAGCAGTAGTAAACACTAGGCATATTTTTCATTGAAGTTCATGGCAGCACTAACTCCAGCTGAGCAGCATTGACACAAATATGAGCATCAGTTACTCTAACAGCATCAAGAAGACTTTTAATCCCAACATTTCCTATATTTTTTGTGCAGAAAGAATCAGATGACCAGATCAACAAATTGTCCAATGAGATTACAGAAACAAAGAGAATACTTACTCAACTGATGGCACAGTTGAGTCAACAAGGGGTGCAGTTAAATTTGTCATCTCAATTGCCAGTAGCCTCAGATGTAAGCCAACAAGGGTCTACAGATTCCCAATCGCAAGGAAATGTGTCTCCAACACAAGGAGTACCAACAGTATGTATTTCAACATATTTCTTGTTATTCTTTTGTTTATATAATGTAACGTGTTTTATATATACATATAGGAACCTGCTAAAACTGTCGAACCTAAGAAAAAGCCTAAGTCACGACAAAACGGGCCTCCAGATTCCCAATCGGAACAAAATGTGTCTCCAACACAAGCACTGCCAACAGTATGTATTTCAACATGTTTCTTGTTATTCTTTTGTTTAAATAATTTCTGATATGTACATGCAAAAATTCTTTTTTTAGCCATTTAAGTGCAAACTGTGGCACTTAAAGAAATCAAATATCGTTGCTTTGGGTACATACATGTGTTTTTTCAACCTACATATATAAAATTCTTGATATATAATTCAATGTTTGATACAAGCGTCTTTTGTTACTACAGGTTACACCACCATCTACGATGCAAAAGAAAAGTGACAACAAATGTGGACCAACAACACCATCGAAGCGCAAAAGTAATGTCTCTATTGAAGCCCTAAAGCAAGCTAGGCCGGCGAAGAGTCAAAAGTCTTTAAATTATGGTACTTGAGAATTTGATTATGTACGACATTACAATTGTATATTTTGTTCAGTTATATACATTCGAGTTTTATTCAATTTGAAATTTCTTTTTGTTTTTGGTTCTGTTTTATATATATATACTCATTCCAGCAGCACTAGCATTGTACGAGCAGTAGTAACTCTGCTTCAGCAGGACTAACTTAGTACTAGAAGTAGCAACTCTGCTCCAACAGTACTAACTTAGTAATAGCAGTAGTAACCCTGTGACTAAAAAGATGCAGTCACATAATATGGTCACGCTTATCGACATTATTGGTCACTCTTTGTTTAATTCGATGTGTGACTAAATATTACAAAAGGCCACACGAACTAAAAATTCATGTGACCATTGGATGATCAATAGTCACACAAAATACACATTTCTTCACTTTAAACAGCATATGGTCACATTTATTAACACTTTTGGCCTTTTTGCTAATTATATGTGACTAAATACCCAAAACAAACATGCTTTGTGTGACTAAATATTACAAAAGGCCACACAAACATAAAATTCAAGTGGCCATTGGATGATCAATAGTCACACAAAATACACATTTCTTCACTTTAAACAGCATATGGTCACACTTATTAACACTTTTGGCCACTTTTTGCTTATTGTATGTGACTAAATAGCCCAAAACAAACATGCTTTGTGTGACTAAATATTAAAAAATGCCACACAAACATAAAATTCAAGTAGCCATTGGATGATCAATAGTCACACAAAATACACATTTCTTCACTTTAAACAGCATATGGTCACACTTATTAACACTTTTGGCCACTTTATGCTTAATTGTATGTGACTAAATACCCAAAATAAACATGCTTTGTGTGACTAAATATTACAAAAGGCCACACAAACATAAAATTCAAGTGGCCATTGGATGAACAATAGTCACACAAAATACATATTTCTTCACTTTAAACAGCATATGGTCACACTTATTAACACTTTTGGCCACTGTTTTTTTAAATTATATGTGACTAACTCCAATAAAACAACACACGTTGTGTGACTAAATCATCACAAACGTCACATTTATTATATATTCATGTGGCCATAGGACGGAAAATAGTCACACAAAACTGATATCCAACAAAACTTGTGCCCAATTTGTCACACATATTCGGGTTTTGGTCACCCTTTTTCAATAAAAACGGCCATAAACTAAACAATGTGACCATATGCTACCTACTGTGGCACGACCTTTTGTCACACACACCCAAAAAAATGTGTGTGACTATATGAATATCGTCACACATTTTTAGTGTGACGAAAGCCACTTTCTGTACCAGTGGAAAGTTTTCAAACTATGCTATTAACAATCTCGAAATCCAAACCTATAAGTGTCAGGCGTTTTATTGCTAACTGTTGTTTGCAGGAATCCCTGGCGGTTGCAGCGGTGTGCCGAAAAGATGCCGATTCATCACCCCATGCTCACACTTCATCATAATAATCAAAGAAATCATGGTAATTGAAAGACCTTCTACACTGCTTCCGCTACTCTGATGCTGAATATCATGATAGAGAAAAGTGTGAGCATGTCGGTCCAATGATCACTTTATCACAAGGATGCAATAGTACAAAGAGAATGACATACAAAATACCAAAACTGATGATCACAATGAATGCTCAACGATCACACTTACCAAAGGAACATTCATCAGAAGATCACGACTTAAAGTACAAAGCATACCAATTATGAAGAATCAAATACTACGAGCTAGGAAATTAAGTTCATTATAATGCTAGATTCAAATTGTAATTTCTGGGGTGACCTCCCTTAGGGGGTGATTGTTAGGAATATAAATATTCATATGAAAGACTCGGTCACCCCGAGTACCTATTAGCACTAAGTTAGCTCGTAAGCTTATTAGTATTAGTTTAGTTATCGTAATTCTAGTTTAGTCATAGTAGTATTTGTGGAAGTGGGTCGGGTCTTTACCCACTGTCAGCTCACTCCACAGCCCATGTGAGGGGTTGTATGTGTAACTATAAATACCCTTTCCCACACAAGGGAAAGGGTGGATGTTCATTTGTTCTTAATCATTCAACTTCATTTTCTCTCACTAGAATATCCCACTTTCTCTCTCTAGATTCGGCTTATACATCAATCCGACCTTGTGTTATGATATCCAATATCTTACAGATAGCGTTAGACTATTTCATAAAAATGCACTACATTCATGACAGTTACCTGGTATCTCAACTCTGAGGATAAATATTCACGATTTACTTAATGACATAGATCCATAAGTACAATCATGCGGTTGGGATCTGTCACATATTCAATTCATTGAATATCATGTGAATTTGGTATGTCTACGCATCAATATACTTTCAAGTATATTTTACGAAAACTCAGATTTGTCTTAATTCAAGGATATTCTCATATTATTGATTGACAACGGACAATTTAGAATAACTTAAGTTTTTCATGGATTTAAACATGCAAATATAGGATAAAATACTATTAATGAAAACAAATGTACCAAGTACTTTAATTCATTATAAATAATAATTGCTTAACATCCCTTATCCAAATACTAAATAGATCAATGTATGATAATTCTAGTTAATGAATTTTTTCCTCATGTAATGACAATCATACTTGTTGACGATTATACCTCAAGTAACGACAATCATATTTGTTGACAAGGCATAAAATTCAACTAACTTTGATCTATCGGAATTTTGAGAATACTTATTTCAAGAATTCACTAAGTGAAGTTCCTGTATGCGTGCATTCAAGTAACTTGATATTGCCACATAATATTTCATAAAATGCTTGACTTCCTCAATTACCAATTTATGACAATTAAACTTTCAAACCTTTTAAAGTTTAAAGTATTCATATTCTTTAATGTATAATGCAACTATGCTCTTAGTTGAGCACACCTAGTTCACATGGCCATTAACAAGGATGAAATCCTACCATGACTAGTATTGAGTGTTATCTCAGTTAAACCAGCGTCATTTTATACAAACAACAATATTCTATTTAAAACTCCGTAAACTTTTATATCTATTATGTAATGTATGATGTCTTCCAAAACTTTGAAGTTTTAATTGTCGGCTATAACAATTACGCAACAATTGCCATATTGTTCATCCATAGAATTTGTGAGCATCTCCAGGCTGAGGATGTAATTCAAATTCCAAACATATTCCATTAGAATATTCATTACACTAGTTATCTAATAACCTTCAATTAGATATCAATGTTGTCAAATCATCTTGCATTCAAGCATGATCCAACAATAACATGATGTACATGAAAAATCCTTAAGTTAGACTTATACTTCATTCATGTTCTATCTTATCAAAGATATGTATCCATTTGAGACTTTCTAAATGATATATCATGTTCTATTAGATCCATTTATTTACTGCACATGTTTATAACAATAAACATATATTTCAAGGCTGTATGTTTTACTTTCTAAATCTTTCAAGTGAAGTTTCATTCCAAACTAAGACTTAACATTTAACTTATATAAAATGTTACTCCCTATATGTTATACAAACATATATGATTTAAGAAAATAAATATAATACTCCTACTATAGCTTTCAGAATAATTAAGAGTTATCTTATTTTAATTATTAAATCAAAACTTGGATTTAATATTTAAAATAAGTATCATCTCCTAGATGCATGCATTAATCCATTCATGAATTATTTCACTTTGTACACTTTCAAAGATTAATTGAATTCACAATCTCATTTCGATTACTTACCGTCATCGCTCAAGTAATCACAAAAGAAAGAGTTTTTACATTCCATTGTCAACTTTCATATTAATGAAAATAGATATGACAATTATCATCTTTATATATTTAATGCGCCTAGAAAAGAATATCCAATCACAGTTAATTACTTAAGTGTGATTAATAATCTTGTTATAAGACATGCATTAAATATGTGTACAATATTTTCCATATGATTCCTACACAAAGATTTAAACCACTAGGGTTTTCTATCTCTTTGAAAAAACTGATTTTCATTCTCTAGTCTAACCATAGAGTTCAAGATAAACCAAGTTTCCAAAAATTGATTATCTTTATGGACAACATCTATAATATTCATAGCATGAGTAATTTACCCAATTCAATATTTGGTAGTACATCGTAATGATTAACAGGTTTACCATGTTCCTATAACTCATATTCCTCAGCATATTAATCAAATATCTGTGATATCTTTGTAGATCTATGAATGAGAATTCCATCATTTTGAGGTCTATCATTTACATGTTTAGCCTCATCATGATTTTCACTAGTGTATTTTAGAAGATTATGTATCTTGTAATTTTATCTATTTAAGATAAAAACTCCAACTTGCCTTTTGTAATTTAGAGACTATCTATAAATACTTATCAAGTAGAGCAACACTAAATTGTTTTGGGATATTACAAATACACATTGACAGTTCCTGATTCCAGTTTGTTAATAACTTACTTCATCAGAAGTTTAACAAATTCAGAACTTCATTTTAAGACTTCATGTGATTCATCACATTCCATAATGGTGTGTTATTAATCTTCGAGGTTGGAGTCTTATTGAGTAAATTTAATCAATACTCAATATTCTAACCTTGATAACTTTTTGAAAAAAAGAAGATATAGTTATCTTGAATCAAACGCTACAATAAGAGTTTGATTCTCCTAACTGAACATACCATAACCTTGTGGTATTTCATTAGATTAATACTGTAAGACAATCTAACAATATGTAAGATGAACATATACCTTTTGGCTTACCTATTTACCAACTAAGTCAACTTAATGGTGAAATAGAATTTTCAACCCAATCGCATGCTTTATAACACAAGTACTTTTGACTAAGTCACTTCATGTCCATGTCTCACCATGAAGACATAAACTGTTATAATCCCTCTATACGTTATAGGTCATTTATCAATGACTTCATGTATATGTCTTATTTAAGAAGACATAACAAGTGAACGTCTTACTTTATATTATTATAAATCTTGTAATAATTAAAAGACTTCATGTTTATAAGAAGATATAAACATGTATAGCTAAAGTAATCATGAACACCACCTCTTGGTTTCATATAGTAATTTCAGGATAATTTATTACTTTATTTATTTATATCATTCCTAGAATACATAAATATCTAAATTGAAGTAGTACTAGATTACTTCATTTATTCATGTCATTCCAAGAATACATAAATATTAAAATTGGAGTAGTCTTATGTTATCATCTTGACACATGTTCTGAATTAAGACAATTTTACTTTTAAATATATTGTTAATACAAATAAACCGTAAAAATGTTTATTAATATTTATTGATCTCTTTAAGTTTTGTCGATAACAAACATAACGTTATGTAAATGTATAAATATAAACATTACATGTTCTTACATTTACAATTTACCATTCACATGCTATAATTAAAAGTATACTTCTTGTAATAAATAAAATGCATGAAATGAGTTGGATAATCCAAAACCCATAACCCATGGAGCTTGACCCATTTGCATTAAAGTGTATTACATCATGCATGACATTACAATGGGTAAAATCCATGACCCATGACCCAAGATGTCTTTGACATCATTCATGACATCACTTGACCCATGGACCTGGACCCATAACCCAAAACACAAAATTGTAACCGAAAATCCGAACTGGTACTACCAGATAGCCGGATCCCAAGGATTATACTAGCCGGATCCTTTTGGGAAGGGGTCCGCCGGATCCAGGTGAAAAGTGTTCAGAATTGCCTATAAATAGTGAGCCATTTCTCTCTTGTTTCTCACCCCACTTAGATATATCTTCTCTCTACATTCTAAGTTCTCTAACCTCAGATCTAAAGATCATTCTTGTAGCTCTCTTTCTCTGGTGTTCTCTAGGTTCTTATTACAAGACGAGATCACGCTTTCTTGCATACGAGCCATCCTTCTTCTCAATTTGCTCGGACTTCTCATTACCTCAAGATCACTGAGTTGTTTCTTGTTGTTGATACTTCTTCCTGTACTCTCAAAGTTGTTGTGTTAGTTGTATTGTTGTGTTGTTTGGTCCGCCGTGCTAAGGACTCGGTATTTAGCTTTATACCGGAAAAAGTGTAAGCGACGTTGTGAAGGTTTCCCCACCGATTGAAGGAGCTTGTTGACATAGTATTTACGAACTCTCGAGTAGGTGACTCGGGGAGTGGAGTAGGGAAAGGAATGTGTCCTTGTAGCCGAACCACTATAAAAAATTGTGTCACACTTCTTTCTCTTATCTCTTTACTTTTACGTATTTATTTCATTACTAGTATCTTGCATTATCCATATCTCAACATCCAAAGGTTTCACATACTATCAATCTAAAAGTTTTGATAAACTAAATTTAAATCGGTAAAAACTATTCAACCCCCCTTCTAGTTTTCTACAATTGGCATCAAGAGCAGGTTTTATAAAAAGTTTTTAAGTAAATTGTATTTTAAAACTTTTTCGATCAAATGGATCTTGAAAACTACAAGGAAGGGCAATCTATGCAAAGACCACCACTCTTTGAAGCTAATGGTTTCATATATTGGAAAAATAGATTTGAAACATATGTGTAGTAAAAAGATATTGATCTTTGGAATATTATTGTTGATGGGGATTGTGTGCCGGTATTTGAGAATATCTCTACCGACAAAAATGAGGTTGGGTCCTCTGTTTTAAAAGTTGAACAAAAGAAAATGCTTTCTAAAAATAATGAGGCAAAAATAGTTTTATACAACGCCTTACCCAAAAAGGAATATGAAAGAATTTTTATGCATAAAACCGCTAAAGACATTTTGGATTGTTTAGTAATTACTCATCAAGGAAACAAACATGTGCAAAATAATAAAATTGATTTATTTGTTCAACAATATGAGCAATACTCAATATCGGATGATTTGATAATGCATTTAGTAGGTTTTATACTATTATTACTTCACTAATAGCACTTGACGAATCTTTTTCCAATCGTAATCATGTCAGGAAATTCTTAAGGGCATTTCCGGCTAAATGGAGACCGAAGGTAACGACAATCGAAGAATCAAAGGACTTAACAATCCTTTCTCTCGATGAGCTAATTGGGAACCTCAAAGTGTATGAGGTAGTATTGGCTAAAGACTCCGAGGCCTCGAAGGAAAAGGAGAAGTACAAGTCACTAGCTCTAAAAGCTAAAAAGGAGTCTAGTGATGAAGACACTTCATCCTCGGATAGCAATGATGAAGAATATGCCATGTCCGTAAGGGACTTCAAAAAGTTCTTTAGAAGAAAAGGAAGAATTGTAAAATAATCTTACGATGACAAGAAAGGCTTCCAAAAATTCAAGGAAGAAAAGAAAGTTAAAGATGACCAAAAGTGTTCTAGATGTGGTGATCCAAATCATTTTATAAGTGATTGTCCCAAACAATCTAATGGTGAGCAAAAGGCGTTCGTTAGCGGCTCTTGGTATCCTAGTGAAGAAGAGAAAGAAGAGATTTGCCTCATGGCCAAAGAATCTAATGAGGTACATTCCGATTCTCTCTATTATAGTAGCTCATCTTTAGATAATGAATCTCTAAGCTTAGAATATAATAAACTTTGCAAAATTAGTCTTAAAGTCATTAACAAAAACAAACTTCTTAAAAGTAAAATTGAACTCTTAGAAAAATAAGTTTTAGAGCTTAAAGAAAAATTAGAAAGACTTGAAAAAGGGAAAGAAGCAAGTATAGTATGTAAACTTTGTGTAAGTCCTCAAACGATAATCGATCACCAAGACTCTAAAATTGCTAGACTTACTACACAATGCTTAGAAGATATAAGAGATACAAACAAGTCAAAAACAATAAAAATGGAGTAAGATTTACAGATTGTATGCCTTCGACTAGCAAAGAAAATTCAACAAAATTTATTAAATCTGCTGATCCAACTTTTTCTGAGGTGACGGATCCGACGGATCCCTCCAAAAGGGATCCGGCTAGGCTTAATCAAAGGATCCGGGCATCTGGTACAAAAAAATCTAAAATTGACTTGTCCAAATCATCTAGAAAAGAGTTTGTAGTTTTAACTAAAAAGAAAACACCTAATGTTCCTAATAGAAATGTTAATATACTACATCACCATAAAGGAATTTTGAGTAAACCAAATGTTCGACCAACAACACCATCTAGGAGACCAAACGCACCTTATCCTAAAAGTAACATTAATCAAATAGGATGGAACAATGGTTTTCACAATGGTTTCCAAACACCAAATAGGATGGAACAATGGTTTTCACAATAGTTTTAACTAAAAAGAAAACACCTAATGTTCCTAATAGAAATGTTAATATACCACATCACAATAAAGGAATTTTGAGTAAACCAAATGTTCGACCAACAACACCATCTAGGAGACCAAACGCACCTTATCCTAAAAGTAACATTAATCAAATAGGATGGAACAATGGTTTTCACAATGGTTTCCAAACACCAAATTTTGGACCTTGGAGCTATCTTCCTTTTGTAAATCAAGTGAATGGTTTGTTTAACACTAATGGACCCATGAGATATTGGGGACCAAACGCTTGAATTTCTTTGTGCTTATAGGTCTGTCAAAAGGTTGATCTAGAACCAAACGAATGGATTAAAGACAGCGGATGCACAAGGCACATGACGGGTAATAAAAGCCTATTTTCATCTTACAAGGCTTGCGATGGAGGTAACATAGTGTTTAGTAATGGGAAAAGTAAGATCATCGGGAAAGGTACAATCTCACATAACTCTTTAACCATCAATAATGTGTGTCACGTAGATAACCTTGGTTTTAAGTTATTAAGTATTAGTCAAATAGTTGATAAAAAGTGTGATGTCCTATTTAGTGAGTCCGGTAGCAAAATATTAAAAGACGGAATAACCATAAGAACAGGGGTTAGGAAACACGGTCTTTTGTAATGAAAATCGGAAACTCTAAAGATAAACTCTGTCTAACTTCAATAGATGATACTTTGACCTTTTGGCATCGAAGATTGGGTCACGCCAATATGCGACTTATTCAATCGCTATCATCTAGAGAACTTGTTAGAAACTTACCAAAACTTAAATATGAACATCATTTTTGTGATGCTTGTAATGTAGGAAAACAAGTCCATGCTAGTCACAAAGATAAAAATATGGTTCATACAACTAAGTGTCTAGAACTCTTACACATGGATCTATTTGGTCCATCAGTTATTCAAACTTACGGAGGTAACTTCTATACTTTAGTAATAGTCGATGACTACTCTAGGTATACATGGACTAGATTTTTGAAAAAATAAAACTGAAGCCTTTGATCACTTTGAAATCAGAAGTAAGAAAATTCAAAAACAACTAGGGTCTCCAATAATATCTATTCGTACGGACCATGGTTGGGAGTTTGACAACGAAATACAATTCGGAGCCTTTTGTGATGCTAATAGTATTACTCACAATTTCTCGGCTCCACGTACTCCGCAATCAAACGGGGGTAGTTGAACGTAATAATAGAACCCTACAGGAAATGAGTCGAACCATGCTTAATGAACAATCAATACCTCAAAATTTTTGGTGCAACGCCGTCGACACATCAACATATATCTTAAATAGAATTCTTATTAGACCATTTTTAGGATTAACTCCTTATGAGTTATTAAAAGGAAAAAAGCCGTCGTTAGATTACTTTAAAGTATTTGGAAGCAAATGCTTCATTTTAAACACACAAGATTATCTAACCAAATTTGTTCCTAAATCCACCGAAGGTATTTTCTTAGGATATTCACCTAATAGTAAAGCATATGTAGTTCTAAATAAAGAAACTATGAAAGTAGAAGAATCTTTAAATGTCAAGTTTGACGAAAGTCCTCCTCCTAAATCTCAACCTCTCGTAGATGATGACATAATAGAAAGTCAAATTCATGAAAATCAAAGTAGTGAGATAAAAGACATAGAAGATGAACTATTAGATAAAGAAATAGTTAACGTCAAAGAGTCTAAAGATCACCCACTAGAAATAGTTATAGGAAAATTAAATGAAAGAACATTACGGTCTCAGGCTCAAAATCAAAGTAATTTATTCTGTTTTGTTTCCTCAATAGAACCCAAAAACGTAAAAGAAGCTATTAAAGACGAAAGTTGGGTAATAGCTATGCAAGAAGAATTAAATCAATTTGTCTCAAATGATGTTTGGAAACTAGTTCCTCCACCTAAAAATCAAACCATAATTGGTACAAAATGGGTTTCAAAAATAAACTAGATGAAAATGGGATTGTATCCCGCAACAAAGCTAGACTTGTTGCACAAGGTTATAATCAACAAGAAGGAACAGATTTTGATGAGACCTATACTCCCGTAGCTAGATTAGAATCTATAAGAATCCTTCTAGCTTATGCTTGTGCTAAAAATATCAAGCTTTATTAAATGAATGTAAAAAGTGTTTTTCTAAACGGGTTCATAAATGAAGAAGTATAACTAGCTCAACCTACGGGTTTCGTGGACTTTGAAAAACCAGAATATGTATATAAACTCAATAAAGCTCTCTACAATCTTAAACAAGCCCCTAAAGCTTGGTATGATAGACTTAAAACCTTTCTTATAGATAATAAATACACAATGGGTCTAGTAGATAATACATTGTTTACAAAGAAAAACCAATCACATATTATCATTGTTCAAATTTACGTAGACGATATTATATTCGGATCTACTTGTCAAGAAATGTGTGACGATTTGATCATGCACGACGAGTTTGAAATGAGTATGATGAGAGAGTGAATAAAATTTCTTGGTCTACAAATAAAACAATTAGAAGATGGTATCTTCTTTAATCAATCTAAATATATTAAAGAAATGTTAAAGAAATTTGGATTAGAAGATGCAAAACCAATGAAAACACCAATGTCTTCTAACACTAAACTTACCAAAGACGAGGACGGTGAATCCGTAGATGATACCAAGTACCGCGGTATTATAGGTAGTCTACTATATCTTACGGCTAGTCGACCGAATATTATGTTTAGTGTATGTATCTGTGCTCGCTTTCAAGAAGATCCTAAATCTTCACACCTCGAAGCGGTCAAAAGAATTTTTAGGTACATAAAGGGTACAACTCAATTGGAGTTATGGTATCCAAAAGGTACGGGGGTCAAAACTATTGTATATGCACATTCTGACCATGCAGGTCATTATGTTGATCGCAAAAGCACAAGTGGTGTTTGTACATTCATAGGATGTGGCTTAACATCATGGTTTTCAAAGAAACAAACCGCGCTTGCTATTTCTATCACCAAAGCAGAATATGTGTCAGCAGGGAAAGTATGCCAACAAGCACTATAGATGAAACAAGCTCTTGTCGACTACGATGTTCATCTAAGAGATATTGCCATCCTCTGCGACAACAAAGGCGTCATCGACCTTAGCAAGAATCCTGTTTTGCATTCCCGCACTGTAACACCCCTAAAATCTGGTTTAGCGAAAGCATACATGTTTGGTTGCTATTAAATTGGTATCACAACACAAAGTACAAAGTACGGTTTTACCTCAACCGTTTAAAAGAAGTTTCATATTCAAAAGAATTTTGTTTACAACATTCCAAAAACAGTGCGGAAATATAAGCCCATAAAGGAAGTAAAGCGGTCCCAAATACATCAGAGTCATCTATGACTATGCCATGCCATGCCAAAGCCTCCAAAAGTATGCTATCGCTTTAAACCTGAAAATACATGCTAAAAGTGTCAACACGAGGTTGGTGAGTTCATAGGTTTGTATAAATATGAATGAAGAGTAAAAGTAATGTGAGATCAATAGTGACTATTGTGTCGCTCACAATCTCATGAAAATAAATGTTTACCGCTAAGCAAAGTTTGCAATGTGGACGACAAGAGTTAAAGTTTGTTTGACTAGTTCATTCGGTTATGTGACCAATTCATTCGGCCATGTGACCAATTCATTCGGTCATGTTACCATTTCATTCGATTATGTGACCAGTTCATTTGGTCAGGTATGTACATAGCAGTTGGGCCAATTCATTCAGTTATGCAGGCATAAATGTTTTAAGCACTTGTGTCCATGAGTGAGAAATCATGTATGTAACATGTAAACACATAACGCATTCGAGTAAACAACGAACATTTAAGTAAGGCAAGTAATGTTTTGAGTAAACAAGTGGCATATTCAAGTAAAACAAGTAATTCATTTAGATAAAAACGAGCATGTATTCTCCCCCAAAAGTATTTCAAAACAAGTAAAATAGGGGCCATGACTCACTTCTGCAAAGCAGTCTGAATAGAGTAAAGTCAAATAGTAATAGTGGACGGCACCGACATGCTACCTAGATTAGTAAGGCAATTTTAGTTCGCAATTCCAATTTAAGACTCTATGTGTGAATTCTAAATAAGATTAAAAGTTTTTTTTTTAAGTGTTGGTGTTATTGCTTGCTTTTGTGGCATCATTTAAATTTAAATAGTTTTCCAAGTGTTGGCAAGTATTTGCTTTTGAAAGTGCATAAGTATATAAGTATGTAATAACGAAAATTCTCAAAGACAAATATGTCTTCGGTTTGACAGTAACCGAAAGACGATGTAAGGAAATTAATCACAAATAGATGGCAGACGTAGTTAGACTATACAATGTTGTTGTTAAAAGTATATATATATATATATTATATATATATATATATATATATATATATATATATATATATATATATATATATATATATAATATATATATATATATATATATATATATATATTTGTATATATTTATATGTAACTAAATATTAGTTGATAATAAAAATAAAAGTAAGTAAAAAAATTTATATTTTAAGTAATGGTTTTATTAATTGAGATTATATTTAAAATAAGCTTGTAGATTATCTATTTTTAGAGTTTAGATTATGAGTGTAGGATTTTAAAGAAAATCAGGCATAACCCGTGTATACGTTTTAGTTTTCCGAGGTGACTAGATGTCAAAATCTTTATTTTAGAACAATGAACCATTTCGTATTTTTTATTACAATCGAATGAGTTTTTATGTGTTGTATTGAGCTTAGATAAGCAAAATAGGTAATATCAACCAACCACTTTAAAAGTTAAAACTTATATTTCTAGTTTTCAATAAGTTTTATTTAATTGTTTATAATTTTATTTGTTGAGTATGATTAGTTTTGTTTGAAAAAAATATTTGTTTGAATAAAAACAAGTCGCGTAGCTCTAAGCTTGCCGAGAGGAGGGGATTTAGTCAAGATCGAAAAGTCGAAAAAGGCCGAAATCAGGTTGTGCAAATAATTTGACGAACAAGCCGGAACCTCATTAACAAAAATAGGCGATCAACTCGGGATTTCCAAACTAATCAAAACCGACACCCAAATTGGGCTCAAATTGGACCTGTCGGCTCACTGTTACTCGACACACAAACCAATTTAAATAAATTTTTAACACAAGTGAATTTCCAAAATCAAACTTTGTCATTAAATTATATTTAGTCTAGTAACTGAAATCTTGAAAGCAAAAACCTCAACCAAATTCTGTCAACGCCTATTATAACTTGCACCAAATGCACCCTTAAATAAAATGGGCTTTGGCCCTGTTTGTAAAACAAACAAACGCACCCTTTGATGGCCTGTTGGCTTCGACACAACAATAACCCATAACCCGTGGAGCTTGACCCATAACCCATAACCCATGGAGCTTGAACCATGACCCATGTGCATTAAAGTGTATTACATCATGCATGACATCACATTGGGTAAAACCGATGACCCATGACCCAAGATGTCTTTGACATCATTCATGACATCACTTGACCCATAGACCTTGACCCATAACCCAAAACCCGGAATTGTAACCCAAAATCCGAACTGGTACTACCAGATAGCCGGATCTCTAGGATTACACTGGCCGGATCCTTTTGGGAAGGGATCCGCCGGATCCAGGTGAAAAGTGTTCAGAATTTCCTATAAATAGTGAGCCATTTCTCTCTTGTTTCTCACCCCACTTAGATATATCTTATCTCTACATTCTAAGTTCTCTAACCTCAGATCTAAAGATCATTCTTGTAGCTCTTTTTCTCTTGTGTCACACCCCCAAAATCGGGTCCAGCGGAAGCTTACACATCGCTGGGGTGCAACTCAATTGGTATCACAACACAAGTGCAAAGAACGGTTTTCAACTCAATCATTTAGAATAACATTGTTTAACAAAAATGTTGAATTACATTGTTAAAAGTAATGCGGAATTAGGCCCTTAAAAATATAGTTTAAAACGGTCCCTGTATAAATATCAGAGTCTTCTATGACCATGCCATGCCCTGCCAAAGCCTCCAGTAGCGTGTCTTTGCTAAATACCTGAAAATACATGCTAAAACATCAACACGAGGTTGGTGAGTTCATAGAGTTGTTGCAAAATGTAATGCCTTTGGATAATGATTTCCCAGCAAAGGCATTGTAAATCCACTCAGTCCCAAGCCTTGGCCATAACAAGACTTGCAACCTGTGTGTTTACAACCCCACTGCCAAATGAGTTTTTGGTTTGGTGAATAAAAGTAATATGTGGACCACAAGGTTCACAGTACATTTGGTTTGATCAATACATTCGATGATGTGACCTATTCATTCGGTTGTGTGACCAGTTCATTCGTCATGTGACCCGTTCATTCGGTCATAATGCCCGTACATTCGGTTATGTGACCCATTCATTTTGTCATGTATGTACATAGTGGTGGAGCCGGTTCATTCGGTTAAGTATGCATAATGTTTGAAGTGCTTGTGTCCATGAGTAATAAGAATTAAGTGCAATACTAGTGAATACACAATACATTCGGATGAATAACAAATTCATAAGTGGAGCAAGTAATGACTTGATGAAACAAGTGGCATAATCAAGTAAATCATGTATACATTTGGATGAAAATGAGCATGTATTCTCCCCCAAAACAGTTATTCAAAACGTACGAAAGTAGGGGCTATGAAACTCACCTGGTATGATAGCTACGATGACAAAAGTGAATACACTGAAATGAGGCACGATCTCTAACCGCGACCTAATATGAATGATGGAATCTAATGTAAGAAATGAAATGATGCTGCACATGCAAATACGTATGTTATCGATACCACTTGATGATTTTGGAAAATAACGTTTATCGTCGAAAAATACATTTTTGACGTTTCGTTAAGTTAATAAACACTTTTCGTGTAAATATGTTGAAACGGTACTCCACGATCCTTGTTCGGTGTTTTATTGGTTAATATAATGTTTTCGTCGCAAAATAACTCTTTTCACAACTTTTGAAAATATGCCCGAACGGCCTTGTAAAACTAGCCGTGAAATGTAGCTCGTTATGTGTTAGAAATAAAACTCAACGTTTTTGTAAACCTTGTAACAATATCTAAATATCGTTATATTCAACTTTTGATCAACCGCGCCTCGATCAGTTAGATAATCGGCTATCAATGTTTTGACTTGTAAAAATACTAGTTTTCATACTTGAAACACTTAATGTAGTGAGCTGTCAAAATAAGTATTGAATTGTCGGGCTTTAAATGTGTATATCTCGGTCGTTATAAGCTCGTTTTCTACGTTCTTTATATCCACGGGTTCGTATAAATATAAAACTAACATATTTTCAATGGCTCGGCTCATCAAGATCACGGCTAACGACTCATTTTGCCCCTTAAAGTTCGGCAATCAGCAACAGTTTTTCTGAAAAATATAGTTTTCGTCGCGTAACTTAAATAATTCATAACTTCTTCGTTATAAGTCGGATTTTAGTGATTCTTGCGGCCACGGTTTCGTTTTTGAAAGTAATTTCTAAATATGAAGGCCAAAATGACCCATTAGTTGCTGAAATTTCCAGATCTGCCGATTTAGGACAGACCCTTATCTATAATGTTTAAAAACCCATTTTTAAAGTTCTAAACTTACTCAAATCACTTCATATCAACTCCACAAGTTCGCAAATCCTACCATACACCTTCTTAGGGTGTCATGGGTCCTAAAAATCACCAATCATGGTGGATTTCATGAGATCATTGGGGAAAACTTATGGATCTAGTGATTTAGGAAGTTTATGTTCAAAAGTGGTATGTATAACTTTAGTATCTTGCATGGATGATCCATAAAACTTGTAAATACATGAACATATACATCAAATGAAAGGATAAAAATGATCAAAACATAACTTTGAAACTTACTTGATGATTGGATGAGATTTGATAAGAAATGAGTAGAAATCTTGAAGTTTGATCACAAATTGATAACTAGGAATGTAAAGGGAGTATGATTATGCATTGTTCTTGAAAAATTAATGGATTTTGGTGTGTTCTTCTTGTCTTGGCCGATCCAAATGAGGAAGAAAAGATGAGAGGATTTTTGATGCTAGTTTATTGTAATGAGATGAAAATGAGGTATATAGGTCTAAGTCTTTATGGTCTTTCTATATTAATTCAAGTATCACATGGCTAGGGAACTAGGGGGGCGGCACACATGGGTGAAAAAGGAAGAAAAGTGGTTAATTAATGTTATTGTCCATAATATGTAAGCATTAGTTAGTTTAGTTTGTGTATTGGGTGTTATCGGGTACCGAGTTATCTTGAAATAAATGTTAACGAGGTGAAATAAAATATGACGAAGTTGTAAAAGTTGTAAAATATTATTCCTTGCAAGAATCGGGTGTTAAAATAATTATCGGGTTGAAATATCGTAAACCGACGGTGTTTATAAGCGTTTTCCGGAAAATGTAGCAAATGGTTTTAAAACACCGGGTAAATTAATAATATAATTTTTATATCATTATATTGAATGGGAAAACATATTAGGATCACTGTCGGGAGTATCGGGTATATGTTAGTAATAAAAACTGAGTGGTAACGTTAATTACAAATTAAACATACGTAAATTGAAATAATGCATATCCGTGCACGACCTAGGATACTGATGATGTTACTGAGGACATGTAGACTATTCCAGTCTATATGATGAGTCCTTAATGATGATGCATGAATACGCCGCTAAACCTTGCCGGTTACGCGTATTTGAATACCCGTAAACTTAGTTTACGAAGTGATGAACGATAACCATGAATAGTGAATTCTTCCGGGAATGAATAGTGTAATGTGAATAGTAAAATTTCTGAACGCTTCTCAGAATCTCAAATTGACTCCAAAAACGATGAATAGTAAAATGATGAATAGTGATCGGTGAATAGTAAATGATGAATAGTAATTTCCCGAGATGAATAGTGAATATGGAAAATATCCTGAAAATGCGGGTTGTGACAGTCTCCACCCGTTAAAGGAATTCAGTCCCTGAATTCAGTTAGCGTTGGTCTCTGGAGGGTACTCGGTGAAGAGACGTGGATATATGAGTCACATTGCGGTGATAAAAGATAAAACATTCATTAGATCGGAATCGTAATAGTACATGAAGTTCGTACGATAGAACACAAAGTGGACATAAAAGAAATACACCACTAGAGGGTTTACGCTTCCGTTTAAATAGATACGGCAGAAGTTCTCTTCTTAACCATTGTCATTGTTGTTGTTGTACTGACGAGCTTCGCACTTCAACGAACTCTTCCTCCATTCTGGTTTCTCAGCTCTGGGCATTCACTCTTGAAGTGTCCAATTACTCCACACTCATGGCAGGTTACCGTGACTTTCTGATGCATTACGAGGGTGGGAGCCTTGCAATCCTTGGCTTTGTGTCCGACCTTTTGGCAGTTTCCACATTGAGTGGGGCAAGGTCCCTCGTGGTGAAACCGGCACTTGTGGCACTTGGGCAAAGTCCCGGCATATCCTTTCCTTCTACTTGGTCCTGCAACGTAGGCCTTAACCATTTCATGTCCTTTGTTTGGCTGCCATACTTGATCATCTCGTTGGTTGTCATCCCTTTTCCTCTTGTTTTCGTTGTTGTTGTGGTTGTTGTTGTTGACAGTAGTTTCTTGCTTCACTACTTGAGCCATAAGCTTTGAGACATTCTGATAGCCTCGTCCAGTGTGTGTGGTTCAGAGGAAATCACATCTCCTTGGATGTTGTGAGGTAGTCCACCAGTGAAATTTTCTAGCAGCTTTTCATTATCTGGAACCATAGTTGGACATAGCACAGCCAATTCTTGAAATCTCCTGATGTATGTTTCGATATCATTACCTGTGGTCACTAGCTCGTAAAACTCTGTTTCCAGCTTCTTTATTTCAGTGCGTGGACAGAACTTCTTAGTCAGCAACTTCTTGAATTCATCCCACGTAAGCTTGTGAGCATTTTCCATTCCCACGGGTTTTGCATAAGAATTCCACCACGACATAGCTTCCTCAACAAGTGTACTAGCAGCAAACTTTACCTTGTATTCCTCTGGACAGTTTACATAGAAGAAACACAGATTCTAATCCCTTCATACCAACGGATCATAGCAGTGGCTCCTTCAGTGCCCTTGAATTTTGGGGGATCTCCACTCTTAAAGTCCTTGTATGTACATTTACGACCATTAGTACCATTAGCAGCCATTCCGGCAACTCCTGCGGTTTCTGCCCGAGAAGCGGCTTCAGCAGCCCGTGCAGCTACGGCCTCCCTTTCAACTACTAGTGCTGCCTCTATACTATCCGCAACAAGCTTCCGAATAGCAGCTGGTGTCATAGTTGAAGTAGCTTTCTTTCGCGGCATAACTCTTCAAAACAAGAAAATGAGGGTGAAACGTAAATAAGACGTTTTCTAGAAGTAGATGTTCTGAGTGGCTTGTCATAAAATGAAAACTTGAAGTCGTTATGATTAGTTGACATGCTTCTAGGTGGTGGTTCACGAGGGAAATGAAGGCATGAATGTTCTATAATCTTGGTTAGGAGGTTGGATTCATCCCTATAAATGTTTCTTGGTGAGGAAGTCAAATAACAATGATGAGGAATTCACATAACAATGATGAAAGAGAGTACGGTGATGTAAATGTATGGTGCACAATGGGAATGTCCATGAGATGCCATGATTTATCGGCGCACTTCCAATCAGTGGTAACCGAAGTGGTGTAGGTGCGAAATGTTCTTGCAACGTTTGAGTACGCACACCTGAATGAAACATTTGGAAGTTGGGTAGGGAATTGATCTGGACAAAATTTTATTATAACCATTCTCAGTATTGCAAAATTCATCTCTGAGTCGGATATAGGTGGTCAGCCTATGTCCCACTATCCCGGGTCGAATATAGATGACCAGTCTATATTCTACCGAGGTTCCATGAATTTTGAAATACTCAGCCCAGTTATACTAATACCATGTCCTTTACATATGAAAAGATGTTCTGAAAGACTAATGCAAATGACCACTCTCGAGGTCGAATAATGAAACTACGCAAGGAAAAGGCGTAACATTGAAACGTATATGATACGTAAGCATATTAATATGGAAGACAAGGATGGTAATCAACTAGAATAAGTGAGTATAATCTATCTGATAATGAGATACAAATCTCATCAATTATGTCAGCAACAAACCACAAATGAGGCATCAGCTTGGCAGGCAGGCACGTGGCGGTCATAGGGTTAAGTTTTTGTAAATGTAGCTATAGTCTAGGTTTTAAAATCACCCAGTTCTCTATAGCCTAGGCTCTGATACCAATCTGTCACACCCCCAAAATCGGGTCCAGCGGAAGCTTACACATCGCTGGGGTGCAACTCAATTGGTATCACAACACAAGTGCAAAGAACGGTTTTCAACTCAATCATTTAGAATAACATTGTTTAA
Source organism: Artemisia tridentata subsp. tridentata (assembly GCA_021014915.2). Taxonomy (NCBI): domain Eukaryota; kingdom Viridiplantae; phylum Streptophyta; class Magnoliopsida; order Asterales; family Asteraceae; genus Artemisia; species Artemisia tridentata. Next base: position 113,623,499 of record CP139502.1, on the reverse strand, counting down.
CAAAAATGTTGAATTACATTGTTAAAAGTAATGCGGAATTAGGCCCTTAAAAATATAGTTTAAAACGGTCCCTGTATAAATATCAGAGTCTTCTATGACCATGCCATGCCCTGCCAAAGCCTCCAGTAGCGTGTCTTTGCTAAATACCTGAAAATACATGCTAAAACGTCAACACGAGGTTGGTGAGTTCATAGAGTTGTTGCAAAATGTAATGCCTTTGGATAATGATTTCCCAGCAAAGGCATTGTAAATCCACTCAGTCCCAAGCCTTGGCCATAACAAGACTTGCAACCTGTGTGTTTACAACCCACTGCCAAATGAGTTTTTGGTTTGGTGAATAAAAGTAATATGTGGACCACAAGGTTCACAGTACATTTGGTTTGATCAATACATTCGATGATGTGACCTATTCATTCGGTTGTGTGACCAGTTCATTCGTCATGTGACCCGTTCATTCGGTCATAATGCCCGTACATTCGGTTATGTGACCCATTCATTTTGTCATGTATGTACATAGTGGTGGAGCCGGTTCATTCGGTTAAGTATGCATAATGTTTGAAGTGCTTGTGTCCATGAGTAATAAGAATTAAGTGCAATACTAGTGAATACACAATACATTCGGATGAATAACAAATTCATAAGTGGAGCAAGTAATGACTTGATGAAACAAGTGGCATAATCAAGTAAATCATGTATACATTTGGATGAAAATGAGCATGTATTCTCCCCCAAAACAGTTATTCAAAACGTACGAAAGTAGGGGCTATGAAACTCACCTGGTATGATAGCTACGATGACAAAAGTGAATACACTGAAATGAGGCACGATCTCTAACCGCGACCTAATATGAATGATGGAATCTAATGTAAGAAATGAAATGATGTTGCACATGCAAATACGTATGTTATCGATACCACTTGATGATTTTGGAAAATAACGTTTATCGTCGAAAAATACATTTTTGACGTCTCGTTAAGTTAATAAACACTTTTCGTGTAAATATGTTGAAACGGTACTCCACGATCCTTGTTCGGTGTTTTATTGGTTAATATAATGTTTTCGTCGCAAAATAACTCTTTTCACAACTTTTGAAAATATGCCCGAACGGCCTTGTAAAACTAGCCGTGAAATGTAGCTCGTTATGTGTTAGAAATAAAACTCAACGTTTTTGTAAACCTTGTAACAATATCTAAATATCGTTATATTCAACTTTTGATCAACCGCGCCTCGATCAGTTAGATAATCGGCTATCAATGTTTTGACTCGTAAAAATACTAGTTTTCATACTTGAAACACTTTAATGTAGTGAGCTGTCAAAATAAGTATTGAATTGTCGGGCTTTAAATGTGTATATCTCGGTCGTTATAAGCTCGTTTTCTACGTTCTTTATATCCACGGGTTCGTATAAATATAAACTAACATATTTTCAATGGCTCGGCTCATCAAGATCACGGCTAACGACTCATTTTGCCCCTTAAAGTTCGGCAATCAGCAACAGTTTTTCTGAAAAATATAGTTTTCGTCGCGTAACTTAAATAATTCATAACTTCTTCGTTATAAGTCGGATTTTAGTGATTCTTGCGGCCACGGTTTCGTTTTTGAAAGTAATTTCTAAATATGAAGGCCAAAATGACCCATTAGTTGCTGAAATTTCCAGATCTGCCGATTTAGGACAGACCCTTATCTATAATGTTTAAAAACCCATTTTTAAAGTTCTAAACTTACTCAAATCACTTCATATCAACTCCACAAGTTCGCAAATCCTACCATACACCTTCTTAGGGTGTCATGGGTCCTAAAAATCACCAATCAGGGTGGATTTCATGAGATCATTGGGGAAAACTTATGGATCTAGTGATTTAGGAAGTTTATGTTCAAAAGTGGTATGTATAACTTTAGTATCTTGCATGGATGATCCATAAAACTTGTAAATACATGAACATATACATCAAATGAAAGGATAAAAATGATCAAAACATAACTTTGAAACTTACTTGATGATTGGATGAGATTTGATAAGAAATGAGTAGAAATCTTGAAGTTTGATCACAAATTGATAACTAGGAATGTAAAGGGAGTATGATTATGCATTGTTCTTGAAAAATTAATGGATTTTGGTTGTTCTTCTTGTCTTGGCCGATCCAAATGAGGAAGAAAAGATGAGAGGATTTTTGATGCTAGTTTATTGTAATGAGATGAAAATGAGGTATATAGGTCTAAGTCTTTATGGTCTTTCTATATTAATTCAAGTATCACATGGCTAGGGAACTAGGGGGGGGCGGCACACATGGGTGAAAAAGGAAGAAAAGTGGTTAATTAATGTTATTGTCCATAATATGTAAGCATTAGTTAGTTTAGTTTGTGTATTGGGTGTTATCGGGTACCGAGTTATCTTGAAATAAATGTTAACGAGGTGAAATAAAATATGACGAAGTTGTAAAAGTTGTAAAATATTATTCCTTGCAAGAATCGGGTGTTAAAATAATTATCGGGTTGAAATATCGTAAACCGACGGTGTTATAAGCGTTTTCCGGAAAATGTAGCAAATGGTTTTAAAACACCGGGTAAATTAATAATATAATTTTTATATCATTATATTGAATGGGAAAACATATTAGGATCACTGTCGGGAGTATCGGGTATATGTTAGTAATAAAAACTGAGTGGTAACGTTAATTACAAATTAAACATACGTAAATTGAAATAATGCATATCCGTGCACGACCTAGGATTACTGATGATGTTACTGAGGACATGTAGACTATTCCAGTCTATATGATGAGTCCTTAATGATGATGCATGAATACGCCGCTAAACCTTGCCGGTTACGCGTATTTGAATACCCGTAAACTTAGTTTACGAAGTGATGAACGATAACCATGAATAGTGAATTCTTCCGGGAATGAATAGTGTAATGTGAATAGTAAAATTTCTGAACGCTTCTCAGAATCTCAAATTGACTCCAAAAACGATGAATAGTAAAATGATGAATAGTGATCGGTGAATAGTAAATGATGAATAGTAATTTCCCGAGATGAATAGTGAATATGGAAAATATCCTGAAAATGCGGGTTGTGACACTTTCTCTTGTGTTCTCTAGGTTCTTATTACAAGACGAGATCACGCTTTCTTGCATACGAGCCATCCTTCTTCTCAGTTTGCTCGGACTTCTCATCACCTCAAGATCACTGACTTGTTTCTTGTTGTTGATACTTCTTCTTGTACTCTTAAAGTTGTTGTGTTAGTTGTATTGTTGTGTTGGTTTGGTCCGCCGTGCTAAGGACTCGGTATTTAGCTTTGTACCGGAAAAAGTGTAAATGACGTTGTAAAGGTTTCTCCACCGAGTGAAGGAGCTTGTTGACATAGTATTTACGAACTCTCGAGTAGGTGACTCGGGGAGTGGAGTAGGGCAAGGAATGTGTCCTTGTAGCCGAACCACTATAAACAATTGTGTCACACTTCTTTCTCTTATCTCTTTACTTTTACGTATTTATTTCATTACTAGTATCTTGCATTATCCATACCTCAACATCCAAAGGTTTCACATACTATCAATCTAAAAGTTTTGATAAACAAAATTTAAATCGGTAAAAACTATTCAACCCCCACTTCTAGTTTTCTACATATATGAGTCCTATTAGAACATTAGTCTCTTACCTTACGGTCAAGAGAATCCGTCAATCATATTAATATGTGTTGTACCTTGCACACAATAAATATTTCTCCCACTTGTGCATGGAACAACATCATGTTGCAAATAAACAACACGACACGCGTTAGTTTATGTGAACAATAAGATTGTGTTATTGATATTAGCATAACAAGTAGATGTAGGACTTCATTGTTTAGTAAGGAAACGCACATGACTATCCTTAAAAACGTAAGTGTCTACAATTGGAAATTAATTATCTTGAGACATTCTAGAGATAATATGGGTTACTACCAATATGATAAACCTTGTAGCTCCCACTGAATTATAGAACATTACAATAATTCTGTATTCAGTAATAAACACAATGCACCCACTGGATTTGACAACATTGTAAGTGTTTCATAACCAGTGAAAGCAAATAATGTGTTATTTACTTTCCTGCACCTTTGAAAGAGCCCATACGTAACAATTACTTAGGTACTAAAGAGTGTATCCTACTTTGTAGATGATCGATTATCCATCAATGCTATTAACTTAAAAATTGGGCATGCAATTTCTTTCTTAATAGGTCTACCATCCCACAATGGTATGTAGTACCTCTAAAGGGTTAAAGCAACAACAACTAGATAAAATATTCTAGTTTGCCTTAACTACCTTTTGCGGTAATCAGTCTAGCTTCTAATTTAATAACTAAAAAAATAATATACAGATTTTCCAGTTAACCAAATGTCATATTTGTTACAAAAGAATTCAATCACTAAAAGATGGTAATGAAATCTCTATGGAAAACAAGATGAGCAATTTTCTTAACTATTAAAGTTTGCTATGAGTTATATTAGAATTTAGACAATTCTAATATTCCTATTATGCCTTTCTCAATCATGAAAAGGAATAGGATTGAGTCTCACTCTTCTCTCATGGAAAGGAGACTAGGTTTACTCTTTTAGTAAAGTTGACTCTAGCAAAAAAACCCCTACGGGTGTAGATCAATTTACCAATAAAAGAATATCCAACGTTTACGGTTTAATGTTGCATTAATACATTTAAAAGAATTTACAAAATTCAATTTTAGTATTTTCGATAATACAATCTTTAAGAAAATTAAATATCCATTGGTTAATATTCATATAAAGCATAGAATTTTCTTAAAGCTAGGATCCTAATTGACATAGTTCCATTACATCAGTTGATCTGCTAGTAATGAAAGTATTCAATAAGGTAATTGTCGAACAATAATTGACAAACATTTTTCAATTCCTAGATCATTATGGGATTTACAATTGCAAAAATCTATTTGCATTGTAAGCATGTTTCATCCCATCTTATGGCTTGAGTCATAGATCTCACTAACTAACTCAATTAAGTTGTCTAATTTATAAACTGCAAATAATCCAGATACGGCCTCACGTAACATGGAAATTTACCTTGTCATTGCGATCTAGCTAAGATCTCACTTAGGCTAAATCGAAACTTTAAGTGTTTCTTCTAATTAGATAGCATAAACTTAAGTTTTAAGGGTACTAATTTGATGTGTGTAATCAAAATATGTACGAAGAAGCATGCACACAACTTCGTATCATAGGTTTTAATAAAATAATTCTTATTAACCAATTTCACAAAGATTAAATCAGCAAAGCTTTAATTGAGGTATTGGGTAAATCAATAAAAATAATTACCTTTAATTATCGTCCACTATATCGTACTTTTGCATAAGTCACAGACTTAGTGTTTCGGATAATTACCACAAAGTGGCGCGGTGTAATTAAAGGTCAATTCACCCTTAAGATGTTTTGTACACAAAAAAATAGTCATAGGTAACTCCAATTTGACGCACAAAGAAGCGGAGAAACAAAGGTCAGCTTAAAAGCCAATTAAAAACCCGTTTCTTTCGGTTAACAATTTAATGTCAATCATCCTTACACCCCTCTTATAGTTTGTCAATATTGGATTAGCCTTTCTAACTATTTAGGTACGAAAACCATCAATCAACTAAAAGTTTTAGATTTAACTCTTAAAAACAAATTCAATTTCACCATTATTTAGTCCGGTTTATTTTCTATTCTAAAATTACCCTTTGCTTACAATCATGTCAAAACAATATATAAACAAACAAGCAATTAATAAAAATAAAGAACTAGAATGATGAACATGCTAATAAATCAAATTACATGCATATATTTATCTAAGACTCCCATTGGTTTTCGATCAAATGGTACCAATGGACCACATACACCAAACTATTTGGTTGCGTAGGGCTGAGCATCGGGCCGAAAACCGACCCGACCCGACCCATCCCGAAAAGGCCCGAAACCGAGAAGCACTAAGTCTGTATCCCGAAACCGAAATGATATATACTCGGGTCGGTTCTGTTAAAATCGGGTTAATCGGGCCGGTAATCAGTATTATGGGCCATATACCGAAACTGAGGCCAGAAGCCATATAATTCCCAGTTTACAAGGCCAGTTCCAAAATCCAGTTTACAAGCCAAAAACAAGAATACAAATACAGTTTAAAAGGCCAGTTTACAAGCCATATAATTCCAAGTTTACAAGGACAAATACAGTTCCAAAATCCAAAAACAAAAATACAAATACAGTTTTAAATGGAATCATGCTTCAAAATTCTTCTATTTTCCCTCTTGAATTTCTACAAAAAAAAATAACAAACAAATCAGTTAGTCACTAAACCAAGAATCTAATGTAACCCGTTATTGTAACTCTTTCTGATGGTCTAGTTTCTTACTAAAGCTCTATTATTAAACTAATAAATTTCCGTTCAATAAAAACTAAGGAGGTCTTTTAGGAAAAATGATTATGTACGTTTTAAATAGAATAGATGAGAAAATATTGATCAACAGTTAATGACAAACTTAAGATAACCAATATAAATCCTGTCAAGAGTCATCTCGGATGCAGCTTCCCAACTAGGAAGTGTGGTCAACTCAGATGCAGCTTCAACAAGATTCGCAACTGTTCCCAACTAGGTGTTGTGTTCTAGATTGCAACCCGAGAGTGAAATGAAGTGATGTGGGTGGTTGTTACATTACATAGATATGACTGAGTGAGTATTAGGTAGTGATGGGGGCGGACGAATGAGTATTAGGGTTGGTGGTTAATGAGGTATTAATACCTAATTTATTAGGGTATGTATGGACAATGGGCCTAAACAGCAAACAATGGGCCTAAACATATATTATTATTCGGTTAGTCGGGCAACATTCGGGTTTAATCGGTTCCCGGCCCGAAACCGACCCGATACCGACTTACAAGTTTTTGTAAACCGAGTACCGAATGAAATATATAATTTCGGTATCGGGACTACTCGGGATCGGTCGGTTTTTCGGGAATTTTCGGTTTCGATCGGTTTTGCTCAGCCAATGGACTACATACACCAAACTATTTGGTTGCGTAAGTCTCACAATAAATATACACAATGACACACATAGTTGAAAATTAAACAATGCATATTGGGTCTTCCCAAATATTAGGTATTCCCTAATTTTATAACTAATTAATTTACTAGTTAATTAACATGTCAAACAATTTTTAATAACTAATAAACCCTAATTAATTATTGCATCATTTAGCATGTTAAACAAAACACGTAACAATTACTACTTAATCACCATATGATCCACGATCAAACATGCACGTTCATCATGGATCCACATAAACTTATTAACAATTAATCAAGTTTCCCAAGAGGAAGTCAAGTGAAGGCAAGGACAAAGGAGATGAGTTTACAGACTCTGGAGTTGGGGCTCGTTCCAATTCATGTCACATAACAATTATTCATGAATTAACACATAAAATATTGCATGCAGCCTAGGGTTTATACAATTTTACAAACCCTAAAATTATTTTCTAAATTAAAAAGTTGTTGACTTTTATTTAAAAAATTAGGTTTCATAAACAAACCCTAAGGATAACGCTCAAATTGTACATATTTTTAGGAGCGTTATCGTGGATTTTATGCATATATATATTGATCACTTTTATGAACTTATGGTACTTAATGAAGTATAATTTCTATTTTAGGTTCATGGAAGCTCACGACAAAGAAAACCAAGAAAAAGACAAAGAAACAATGAATAAACGAATATTTATGCATATACGAAGAACTTCGGACGACCTTGAGTGCAACCAAGTCTCTTGGGACGACCTTGACTTACCAACCCCAATACTACATATGACTAGGGTATACTTGCCCGAATGTGTTCCTAGTTAATCGGTAATTCTTGTTTATGAATTTAAAGCTTTGATGGAGCGCATCAAGTTTTTGGCGCCGTTGCCGGGGATTTGGTTTTTGTTCTTAGGTGTTTGTTTGTTTGCTTGTTTGTTCGTTTCCTTGATATATTGATCGATTGCTTGTTTGCTAATTTGTTCTAATGCTATATTGCTCTTGCTCATAAATGATTGTTTCTTTGTTCTTGTTTGATTGCTTGCTTGCTTGTTTTCTCATGATGATTGCTTAATTGCCTCTCTTGCTCTTTGTCAAAATTTTTTTTTTCTCATTTCTCATAATTGCTTAAATGATCTTGGCTTAAAAATCAAATTTTTTGATGTTGGGATTTCGTTTCAAGTGTTCTAAAAATACGCATTCAAAAGTTTGCTAAATGTGCTTATTGGGAATTAAATCAACAATTACTACTGCCAGGTCTAGGTTACAACTGCTGAAGATTAACACTAACAGTACTAAGTCAGTTAGTACTGCTAGTACAGATGGTTAGTACTGGTTATAAGCTGATAACAAAAGATGAAAGACGTGTAAAGATATATATAGAATAGATATTGTGTATATCTTATTAGAATTATACGGATGTTAGTTTACTTGAAAATGACTCTTTATGTTATAAAAAGAGATCCTAGGTTAGGGTTTCAATATCCAATTAGTTGTGAAAGTTATACGAAAGCATCAAGGTTGTAAAACCCTAGTGATAATCAAAGATCACTCGTAGTAATATTGAAGCTATTTGTTTGGTTAAACATTGTGTTTATACTTTCACTGTTACATTCATACAATCACATACATCACCATACACATAATCTTCTAAGTGCTTTGTAGTAAATTCTGCGTGCTACTTAGCATATACTCAAAGTATCTTCAACACAAGAAGTGTGTGTAGATCCTGTCAAGTGGTATCAGAGCCAGGTTCTGATACTTTGAATTAGAAGATTCAGAAGTACCTATTCTCTTTCTACCAAGAAGATGGACATGGAAACACCACAAACCTCAATCCTTGCCAAACTCCCAATGCTAAAACAAAACAAATATGATCTCTGGAGGCTCAGAATTGAGCAATACTTCATGGTGCAAGATTATGCACTATGGGATATCATTATCAATGGTGATTCATTTAAACCAACAACTTCTGAGGAAACACTTGCTGATGGTTCCAAAACCACAAAGCTCAACACTGAGCCAATCACAATGATGAGAGGGTCAAGTAGAAGAATGGCCTCAAAGCCAAGAGTTTGCTACTCATGGCAATCCCTAATGATCAGGTGCTGAACTTCAGTCATTATAAGTCTCCAAAGACACTTTTTGCAGCTATTGTTGAAAGGTTTGGTGGCAATGAAGCCACTAAGAAGGCACAAAGAACACTACTGAAGCATAGCTATAAGAATTTTAGTGCCACAAGCACTGAAACTCTTGATCAAATCTTCAACAGACTACAGAGAATTGTGAGTCAGCTTGCTGGTTTGAAGATTATGATTCCACAAGAAGACCTAAACTTAAAGCTTCTCAATAGTTTGTCTTCTGAATGGAACACTCATGTTGTGGTTTGGAGCAACAAGCCTGAATTGGAGAAGATGACACTTAATGAATTGTACAACTATCTTAAGATTGTTGAACAAAAGGTGAAAAGGGGAGGAAGCACCAGTTCTATGTCTGGAAGTATGGCATTTTTGTCATCCCCCAGCAATAGCATTACTAAGAATGATCCAGATGTTCGTACTGCTAGCCCTACAGTTAGTACTGCTAGTGTAAAAACTAGTACTGCTAGCTTGAGTGATGAGACTATCTATGCATTTGTATCTGAGCAATCCAGTGGGTCTCAAATCTACAATGAAGACCTTCTTCAAATTGATGAAGATGAATTGGATGCCATGGACTTAAAGTGGCAAATGGATTTGTTAAGTATTAGGGCAAAGAAGTAATTTCAAAGGACTGGAAAGAAGCTTACTCTCAATGGAGGAGATGTTGCTGGCCATGAAAAATCCAAGGTGGAGTGCTATAATTGTCACAAGATGGGACACTTTTCCTGAGAATGTAGAAGCCCTAGACAACAGGACAACAAGGTTAAAGGGTATAGAAGTCAGCAGGGTAATAGGAGAACAGTAAATGTGGAAGAAACTTCTTCCAAGGTAATGGTAGCGGTTGATGGAGCTGCCTTTGATTGGAGCTTCATGGAAGAAGAGGAGGAACCAGCCAACTTGGGATTGATGGCCTTCTCTGACTCAGAGTTACATGAAGTTAAAAAATGTTCTAATTCTTGTCAAGCTTTGAATGATTATGAGTCTCTTAAGAAACAGTATGATAACCTTAGAACATAATTTAATGAAGTAAACTTTAGTCTTTCTAATCATAAAAGAGGAATCGCTGTTTTAGAAGAACAACTTGTTTTTTATAGAAAGAATGAATCAAACTTTAATGATGATATAGTTGTTCTAAAAAGAGATTTGCAACTAAGAGATGATAAGATGAGTGAGCTTATATATGAACTAGAGAAGCTTAAGAAATAAAAAGAAAATATACAGTTAAGTGTTGACACTCTTGAACATACATCAAAAGGAGTTCATAAATTAATAGAGAGTCAAGTACTTAATAAAGCTAAATCTGGTTTAGGATATAAGTCTGTTGCACCCCCCCAATGGAGAATGTTTGTACCACCAGGAATTGACTTAGCTCATACAGGTTTAGAAGAGTTTAAGGATATTGAGTTTCTGTTGGGAATTAAATTAAGCAGTTAGTACGGTTAGTTAGTAAGGTTCTTTATATGTTAGTACGGTTGAACAGTTGCTGAAGAATACAAGAACAGTTAGTACTGCTGATGAAGAAAAGTTCGTACTGCTTACAAGATTAAGGTAAAACCGTGTGAAGATAAATATGGAATGGATATGATGTATATCTTATTTGTATAGAATGATACGAATATAGTTTACTTGTAAAGGACTCTTTGTGCTATAAAAGAGATCCTCGGTTAGGGTTTGATATATACCTAAATCGATATCCATATCTTATATACGTACAAGTATTGTTAAGACCTTCACGTTTAATCGTTCAATATATTGAAAGCAAAGTGTTTGGTTAAACAATTGTCTTGTTTATTATTATTGTTACATTCATACGATCATACAAAAACCAAACACATATTCTTCTAAATACTTGGTAGTAAATTTCGCGTGCTATCAAGTATATACTCAAAGTATCCCCAACACAACGTGTGTATTTAGATCCGGTCAAGTGGTATCAGAGACAGGTTTCTGATACTTTGAGTTTAGAAGATCCAGAAGTATTTACTCACTAGCAACCAAGAAGATGGACATGGAGACACCTCAAACCTCAATCCTTGCTAAACTCCCCATGCTAAAATAGAATGAATATGATTTATGGCGGCTCAGAATAGAGCAATATTTCATGGTGCAAGACTATGCACTATGGGATATCATTATCAATGGTGATTCCTTCAAACCAATTCCTGTTGAAGAAACACGTGCTGATGGTTCCAAGATCACAAAGCTTAACACTGAGCCAGTTACAAACGAGGAGAGAATTAAAAAAAAAGAATGATCAGAAGGCTAGGAATTTGTTACTAACGGCAATTCCTAATGATCAAGTGCTGAAATTTAGCCATTACGAGACTGCTAAAACTCTTTTTGAAGCAGTGGTGGAAAGATTTGGTGGCAATGAAGCTACCAAGAAGGCACAGAAAACCCTACTTAAGCAAAGTTATGAGAACTTCACTGCATCAAGCAATGAAACTTTGGACCATATCTTTAATAGGCTTCAAAAGATCATCAGTCAACTTACTGTGTTGAAGATTGTGATTCCACAGGAAGACCTCAACATGAAGTTTCTAAATAGTTTGCCTGCTGAATGGAACACTTATGTTGTGGTTTGGAGCAATAAACCAGAGCTGGAAAAAATGACAATGAATGAGCTTTACAACAATCTTAAGATTGTTGAGCAGAAGGTGAAAAAGAGTGGTAGCACCAGTTCTAGTTCAGGGAATATGGCTTTCTTATCTTCTTCAAACAGTTCGAATCATAAAGATGAAGAAGCAGTTGGTACTGCTAAACCAACAGTTAGCACTGCTAGTGTAAAAACTAGTACTGCTGGCTTGACTGAAGAGACCATATATGCATTTGCGTCAGAACAGTCTGGTGGGTCAAAGATCTTTAGTGAAGATCTTCTTCAAATTGCTGAAGATGATTTGGAGGCTATGGATTTAAAGTGGCAGTTGGCTTTGATAAGCATCAGGGCTAAGAAGTGCTAGGATCCTAGACACACGATTAAGGTGGTTAAACCCTCTAACTTTGTGTGTATGATATGTTGTGTTAAAATGATTAAGTGCGCGGAATTCACTCAACCAAACTTAGAAGGTTATGTATGTTATGGAAATGAAATTGTTATGTTTGTTAGTTAGCAATGAAACACATAAAGATTATCACTAAACGATTCAATATTATTAAAGATAATAATACGAGTGACCTTGAAATATCACTAGGGTTACAACCTTGAATCTTATTTTTTCTATCACTTGTGATATATTTGTGTTTGTTCTAACAGTTATGCATGTTCTAACGTATGCATGGACTAACTCTTAATACTTCAATATTTTTCACACACACACTCTTAATATCACTAGTCTAAGATCTCTTTTATAGTCAAAAGATCTTTACAAATTGCTTAAAGTCTTGACCGACTTACTTGGTTAACTTATTCTATTGAGTGTCAGTACATCAGATACAACATGTATCTATGTATAAAACTTGTTAACTAAGCACATGGAGTAAGATATTATCTACCGTATATTGTTGACCAAAATACAATAAATATCTTTTTGATCTTATCTTTCCATCAGCAGAGTTGTTCATTATCAGCAGGAACAATCTTTCGCTATCAGCAGAATCATCAGCAGAGTTGTTAAGCCTATCAGCAGAGTGAAATGCTCTATCAGCAGAATCAACATCATCAGCAGAAACCATTTTTCACTATCAGCAGAATTATACTTAGAGTAGAATCCGATATTAAACATCTTGAATATTTAATTCCCAAAAATCCTCCCCTAAACATGTGAATCCTTTCAAACATGTTTCTGAATTAAATCTTCTGAATTAAATCTTGGATTGAAGATCTTTCAAACACTTATGTTCTTCAAGATTGAATATCTTCTCAGTAATTCATCTACTTTGCTCTTCTTTGACTTTAGCAATATCAAAACATTTTGAACCTATCTTGGACTAAAAGATGGTGCAATTTCCTTGGATGGAGGAATTATAAGAGGCAATGATGCTGTGTATCTTGGATGCTTGTTTCAACAAGTGAAATTATCTAACCAGCATGTCTTTGAAGTGAAATTGAAACTTTTCTTCGTTTGATCTAGATAGAACTTTCTCCTTTGGAATGTTCTTGTCATTTTCAACCTCCTCATCATCTTGTATGCTCTTGTCTTCTCCTTCCATATATTGGATTATCTTCCTTTTCTGGGCCATTATTTCCTCCCCTGAGATTGTTACCTCCCCTGAAGCAAATAACTTTTGTTTCATCCTCCCCTTGTTTGGAAGATCTCACTATGTACTAAAGAACTTCTCTTCATATCACCTGATCTATCAGTTTGAACTTGTTTTCAGACAATATTGTACATGTTGGCCATCAATTCCTCAAAAGTTTAAATTTCTGTCCTCATCACTTCTAGGTGTGTTAACTCCTATGAGAGGTGATTCATTGGACATTTGACTCTTGGTCCATCAATGGATGGTTTTTGTGAATCCTTGAAAATCCTTTTAAGAAACTTTTGCCTTAGCAGTATGTTCATGATTTTAGAATTGAAAAATCATACTGCTTCCAACCATTTTGAAAGAAATCAAGTGTATAACAGACACTTAATCAGCATTTTGGTTTAAAGCAACCTCTGGTTGTGTGAGAACCAATATTTTTCAGTTATAAATAACTGCCTGTGTAAAGATAAATCTATTCAAAAGATTTTCTTGATAGGGTTTCCAGCTCGTGGCATTTGTTACCTCTAACACAAGTGTTAGATTCACTTTTGCTCGTTGTTCTTTCTATCAGATGTCCTCAGACTTGCACATTATACTTAAAAGTATAAAATGATAGAAAGTGAGTTGTATCAGTTACTATCTGATCAACTAAGTCATCAATTCAATGTGAAATATCATAACTAGATTTCAAGAAAGAAGTTTTAAGGAGCATTAAAGTCCCAAACTCAGTCCATCATAAAACTATTATGGTCAGCAGCTAATATCTCAATTCTGCTGTTTCCATTTCACTTGAAACATCCTTTGTGTTTACATATTCATACCTGAAATTGTTAGTCTAAAACCAAAAGAACAATGTACAAAGTACTTGTCTTGCATTAGTATAATCATAAGACCAACTATATGAATAACACAATTTTAATTTTGTACTAGCAGCACCTTGTGTGCTTTAGCAGTACCTTATAATACATTAGCAGTACCTTATTAATCAGTAGCAACAACAAAATTTATTTACAAAAACACATCATATTGAAAATTTAAAGATTAAGCATTCCAATACTTGCTACCAAGTACTGAAACCTTGAAACATCAAAAGCTTTTGTTAGCAGATCTGCAAAATTATGTTCTGAAGCAATTTTAAGAACTTGAATTAATCTTTTCTCATTGCAGTCTCTTATAAAGTGATGTCTAATTTCAATGTGTTTTGTTTTAGAATGTTGCACTGGATTTTTAATAATACAAATTGTACTACTATTATCAATATGAATAACAGTGTTTAAGAAATTGTACCCATAATCAAGGAGTTGGTTTTGAAGCCATAGAACTTGACTAGAGCAACTTGCAGCAGCTATATATTCAACTTCAGTTGTTGAATTTGCCACACTTGTTTGCTTCTTACACTGCCATGAGACAAGTCTACACCCAAGGAATTGACATCCTCCAGTTGTTGACTTTCTGTCCAAGCTAGCACCAGCATAATCACTATCCGAATATGCTACCAAGTCAAAAGGAGATTCTCTAGAATACCATATACCTAACCTTCGTTGACCTTTGAGATATCTAAAAATTCTCTTGACTGCAGTTAAATGAGAAACCTTTGGAGTAACTTGAAATCTTGCACAAACACAAACAGGAAACATGATATCAGGTCTAGATGATGTAAGATACATCAAAGAGCCTATCATAGATCTGTAATTGTGTACATCTACATTCTCTCCATCTTCATCTTTCAGAAGGTGCTTCTCAGAGTCCATTGGTGTGCTTGCTATTTTTGAATCAGCAAATTGAAATTTTCTAAGTATCTCTGCAACATATTTGTCTTGACTAATAAATATGCCTTCAGATGATTGCTTAACTTGCAAACCCAAAAAGAATGTAAGTTCTCCCATAGAACTCATCTGAAACTTATCTTTCATAAGCTTCTCAAATTCTAAACACATTTCTTTCCTAGTAGATCCAAAGATAATGTCATCCACATACACCTGCACTAACAGAAGATCCTTCTTGTGCTGTTTGATGAACAGTGTCTGATCAATCTTTCCTCTTTGAAATCCATTTTCTAATAAGTAGGAAGCTAGTGTTGCATACCAAGCTCTTGGTGCCTGATGAAGGCCATAGAGAGCTTTCACTACTCTGTACACTTTGTTTGGATGTAATGGATCAATGAAGCCAGGAGGTTGTGAAACATATACCTCTTCTCCAATTTCACCATATAAAAATGCACTTTTGACATCCATTTGGTAGACTGTGAAGCCTAAAAATGAAGCATAAGCTAAGAAAAGCCTAATTGCCTCAATCCTTGCTACTGGAGCATAAACTTCATCATAATCTATCCCTTCTTCTTGTGTGTACCCTTGCGCTACTAATCTAGCCTTATTCTTGATCACAATTCCTCTTTCATCCCTTTTGTTCTTAAAAACCCATCTAGTGCCAACTACCTTCACACCTGTAGGTAAATCAACTAGCACCCAAACCTTTTGAATCTTGAACTGAAGAAGCTCTTCTTGCATAGCCTCTAACCAGCTAGAATCATCTAGGGCTGTAATAATATTCTTTGGTTCAGCTTGTGAGAGAAAACATACAAACAAACAAGAGTTTAAAAGCTCATGCTGTTTTGAAGCATAAAGGGCATCAAGAAGCCCTTGTTGGTCTGAAGACTTCAATTGTTGTCTTGTCTTCACACCTGACTGTATATCTCCAATCACATGATCCAGGGAATGAACTTTGTGAATTCTTGATTGTGGTGTAGTAGGAACTTGATAATTTGATGGAAGATTGTTGTAATCCACCTCATTATCTGAGAATTCTGCTTCATTTGTTTCTGAAGGGCCAGCAGCAGAGTCATTTGGCCGAACAGCAGAATCAGTAAGCTTATCAGCAGAGTCATTAGCAGAAACAGATACACTACCAGCAGCAACAGAAATACTACCAGCAGAAACACTTTGTTGTTCCTGAGTTCCATACTCTTTACTTTCATCTTCAACACTTTCTTTAGCTTTGCAAGAAGAAGGTTCATCAGTTGTCGAAGTTGATTCCACAATTGTACTTGACCATATTGGCATTATCACATAATCTTGATCTTTCTCTAACTCTGCCTCATTTGTTGTATAAGAACCTGCAAAATCATTAGTTTCTGCAACAAAAGGCACATAATTCATTGAATTTGTTAGATATTCCAGATCAAATAGCCATTTTGGTCCTTGACCTTCTACATTGGATTTGTTTTCTAAAAACTCCACATGTAGATTTTCTTCTACGATTTCTTTTCTTGTGTTGTAAACTCTAAAAGCTTTGCTATTAAGAGAATAACCAACAAAGAAACCTTCATCTGCCTTACCATCGAATTTTCCTAAATGGTCTAAGGTATTGAGAATTGTCACATGACATCCAAAAGGTCTAAGAAATCCTATTGCAGGAGTTCTACAATTAAAAAGTTCATATGATGTCTTATTATGAGGCTGCACAACTAAAACTCTATTTTGAACATAACAAGCAGTGTTGACTGCCTCTGCCCAAAAGTTTATTGGTAGCTAAGAATCAGCTAACATTGTTCTAGCAGCTTCAATTAGTGTTCTATTCTTTCTTTCAGCTACACCATTCTGTTGTGGTGTTCTAGCAACACTAAATTCTCTCTTAATACCTTTTTCTTTGCAGAAATCATCCATAACTCTATTCTTAAACTCTGTCCCATTATCACTTCTAATGACTTTCACTTTCTTGCTTACTTGATTTTCTATCTGTGTAATGAAGTCCTTAAGGATGCTGGATGTTTCATCCTTAGTGGCTAAAAAGAAAACCCATGTAAATCTACTATAGTCATCAGTAATAACTAGACAATATCTCTTATGCATTATGCTCATCGCTGAAACAGGTCCAAATAAGTCCATATGAAGCATAAACAAAGACTGATTGATAGAGTTAAAAATTTTGGGCTTACAAGTGGCTTTGTGTTGTTTGCCTTTTAGACAAGCAATGCATGTTTGATCATTTTCAAATCTTTTGTGAGGTAAACCTCTTACCAAACCATTCTTAACAATTTTATTTATGGTTTTGAAGTTAATATGACCAAGCCTTCTATGCCATTTCATTGATTCTTCCAATGTGGCCTTTGCAACAAGACAAGTTAAATTCTTTTTAGGAATAATATTCTTCATGTCTACACTGTACATATTGCCCTTTCTAGGAATTCTAAGAAGTACTTGACTTTCATCAGGCATCTTAAAATCAGGAGAAAGTACAAGACATTCAGTCTCACAGAAAAGAACATTATTCTTTTTGTCACACATTTGTGAAACACTAAAAAGATTATAATTTAGCTCTTTTACATAGTACACATCTTCAAAATCTAAATTTCCGGTTTTGATTGTACCTTTACCAGAAATTTTCCCACGAACACCCCCTCCAAAGGTAACATATCCTCCATTTAAAGCTTCAAAATCTGAGAGATAAGACATGTTGCCTGTCATGTGCCTAGAACATCCACTATCTGAGTATCCTTGATCCTCTTCCTGATCATTTGAATGTCCCTGTACATGAATAAGAGTGTTAGTTTCTTTTGGGGATCCAAGCCATTACTGACTTGGATCTGACTCTTGCATCAATGTAATTGAATCTTTTAAGAATAGTTGATGCAACATTGGATTTATGAATCCAACATGCTGAGGCCTTAACAGCATTTGCCCTTTTTCCCTTATCAGCAGAGTGAACCACACACTTATCAGCAGAATATGCTATCTTTGTTGTTCTACCCTTTGGTCTCCAAATTTGTTTATGGACCACTGCCTTTGATTGAATGGGACTTAGAACAGTTGTAGGTGCATGATTGAAAAATATTTTTACACTCTAAGCTGTTGATTTTGGGTTAATAGTCATAAATGGTCGAGCAGCAGAGTAAAATTTGCTATCAGCAGGATCATTTGGTCTATCAGCAGAATCAGATTTTGAGATAGACTTGCTTTTGACTACTCTGGGGTTTGATTTATTAGAACTAGAGTGAAAGTGAGATTTAGGAGTTTGCCTTTTGAGATTCACTCTATGGATTTCATACCCAGATACCCATTGGTTGCAGAAAGCTGCAAGATGGTCAAAACTACCACATGTATAACAAGCTTTATTATAAAAAGCAAAGTCATCACCTAATTGGTTAGACTTGAGGTTGTTCCAATTCCTTTGGTTACCTCTGGGCTTGTTGGTGGTTCTGTATTGCTCACAATATCTAACTGGTTGCCTAACATGCTTAATGTTTGTATGAGGCCTATAAGTATTGTGTTTGACTACCTTAGGAACACTTGTTCCTACTTTCTTAACCACTTCAGGTTTAGACATAACCTGTTCTTCTTCATCATCACTATCAGTTGTACAATCTTCAACAACTATAGCATCTCCTTTCTTAACAAAGGACACCTTGTCCTGATAAGTTAAAGTTTTATCTAAACTTTTACTTATCTTTTCTACCTTAAGACTCTTATTAGTCTTAGAACCATATTCCATGATTGGTTCTTGGAACTCAGCTAAGCCTGTATGTGCTAGGTCAACACCTGGTGGTGAAGGAACACCTCTATATGGAGGAGGAACAGTTTTGTAACCTACACCTGAATTAGCTTTATCAATCACCTGAGCTTCCCAAATCTTATTCATTCCTTCTGAGGAATGTGCTAGAGTATCTATAGTTATCTTAACATTTTCTTTTTCAGTTTTGACTTCAGATAACTGTCTACTTTGATCATTAAGTAGTTCATCTCTAAATGCTATTCCTCTTTTTAAAGCATTTAAGTCATCAGTAAACGTAGATTCATTCTTTTTATAATGTAGAATCTGTTTTTCTAGAACTCCTACACACCTCTTGTGATTAGCTAAATTATGAAGGGCATCAATTAACTCTTCTCTAAAAGCATCAAATCTCTTTTTAATGTCTTCATAATTTTTAAGATTAGGACATGAATTAGTACAAGTAGGAATAGGATCTACCTCTGAATCAGAAGAAGCCATTAGAGCAATCTCATCGACAACAAGAGCAGCATTTGGTGGTGCATCCTCTTCAGTAGCCATAGAGCTCCAATCATATCCAATACCATCAATGGCCAGCATAGCCTTTGGCTCTTCCACCGGTACTTCCTTATTCCTCTCTTGTTTATACCAAGTGTTCCTATTATCCTGCTTCCTTGGGCTTCTACATTCTTTAGCAAAATGTCCCAACCTATGACAGTTAAAACATTCTACTTTCTTCTTATCGAACCCAGCAGTATCATTACCATTTATGGTAATTTGCTTTCCAATTTTCTTCCAAAACTTCTTAGCCCTCATGCTAAGTAAAGCAACTTGCCACTTAATATCCATCTCTTCCAAATCATCACCATCAACCTGCTCAAGGTCTTCATGATTTAAAGGAGAACCACTAGCTTGACTGGTTATAAAGGCATAAAATGTTGGATCACCAAGTCCAGCAATATCCTTTTGTACACTAGTAAAAGGACCACCATAAGTAACATTAGAAACACTTTCAACTTCATCTACCTCTTCTGTATGACTAACACTAGGAACTGATAGGAGTGCAGCATTCCCAGAACTAGTACCATAATTTCCACCTCTCTTTAGACTTTGTTCAACAATTTTAAAGTTATTGAACAAATCATTAAGCTTCATTGTTTCAATTTCTGGCTTGTTCATCCAGACAATAACATGAGTATGGAATTCACTAGGTAGACTTTTCAAGAACTTCATGTTGAGATCTTCCCTCTCAGTCTCAACACCCAACACAGCTAACTGACTTACAAGCTTGTGTAGTCTTGAAAATAGTTTGTCAAGAGACTCATTACTAAAAGCAGTAAAGTTTTCAAATTTGTGCTTTAGTAAAGTCTTCTGTGTCTTTTTGGTAGTTTCATTACCACCAAACCATGCACAAATCTCTTCAAAAAGAGTTTTTGCATCAAGATATTTGTTAAAAGATAGCATTTGCTCACCAGGAATGGTCATAAGCAACAAGTTTCGTGCTTTCTGATCATTTCTCTTTTGTATCTTTTCATCATTGGAGACTGGTCCAGTATTCCTTTTTCTTACTGTCTTCCCTTCAACAAGAACATCTGAATAGCCTAAAGTGAAGGAATCACCATACTGAATTATGTCCCAAAGAGCATAATCTTGAACCATGAAATATTGCTCAACTCTCATCCTCTATAACTCAAACTCATTGGGTTTGATCATGGGCAATTTTGCAGCAACATTTGTTTGAACATCTTGTACATCCATTTCTTATTTCTTCTAAAAACAACAATATCAGCCTTAGCTCTGATACCACTTGCTAGGATCCTAGACACACGATTAAGGTGGTTAAACCCTCTAACTTTGTGTGTATGATATGTTGTGTTAAAATGATTAAGTGCGCGGAATTCACTCAACCAAACTTAGAAGGTTGTGTATGTTATAGAAATGGAATTGTTATGTTTGTTAGTTAGCAATGAAACACATAAAGATTATCACTAAACGATTCAATATTATTAAAGATAATAATACGAGTGACCTTGAAATATCACTAGGGTTACAACCTTGAATCTTATTTTTTCTATCACTTGTGATATATTTGTGTTTGTTCTAACAGTTATGCATGTTCTAATGTATGCATGGACTAACTCTTAATACTTCTATATTTTTCACACACACACTCTTAATATCACTAGTCTAAGATCTCTTTTATAGTCAAAAGATCTTTACAAATTGCTTAAAGTCTTGACCGACTTACTTGGTTAACTTATCCTATTGAGTGTCAGTACATCAGATACAACATGTATCTATGTATACAACTTGTTAACTAAGCACATGGAGTAAGATATTATCTACCGTATATTGTTGACCAAAATACAATAAATATCTTTTTGATCTTATCCTTCCATCAGCAGAGTTGTTCATTATCAGCAGGAACAATCTTTCGCTATCAGCAGAATCATCAGCAGAATCATCAGCAGAGTTGTTAAGCCTATCAGCATAGTGAAATGCTCTATCAGCAGAATCAACATCATCAGCAGAAACCATTTTGCACTATCAGCAGAATTATACTTAGAGTAGAATCCGATATTAAACATCTTGAATATTTAATTCCCAACAAGAAGTATTACCAAAGGACTGGGAATAAGATTACCTTTAATGGAAGAGATGTTGCTGGGTATGATAAGTCTAAAGTGGAATGCTTTAATTGTCACAAGATGGGGCACTTTGCCAGGGAATGTAGAGGTCCAAGACAACAAAGCAACCAGGGTCAAGGGTTTAAGAATCAGCAAGGAACAAGGAGAACTGTTAATGTTGAAGAGACTTCTTCCAAGGCTATGGTAGCTGTAGATGGAGCTGGATTTGATTGGATCTTTATGGAGGAAGAAGAGGAACCATCTAACTTGTGTTTGATGGCTTTCTCAGACTCTGAGGTACATATTGTTCAAAAATGTTCAAACACTTGTTCTGCTTTAAAAGATTATGAGTGTCTTAAGAAACAGTATGATGATCTTAGAGTAGAATATAATCAAGTAAATTTTAGTCTGTTAAATCATAAAAGAGGACTAGCTGTTTTGGAAGAACAAATTTTGTTTTATAGACAGAATGAGTCAAACTTTTCTGATGAGATAGGAGTTTTAAAGAGGGATTTGCAAATAAAAGATGATAAAATGAGTGGACTTGTATATGAACTAGAAAAGCTTAAGAAGGAAAAAGAAAACATCCATTTAAGTGTAGAAACTCTTGAACATACTTCAAAGGGAGTTCAGAAGATAGTAGAGACTCAAATAGTTAACAAAGCTAAGTCTGGTTTAGGGTATAAGTCAGTTGCACCCCCTCTTAGAGGAATGTTTGTTCCACCAGGAATTGATTTAGCTCATACAGGTTTAGAAGAGTTTAAGGATATGGATTTTCCTGGATATGGTGTTAAGATTAGTGAGAATCCTGTTAAATTTGTTAAGGCAGAAGATTCTTTTGTGAGTGCTAGTGATAAATCTCTTTCTGAGGAAAAGATGTCCTCTGATAGGAACTCAGATGCACCAACTATTGAGGATTGGACTTCTGATGATGAGGATGTAGAGGTTAAGGACAAACCTAATGTTGTTAAGGTAGAAGTTAAACATGCTCCTAAAGTGGTTAAGACTGAAAACATAAAACCAGTTAGGAAAAGTGTTCGATATGCTGAGATGTATAGCACTAAGAACAGATCACCAATTTCTGAGGGTAGTCATAGGAACTGGAATTACTCAAAATCTAAGCAATTGGATAATAAGTTTGCTATGATTAGAAAAGGGTGCTTTGTTTGTGGAAGTTTTGATCATATGGCTGCTTATTGTGATTCTAACCCATGGAAAAAGAAGGTTTCTGGGAATTCAAGGGTGAATAGGAATAACAATGCTAGGGTAATTCAAAACAGTCCAACTAGATTGACAAGCCCTAATGCAAATCATAAGATGTCACCCAAAGCTGTTATGTTAAAAACTGGCATCAAAACAGTTTCAACTGCTAGTCAAAATAAGTGGTTTAATGACAAGCAAACTGTTTCAAGTGCAAAACAATTTTCAAATCATGCACAAACAGTTAAAAGGCATTTTTATAAGAAAACAGCAATGACAAATCAGAAATGGGTGCCAAAATTTAAACAAGCAGTTTCAACTGCTAGGTCAGTAGTTCCAACTGCTAGACCAGCAGATCCTACTGCTAAGCACTTAAATGTTAAGGGAAAAAGGGGCAATGTTGTCAAGGCCTCAGCACATTGGGTTAGAAATTCTACCAAACCCAATGGTGCATCAAAGACCTCCAACAAGTTTTCTCTGCACAGTAAGGCTTTTAGGGTGTACAATACAAGCACCAAGAATGTAGAAGAAAATCTGCACATAGAATTTTTGGAGAATAAACCAAATGTTGCAGGTGTAGGTCCAGATTGGATCTTTGATATTGACAGTCTCTCAGATTCCATGAATTATGTGCCTGTTACAGGTACAAATACTAACCATGATGCAGGTTGTGAGGAGGAAGATGATGATTGCATTTTCATACCAGTCATGGAAGAAAGTCCAGTGAATGAGTCTTCTACAAAGAAAGATGATATTCCTTCATCAAGTGGTGTAGACAAAGAGAAAGATGTTGCTAAAACAAGTGGTCAGAATGGTAAAGAAGCTGAAAATCCAACGAGCAGTACAAATGGAGTTAGTACTGCTCAGCCACAAGTTCCTACTGTTGAGCAAAATAGTGATGCTGCTGGACCAAGTCAACATCATCTTGATTCACCAGTTGATACTGCATCTCAAGTTGATGAGTTTGATTTCTTTGGAGATGGTTTGCAAAACATGCCTACCAGCTATGCAGCTCCTTCTACTCCCCATACTATTGTACATAGGAATCATCCACTTACCAATATCGTAGGAGATGTACAATCTGGAGTCAAGACAAGAAGGCAAATACAAGACCCAGATCATCATGGATTTCTCAGTGTGGTATATGAAGAAAAACATCATGATGATGAGCATGAGTGTATGTTTGTATGTTTTCTATCTCAGATTGAACCCAAGAATGTGTTAAAGGCTTTAGAAGAATCAAGTTGGGTTGAGGCTATGCAAGAAGAACTGCTTCAATTCAAAATTCAGAATGTATGGGTTCTGGTTGATCTACCAAAGGGAATGAGAGTGATTGGTACAAAGTGGGTATTCAGGAACAAGAAGAATGAGAGGGGCATTGTGATAAAGAACAAAGCAAGATTGGTTGCTCAAGGCTAAACTCAGGAAGAGGGTATAGATTATGAGGAGGTTTTTGCTCCAGTTGCCAGGATTGAAGCAATAAGATTATTTCTTGCTTATGCTTCCTTTATGGGGTTTATGGTATATCAAATGGATGTGAAAAGTGCCTTTCTGTATGGTACTATTGATGAGGAGGTCTATGTTTCACAACCTCCAGGTTTTATAGACCCAGAGCATCCTGACAAGGTTTATAAGGTGGTGAAAGCTCTATATGGATTGCATCAGGCTCCAAGAGCTTGGTATGAAACTCTTGCTAAATATCTTCTGAAGAATGGGTTTCATAGAGGGAAAATTGATCAAACTCTCTTTATTAAAAAGAACAAGGGTGATATTCTACTGGTACAAGTCTATGTAGATGACATCATTTTTGGTTCTACAAAGAAACAGATGTGTAAGGAGTTTGAAAAGCTGATGAAAGACCAATTTCAGATGAGTTCTATGGGAGAGCTTACCTTCTTTCTAGGTCTTCAAGTACAGCAAAAGCCAGATGGTATATTTATCTCTCAGGATAAATATGTTGGTGAAATATTGAGGAAATTCCAATTCACAGATGCCAAGGTTGTTAGCACACCAGTTGATAAGGAGACACATTTGCTATTAAAGGATCACAGTGGTGAAGATGTGGATGTGCACATGTATAGATCTATGATTGGGTCTCTGATGTACCTTACATCATCTAGGCCTGACATTATGTTTGCTGTTTGTGCCTGTGCAAGATTCCAAGTAAATCCTAAGGTGTCTCATCTCACAGCAGTAAAGAGAATCTTCAGATACCTTAAAGGTCAACCTAACTTGGGGCTATGGTATCCTAAAGAGTCTGCATTTGATCTAGTGGCATTCTCTGATTCTGATTATGCTGGTGCTAGCATGGATAGAAAATCTACAACAGGTGGTTGTCAGTTCTTAGGTCGAAGATTGATTTCTTGGCAGTGTAAGAAGCAGACTATGGTGGCCACATCTACTACTGAAGCAGAATATGTGGCAGCAGCAAGTTGTTGTGCTCAAGTTCTTTGGATTCAAAACCAGATGCTTGATTATGGGTACAATTTCTTAAACACAATTATACATATAGACAATAGCAGTACAATGTGTATCATTAAGAATCCAGTTCAACATTCAAAAACTAAACATATTGAAATTAGACATCATTTTATAAGAGACTGTGCTGAAAAGAAGTTAATAAAAGTTGTTAAAATACACACTGATGACAACTTTGCTGATCTCTTAACAAAAGGTTTTGATGTAGGAAGGTTTCAGTACTTGGTAACAGGTATTGGAATGCTTAATCCTTCAAAAGATTAATGTCTAAGTGTTTTTGGTTTTTGTACTGCTAGTTGTGCTATTTGTATAGTTTGTACTGTTTGGTAATTATTAGTACTGCTTGTGCATTTGTTAGTCAATTGAGATAACTGTTAAAAGAAAATATTGTGTATTGTGTTTTCTTTGGTTTTGGACTAACATTTCAGGTTAAGAAAAGCTTTTTGCTTTGGATTGTGCTTTGGAAAGTATGGTGGTTTGGATTGTCAAGTGTGAATACTTGTCACACAACAAATGGTAATTGATTCACCATGTCTAACCAACATAAGAATCAACTAGTCCAGATCAAACGGTTTCTGGTAAAGACTACTCAAATCCGTTTATGGTTGACAGTTTACCAAAAACTGGTTGGTTATCAACTCACCAAATCTAAGTGTAAAGAGTTGGCTAGTCCATAGCAAACGGCTATTGGTAAAGACATGTCAAATCCGTTCATAGCTGATAGTTTGCTAAAAACTATAAGTGGACAAAAATGTTTTCTGGTCCACATTCAAAATTATAACTTGATCTTATCTCTGAAAATTTTTGCTAACAGTTTGTACTGCTGGCTTCACCAGTTTGTACTGATTGTTCAAATTTGGTTCCTACTGAGTTTATGCTCTATGATACACCTCTCTCAGAAGGTCACACATCTGGAAGTGTTGAGAGCAGTTTGATACTAAACAACTGAATTGATGGTAACTTGTACAAATTGTCATATTGGATGCTGAGCTTGGATGTCATATGTTCTAGTTCATCTGATGGTGAAGATTCTTCCAAACAGGGGAGGAATTAAAAGTTTGTTCTAGTTGCTGTTAAAGATGAAAGTTTGGAATTCAGGGGAGGAATTAAGAGTCAGAGATGAATTATAAATAGGTGCATAACATTTATTCATTAAAGAGGTGGATTCATTACAAGGTGGATTCATTACATAAGAAAAACCAACAAAACCAACCAACTACCAACACACAAACCTAAACAAACCTAACACACAACCACTACTCAAGCTTCCTTTTTCCTTTGTCCTTGAAGTCTGGCATGGATTTGTGAACTCCTTTGCCATCGATTGAGTTCCACACTTTCCAACAAGGAAGTCCCAACACTTGTTTGTCAGGTCTTGGAAGTGGTTGATGTTTTTCGGGCACTTGAACCTTACTCATTTTTGCCACAGCTTTCTCTATCTCTCTTGTCAATACAACTGATAGTGGAAGTGCTTGTTGATCATCATCATCAGACGAAGTTAAAAGGTCATCATCAGAAGATACTTCTTGAGCTTTTGGAGATGGGTTTCTGATAGTCAGATTAGTGTAGTTCGGTGGAAAGTAAGATCTCCATCCATCACTTTCTGAATCTGAAGATGAATCTGATGAAATCTCAACAATGTTTGGATTGGATGAACTCATTGGGTTTGATAGTTGTGATTTGAAGTTTGATGTGTGTAATGGTGTTAGTATTGAGAATTTAAGGCTTTTTATAGAACCAATGGAGTTTTAAATCAATTAAATGCAGGGTTGGTATTAGGAATTGAAGTTCTTTGGGTTGGTATGTGGAATTAATTCCTTACTGGAATAAATTTAATTTTGGTAATTTTTGAACAGTTGACCAAAAAGAGTACGATATGTGAAGAAAATTCCCAAGTGTTTCGAGATTAAAGATAAGTGTTTGAAAGAATCCACCCCATCAACATAAGCAGAAGTTTAATTCAAGAAACTTGTTGATTTGCAATGAAATCATAAGTTTAGGGGAGGATTGTTGGGAATTAAATTAAGCAGTTAGTACGGTTAGTTAGTACGGTTCTTTATATGTTAGTATGGTTGAACATTTGCTGAAGAATACAAGAACAGTTAGTACTGGTGATGAAGAAAAGTTCGTACTGCTTACAAGATTAAGGTAAAACCGTGTGAAGATAAATATGGAATGGATATGATGTATATCTTATTTGTATAGAATGATACGAATATAGTTTACTTGTAAAGGACTCTTTGTGCTATAAAAAGAGATCCTCGGTTAGGGTTTGATATATACCTAAATCGATATTCATATTGCTAGGATCCTGGACACACGATTAAGGTGGTTAAAACTTGTAACTTTGTGTGTATGATATGTTGTGTTAAAATGATTAAGTGCGCGGAATTCACTCAACCAAACTTAGAAGGTTGTGTATGTTATGGAAATGGAATTGTTATGTTTGTTAGTTAGTAATGAACACATAAAGATTATCACTAAACGATTCAATATTATTAAAGATAATAATACGAGTGATCTTGAAATATCACTAGGGTTACAACCTTGAATCTTATGTTTTTATCACTTGTGATATATTTGTGTTTGTTCTAACATATGCATGTACTAACTCTTTCTATGTTCACGTACTAGACACACTTGACAACTCTAACACACTTATCACTAGTCTAAGATCTCTTTTATAGTCAAAAGATCTTTACATATTGCTTAAAGTCTTGGCCGACTTACTTTGTTAACTTATCCTTTTGAGTGTCAGTACATCAGATACAACATGTATCTATGTATACAACTTGTTAACTAAGCACATGGAGTAAGATATTATCTACCGTATATTGTTGACAAAAATACAATAAATATCTTTTCGATCTTATCCTTTCATCAGCAGAGTGTTCACTATCAGCAGGAACAACCTATCGCTATCAGCAGAATCCATCAGCAGAATGCTAAGCCTATCAGCAGAGTCATTTATCACTATCAGCAGAGTGAAATGTTCTATCAGCAGAATCAACATTATCAGCAGAAACTATTTTGCACTAGCAGCAGAATTACACTTGGATTATTTCTTGGATTAGAACCCGATATTAAACATCTTGAATATTTAATTCCCAACAATCCTCCCCTAAACATGTGAATCCTTTCAAACATGTTTCTGAATTAAATCTTGGATTGAAGATCTTTCAAACACTTATGTTCTTCAAGATTGAATATCTTCTCAGTAATTCATCTACTTTGCTCTTCTTTGATTTTAACATTATCAAAACATATTGAACCAATCTTGGACTAAAAGATGGTGCAATTTCCTTGGATGGAGGAATTATAAGAGGCAATGATGCTGTGTATCTTGGATGCTTGTTTCAACAAGTGAAATCATCTAACCAGCATGTCTTTGAAGTGAAATTGAAACCTTTCTTCGTTTGATCTAGATAGAACTTTCTCCTTTGGAATGTTCTTGTCATTTTCAACCTCCTTATCTTGTATGCTCTTGTCTTCTCCTTCCTTTTATTGGATTATCTTCCTTTTCTGGGCCATTATTTCCTCCCCTGAGATTGTTACCTCCCCTGAAGCAAATAACTTTTGTTTCATATCCTCCCCTTGTTTGGAAGATCTCACTATGTACCTTTGACTGATCTATCAATGTAAACTTGTTGTCAGACAATATTGTACATGAAGCCATCAATTCCTTAAGAGTTTAAGTTACTGCCCTCATCACTTCTAGGTGTGTTAACTCCTATGAGAGGTGAATCAGTGGACATTTCGATTCATGATCCATCAATGGATGGTTTTTGTGAATCCTTGAAAATCCTTTTAAGAAATCATTTAACTTAGTAGTATGTTCATGATTTTAGAATTGAAAAATCATACTACTTTCAACCATTTTGAAGGAATCAAGTGTATAACAGACACTTAATTAGCATTTCGGTTTAAAGCAACCTCTGGTTGTGTGAGAACCAATATTTTTCAGTTATAAATAACTGCCTGTGTGCAGATAAACTCATTCAAAGAGCTTTCCTGACAGGGTTTCCAGCTCATAGTAATTGTTGCCTCTAACACAAGTGTTAAATTCACTTTTACTAGCTGTTCTTTCTATCAGATGTCCTCAGACTTGCACATTATACTTAAAAGTATAAAATGATAGAAAGTGAGTTGCATCAGTTACTATCTGATCAACTAAGTCATCAATTCAATGTGAAATATCATAACTAGATTTCAAGAAAGAAGTTTTAAGGAGCTTTAAAGCCCCAAACTCAGTCCATCATAAACCTATTATGGTCGGCAGCTAATATCTCAATTCTGCTGTTTCCATTTCACTTGAAAACATCCTTTGTGTTCACATATTCATACCTGAAATTGTTAGTCTAAAACCAAAAGAACAAAATACAAAGTACTTGTCTTGCATTAGTATAATCATAAGACCAACTATATGAATAACACAATTTAAATTTGTACTAGCAGCACAAACTTTTGTAATGACAGCAGTATTAAATAAATCAGTAGCAACAACAAAAATTTATTTACAAAAACACATCATTTTGAAAAATTAAAGATTAAGCATTCCAATACTTGCTACCAAGTACTGAAACCTTGAAACATCAAAAGCTTTTGTTAGCAGATCTGCAAAATTATGTTCTGAAGCAATTTTAAGAACTTGAATTAATCTTTTCTCATTGCAGTCTCTTATAAAGTGATGTCTAATTTCAATGTGTTTTGTTTTAGAATGTTGCACTGGATTTTTAATAATACAAATTGTACTACTATTATCAATATGAATAACAGTGTTTAAGAAATTGTACCCATAATCAAGGAGTTGGTTTTGAAGCCATAGAACTTGACTAGAGCAACTTGCAGCAGCTATGTATTCAGCTTCAGTTGTTGAATTTGCCACACTTGTTTGCTTCTTACACTGCCATGAGACAAGTCTACACCCAAGGAATTGACATCCTCCAGTTGTTGACTTTCTGTCCAAGCTAGCACCAGCATAATCACTATCCGAATATGCTACCAAGTCAAAAGGAGATTCTATAGAATACCATATACCCAACCTTGGTTGACCTTTGAGATATCTAAAAATTCTCTTGACTGCAGTTAAATGAGAAACCTTTAGAGTAACTTGAAATCTTGCACAAACACAAACAGGGAACATGATATCAGGTCTAGATGATGTAAGATACATCAAAGAGCCTATCATAGATCTGTAATTGTGTACATCTACATTTTCTCCATCTTCATCTTTCAGAAGGTGCTTCTCAGAGTCCATTGGTGTGCTTGCTATTTTTGAATCAGCAAATTGAAATTTTTAAGTATCTCTTCAACATATTTGTCTTGACTAATAAATATGCCTTCAGATGATTGCTTAACTTGCAAACCCAAAAAGAATGTAAGTTCTCCCATAGAACTCATCTGAAACTTATCTTTCATAAGCTTCTCAAATTCTAAACACATATCTTTCCTAGTAGATCCAAAGATAATGTCATCCACATACACCTGCACTAACAGAAGATCCTTCTTGTGCTGTTTGATGAAAAGTGTCTGATCAATCTTTCCTCTTTGAAATCCATTTTCTAATAAGTAGGAAGCTAGTGTTGCATACCAAGCTCTTGGTGCCTGATGAAGGCCATAGAGAGCTTTCACTACTCTGTACACTTTGTTTGGATGTAATGGGTCAATGAAGCCTGGAGGTTGTGAAACATACACCTCTTCTCCAATTTCACCATATAAAAATGCACTTTTGACATCCATTTGGTAGACTGTGAAGCCTAAAAATGAAGCATAAGCTAGAAATAGCCTAATTGCCTCAATCCTTGCTACTGGAGCATAAACTTCATCATAATCTATCCCTTCTTCTTGTGTGTACCCTTGCGCTACTAATCTAGCCTTATTCTTGATCACTATTCCTCTTTCATCCCTTTTGTTCTTAAAAACCCATCTAGTGCCAATTACCTTCACACCTGTAGGTAAATCAACTAGCACCCAAACCTTTTGAATCTTTAACTGATGAAGCTCTCCTTGCATAGCCTCTAACCAGCTTGAATCATCTAGGGCTGTAAGAATTGTCTTTGGTTCAGCTTGTGAGAGAAAACATACAAACAAACAAGAGTTTAAAAGCTCATGCTGTTTTTAAGCATAAAGGGCATCAAGAAGCCCTTGTTGGTCTGAAGACTTCAATTGTTGTCTTGTCTTCACACCTGACTGTATATCTCCAATCACATGATCCAGGGAATGAACTTTGTGAATTCTTGATTGTGGTGTAGAAGGACTTGATAATTTGATGGAAGATTGTTGAAATCCACCTCATTATCTGAGAAATTTGCTTCTTTTGTTTCTAAAGGGCCAGCAGTAGAGTCATTTGGCCGAACAGCAGAATCAGTAAGCTTATTAGCAGAGTCATCAGCAGAAACAGATACACTACCAGCAGCAACAGAAATACTACCAGCAGAAACACTTTGTTGTTCCTAAGTTCCATACTCTTTACTTTCATCTTCAACACCTTCTTTAGTTTTACTAGAAGAAGATTCATCAGTTGTCGAAGTTGATTCCACAATTGAACTTGACCATATTGGCATTATCACATCATTTTGATCTTTCTCTAACTCTGCCTCATTTGTTGTATAAGAACCTGCAAAATCATTAGTTTCTGCAAAAAAAGGCACATAATTCATTGAATTTGTTAGATATTCCAGATCAAATAGCCATTTTGGTCCTTGACCTTCTACATTGGATTTGTTTTCTAAAAACTCCACATGTAGATTTTCTTCTACTATTTCTTTTCTTGTGTTGTAAACTCTAACAGCTTTGCTATTAAGAGAATAACCAACAAAGAAACCTTCATCTGCCTTACCATCGAATTTTCCTAAATGGTCTAAGGTATTGAGAATTGTCACATGACATCCAAAAGGTCTAAGAAATCCTATTGCAGGAGTTCTACCATTAAAAAGTTCATATGATGTCTTATTGTGAGGCTGCACAACTAAAACTCTATTTTGAACATAGCAAGCAGTGTTGACTGCCTCTGCCCAAAAATTTATTGGTAGCTTAGATTCAGCTAACATTATTCTAGCAGCTTCAATTAGTGTTCTATTCTTTCTTCCAGCTACACCATTCTGTTGTGGTGTTCTAGCAACACTAAATTCTCTCTTAATACCTTTTTCTATGCAGAAGTCATCCATAACTCTATTCTTAAACTCTGTCCCATTATCACATCTAATGACTTTCACTTTCTTGCTTACTTGATTTTCTATCTGTGTAATGAAGTCCTTAAGGATGCTTGATGTCTCATCCTTAGTGGCTAAAAAGAAAACCCATGTAAATCTACTATAGTCATCAGTAATAACTAGACAATATCTCTTATGCATTATGCTCATTACAGAAACAGGTCCAAATAAGTCCATATGTAGCATAAACAAAGACTGATTGATAGAGTTAAAAATATTGGGCTTACAAGTGGCTTTGTGTTGTTTGCCTTTTAGGCAAGCAATGCATGTTTGATCATTTTCAAATCTTTTGTGAGGTAAACCTCTTACCAAACCATTCTTAACAATTTTATTTATGGTTTTGAAGTTAATATGACCAAGCCTTCTATGCCATTTCATTGATTCATCCAATGTAGCCTTTGTAACAAGACAAGTTAAATTCTTTTTAGGAATAATATTCTTCATGTCTACACTGTACATGTTGCCCTTTCTAGGAATTCTAAGAAGTACTTGACTTTCATCAGGCATCTTAAAATCAGGAGAAAGTACAAGACATTCAGTCTCACAGAAAAGAACATTATTCTTTTTGTCACACATTTGTGAGACACTAAAAAGATTATAATTTAGCTCTTTTACATAGTACACATCTTCAAAATCTAAATTTCCGGTTTTGATTGTACCTTTACCAGAAATTTTGCCACGAACACCCCCACCAAAGGTAACATATCCTCCATTGAAAGTTTCAAAATCTGAGAGATAAGACATGTTGCCTGTCATGTGCCTTGAACATCCACTATCTGAGTATCCTTGATCCTCTTCCTGATCATTTGAATGTTCCTGCATACAAATAAGAGTGTTAGTTTCTTTTGGGGATCCAAGCCATTACTGACTTGGATCTGCCTCTTGCATCAATATAATTGAATCTTTTGAGAATAGTTGATGCAACATTGGATTTAAGAATCCAACATGCTGAGGCCTTAACAGCATTTGCCCTTTTTCCCTTAGCAGCAGAGTGAACTACATGCTTATCAGCAGAGTCTGCTAACTTTGTAGTTGAACTCTTTGGTCTCCAAATTTGTTTATGGACCACTGCCTTTGATTGAATGGGCCTTAGAACAGTTGTTGGTGCATGTTTGAAAAATGTTTTTGCACCCTTAGCTGTTGATTTTGGGTTAATAGTCATAAATGGTCGAGCAGCAGGAACAAATTTTCTAGCAGCAGGATCATTTGGTCTATCAGCAGGATCAGATTTTGAGATAGACTTGTTTTTTACTACTCTGGGGTTTGATTTCTTAGAACTAGAGTGAAAGTGAGATTTAGGTGTTTGCCTTTTGTGGTTCACTCTATGGTTTTCATACCCAGATACCCATTGGTTGCAGAAAGCTGCAAGATTGTCAAAACTACCACATGTGTAACAAGCTTTATTATAAAAAGCAAAGTCATCACCTAATTGGTTAGACTTGAGGTTGTTCCAATTCCTTTGGTTACCTCTGGGCTTGTTGGTGGTTCTACATTGCTCACAATATCTAACTGGTTGCCTAACATGCTTAATGTTTGATTTAGGCCTGTCAGTATTGTGTTTGACTACCTTAGAAACACTTGTTTCTACTTTCTTAACCACTTCAGTTTTAGACATAACTTGTTCTTCTTCATCATCATCACTATCAGTTGTACAATCTTCAACAACTATAGTTTCTCCTTTCTTAACAAAGGACACCTTGTCCTGATAAAGTAAAGTTTTATCTAAACTTTTACTTATCTTTGCTACCTTAAGACTCTTACTAGTCTTAGAACCATATTCCATGATTGGTTCTTGAAACTCAGCTAAACCTGTATGTGCTAGGTCAACACCTGGAGGTGAAGGAACACCTCTGTATGGTGGGGGAACAGTTTTGTAACCTACATCTGAATTAGCTTTATCAATTACCTGAGCTTCCCAAATCTTATTCATTCCTTCTAAGGCATGTGCTAGAGTATCTATAGTTACCTTAACATTTTCTTTTTCAGTTTTGACTTCAGATAACTGTCTACTTTGATCATTAAGTAATTCATCTCTAAATACTATTCCTCTTTTTAAAGCATTTAAGTCACCAGTAAACGTAGATTCATTCTTTTTATAATGTAGAATCTGTTTTTCTAAAACTCCTACACACCTCTTATGATTAGCTAAATTATGAAGGGCATCAATTAATTCTTCTCTAAAAGCATCAAATCTCTTTTTAATGTCTTCATAATTTTTAAGATTAGGACATGAATTAGTACAAGTAGGAATAGTATCTACCTCTGAATCAGAAGAAGCCATTAGAGCAATCTCATCGACAACAAGAGCAGCATTTGGTGGTGCATCCTCTTCAGTAGCCATAGAGCTCCAATCATATCCAATACCATCAATGGCCAGCATAGCCTTTGGCTCTTCCACCAGTACTTCCTTATTCCTTTCTTGTTTATACCAAGTGTTTCTATTATCCTGCTTCCTTGGGCTTCTACATTCTTTAGCAAAATGTCCCAACCTATGACAGTTAAAACATTCCACTTTCTTCTTATCGAACCCAGCAGTATCATTACCATTTATGGTAATTTGCTTTCCAGTTTTCTGCCAAAACTTCTTAGCCCTCATGCTAAGTAAAGCAACTTGCCACTTAATATCCATCTCTTCCAAATCATCACCATCTACCTGCTCAAGGTCTTCATGATTTAGAGGAGAACCACTAGCTTGACTGGTTATAAAGGCATAAAATGTTGGATCTCCAAGTCCAGCAATATCCTTTTGTAAACTAGCAGAAGGACCACCATAAGTAACATTAGAAACACTTTCAACTTCATCTACCTCTTCTGAATGACTAACACTAGGAACTGATAAGAGTGCAGCATTTCCAGAACTAGTACCATAATTTCCACCTCTCTTCAGACTTTGTTCAACAATTTTAAAGTTGTTGAACAAATCATTAAGCTTCATTGTTTCAATTTCTGGTTTGTTCATCCAGACAATAACATGAGTATGGAATTCATTAGGTAGACTTTTCAAGAACTTCATGTTGAGATCTTCCTTCTCAGTCTCAACACCCAACACAGCTAACTGACTTACAAGCTTGTGTAGTCTTGAAAATAGCTTATCAAGAGACTCATTACTAAAAGCAGTAAAGTTTTCAAATTGGTGCTTTAGTAAAGTCTTATGTGTCTTTTTGGTAGTTTCATTACCACCAAACCATGCACAAATCTCTTCAAAAAGAGTTTTTGCATCAAGATATTTGTTAAAAGATAGCATCTGCTCACCAGGAATGGTCATAAGCAACAAGTTTCTTGCTTTCTGATCATTTCTCTTCTGTATCTTTTCATCATTGGAAACTGGTCCAGTATTTCTTTTTCTAACTGTCTTCCCTTCAACAAGAACATCTGAATAGCCTAAAGTGAAGGAATCACCATACTGAATTATGTCCCAAAGAGCATAATCTTGAACCATAAAATATTGCTCAACTCTCATCCTCCATAACTCAAACTCATTGGGTTTGATCATGGGCAACTTTGCAGCAACATTTGTTTGAACATCTTGTACATCCATTTCTTGTTTCTTCTAAAAACAACAATATCAACCTTAGCTCTGATACCACTTGCTAGGATCCTGGACACACGATTAAGGTGGTTAAACCTTGTAACTTTGTGTGTATGATATGTTGTGTTAAAATGATTAAGTGCACGGAATTCACTCAACCAAACTTAGAAGGTTGTGTATGTTATGGAAATGGAATTGTTATGTTTGTTAGTTAGTAATGAACACATAAAGATTATCACTAAACGATTCAATATTATTAAAGATAATAATACGAGTGATCTTGAAATATCACTAGGGTTACAACCTTGAATCTTATGTTTTTATCACTTGTGATATATTTGTGTTTGTTCTAACATATGCATGTACTAACTCTTTCTATGTTCACGTACTAGACACACTTGACAACTCTAACACACTTATCACTAGTCTAAGATCTCTTTTATAGTCAAAAGATCTTTACATATTGCTTAAAGTCTTGGCCGACTTACTTTGTTAACTTATCCTTTTGAGTGTCAGTACATCAGATACAACATGTATCTATGTATACAACTTGTTAACTAAGCACATGGAGTAAGATATTATCTACCATATATTGTTGACCAAAATACAATAAATATCTTTTCGATCTTATCCTTTCATCAGCAGAGTGTTCACTATCAGCAGGAACAATCTATCGCTATCAGCAGAATCCATCAGCAGAATGCTAAGCCTATCAGCAGAGTCATTTATCACTATCAGCAGAGTGAAATGTTCTATCAGCAGAATCAACGTTATCAGCAGAAACCATTTTGCACTAGCAGCAGAATTACACTTGGATTATTTCTTGGATTAGAACCCGATATTAAACATCTTGAATATTTAATTCCCAACACATATCTTATATACGTACAAGTATTGTTAAGAGCTTCACGTTTAATCATTCAATATATTGAAAGCAAAGTGTTTGGTTAAACAATTGTCTTGTTTATTATTATTGTTACATTCATACGATCTTACAATCACCAAACACATATTCTTCTAAGTACTTGGTAGTAAATTTCGCGTGCTATCAAGTATATACTCAAAGTATCCCCAACACAACGTGTGTGTTTAGATCCGGTCAGTTTCCTGGATATGGTCCTAAAACAAAAGAGAGTCCTACTAAATTTGTTAAGGCTGAGGATTCTTTTGTGAGTGCAAGTGATACATCACTTTCTGAGGATAAGCTGTCCTCTAGTAGGGACTCAGATGCACCAACCATAGAGGATTGGACATCTGAAGATGAGGATGATCAGTTTAAGGTTAAACCTGATGTTGTTAAGGTAGAAGTGAAACATGTTCCTAAAGTGGTCAAAAATGAAAACATAAAACTAGTTAGGAAAAATGTTAGATATGCTGAGATGTATAGGTCTACACATAGATCTTCAGTTCCTAGGGGAAATCAAAGGAACTGGAATAACTTAAAATCTCAACAACTTGGTGATGAGTTTGTTATGCAGAATAAAGTATGCTTTGTGTGTGGTAATTTTGATCATTTGGCTGCTTATTGTAACTCAAACCCATGGAAAAAGAGAGTTTTTGGGAATTCAAGGGTGTATGAGAATACCAATGCTAGGGTAAATCAAAACAGTCCTACTAGATTGACTAACCCTAATGTAAATCATAAGATGACACCCAGAGCAGTCATGTTGAAGTCTGGCATCAAATCAGTTTCTACTGCTAGACAAAACAAGTAGTTTAATAAAACACAAACTGTTTCAAGTGCAAAACCATTTTCAAATCATGCACAAACAGTTAACAGACCCTTTTACAAGAAAACTGCTTTGAATAATCAAAAATGAGTGCCTAAAGTTAAACCAGCAGTTCCAACTGCTAGGCCAGCAGTTTCTACTGCTAGGCACATAAATGTTAAGGGTCAGTGGGGCAATGCTGTGAAGGCCTCAGCACGTTGGGTATGGAAACCTACCAAACCCAATGGTGCATCAATGACTTTCAATAGATATAATTATATTGATGCACGAGGCAGATCCAAGTCAGTGATGGCTTGGGTCCCCAAAATGAACTAAATCCTTTATTTTGTGTGCAGGAACATCCTACAAATGATGAAGAAGATAGAGGATACTCAGATAGTGGATGTTCAAGGCACATGACTGGTAACATGTCATACCTTTCAGAATTTACACCTCTGGATGGAGGACCTGTTATCTTTGGTGGTGGTGTTGGTGGAAAGATTACTGGTAAAGGTATTATTAAAACTGGTAATCTTGACTTTGAAAATGTGTATTTTGTACCAGAGCTTAAGTACAACCTTTTTAGTGTATCACAAATTTGTGATAAGCAGAACAAGGTGTTATTCACTGATACTGATTGTCTTATTCTTTCTCCTGACTTTAAGCTACCTGATGAAAGTAAGATATTGCTTAAAATCCCTAGAAAGGGTAACACATACAGTGTTGAGATGAATAAACTTGTTCCCAAAGAAGGTCTTACTTGCCTTGTTGCAAAAGCCACATTGGATGAGTCAATGTTGTGGCATAAAAGGCTTGGTCATGTTAATTTCAAAACCATTAATAAGATTGCTAAATATGGTTTGGTAAGAGGTTTACCTAATAAGATTTTTCAAAATGACCAAACCTGTGTTTCTTGCCTTAAGGGTAAACAACACAGAGCCTCTTGTAAGCCCAAGGTTCATAACTCTAATTCTCAAGCTTTATACATGCTTCATATGGACTTGTTTGGTCCTACTTCTGTTAATAGCTTGAATCATAAAAGATATTATTTGGTTATTACCGATGATTATTCCAGTTTTACTTGGGTTTTCTTTTTGAGAACTAAGGATGAAACTAGTGAGATCCTTAAGTCATTCATAATTGAGGTAGAAAACCTAGCTGATAAGAAGGTAACAATAATCAGATGTGATAATGGGACATAGTTTAAGAACAGGGTTATGGATGAGTTTTGCAAAGAAAAGGGTATTAAAAGGGAATTTAGTGTAGCTAGAACCCCACAGCAAAATGGAGTAGCTGAAAGAAAGAATAGGACTTTAATAGAGGCTGCTAGAACAATGTTGGCTGACTCTAAGTTACCTATTTTATTTTGGGCTGAAGCAGTTAGTACTGCTTGTTATGTTCAGAATAAGGTTTTAATAGTGCAACCTCATAATAAGACTGCTTATGAACTTTTCAGAGGTAGAACCCCTGCCTTAAGCTTTATGAGACCTTTTGGTTGCCATGTCACTATTCTTAATACCAAAGACCAATTAGGAAAGTTTGATGGGAAATCTGATGAGGGTTTCTTTGTTGCTTATTCTTTGCATAATAAGGCTTTTATGGTGTATAATAAGAGCACTA
Organism: Artemisia tridentata subsp. tridentata; assembly: GCA_021014915.2. NCBI lineage: Eukaryota > Viridiplantae > Streptophyta > Magnoliopsida > Asterales > Asteraceae > Artemisia > Artemisia tridentata. The sequence continues at coordinate 113,584,264 of CP139502.1, read as the reverse complement.
GGCATGTAGAGGAAAATCTGCACATTGAGTTTCAAGAGAATATACCAAATGTTGCAGGTGGTGGTCCAGATTGGTTGTTTGATCTTGATATGCTTTCAGATTCTATGAATTATTTGCCTGTTACAGGTACAAATACTAACCATGATGCAGGTTCAGAAGAAGATGATGAAGATCATATCTTGATGCCAATTTTGGAAGATAGTCCATTGTATGTTTCTTCTTCTGAGGATGATGTTAAAGAGAAGAATGCTTGTGAAAACAATGGAAAAGATGATAAAGAAACAGAAGTTCCGGAAAGCAGTACAAATGGAGTTAGTACTGCTGAGCCAAATGGAGTTAGTACTGCTGAGCCAGAAGATTCTACTGCTGGGCAAAATAATCCTACTGCTGGTTCAAGTTCTACTACTGCTCTACAAATGGATTCTTTTGATTTATTTGGAGCTGGTCTACACAACATGCCAATGAATTATGAAGTTCCTTCTACTCCCCATACTACAGTTCACAAGAATCATCCACTTACTAATGTGATTAGAGATGTACAATCTGGTGTGAAGACTAGAAGACAAATACAAGATCCAGATCATCATGGTTTTCTAAGTGTTGTGTATGAAGAAAAACACTATGAAGATGAGAATGAATGTTTATTTGTATCCTTCCTATCACAGATAGAACCAAAGAATGTGCTCAAGGCATTGGAGGATTCAAGTTGGGTTGAAGCAATGCAAGAAGAACTACTTCAATTCAAGATTCAGAAAGTTTGGGTTCTGGTTGATTTGCCAAAGGGCATGAGAGTGATTGGTACTAAGTAAGTATTCAGGAAAAAGAAGGATGAAAGAGGTATAGTGATAAAGAACAAAGCAAAACTTGTAGCTCAAGGCTATACTCAGGAAGAGGGAATTGATTATAAGGAGGTTTTTGCTCCTGTTGCCAGGATTGAAGCAATAAGGCTTTTTCTAGCTTATGCTTCATTTATGGGATTCATGGTCTATCAGATGGATGTGAAGAGTGCCCTTCTATATGGTACAATTGATGAGGAGGTATATGTTTCTCAACCTCCAGGTTTCATAGACCCAGATCATCCTGACAAAGTATACAAGGTAGTGAAAGCTCTTTATGGCTTACATCAAGCACCAAGAGCTTGGTATGGAACTCTGGCTAATTATTTATTGAAGAATGGGTTCCATAGGGGAAAGATTAATCAGACTCTTTTTATCAAGAAGAACAAAGGTGATGTACTCTTGGTTCAAGTATATGTAGATGATATCATCTTTGGTTCTACCAAGAAGGAAATGTGCAAAGAGTTTGAAAGGCAAATGAAAGATCAATTTCAGATGAGCTCAATGGGTAAGCTTACTTTCTTTCTAGGACTACAAGTACAGCAAAAATCAGATGGAATATTTATCTCTCAAGATAAATATGTAGCTAAAATATTGAGGAAGTTCCAATTTACAGATGTTAAAGCTGCTAGTACACCTATTGATAAGGAGACACATTTGCTTATGAAAGATCAAAGTGGTGAAGCTGTGGATGTGCACACATACAGACCTATGATTGGGTCTTTGATGTATCTTACATCATCCAATCCTGATATTATGTTTGCAGTATGTGCTTGTGCAAGATTTCAAGTAAATCCCAAGGTGTCTCATTTGACTGCAGTGAAGAGGATATTTAGGTATCTCAAAGGACAACCAAACTTAGGTCTGTGGTACCCTAAAGAGTCTCTATTTGATTTGGTAGCATTTTCAGATAGTGATTATGCAGGTGCTAGTATGGATATAAAGTCTACAACTGGTGGTTGTCAGTTTTTGGGATGTAGATTAATCTCATGGCAGTGCAAAAAGCAAACTATGGTGGCTAATTCTACAACAAAAGCTGAATATGAAGCTGCTGCTAGTTGTTGTGCTCAAGTTCTTTGGATTCAGAATCAGTTACTTGATTATGGGTAGAATTTCTTAAACACAATTATTTACATAGATAATAGCAGTACAATGTGTATCATTAAAAATCTTGTTCAACACTCAAAAACTAAACACATTGAAATTAGACATCACTTTATCAGAGATTGTAATGAAAAGAAGTTAGTCCAAGTTGTCAAAATTCATACTGATAACAATTTTGCTGACTTATTGGTTTTGACGTAACAAGGTTTCAGTACTTGGTAACAGGTATTGGAATGCTTAATCCTTGAAAGATTCAATGTCTAAGTGTTTTTTGTGATAAAAAGGATTTTGTACTGCTAGTTATGCTAGTTGTGTCTGATGACAACTGCTATGTATAGTTTGTATTGTTTGTTAAATTTTGGTACTGCTTATATAAATATGTTAGTCACTTTTGATAACTGTAAAAAAAAAAAAAAAAAAAAAAAATACTTTGTCTTGTGTTTTCTTTGATTTTGGACTAACAATTGCAGGTTGAATACTCAAATTACTTAGAGTGTGTGATTTATGTGTTATGATTTGGAGAATATGGTGTTTAAAGTGTGTGATCTTTACACACAACAAATGGTAATTGGTTCGTCATGTCTAACACACATCAAGAACCAACTAGTCCAGAGCAAACAGTTTCTGGTAAAGACTTTTCAAATCCGTTTATGGTTGATAGTTTACCAAAAACTATATGGTTATCAACTCACCATATCTCACAGTGAAGAGTTGACTAGTCCATAGCAAACGGCTATTGGTAAAGACACATCAAATCCGTTGATAGCTGGTAGTTTGCTAAAAACTATAAGTGGGCAAAAATGTTTTCAAGTCCACATTGAGCTTATACTGCTCTTGAAAATTTTTACTAAACAGTTTGTACTACTAGTTAAAACTAGCTTTGAAATGTGTTTATGCTCTATGATTCATCTCTCTCAGAAGGTTACACATCTGGAAGTGATGAGAGCAGATTTGAAACTTAATAAATTGATGAAAATTTGTACAAATTGTCATATTGGAGGCTGAGATCAAGCATCCTACGTTCAAGTGATGGTGAAAATTCTTTCAAACAGGGGAGGAATTCAAGTTTTATCAGTTGATTCAAGATGAGTATGAAATTCAGGGGAGGATAACAGAGTAGATCAAGAGAAGTTGCTTCAAAGATTCTAAGAATATTATTTGTCAAGAGCTTTATTCATCAGTACTAAATCAAAGAATGATGAAGATTAAATGCTGGAGTGCTTGCTGTTATAGTTGCTTCAAAGATAGTTGCTTCAAAGCTTAAAAGTGAAGAAAATACTGAAGTGATTCAAGATTGAAGATAAGTGTTTGAAAGAATTCCCCCATCATCTATATTGGAGTTTAATTCGAAAAACTTAATGATTTGCACAGAAATCATAAGTTTAGGGGAGGATTGTTGGGAATTAAATCAACAGTTAGTACTGTCAGGTCTAGGTTACAACTGCTGAAGATTAACACTAACAGTACTAAGGCAGTTAGTACTGCTAGTACAGATGGTTAGTACTGGTTATAAGCTGAAGACAAAAGATGAAAGACGTGTGAAGATATATATAGAGTAGATATTGTGTATATCTTATTAGAATTATACGGATGTTAGTTTACTTGAAAAAGACTCTTTATGTTATAAAAAGAGATCCTAGGTTAGGGTTTCAATATCGAATTAGTTGTGAAAGTTATACGAAAGCTTCAAGGTTGTAAAACTCTAGTGATAATCAAAGATCACTCGTAGTAATATTGAAGCTATTTGTTTGGTTAAACATTGTGTTCATACTTTCACTGTTACATTCATACAATCACATACATCACCATACACATAATATTCTAAGTACTTTGTAGTAAATTCCGCGTGCTACTTAGCATATACTTAAAGTATCTTCAACACAAGAAGTGTGTTTAGATCCGGTCAGTGCTCGAAAGTGTTTGCGAAAAAATCACCCAAACCACTCCAACCGATCGGTCACCACCCGTAACCGATTCGGTTGGAGGTTTCTGAACCAATTTTTTTTCTTTCTAGTTTGTGTTTTTCTTGTTTTGTGAGTTTTATGTTTTATATGTTATGTGATCTCTTGCATGTCTCTGTGTTATTTGTTCGTGTTCTTCTTGTTCGGATTAGTTTCATATTAATTTTGAATAAGACTATCTTGTTTTAGATTGTTTTGTTTTGATTTGTGTTACGTGATTAATTATGTTTGCTTGCGTCTATGTGCTTGTCATTTTCTGTGATCGTGCTTTTATTTGCTTATTTTTGTTTTAAGTGTCGTATTATGTTCTTGATGTTCTTCTAGTACATATGTGTTTATGTGTTTTATTTACTTGTGTCTATTTTCGTATTCGTTACCTTATGTCTTTTTGTTTTATTTTGTCAATAAAAGTTTATAACTGAAACTTATTAAAAAAAAGAAATTTGGTCACCAGAGTGCCAACCGAATCGGATGGAATCCATGCCGATCGGATGGAGCTCTCGGTAAAAATTGGCCCAAGGGAAACCAACCCAACCGATCGGTTAGATCCTCTGACCGATCGGATGGACCAATCAGTAAAAAAAAAATGTTATTTTCATTTTTCGTATTTTGTTCTTGTGTGTTTGTGTTTAGATCGAATAAGTTTAAATATCTTTTGGTTTTTGCAAGAGCATCATTTCTTTTATTCTACTTAAGTTTGGTTTTTTTTTTTTTTAATTTTTAATTTTGTTAATTTAGTACGTTGTGAATAAATAAGTACTTGTTTTAAAAATAAAAATGTTTTGAACTTTGTGGGTATGTTCACTGGAAACCCTCACGAGACTTCACTCGTCCGCTCGGGCCACCGATGGGTTTAAAAAGCTTGTTGCATACGCTAAATGCAACCGTAATGCCTACGAAAGTGAGTTTTAGAATTTGTTGGGAATTAAATATTCTGAAGTTAGAGTATAAGAAAATACTATAAAAAGAAGGTACTGCTGGTTCATGATCAAGGTACTGCTAGTACATCAAGGTACTGCTAGAACAAGAAGGTACTGCTAGTTCAAGTAGAAGGTACTGCTAGTAGAGAATGGTACTGCTGATCAGTGAGTCATAGAGCTGCTACAAGGATAAGATCGAAGAAGATATTATTTGTATGAGTCACTCTTATGCAAAAATAATATCTAGATATGTTCTCAGTCAACAAGTTGATGCATGTGCTTGCATTAATTCATTTGAACAACTTGTGAGATATAAACTTCCATACGCTAGCTCGACTTGATCTTTTGTAAGACAAGTGTTGATAAGACATAAAGCAATATTGTAAGAGATCTCTTGGACTATAAAAGATATCTTAGATTAGTGATTATGTACGTGTGCACAATTACAAACTCATATCTGTTAAGACATAGAACAAACAAAAACATATATCACAAATCTAGAAACATAAGATTCAAGGTCTTTGTAACCCTAGTGATAAACACAAGATCACTCGTATTATTTTGAATAATATTGAATCGTTTAGTGATAAACTTTCTTTGTTCATTGTTAAGTAACAAACATAATTCTTCCATTTCCATAACATACATAACCTTCTAAGTGTGATTAAGTAAATTCCGCGTACTTAATCATATAAACTCAATATATCATTACACACAAAGTATACAAGGTTTAACCACCTTAACCGTGTGTCGTAGGTCCTCTCAGTTGGTATCAGAGCTCAGGCTGATATAATTGAATTAGAAGAAACAGAAATGGATGCACATGATGCTCAAACAAATGTTGCTGCAAAGTTGCCCATGATCAAACCAAATGAGTTTGAGTTATTGTAACACCCCGACCCCACAAGGGTAGAGATATCACAAATACATGGTTTCATATCAGATAAACATAGTATCCATGAATAAAATAGCGGAAGTCAATTACATAATCCAATAATAAGTCAACGTGACTTATATCCAAAATGAAAGGAAATAAAGTAAGTACATAAGTTCAATGCCTTAACAATGGCAACATAATGTCTAAGGAAAATCAAATGGTAGATAAGCTATAAATAACAAGCTCCACTCAGGTGCACTCAACCCCAAAACCATGCCCAGCTCCTAGCTTAATTACCTGCCGCGGGAAAAGAAAACGCGGCTGAGCTACTAGAGCCCAGTGAACAGATATAACGTAACAAGCAGTAGCATAATGAATAATACATGAGTAAATGAGAATGGAAGCATGAATACATGGTAAGAATACATGGTATCATAAGGGAAAGGAAAAAGGTGCATGGTAAAGAAAGGTCAGTAATCCACTACGAGCCCATAACATGAAATCATAAGCATAATCATAATCATAAACATGTAGAGGGGAGACCTCTTAGTATCCTGTAAATATGAGGGGTGTCCTCATCATGGGTTGGAGTAGCTAGCTCCCGGAGTGTGAAAGACGTGTATCGCACACACCATCAGTCACCATGAATAACATAACATAACATGAACATGAACAAATCTAGGATGCATCCATACGCCCCAGGTGGCCATAATCTGCCTCTACATAAACATAACATGCAGGGACGGGATAGGTCATCACTCTCCTACCCTAGAGTCATGCCATCGGTGCATCGACTGACATGGACATGAAACCCTCATGCCTAGTGAGTGGCTCGTAGTATCAAACTGAGGGTAAAGGTCAAGTATCATGAATCATGTTTTTAGTTTACTTGCATAGGTCAATATCTTGTTTCATAAGTTCATAATCATAGGTTCATAATCATGGTTCATAAGCAAGGTTCATAAGCAAAGTTCATAAGTAAAGGTTCATGAATGAAAGGTTCATAATCACAAAAGGTTCAATATCATGATGGTTCAATAATCGGAGTTCATGAATGAAGGGAAACATAGCAATGGTATAGGGAACCCTAATATGAATCATAATAAGAGAATGAAGGCCTCTTATTAAAGAAGCAGAATATCTGTACCTTAGCAAAATGAAATGAAAGTGAACTAGAACATGAACACAAGGAAGCAACGTCACGCCTTCTTCAACGAATCTACACGAGTTAGGTTTTAATGTTACTTATAAGCTCATTTAATGACACAACGGATTCTTAATTACTTATCGGTATTCATTAATGTGATTAGGGCTTTATTGATAAAATTAAGTTAACATATGTTTAAAGTGTCTGTATTAATGTTCAAGTGCATTTTAGGGTCGAAACTCATTAAATAGTATTTAAATTGACCAAAACCCTAACAAATGTCTTATATCTGATTTTATGTTTAATACTTATAGTCATTAATATGTTTAGGGTTTCACATGTGCAATTAGGTTTTTCCTAAGCATTCATGAGTTTTAAGAGTATCTCAAATTAAGGTTTACCAAATTTGGAGTTAATTTCAAAGATCAAAATATTATAATGATGTTATACGTAAATTTTAAACCAAGATATATTATGTTCGAAACCGTCCCATTAGAACAAGTAAACTGTAATGAATATAACCCCATGACAAGTCTTTTAAACAAAGCGAAGGTTATTTACTTTATAGTCAAGACCTGACTTTTATTTCCAGTAGGTAAAAGACACATTTAAGCTTATAAGTATATTCAAATCAGCATTTGTAACAATATAGTTCTATATATTTTCTTGCTTTCTTTATAATATATTAAGAGACACCAAGTTATAATAAATAAACATATTCGAATTATTTTTAAGCATCATCGTTGCATCAAAACATCAAGATGTGAACAATTTATATAGATGATGAACTAGATATATTACGATCAATTAATAAGACATGATATAAGTTTATAAGCATGTTCTAACCGCGACATCAGTTGATATTGCATGATCATAGTTTCGAGTTCCATGTGTAGTTAATATGTTTTTATGCTCCAATTCTCTTCAGATTCTACTATAACCTACTGGATATATATATATATATATATATATATATATATATATATATATATATATATATATATATATATATATACGTTGATATAATATTACTATCTCATAACATATTTACATATATGTGATTACTCGTTCAAGATGTACCTCCATGCCATGCAAAAGCCAACGAGAACATAATAATCACAGACATCAACTCGAACGTGAACGCTAACTTCCATGTCGTCAGCTAATCGTTTGGAAACCAAGAAAATGAACAGCAACCCGAACCGATGACGTCCATAAATTCAGCCTGTACCCGAACACAAATTCACGAGAAAATGATCGAACCCGAAACACAATGCACACGATCAGTTACATGTAACCACCCTCGAAACTATGACTAGCGACCAAGATTAACCCAACCATGACTCGAAACCAAACATATATGCGCCACTCAAAAGACTATATTGCAAGTCATTGCCCAAAACCTTGACTTCAGCCAACAAGAAAGATCGAACCACGAGCATTCTAACATGTTTCGTAATGATTTTTATGATCTGTTTTAGTCTTATTTAATGGTATGTATGTGTTGACTGAATTTAAAAGAAAACAAAGGGAGTTTTATTCATGGTACCTAAAGGCCGAACAGGAAGGAATAACAGGGACTATGTGTTTATTGTTTGTGTCGAATAGAACAGAGAAGGAGGAAGAAGAAAGTAGCAGCAGCCGATTGATGTAAGGTTTTAGGGTTTTGTTTTAGAGAGTCTTGGGTGATTATTAAGAAAATAATGTGCATGTAAACGGTATAAGAGTGAACACCGTGTGAGGGTTTTTATCAAAATAGGAATTGTGCTAATTTTATGGGATGTGATTGGAACCATATTTAATGATAATATATTTAACATAATAGCTACACACTTGTACAAGAAGATTCGGTTATGTCTTTCTTTTTTTTTCTTTTTTTTTTGGCGTGTGATTCATGTATGTAACATTCGTTCAATTATTGTCCATTAGTTACTTAGGATATATTCGGGATTAAATGTCTTAATGTTTTAAACGTCATTTATGAATTTGAGATCGAAGGGTATTTTGGGTATTTTACATGTTCAGAAATTCTGGGTTTTACAGTTATGGTGGATGAGAATTGAGCAATATTTCATGGTCCAAGATTACACTCTTTGGGATATCATTATATATGGTGATTCTTTTTCACCAAGCTATTCAGATGTTGTCCTAGAAGGTAAAACAATTAGGAAAAGAAATATTGGACCAGTGTCAAATGAAGAGAAGATACTGAAGAGAAATGATCAGAAAGCAAGAAATTTGTTGCTTATGACCATTCCTAGTGAACAGATGCTATCTTTTAATAAGTATCTTGATGCAAAAACTCTTTTTGAAGAGATTTGTGCATATTTTGGTGGTAATGAAAATACCAAAAAGACACAGAAGACACTACTAAAGCAACAATTTGAAAACTTTACTGCTTTTAGTAATGAGTCTCTTGATAAGCTATTCTCAAGGTTACACAAGCTTGTCAGCCAGTTGGCTGTGTTGGGTGTTGAGACAGAGAAGGAAGATCTCAACATGAAGTTTTTGAGAAGTCTACCTGATGAGTTCCATACTCATGTTATTGTCTGGATGAACAAACCAGACATTGAAACAATGAAGCTCAATGATTTGTACAACAACTTCAAAATTGTTGAACAAAGTCTTAAAAAGTCTGGAATTTATGGTACTAGTTCTGGGAATGTGGCACTTTTGTCATCTCCTAGTATTGGAAAGTATGAAGAGGTAGAAGAAGTTGAAGGTGTTTCTAATGCTACTTATGGTGGTCCTTCTACTAGTTCACAATAGACTGTTGCAGGACTTGGTGATCCAGCATTCTATGTATTCATGTCTAGTCAATCTAGTGGTTCTCCTCTAAATCATGAAGACCTTGAGCAGGTTGATGGTGATGATTTGGAAGAGATGGACATCAAATGGCAGGTTGCTTTACTCAGCATGAGGGCCAAGAAGCATTGGCAGAGAACTGGGAAGCAAATTACCATAAATGGTAATGATACTGCTGGGTTTGACAAGAAGAAAGTGGAGTGTTTCAACTGTCATAGGTTAGGACACTTTGCTAAGGAGTGTAGAAGCCCAAGGAAGCAGGAGAATAGAAACACATGGTATAAGCAAGATAGGAAAAAGGAAGTTACTGTTGAAGAGCCAAAGGCTATGTTGGCTATTGATGGTATTGGTTATGATTGGAGCTCTATGGCTATTGAAGAGGAGGCACCACCAAATGCTGCTCTTGTGGCCAATGAATTTGCTCTAATGGCTCATTCTGATTCAGAGGTAAATTCTATTCAAAATTGTACTGAATCATGTCCTAATCTTAAAGCTTATGAAGACCTTAGTAAGAGATTTGATGCTCATAGAGTAGAGCTAATTGATACTCTTTTTAATTTAGCAAATCACAAAAGAGGTCTAGGTGTTGTAGAAAAACAAGTCTTACATTTTAAAAGTAATGAATCTAATTTTACTAATGACATCAATATACTAAAAAATGACATTAAGATCAGAGATGAGTGTATTGTTGAGTTGAATGATTCATTAGCTAAACACAAAAATGAAAGAGAAAATGTTAAGATATCTGTGGATGTTTTGGCTCATGCCTCAGATGGATTCAATAAGCTTTGGGAAGCTCAAGTAATTGATAAGGTTAATTCTGGTGTTGGATTTAAGTCTGTCCCCCCTCCATACAGAGGTGTTCATTCACCTCCAGGTATTGATTTAGCACACACAGAATTAGCTGAGTTTCAAGAACCAATCATGGAATATGGTTCTAAGGCCACTAAGAGTCCTAAGATAGAAAAGGTAAGTAAAAGTTTAGATAAAACTTTATCTTATCAGGATAAGGTGTCCTTTGTTAAGAAAGGAGATGCTATAGTTGTTGAAGATTGTACAACTGATAGTGATGATGATGAAGAAGAACAGGTTATGTCTAAACCTGTCTTGGTAAAGAAAGTAGGAACAAGTGTTCCTAAGATAGTCAATCACAACACTAACAGGCCTAAGTCAAATTTTAAGACTGTTAGGAAACCAGTTAGATATTGTGAACAGTATAGAACTACAAACAAGCCCAGAGGTAACCAAAGGAATTGGAACAACCTCAAGTCTAATTAATTAGGTGATGACTTTGCTTTTTACAACAAAGCTTGTTATACATGTGGTAGTTTTGACCATCTTGCAGCTTTCTGAAACCAATGGGTAACTGGGTATGAAAACAATAGGGTGAACTACAAAAGGCAAACTCCTCAAACTCATTTTCACTCTAACACTCATAGAACAAAGCCCAGAACAGTCTCAAACAAGTCTGGACCAAAAGGTCCTGATAAACAAAAAGGTCCTGCTAATACATACAAAAAGGTACTGCCAGTACAAATAAAATGTACGGGTAGAACAAAAGGTTCTGTTAGACCTTTGATGACTGTTAACCCAAAATCAACAGCTAAGGATGCAAAAACAACTTTCAAACATGCATCTACAAATGTTCTAAGGCCCATTCAAACAAAAGCAGTGGTCCACAAACAAATTTGGAGACCAAAGGGTGTGACTTCAAAGCTAGCAATCACTTCTGCTAAGCATGTTATTCACTCTGCTGCTAAAGGTAATAGGGCAAATGCTGTTAAGGCCTCAGCATGTTGGATTCTTAAATCCAATGTTGCATCAACTGTCCTTAAAAGATTAAATTACATTGATGCAAGAGGCAGATCCAAGTCAGTAATGGCTTGGATCCCCAAAGAAAACTAACACTCTTATTTGTGTGCAGGAACATTCAACTGATAAACAAGAAGATCAAGGATACTCAGATAGTGGATGTTCAAGGCATATGACAGGCAACATGTCTTATCTCTCAGATTTTGAAGCTTTCAATGGAGGATATGTTACCTTTGGAGGTGGTTTTCGTGGCAAAATTTCTGGTAAAGGTAAAATCAAAACCGGAAATTTAGATTTTGAAGATGTGTACTATGTACAAGAGCTAAAGTATAATCTTTTTAGTGTCTCACAAATGTGTGACAAAAAGAACAATGTTCTCTTTACTGACACTTAATGTCTTATTCTATCTAAGGATTTTAAGATGCCTGATGAAAATCAAGTGCTTCTTAGAATTCCTAGAAAGGCCAATATGTATAGTGTTGATATGAAGAACATTATTCCTAAAAAGGATTTAACTTGTCTTGTTGCAAAGGCCACATTGGATGAATCAATGTTATGGCATAGAAGGCTTGGTCATATTAATTTCAAAACCATAAATAAAATTGTTAAGAATGGTTTGGTAAGAGGTTTACCTCACAAAAGATTTGAAAATGATCAAACATGCATTGCTTGTCTAAAAGGCAAACAACACAAAGCCACTTGTAAGCCCAAGATTTTTAACTCTATCGATCAGTCATTGTTTATGCTTCATATGGACTTATTTGGACCTGTTTCAGTAAGGAGTATGCAACATAAGAAATATTGTCTTGTTATAACTGATGACTAGAGCAGATTTACATGGGTTTTCTTTTTAGTGTCTAAGGATGAAACATCAAGCACTCTTAAGACTTTCATAACAGAAATAGAAAACCTAGTAAGCAAGAAAGTAAAGGTCATTAGGTGTGATAATGGGACAGAATTCAAAAATAGAGTTATGGATGATTTCTGCAAAGAAAAAGGTATTAGGAGAGAATATAGTGTTGCTAGAACACCACAACAGAAAGGTGTGGCTGAAAGAAAGAATAGAACACTAATTGACGCTGCTAGAACAATGTTAGCTGATTCTAAGCTACCTATAATCTTTTGGGCAGAGGCAATCAACACTGCTTGCTATGTTCAAAATAGAGTTTTAGTTGTGCAGCCTCACAATAAGACATCATATGAACTCTTTAATGGTAGAACTCCTGCAATAGGATTTCTTAGACCTTTTGGATGTCAGTTGACAATTCTCAATACCTTAGACCATTTAGGAAAATTTGATGGTAAAGCAGATGAAGGTTTCTTAGTTGGATATTCTCTTGTTAGCAAAGCTTTTAGAGTTTACAACTTAAGAACTGAGAAAGTACAAGAAGAACTACATGTGGAGTTTCTGGAAAACAAATCCAATGTAGTAGGCCAAGGACCAAAATGGATATTTGATCTTGAATATCTAACAAATTCTATGAATTATATACCTTTTGTTGCAGAATCTAATAATTTTTCAGGTTCACAAGCAACAAATGAGGTGGAGTTAGATAAAGATCAATCTGATGGCACAATGCCAATATGGTCAAGTGCAAGTGTGGAATCAACTTCAACAAATGATGTATCTTCTTCTAGTAAAGCTAAAGGAGATGTTGAAGATAAGCACAAGGATGATGGAACAAAGGAACAACTCAATATTTCAAATATTGATGGTACTGCTGACACAGAGCAAGGTACTGCTAGTATCTATAAAGGTACTGTTAGTACATTTGGAGGTACGGCTAGTTCATTTGAAGATACTGCTGGTCCTTCAAATTCAAGAGAAGCAGAGTTCCAAGAAGATGAAGTGGATTTGGGTAATATTCCACCATCTTATCAAGTTCCTTCTACACCACACACAAGGATTCACAAAGTTCACTCCCTGGATAATGTGATTGGAGATGTACAATCTGGTGTGAAGACAAGGAGACAACTGGTCTCTTCAGATCAACAAGGGATTCTTGATGCCCTTTATGCTTCAAAACAGCATGAGGTTTCAAACTCTTGCTTGTTTGTATGTTTTCTCTCACAAAAGGAACCAAAGAACATTCTTACAGCCCTAGATGATTCAAGCTGGGTAGAGGCTATGCAAGAAGAGCTTCTTCAGTTCAAGATTCAAAAGGTTTGGGTGCTAGTTGATTTACCTAGGAATGAAAAGGTGATTGGCACTAGATGGGTTTTTAAGAACAAAAGGGATGAAAGAGGGATAGTTATTAGAAATAAGGCTAGATTAGTAGCCAAGGGTACACACAAGAAGAAGGGATAGATTATGATGAAGTTTATGCTCCAGTAGCAAGGATTGAGGCAATTAAGCTGTTTTTAGCTTATGCTTCATTTTTAGGCTTCACAGTCTACCAAATGGATGTCAAGAGTGCATTTTTATATGGTACAATTGGAGAAGAGGTGTATGTTTCACAACCTCCAGGCTTCATTGACCCTGACCATCCAAACAAAATGTACAGAGTAATGAAAGCTCTATATGGCCTACATCAGGCACCAAGAGCTTGGTATGCAACACTTGCTTCCTATTTATTAGAAAATGGATTTCAAAGAGGAAAGATTGATCAGACACTTTTCATCAAACAGCACAAGAAGGATCTTCTGTTAGTGCAGGTGTATGTGGATGAAATTATCTTTGGATCTACAAGGAAGGAAATGTGTTTAGAATTCGAGAAGCTTATGCATGATAAGTTTCAGATGAGTTCTATGGGAGAACTCACATTCTTTTTGGGTTTGCAAATTAAACAATCATCTGAAGGCATTTTTATCTCTCAAGATAAATATGTTGCAGAAATTCTTAGAAAGTTTCAATTTGCTGATTCAAAAATGGCAAGCACACCAATGGACTCTGAGAAGCACCTTCTGAAAGATGAAGATGGAGAGAATGTAGATGTACACACTTACAGATCTATGATAGGCTCTTTGATGTATCTTACATCATCTAGACCTGACATCATGTTCCCTGTTTGTGTTTGTGCAAGATTTCAAGTTACTCCAAAGGTTTCTCATTTAACTGCAGTCAAGAGAATTTTTAGATATCTCAAAGGACAACCAAGGTTGGGTATATGGTATTCTATAGCTGCTGCAAGTTGCTGTGCTCAAGTCTTATGGCTTCAAAACCAACTTCTTGACTATGGGTACAATTTCTTAAACACTGTTATTCATATTGATAATAGTAGTACAATTTGTATTATTAAAAATCCAGTGCAACATTCTAAAACAAAACACATTGAAATTAGACATCACTTTATTAGAGATTGCAATGAGAAAAGATTAATTCAAGTAATGAAAATTGCTTCAGAATACAATTTTGCAGATCTACTTACAAAAGCTTTTGATGTTGGAAGATTTGAGTACTTGGTAGCAAGTATTGGAATGCTTAATCTTTAAATTTTTCAAATGATGTGTTTATGTACATAAATTTTTGTTGGTACTGCTGGATTTATAAGGTACTGCTAATATATCAAAAATGTAAATTGTGTTATTCATACAGTTGGTTCTATGCTTTTTCTAATGCAAGACAAGTACTTTGTACATTGTTCTTTTGGTTTTAGACTAACTATTTCAGGTATGAATATGTGAACACAAAGGAGATTTCAAGTGAAATGGGAGCAGCAGAATGCTTATCCAATTGCTAACATAGTAGGTTTATGATGGACTGAGTTTAGGAATTTAAACTCCTTAAAACTTCCTTCTTGAAACCTAGTTATGATATTTCACATTGAATTGATGACTTAGTTGATCAGATAGTAACTGATGCAACTCACTTTCTATCATTTTATACTTTCAAGTATAATGAGCAAGTCTAAGGACATCTGATAGAAAGAACAGCTAGTAAAAGTGAATCTAACACGTGTGTTAGAGGCAACAATTGCTATGAGCTGGAAACCCTGTCAAGAAAGCCTTTTGAATAGGTTTATCTTTACACAGGCAGTTATTTATTTATAACTGAAAAACATTGGTTCTCACACAACCAGAGGTTGCTTTAAACCGAAATTTTGATTAAGTGTCTGTTACACACTTAACCCTTTCAAAATGGTTGGAAGCAGTATGATTTTTCAATTCTAAAATCATGAACATACTGCTAAGTCAAATAATTTCTTAAACAAGGTTTTTCAAGAGATTCACAAAAACCATCCATTGATGGACCATGAATCAAAATGTCCACTGATTCACCTCTCATAGGAGTTAACACACCTAGAAGTGATGAGGACAGCAACTTAAACTTTTAAGGAATTGATGGCTTCATGTACAATATTGTCTGACAACAAGTTCACATTGATAGATCAGTCAAAGGTACATAGTGAGATCTTCCAAACAAGGGGAGGAAACAAAAGTTATTTGCTTCAGGGGAGGTTACAATCTCAGAGAAGGAAATAATTGCCCAGTAAAGGAAGAATAATCCAATAGAAGGAAGGAGAAGATAAGAGCATACAAGATGATGACATAGAGGTTGAAAATGACAAGAATAGATCATATATCTAGAAGGGATGAAGCATTCCTAAAGGAGAAAGTTCTATCTAGATCAAACAAAGGAAAGTTTCAATTCAGTTCATTATGTTTGTTTATCTCTTGCAAAGGCATGCTGATAGATGATTTCACTTGTTGAAATCATTGCCTCTTACAATTCCTCCATCCAAGGAAATTGCACCATCTTTTGGTACAATGTTTTGATATTGCTGAAGTCAAAGAAGAACAAAGCAGATCAGTTCAGAATAAGAAGAATAGTTCAGATTCATGAAGTGTTTGAAAGATCTTCTCAAGTCCTCATTTAATTCAGAAAACATGTTTGAAATGATTCACATGTTTAGGGGAGGATTGTTGGGAATTAAATATTCTGAAGTTAGAGTATAAGAAAATACTTTAAAAAGAAGGTACTGCTGGTTCATGATCAAGGTACTGCTAGTACATCAAGGTACTGCTAGAACAAGAAGGTACTGCTAGTTCAAGTAGAAGGTACTGCTAGTAGAGAATGGTACTGCTGATCAGTGAGTCATAGAGCTGCTACAAGGATAAGATCGAAGAAGATATTATTTGTATGAGTCACTCTTATGCAAAAATAATATCTAGATATGTTCTCAGTCAACAAGTTGATGGATGTGCTTGCATTAATTCATTTGAACAACTTGTGAGATATAAACTTCCATACGCTAGCTCGACTTGATCTTTTGTAAGACAAGTGTTGATAAGACATAAAGCAATATTGTAAGAGATCTCTTGGACTATAAAAGAGATCTTAGATTAGTGATTATGTACGTGTGCACAATTACAAACTCATATCTGTTAAGACATAGAACAAACAAAAACATATATCACAAATCTAGAAACATAAGATTCAAGGTCTTTGTAACCCTAGTGATAAACACAAGATCACTCGTATTATTTTGAATAATATTGAATCATTTAGTGATAAACTTTATTTGTTCATTGTTAAGTAACAAACATAATTCTTCCATTTCCATAACATACATAACCTTCTAAGTGTGATTAAGTAAATTCCGTGTACTTAATCATATAAACTCAATATATCATTACACACAAAGTATACAAGGTTTAACCACCTTAACCGTGTGTCGTAGGTCCTCTCAGAATTTTACGCGTTTTTTGTAGTTTAGTTTATTTTTGCAGATTTAATAAGCTCTTGCAGATTGGATTATTGGTGATATTATACTTGGTGTGGAGTTGTTTTGTTGAATGAGAAATTGATTGATCTCATAAGCTTATGCTAGCATTTGCTTAGCACCTTATCATATGGAGTTTGATCGCGATTTCTTGGCCCGGGAAGTTTCGTTTCTCTTGGACTATTTATTTATTTATTTTTCCAATTTTACATGCTTTGAAGTTAATTTTCATTACATTTTGGACAATGCTTAACTTAAGTGTAGGGGGAAGTAAATAGAAAAAACGAAACTACTTTTCAAATTTATAATTTTTGGGGCCAATTTAAAATTTTGTATACTTGTTTGCCCTTGTGATCTAATTGTTTTCACGCTTTTAGGATAATATATTAGAATAACTGGATCAATCCACTGGTAAAATCTGTAATTTTGAAAAAATTGAGATGTGTCCCGATTAATATTGCAATCCATTCTGGGATCGATAATATTTGCTAGCACATATTATAGCCCTTTCCACCAATATGTGAGGATTTGAGCCTGTTTCGTATATAGCATACATCTTTTATGCTTGGATCTTTTGCTACGAGTGTGCCGGTGATTTTATTTATTCTAGAACTTGTACTTGTAAATCATTACCAGACCGCAGTAAGATCACATTCGTGTGATATAAGTGTATTCGTGTGATAAAGAGGCATCCTTAGGAATAACACCAAATGGCCATCCGTTTACAAAATAATTTTTGCTAACCACATCGGTTAGTTAACCTCGTATTTGGAACCCATTTGTTAGCGTTTATCTTTAGCGCTAGATACCCTTAGTTCACCCTCCGAACCAATCATTTTCATTTGTGTTACGTCCAGAAAAATACAAAAATATTTTACACTTTAAACCTTAGCATAACCCTTAGTCGAAGTCTAAATGGTGGTTGCTAGTTGCTTGGAATGTTGGATTGTTTTTGATGATTGATAATTAGCCACACTTTGCCAGTTGTGTGTGTCATTCCGACAAAGACGAATGATGCATACTTCTTATTTGTATTTTTGTGGTGTATGCTTATACGAAGTGGGGGGGGGGAGATGTGTATGTATGAAGAAGAAGAAAAAAAAAGATTTAAAAAAAGGAAAAAAAATAGAAGATAAGTCATCGCAACTATAAGGTGACAATTATAGCCAATGTGCTATATATGAAGATGAAGAAAGAAAGTTATGTGATATGTTGTTAGCCAATGAGCTAAATATGAGGAATATTATTATGGCGAATCGATGTATCGATATGGGAAAGATCAAAGAAGAGGAAGTTGTTAACTATAATCATTTACTGGTTTGCGGTTTGTTCGGTAACTAGCAACAATGGGACTTAGACTTGACTTTATTTTTCTTTTAAAACCAATTTCATAAATACTCCCATGCCTTATCCCTACCGTTACCAAATTACTTTATTCGTTGTTAGCTTTCGAGCATCCGGATATAGTGATGGCTTTGTGAAAATATGTAGTGCATTAATATTTTAGTGACCATCCGGTTTTTGAGTGATCGAATGACGCGCCAGCGATCTAGTGTGTATTTTGGTGACCATCCGTTATGTGAATAGCGCGCCAGCAATCCAAGATATGCCTTAGTGACCATCCGTTGTTCGAGTAAATCCAGAATTCGCGCTAGCGATCTAATATGTTCTTGTATGAGATATTTAAACATAAGCCTGGTAGCCTGGTACAACCTCGAAGCCTGTACATTAGAACCCGAATAAAAGACCTCTTTAGATGTTTACACTTGGCGCTTACGCCACGTCGGTGGAGTTTTATTTCTTGTACAAGCCTATGGTAATAAATGGATCATGACTGAGCAATGAGTGTGATTTCTCTTATATATACTCCACTACCTAAATAAATGAGTGATTGAGTGAATTATACTTCATTTCTTTTTCGTGAGGTGTTTAGAAATGTTACTCAAGCAAGAAAATCTATGGGTATTGTCATACATCTCGGTTTTTCACCATAACGCTTAAAAATGATGAATCGTATCTCGTACTTGTACTTGGTAGATTTGAATCATAATTTTTATAATAATTTTTCATGCACCATGTGGGATCTATTTTTCTTAATATTTGCTTGAGGGCAAGCAAACCCTTAAGTGTGGGAGAGTTTGCGCTCATTTTCTCTTTTATTAAAAAAAAAAAAAAAAAAAAAAAAAAAAAAAAAAAAAAAACCAAAAATATTTTTCGATATTTCAAATAAAAATTTCAAAATTTTTAAAATTTTCTTTTCGTTTTGTCATTTAGGTATGAATTTTGATTTTTCTTTTTCTAGATTTGCTTAAGGGCAAGCAAAGTTCAAGTGTAGGGGAATTTGATAACGCTCAAATTGTACATGTTTTTAGGAGCGTTATCGTAGATTTTATGCATATATATTTATTACTTTTATGAACTTATGGTACTTAATGAAGTATAATTTCTATTTTAGGTTCATGGAAGCTCACGACAAAGAAAACCAAAAAAAAGACGAAGAAACGATCAATAAACGAAGATTTATGCATATGCGAAGAATTCCCGACAAAAGCGAGTCTCTTGGAGTATATTCGAGAAGATAAAGTCATGAAGTTGTCACTCCAAAGACTCAAAAATAAATCACAAGAGGGAAAACGAGAAAAGAAATGAAGAAAAGAAGCTAAAACGAAGAAATAATGGAAGACTCGTTGTTCCCGACACACCTCCATCATTTTGGCCATAATTTGAGCATACGAACTCGGATTTAGATGATTCAAGCGGCCACGGAACCGGGAGAGAAGGATCTACAACTTTCGTGTTTATCATTTCTAGCGAAAATGCTCCATCCGATCGGTATTGGCCTGCAACCGATTCGGATGGAGCTAACTTTTTCATCCATCCGATCGGTATGGTCCCGTATCCGATCGGATGGACCAATCTGACATTCCCAAGTTATTTTTAATGCATTATTAAGTGTCATTAAGCCCCAAGCCCGATCACTTACCTCCATTTACTCCATTTCCTGGTATTTTATGACACTTAGTGCCCAAGTTTCATACTTAGAGGCTAAGGGTTGATTTCTACTATATATATGAGTGCTTAGGCTTGGTTTTCATGGTGAAATTCTACCCTCCACCCTTAAGGATGAATTTTCACCAACTTATCTCTCCCAAAAGACCACCAACCTCTGCCATTTTCATAAGAAGGCTCAAACACATGGAAGAGGGTGTTGGGTATTATTTTTCGACTTGGTAGAAAGCGTATAGTTGATTGGAGGCTTGAAGGTTGCTATAAATCCTTTACCTTTGCCTATTGTAATTCATATTTTGGGTAAACCTTGTTACTTTTATATTTCATGATGTTTATGATTACCATGATTGTTGAATCTTTGTGTTTGATTGAAATAACCATGGAATAGTTTTGTATACTTGTTTGGATATTATGATAAGTTGTGATAAAGAGATGTTTGGATATTTGTAGTGCTTGTTTGGAATATGATGATAACATCATATTTAGTTAAATTGGAACTTGTCTTGTTTATTGTCTTGATTAATCATTGTTGAGTCTAAATGTCGAAAGGGTTCTCAATAGTGGTTGATTTCAATTCATTAGTCGACGAATGTTTTGGTCTTGTACTTTGTGACGATTGTATGAGAAACTTAATAAACATAACAAGTGAAAGTTTAATTTAGATTAAGGGTCGAAAGGCATCTTTTGAATATGTGTTCTAATCATTTTTCAAGTAAATGAAACTTCACGAATTAATAACATGAAAGTCTAAAGTTCGAAAGGATTCTTTCTTGTTATAGGCATAAGGCTCATGACATGACCATTTGATTGAGGCTTATACATATTTGATTTATAAAACACTAAATTATTATTGGTTCTAAAGGTCGTAAGGATTACTTTTGATAATATGTTTTCCAAACTAACCATCCTAATATCCATGTGATCATTTGTCCAAACATGTATGTTCTTTGTGTGATTGTTCTTATATTGCTTTTCTTGTTGGTTTGATCCGTGACAATCATAACCATCAACTTGTTACTTGCTTAAACAAACAAACGACACTTGAGTGCAACCAAGTCTCTTGGGACGACCTTGACTTACTAACCCCAATACTACATATGACTAGGGTATACTTGCCCGAATGTGTTCTTAGTTAATCGGTAATTTTTATTTATAAATTTAAAGCTTCGATGGAGCGCATCACCTAGAAAACATTAAAACATTCAATTAATCAATAAAGATTCAGTTTTTATGTGTTTCGGTAATTAATTACACAATATTAACGGCTCTTGATGGTACTGTTGGAATTAATATATCATGACAATCATAAAATTAATATAAAAATATCATGAACACGCAACGGAAGCTATAGGATCAAATACTTGTAATTAATTAACTGAAATATAAAGAATGCGTACC